>JASDDO010000006.1:45824979-47024979 GCA_030015575.1 Agapanthus africanus
TTGTATATTACTTAATGGAAGTTTGGGATATTCACAGTTGTATTGACAGTCTTTCTCAAAATGGTAGTATGCTATCTGGTTTGTTTCTACCTCAATATGTGCATGTGTTTCTTTTAGCATATCGCTTATACATATTGGTAGAGCCCTTAGGAACTTTGCTTGATTACCAGCATTGTGAAGGCAGTCACACTAGTGGGGACTGAATAGTCTACAAGCACATCCTTATACAGGTCCATAGTCGTAGGATTATCGAGACGGGGCATCGATACTCCGGAGTAGACTAGAATATACGCTTCTTATCTCAGCAGGGGAGATGGTCTGTCCCACAGCAATTAGTACGTCGTACTGGAGATAGTATGCAGATGCTCATTAGATTATGAGAATTCTGGACAGGACTCGTCGGGAACTGTAGGTGGGTATTATACCTATCGTCAGGTAGCAATTCCCAGGTGACATGAGTACAGCTTAGTCCGTCGTCTTGACACTGCTACTTCGCCTCGAGTGTGTTCCCACTGTACTTTGATTACTTCCCTACCACGGCTCAAAAAAGTCGTGCAAACAGGTAGTAGTTAGGTGCAGTCCCGAAACACTTGGAGACAGTGGCGGTTAGATAGGATTCGTCTCTCCCGGTATTGGGGATTGATATCGCGCTGTGTTTGAAGAGCCATTACACAAAGTTCCTGACCAGGACAAGTGAGATTTACTGGGTAGATATTCCAATAGTTTCCCATGGTGTTTTGGGCTATACTCCGGCACGACTTATTGCGCTATTAGGGGTCTGACGATCACTGCCCCTAGGCCCGATATGCGATACTCTTAGACGAACAGACCGGACTGTACGGAGATTGTCACAGATAGGCTCAGTAGGAGTTCGGATGAGTTCTTCTCATAGGCCTTCTTATCGACATATACCTGGGGACCGTTACGTGCAGCTAGTACCGCTTGCAGCATGTGGTTAAACCCACTGTCAGCGTAATGTCGAGTCTTTAGAGTCTCACACAGAGAGTTTCCCTGCATCGGGCAAAAGATGTAGAGGTCGTATGGTTTTACGACAGGATTCGATCACGTACGTGTACTTGTACGCGGATAATGATTCGGACAGATAATACTAGTGGGCTTTGGTTTAAGTCAAAACCTAGTATTATACTGATGGATTGTTTTCGTCACTTTTGTATTCATATTTTTCGGAATACGGATACGGGTATGTATATACGGACGAGGGGCATTTTTGTAATTTGTTCAAAAATGCTTCTAGAAAATGACACATCATAATTGTATTATTCATTTTAGATTAAATGATAAATACATTATGACATGGAGGAAATGAGGTGGATTATGCATGATATTGAGCATGGCTTTTAGCGACACATGGTGAGTTTTCAAGCCATGACTCATTGGGTTGTAAATTGAACCTAATTTGGATTATTCATGAGATTTATTCCATGTAGAATTAGTTTGGTTCAGTTCACAACAAGAGCACACACTCCATTTTCATGCTAAGTCTTCACTAGCTTTTCCTCAAGCCATCTTCTACCTCAAACCCTAAACATCCCATGTGTTGAGAAACCTGGGACAAAAAGAGATATTCTAATCCAACTATATACTCTACATCATCTAGGTCATCTAGTATAGCGAACTAGATGCCCTACTTACTTCGGATTTGAAGTAAGAGCTCGATCTACAGACTCTCGGATGGATCGTCTTTGACATGAGAGGACCGATAAGGAAACGCCGAACCAAACGATCCATGGAGCCTATGACGAGGAGGAAGACAGCGACAAGAAGACCCGAAGGACAAGGTTTCGTGAGGTATAAACTTTTTCACTTGTATTTAAACCTCATGGACTTGTAGTTAGTTAAGGTTTAGTTTCGATCTTGGTGTTTAGTCGATGTTACGAAGCAAATTATTATCGTTTTTACACATTCCGCCTCTCCATGAACCAGAGGGGTGCGTGGCATCGACTTACAAAAACCTACTCTATTTTTCAATTTCTGTTCATAATGGCATGTCAAATGTCAATTTATGAAGAGGAGCTGGATGATACAAAAGAGCATTATGAAGATGACGATGAGTAAGATAGTAAGAATATTTGTTTATGATATTTTGTGGCAATTTATGATATTTTGTTGCTTTTAAAGTTATTTGTAAACCATATGGTATTGCTTCTTTGCTAGACTTATCTTTATGTTACATTATGTGGTGTTATGGTTTAGACGTATCATGCTATTAATATTTTGATTTGATATTCTTTGTGTGGTTTGTTGTGGTGTTTATATGGTAATTTATAATTGTATGGTGTATGAGATGTTGCATATGCCCCCATTGATTGTTTGTACGCAAATTATATAATATATATTGTACAAAATATATTGTATGTCCGTTGGGACTCAAACCCACAATCTTCCTCATTTAATTTTATTTGGATGCCCTACCATTAGGCCACGGACGTATTTAATATTTAATAATGCAAATAAGGCTAATTTTTCTTATAAATATTTGTGTGTGTATTTGTTTATGGCCGTATAATGCTCATAAAACGATTAATCGCCGTATAATCCGATTATGCGTTACCCGCTAGCCGAACGAATAGAAAACGAATACATGTTTTACAACA
Source organism: Agapanthus africanus (assembly GCA_030015575.1). NCBI lineage: Eukaryota > Viridiplantae > Streptophyta > Magnoliopsida > Asparagales > Amaryllidaceae > Agapanthus > Agapanthus africanus. The sequence continues at coordinate 45,827,595 of JASDDO010000006.1, forward strand.
TTGTGGTGGGGGTGTATTTTTTCTACACCATAGAAGGGTTTTACTCCTATATCCTTTGTCCTCCATAATTCTCTACATATACACGCATGCATGTATGAACATTCATGCATGTTATGCCTCCATGCACGCATGCATGTTATGCCTACACATATATGCATGCATATACATGCATGTATTTATGTATACATAGATATATGCATACATACATACATATATATACATATGTACATACCTACACATATATGCATGCATATATGTGTGTATACACAAGCAACATACATATAAATAGATACATATATATATATATGGAGGGGGAGAGCGAGAGAGGGGGAGCTGATCCTATGAGGTCAGGCATCATTTCTTAATTTGAGACCAATGTTGTAAAAAGCGCTAGACATAGTAGAACAGTTAGCATACCAGCAAGCACTTGGTCGCTTACACGCTGTCTAGACGAGTTTTTTAAATTAATTAAAATTGCATTTCATATAGAGAAAATAATGGAGGAAAGAGGCCATATGAGTGAATTTCTTCCTATGGCGTCGGAAAAATACATTCCATTTTTCCCGACGATCGGCACCTATTAACTTCATCTTTATCATCTAAGATGTGGATATAAAAAATGTTAGAATCACATGAAATTTGGTGTATCCACATAGTAGATAAAGATAAAAATGATGGGTGTAGATGATCGAATAAAATGTTAGATGATTGATTTTTATTGATATCATAGGAGGAAATTCCCTCTTATGGCCTCTTTCCTCCATGATTCTCATATACATACACACCGCATTGCATAGAAGGGCTTTTGTAAATGTACATAAAAAACTAAAAACATTAAAAATTCTAAAAATAATGTACTTAGAAAATATACTAAATTTATATAGCAACTTCACATCGAATGGAATGCATGATATCAAAAATTATAATACATGACATAGTTGAAATATAATGATAAAATCGTAAATTTCTAATTGAAGTTTTCGGCTTGCAAATTATACAGCTCGTGAATTGAAATTGAAAAAGAGACATGGAAAGAACATAAAATGATCTGGACAAAATTACTTAGGTTTTTTCCAGCTATCCTTTAAAGACTTTAGAGAAGAGTGACGAAAGTAATGTTGTGGAAAGCAGAAAGCGTGGCGAAGCGGAAGGGCAAAGCGGGGATTTTGGCGGCAAAAGGCGTCGAGACGTTTTTAAATAGTAAATAAAATAACGATAGAAAATTAGATTAATAAAAACTCTTAGAAACAGAATAATATAAACAATTCAACATAATAAAGATATTTTATTGTCATAAAGTTTATATGTATTAATAGAAATATATTGAACAATTTTAAGAAATTGGCATCCATATAAGGTATGAAAGAGATAATGTTGCAAATTAGAGACAATAACAAAATTTAATTTCTCGATCATTTCATATGATAATCTACAATTTTTAAGAAAATATTGACTATATTCTATTCGAATGCTTAAAAGCGGAATTAAGAAGGATTTTCAAGCAAAAGCGAGCCAAAGCAGGAGCTTCAAGCTATTAACGCAACACAAAGACGTTTTATGCAAAAGCGAAGCGCTTCATGGCCGCTTTCCGCTAAAGCGGGGCTATAGCGAAGTTTTTTAAGGCTTTTTACAACAGTGGACAAAAGGTTAGCGCCACAAGAACACTTTAGGGTTTATTTGTTCGTGTAATTTGAAAATAGATCGACACGTGTATTGTATTTTAGAAAGGGTTTTGACCTTTTTGATCAAGTATTCTCAGGAAAAAATTTAAAATTATCCCACGAATTTTGTATTATCACTTTAGCATCCACCATGATGGGAGAGCCCACTTCAAAGCTTAGAAAAAACTAGACCGTTTAATACAACCGCTTAGGGTCAAAGTGAAGTAGTTTGGGACCGTTTCCGCTTAAGCGGCCGCCTAGGCGTCTTTTTAGATCATTGTTGCAAACACACCGTCGTGTTTTTCACCAATCGGTGTCTGTCATCAGGATCTACATGTCTTAGATAGGTTATGTATTAAATTTCACGAGATTTGAAAACCTCTAAGATATGTAGATCACAACAATTGATCGCTCAGCTGGTTGTATGTTTGAAAAGTTGGCCTCAAAATAAGAAGTGGCCTCAGCCCCGTGTGTAAAATAAACGCACACATTATACACTGATATATGAGTGAGTGAGTGTGTATCAAGCTTGAAACCTTATAAATTATACACAAGTGTTAAGCATAATTCATGTACATGTAATATAAGAAAAGAACAAGAAAAAATTAATAAGTTGATCGCAATCTCGAACAAAATGGGAAAAAAAACAATTCTAGAATAGCAAAAGTCACAAAAATTTAGAAATTTTTACACTAAAAATTTAGAATGAGTTCACTGAACGGACTCGCCGAGAACTCCTAAATGGTAATATACCTATTGTCAGATAGTAGTTCTCTGATGACAATTATACAGAGTAGTCTTCAGACCTGAAACCACCACGGTGTCTCATGTGACTTCACACTGCACTTTGATTACTGCCTAACCACAAATCTATAGGGCTGTGCATACGTGTTTTAGTTGGGTACAGTCCCGAGGCACATGGAAGCAGAGAGTCGCAGAAAGGATTCGTCTCTCCCGATATTGGGAGTTGATGTCGCGTTGTGCGTGATCAACTATAACCATAAGACATTGGCCAAGACAGTTGAGATAAACTGATAAAAGTTATCGGTTGTATCTCGGATGGTTATGAGTTTCTGATCGACACGACTTATCGAGTTATTGAGGGTCTGACAGAATCCACCCCCAGACCCGGTATGCGACACTCTCTGACGAACTGACCGGACTGTACGGTAATTCACACTTATAGACTTTGCAGGGTACGGACGAGTTTGCTAGTTGACCTTTCTTTCAACAGATACCTGGGTAGCCGTTACGTACAGCTAGTGTCACTGACGTGCTTGTGAGTTATGGATTTCATCCAGTAACTCATTGTCAGCGTATTGTCGAATCTTTAGAGTCCCACACAAAGGGTTTCCCGATCCTAGCAAAACGGTGTAGGATGCGTACGGTGGTACGTTCGGATGTTCGGTTAAACACATGTATGTGATAACACGTGCATTAATCAGACGGGTAATAATATTGGCCGGTTTATGATGAAGCAGGGTCATTAAATGATATTATTTATATATGATGTTAAATATATAAACTAGTATTATTATATAATTTGCATTCTCTCTTTATTTTAATATGTATCATGTGCATGTTACATGCCATGCACATATTAATGATATACATAATGTTTTATGTATTTATTTTCTTTTTCTTTTATTTTCTCTCTTTTTGCATGGTCAAGGGTGATGTGGAGGCTAAGTGTCATGCTCTTTACTCACTCTTGACATGTGGAAGGATTAAAAGAGAGAATGAAATGGTTAAGGGATTCCTTTTTCCTACTAGCCATAACATTTTCTCTCTCTCATATCCTTGTAAGAGAGAAGAAGAGAGCAAATGAAAGAGAGAAGAAAGTGATCTTTTTATATAAAAAAATGTATTTAAGGGCATACATAATGTAGTTATTAAAATTCTCTCTCTCAATAGCTCAAAACTTCCCCAAAATGTAGTTATTTAAAGAATTTAAGGGCATACATAATCATTTGAAGAACCAAAGTTTTATGTCAGGTAAAAACTAAATAGGCAAAAAAATCAAAGAGATGAAAGAAAGCACACTCTAAAATTTATAAATGTTTTTAAATTTAATGTAAAATAGATGTCGTATAATTTTTGTGCAAATGACTTGTTTTAAAAGGTGAAAATATGAAGAAGAAAAAACAGAAGAAGAAGAAGAAGAAAAAACTTAGACGCAGGTTTGTTTGCCTATTGTATCTTATTTAACAGTCCAAATAATTATACCATTGAAACTCTTTGCATACCAATGAAAATATGATTGTTTCGAAACAATTAAACATTTTTAAGCGATTCTGATTATAAGACGTTAGATATAAATATATGGGAAAAAACACAAGGATTTTATTAGAATTCCCTTGCTAGCAAGGTGGGCTTCTATTAACATTTCCTTGCGTGAAAGATGGGCTTTTATTAAATTTCCTTGTTGCTAAGATGGCTTTTATTAAAATTTCCATTAGCAAAGTGTGGCAAAAAAGAACTACAGCTGCGGGGATTCGAACTCATAACCTACAAGCAAACAACCCCATGTCTCTACCACCATACGTGCTATGAGTATTAAAATTCTGGCTTATTTCTGACATAAAAACTTGTTTTACATATATAAAGAGTAAAATTTTGATATGTTTGGGGTCCCCCCAAAAAAAACCTCCTCTGCCCTTGGCTTTTTGGCTTGTTTCTGAATATGTTGGTCCAAGTTTCCATTCAATTATTTAATGGCTAGGCAAACACCAACATTCAAACTTATGCATTACCCAGATTTGGTGACTAGCCACTCTACAACTGTCATCATTTACATAAAGACCCTTCATAGTTACAAAGTTAAAATAAAGTTCTCTTCTATGAAATTCGAAATAACACCATAAATGAATAGTTACAGTCATTTTTAGGAACATTAATGCATTGTGAAGTGTTTGAAATATGTGATAAGATTATACAGAAGAGGCAAAACTGAAATCTGAGTTCGCAAAGCATACCATAGCATGTTCCCGCGGGTTTGCAGAAGTTGCAGTTGAGAATATGAAGGAAGGGTTACTGCCATATACTACAAAAGGACCAGGAACCCAAAATGAATAACAATGGTGATCATTCAAATGCCTACAAGTTGAAATTTACATTACCATGAGAACAAATCCGACGCAATCTCCGCAGCACAAGAGCAGTATGGCATCCGAAAGCTCCTTTATATATATGAGCTTCATCAATCACAATAGTCCTGGATAAAGGTCATCATATATTACAAGTGTTAACAAAATAAATAAAACTATGATCATGTCTGCGACATTAACATTTTGTTTTTATTTGCATTTACTATACTCCAAATATGAAACAAATAGTTAGGATTCTAGAAAATGACTTTTGCATCGTTCAATTATAAATACTAAAATTCATAAAAGAGAAATTAGCACCTCCTACCTGAGGTTTGACAAAATTCTGTGGAAATTTGAATGATATGGCAAGATTGATGAGTGCAACATGTCTGGATTTGTAATCAGCTGCAGAATAAGCCAGAAGTTTATTAAACTCAAGTAAAAAGCCAGCTGGTTTTGAGAAATAGCCCTCTTAATATACCAGTCTAGCATTATCCCTGATCCATGTACGGCCTTCTTGAGAAGTATCACCGTCATACACACCAATACCTAATTCAACATTAAAGCCATTTGTCATGTCTAACAAAGCTCTCAGCTGATCTTGAGCCAAAGCCTGCAGGAAAACACAAATTTATAATAGATTCAAAACATCACAACATATACAAAGATCATGTGCTGACATGTACGAGAATGTTAAAAGAAATATAGAATAGTAATTGTCAGAACTACTTAGGTTTAATAAGAATGGCGAAGATGATAGATTTCTTGCTAATTTAAAGAGTGATGGAAGCAGAATCTCAATGTCGACCTTGGTGGGGAATATATAAAGAGCACATGACGATAGATTTATTGAGAGTGCCTCAAGAACTGGAACATTGTAGCACAGAGATTTGCCGCTAGAAGTTGAGGTTGCCACAACAAAATCCTTCCCGGAAAGAGAAGCTTGTATAGCTTCAGCCTGCAGAATAAAACTTGTATTAGAAGCCACTAAGTAGTTGGAAAAATCGAATTGTAGATAAATCACAAAAGCAACACCTGATGACTATATAACCTGGATATTCCAATTCGTTTAAGCGCTGTCCTACAGCTATCTGAAAGTTCGTTTGGAAGTTCCACATAAACTGCTTCTTTAGCATTTATATATTCCACATGTACTATCTGCAAAAGCAAAATGTCTACATAATATTTAGACTGCTCTATTTAATAAATTGCATGAGGGATAACTCTAGATTTGGGAAAACCTGTCCATCCATTCCTATTCCCTCTCTAAGATGATCAACCATTTCAGAAGGTTTCAACTGGTTCACAGTCTGCTCAAAAGATAGTTCAGTAACAACGTCTTATCCATTAAAAAAAGCTTCAGATATTAGGTTAAGAAAAAATATCAACCTGAGAAATTACTGTAGCACAAAGGTAGCAGATTTTTATAAAGATTTAACATTCTAGCCTCCATTAATATTGTTAAATATACAATGAGACCTTTTGCCTGACTGCTTGCTCAAAAAATAATAATATCATCAAGGATACACACCACCGGTAACCATCAGTAAGAAGAAGGGTGAGGAGGGATCATGAGGTTCAAGACATAGTCAACAAAAAAAATAAATGGTTAATGAGCCTGTACGATATAGGGCGGCAGCAAAAGGCAATAAGGCTAAAAGGATGGCACGTCACCAGTAAATGTAATTAATCAGCAAAAGCAATGGAAACTGCACCTCAAAAGATGCAAGATCCATAAAGATTTATCTATTTTTTAAGGTACTGGTGGTGAGGTCTGGATATTTAGGTGGAACTCCATTAAATTTATTGCTGTGGGACGAGACATGTTTGATTTGAGCCTGTGTTTGCAGGTTGCCAAAGATGAGAGCTTTGCCTTTGGAAGAACCAGTAGCGTATTTTAACAACTCAAATTTTTATTCAGCAGATAAATGTTCTTCGACTATCACTAGATTGAACCAAAATGAAAAAATTAAATTGTTGTTTTCACCTTTCAAAATAAGACTCAAAACAAGTGGTCACTTAGTACAGGTTGTATTTATTAACACCCAATTGGGTTTTACAACCAACTTAATGGGTTGGGCCTAACAGAGACTGTCTACAATTATTTACGTTTATAAGAACTGTACTCAGGTCAGATATCTAATCACACAAACTCCATGCATTATTATTACTTTATCCTTCCCTATCTTAAGAAAGTGAAACTTCTCTCCACTTGAGGTCAGCGTAAGCGTAAAGTAACTGAATTTTTTCTTTCGCAAACATGGGCAAGTGGCCAAATAACAGCAAGGTTAAAACTTCAAACATTACTAGAATCAATGGAGAGAAAAATTGGAGAAAGATGTATATCTTAGTCAAAATAGAACATACGATAAATGAGCAACCTAAATAATGCACGTAGATAAAGGTCACACTTTAGTTAACTATAATATGTTGTTTAACTATCTATCTATCTATCTATCTATCTATCTATACTATATAATAAAGCTGGGCACAAGATCAGGGTTTGTAAATTTTCACTTCTTTAAAGATATTTCCAGATTTGTCCTTCAATCAAAGCATGAGCCGTTGTTTTTTTTGGGCACTGGCCCGTAAGCCCTAACCTATGCACACCACACACACCACACACACACACACCACAAGCACACAACACCACGCACCCAGGGGACCCACGAATTTGCCCTAAAAGCGTTAATTTGTGGCCACTTCCCCTCTTAGGGTTCTTAGGGTTCAAACCCCTCACTCTCCCCAGAGGGAAAGTGCCCATACCAACTGAGCTACTTGCATGAGCCGTTTTTTCGTCTCTCAAAAAAATTGCAAGAACAGCCCCCTCACGTGGTTTCTAACTTACCACCATGTGAAAAGGTTGGAAAATTCATTCTAGGCCCTCAAACTTACACAAAGATAGACACATGGTTGAGATTTATTTAAACCTTTGAAAAAAAATAATTGTTGGGAATTGTGATCAATATGTCTTTTTCATTGATTTTCTTCGTCCCGTTAAATTTCTTTTAACATGCTTAATCTTCTATACAATTTTTTTCTCTTTCAAAATTATTCTAATCTTGTGTCAAACTTTTCTCAATTCAAATTATTTTCCAGCAATAAACAAACCTACAACATATAAAGAAGCAATTTTAATCTATATCTAAAATGCGTGAAAACATGAACTCATTCCTCCGCTATGGATGTTAAAAAATCAATATTCATGGGATTCGGAACCATCAAAAAAGGATTATTGCCTTTGGAAGATGTTTCGAAATGGTCCGTGAAGGATATAACTAATAGCGATCGGGAATGGGGAGTGCAACGTCATGCCAGATAGAGATTAGGAATAGATAGAGGAGGAAGAGAAAACTAAATTGTAACTTCCAATGCTAAATTGGAGACATAATGTAATATTTTAGATATCAGTCTAGATTATACTTCTGAAGTTATAATCGAAATGGGTTTTTCTCAATAATTAAACTTTCTTCTTCGGTTATCTTATGCTCAAATAAAAATTCTTTGCATGAAAAAGAGAGAAATGCGGTATCCTTTTGACACAAGAGAGAGACTCTCATTTATGTTGGTCAAAAGTCAGCTTCTCACAAGTTTTTATAATGATCGGCACTGTTTGCAATGGATTGATTGAAACTAATATATTCATTGGGAGGGAATTTAATTAGGATTATACAAGTATCCACTAATTTTATGTTGGGAGTTTCTATTACAGCTTATTTGGATCTTGGGAGTGAACCAATTTGTAAATAAAAAGTTTTAGCTTTCCTCTCCTTCACACTTAATAGAACTCATGAGGTTTCTCAAGATGACAAACAATATTCTAATATAAAAACTTAAAAGGTTCGTTAAGTTTCATCCTCATATGTCAGTTTAATTTAATTTTCACATACCATGAAGAATTTTTATTGAGTGTGAAGTAACTTATCTTACTCATTTATTATAAATTTGAAATGAATGACCACAAAATGAGAGTCATAGGCTTTATGATCCTTTCTTCTAATGTTGTTAAGCATGGTTTGAAATCAAAGTCGATTTCAATTTTAAAAATGACAGTTCAAATACAAGCTTGATGTTTGATTCACCAATTAATTAGTTGGTTTACTTAGTGGGTAAAGCTATTCTTTTCACGTATGTACAATTATATCGTAATTTAACTGCTCAACATTAAAATATCCACATATCGGAGACAACTATTTATTACAAAACTTTTTATATAGTGAAATTTCCCCACGATTGCATGGGGGTTAATGCTAGTCTAAACAGAAAAGAAGGTATTTCCAGAAGGATAAATCCACAAACTAGATGGAGAGGAGGAGGGCGAGGAATGGAATTGTGGCATATTGTCTTCTGGATGAATATTGTGGTTACTGAAGGGAATCCATGTAAGGCTTTGCCTAGAGTCAAGAGAAGACGGGCTGTAAAGTCTTTATCCAGAAGAATATAACATAGCACCAAGAAAACAAGGGTGTTGTACTAAAATATAAGGTTAGCCCTTATGTTGAGCCTGCTTATATGGTTTTACACTAATCCAAACTTCTGCAGAGCCTTCTTATATGGTCTATGACTCCATCTTGATAGTATAAAAAAGTTCGTAGTAATTATATCATCAAAATGAGTTATTTGTAACAAGGATAGAAATTTGACACCAATATGAGAGTGGGGAGTAGAGACCTACATGGCATCCAAATGCAAGAGATTTACGTTTTGCCAAGTTTGCAGTATTATGTTCTGCAACACCAATACCATTCTCCATTAAGGCAAACAGATCCTCCAGCGACAATTCGACGTGCGTAATTCTGCTGGGCTGAGCTCTTTCCTGCATAATTCAGGACTGTCAGAAGTCTTGAAAAGATTCCTATATGTGTCATTATGACTTATGATTTCAGCAGCCGCAAAAGCATTAGCATTCATTCAAATAAAATTAAATGGAAGGATTTGCAAGCAAATCTAAAAATTCTGAGCATTCGAAAAGTATGAAAAACAAAGAGAAATTTAAACGAAATTCTAATGAGAACTGGGAAACTAAACAAATAAAACAAGTTATATTCAAATAAAGAACATACATAAACCAAAGTCAATACAGAGCAGGACCTAGAGCATGCCTAAGTAAAACGTGGACGTGATTCATAAGTTAATAGAACACACATTAATGCATCATATAAGCATTCATTAACCCAATAAGTCATGTCGGAATAAACAATTACACATACAAGATGGCAACTGCAACTAATCAAACAAAATGTTTTGGTGCTAATAAGATTGCTAGTAAATTAGATGATTTGATTCGAAGGTACAAGCCTGTCAAATTATATTATTGCATAATACATACAACAGATAACAAAAGATGAGACACATATACACTTTATGTTGCATATGCTTTTTGGTCACATAATAGCGACTTTCTGAGATATAGGCGACATATGAATATATAGGGTGCACATAGTGGTTTACAACAATAAAAAGAATACAGGATTAGCAGATAACAATAGGATTTTCAAAATATAGGTGATGTCAATCAATCTATATTAACTATATATTTCTTTCTAAAGTCCTATATTCCATTCAAAATTACAAAATGGGAATGAAGTATTAAAACCCTATACAAAAATATACTACATTCTTCAGTAATAACAATAGATCCTTTATGTGAAGCTATAGAATTTAAAAACATTTGTAAACTCCGCTCCAGATAAACATACCATAGAGCATATGATAAGCCTCCAAAGATCAGTTCTAAAAGCACGCCCCCTTTTCTCTATGGCATTGATAAGTGTAGAGGTGCACTTTCTAGCTGTGGAACATATAAATAAGGAGCAACATTTAAGCATGCAAGCATAAAAATCCAAGAAAAGAGAGTCAAGAAAACATACCAATCCTGCGTTTTTTGGTTGATTCGCCTGGTGTAAATAATTCCTCTGAAGAATCACCGATAATAATGGCTGATCCCGGCTTAATCTCCGACAGTTTTCTACCGCCGGGAATGACCACCAACTATACAAAAAGAATTTCAGCATATGAAACTTTATAAATAAATCTAAACATTTCAATTTAATGTTCGTGTAAGGATATAAAAGACAGCATCAAAGAAGCCACATTTTGTACTGCTGAACTTTGTGCTCCAACAAAAAACAAAAACAGCACAAATGAAACACTGAAAAGGTTTAAATTACAGAAACCCCTCGAGTTCCCCCAGAAAACACAAAAAAGAAACTTCCTGATTCTCGGTTGTAAGCAACCCCCCCCCCCAACAAAAAAAACAGAATCCAACCTCAACTCTGTTTAACATTAAAGACTACAAGCCCAATTGTATCATTAATTAACAAATAGAAGGTATATAAATAAGAGGTGAGGTATACACATATATAAAGAAAGGTTAACAAGGGGAATGTCAACATTAAATATTAAATAGACTTGACTATTAAACGGGCAGGGGGCTGAAAAAATGTGGCATAAAAGTTTTCCACATAGGTAAAAAAAATGCAGTACTTACAAAAGGAAAATGAGGATTGCGAAGGCAAGAAGGATGCCATAGAAACCTAACAGACAGATAAGTCCAAAAAATCTACCTACCCACACCCCATAACTATAAGCAATTTAAGTTATGTGAAAGATTACCTTTGGGCTAAGAATCGAGAGAATCTCCAAATCTGAGATACACACATCATCAACTCCAGCACTGCTAGGATGCTTAAGCACCTTTTCGATAATCGTCCAAGACAGACATTTGTTTTGTGCATGGAAGAAGGCATAGAGGATGTTTAGGAAACTAAAGCCCTTCAATACTTTCTTCAACCATGATGGGCATTCACAACTGTCCTTGGTGAACTTGGTACCAAATTTTTCAAACAACAGACATCTGCCTGAATTAGAATTTGATAAGCAATAAAGTGAGCCTACAACCGTTGATATTCCAACACAGATTTGTTGATCAAACACATCTTTAGAGTCGGAGCTTAGTAAATCATGAAGAGCATGATTGTTGTAGATGCCTCTCTTTTGTCTCATATTTTCAGAATTCTTCTTGGAGTTCTCACTAATAAGGTCTTTCTCGTGGCACAACTTGTGTGAAAAATTACTGATGTCAGGTACCGAATTGTCTGGCGAAATCTTGGACATATTTGAAAGATCATCCATGATATCGAGCCAAGCAGAATTAGCAGCAGAAGAAACTGAGCAATCTTGGGAGCATAGCGAAGGGGTGCTGCTCCCCTCAGCAGGCCCTTGGGGTGAAGACAATTGTCGGGTTTTCTTAGCAAAGGGAACAAGCACAATGAAATCTCCACTGCGTATCTGGTGGGTATCTAATCTATCATGTAAGCTCATTTTCAAACCCTACAGAAAATGTAAATTAATAAGAATGCATGGAGGAGGGAGAAAAACATTTGAATATTGCTAACAACCATCTGACTAGAAATAAGATATATGACCAAAGTTATGCAGGATAGGCTTACTTCCCAAAAACTACAAAAAAAAAAAATAACCCGTTTGGCAACAAACTACCAAAAGGTCTCAAAATCACGAGAAACTGCCTTCACTAACAGCGACTGACTAACTACGTTAGCTGGCTACTTAAATTGACTTAATGCCCCTCAACTACCCAAAGCCAACTCAGTTTAGGTTTTTTTTATGAAAATTAAACATCTTTTCTCTATTTTTTAACTTATTCTCCCACTTAACGCCCTTCTCTCTTCCACAATCTCCTCCACAATCAAACCATAACCTCACAAGTGGATTAACCTCGCCGAGTTGCTCATGCGTTTCCTCTGGTGGTATTTGACCCCAAATATGAGCAAAAACCCATCTCGATTTAGGCAATTTGGATTCTCTATCTTAACACATACAAACATAACAACTTCAAAGAGAGAATGATACATACAGACCGTCCGGTTGATTTTTAATTTCTTTAACCCCTCAAGGGGGAAAAACTTAAAACTATGTGAGAGATCATAAATTCCATGAGGGCAAGAAAAACAGAAATATCCACTTATGAGGCATTGAGTTCAGCAGGGGGGGGGAGTTAACCCGGGCATGCAATTTTCAATTTCGAAAAAAGAAAGGCGAGCTAGAACCAGATTCACACGTTACAAAATTGACAAACATTAAGATTTCATGCATGGCAGACTAATACTAAGCAAATCTCAATAAAAAGTAACAGTATTCTGCTTAAGAATGAAGAAATAAAAAAACATCTAACAAATGTGATCGCAATACAACCTAAAACAGTGCACCTTCTGTATACAAAATTTGAACCCTATAATGCAAGTTAACACCTTTATCAGCCTTTGTTGCCCAAATGTGAAATTAACAAAGTTGAGAGGCTACAATAGCAATATAAAGATCCTATTAATATTGAAAAGGATTATTACCTTGAAAAAGAGATGGAAATTTGGAGAATTTTTCGCCGGAAGAAACGATTCCTTCACCATTTGCTTGAGATCAGCGATCGAAACGTTTGAGGGAATCGAGAGATTCATCAATTCCCCTTCGAGACTGCGAACTTCGATCGATGTCTCCATCGAATCTCGCTCGCTCGCTTACTCTCGCTCGATCGCTTTGAAAACCCTAGAAAGAGGAGGCGGCTTTTTGCGCGGGGAAGCAGGGGCACGTGATGGTAGCATGCCAGTGGGCCGTGATCAATATCCACAACATCGATAATTAGCTCTATAGATACTATATTTGCCATGGAATCTATAACATGCTTAATTAGCTTTGTATTCTTGTTATTATATCATCACTCTTACTAAATATGTTTAATTACATGAATAATCGTATTATTTATGGAAATATTTGAATTGATTAGTGAAAAGATTAGTATTGCCTCAAACTAAAGTTAGAAGGGCCGTCTGTCTTGCTAAACTTTAGTGCTATGTAAATATTATGATGATATTTATTATTATAGGCATATCATTTTTCAATGGAACTACAATCTTAAGCCATTATGAACCTGAAAAGTTAAATATATGGTTGCATTGTTTTTGTTTAATATATGGAATTTCTTTCAATCGCATGAATAGTAATCATATGTTGTTTTTTATGATTGTTCCTGGCCCCCCTAAGCTAAATTTCCTGGCTTCTCGTGCTGCCTGGATATATTCTATTCTTGATTTTGTTTTTTTTTCTTTTTGTAGTACTTTTGTTTTCCTTTTCCATATTGGTGCCTGTATTTGGTGATGCTCGGTTCTTTTCCTTAGGCGTTTGGTATGTGTGATGCATATTTGGATGTATGTATGTTATATTTTTCCTTTTTTCAAATACATTTCGAGACGGGCTTCTTGGCCTAGTTCTCATCGTCAAAAAAAGACTTGGTGGATGTAGGGTCTCCATACTTGTGAGGAGGTATCCATTGTTGTAATTTCAATACCCGCGATTCTCGAATGAATCATAAACCACACCAAGAGTCGCAGCGAAAAATCTATTAGGACTGCGTGATTCGAGTCTACGTGAAAAAGACTAACTAAACAACTACCAAAACAATACAAGTTATCAAAAAGCATACCAAACAGCATAAACATAAGATTTACTCAAGTTCGACGCAACTTGCATCTAATCATGCAGACGACGAAGCTTCCGCTATCGAGAAAGAATTACATGAGAACTGTCATCTACGATCACCGTCCAATACAAGTATTCTCCTAATCTTTCAAAACCTTTTTTTCTCTCCTGGCTTTATGGTTTCCCCCTTTTAATTATGGAGAAATATTGGCAGCCCTCTTCTTAAAAGCATTAGGCTATTTGCTTTATATTTATAGCTTATATAAAAGACCTAGAAAGCCTTGGTTAAAAAAGAGTCATAAGTAAGCAACAAAAATCTTTCCAAAATACTTGTCAAATCCAAACCAAATTTGCATTTCCAAATCTATCTAAAATTGGAATCAAATTCTAAATCGACTAGGACTTGGGAATTTTCATCAAAAGTCAACAATCTCCACCTTGATGCAAATTCCTCGACGCTTTCTTGAAAACCTTGGACTCTTGCTTTCATCGACGTCATGCCTTCATCAATCAACTAGGCAGCTTAAATCCAAGCACTGCTTGAACTCGATATTCGAAACCATCTTTGTAAATGTAACTATTAAATTTCTATGGGTACCAACCTTCATACGAGCCACAACTGTCTTTCCATCCTCTAAGAAGAACACTCTCACCTCTTGTAGAATACCCAAAACCAACAATCTCCGTAAATACATGGTCTCCCTAACTTCCTTCATGCGGTTAACAACCCAGCCTCCCATGTTCATGCCGTGATAACAATTTGAAATATCGATCTTCCTGGCACTGCATCCGTACCCCTGTAACTCGTCATCAACCTCCACCTGTTCTCATCGTTGGCTTTCCCTAATAATGACACCAATCCGAAGTGCACCATTAAATAAGTAGATACGAGCCGAGTCTCCTCTCTCTCATACTGAGCGAGAATCTGCTTGATACACTGCTACAACGGATGCAATTTCCCATCCATGAAAATATCCATGCCACGAATCTCCCATGCAGACTTTCCGTCGAACTCTCGATCACATATCCTTAGATACGCATCCCTAGCCTATCCCGTGCCCCTAAATCTTATAGGCATCCGCACAACTGGCTGTACTGGACTCTCCATCTGAATCGAAGTACCAACCACCTTATCTAAACTCGTAACCTGGACTGAAACCTCGAACACCACCTGGCTCGGTAGCCCCATTCTCCGCTCATCGTCTGCCTGAGTCCGTTTTCTCCAAGATATCGCAGACTTAACGACAATCAAACGTCGGCTGATTACTCCACCCTCAGTACCAGGACACCACGATCTGTACATTTTTGCTTCGACATCTAGAACTGCGAAGCCCTGAGTAATTCCCAGACCCTCCAGTCTGTACCTCCTTAGAAATTATCTCGTCTACCGCCGACGATGGTGACCAATCGATGAGATACTCGGCAGCAGATAAAGCTTCCGCCCAAAACTCCCTCGGAAGTCCAGTCGTAAGTCGTGAATAAATGTTCTTCCCAAACACTGTCCGAACCATCTACTCTACTTCGCTAATATACCTAGGATCAAAGTGGTGTTCTGATGCGTGATCCTCCCTGAGTTGCAGAACCCTCCATTATGATCGAAACGAAGAACTTTCACATGCTTTCCAAACTGCTTCTCTACAACAACCTTCCTGAAAATCTCAAATTTCTCGATCTTCGGTTTTAGAACGTACACCCACAACTTCCTTGAGAAGTCTTTAATGAAGAAATCATGATGTCTAATTCTACCTCGAGAATAAATCGGTGCCAGAACCATCTCTATCTTCTTCCCTTGAACATTCCTCCCGAAAATCTCTCATGCCGATGTCTACACCTCCAAGTGACCACCTCTTTTGAGGTCCCTTCAAACTCGTCTCGCCAATATGACCCAACCGTGGTCGCCACACCTTGATGGAGCCTGGACCACCTGAACCAGTAAAAGCTCTAGCAACATCTCCTACGACCGTCCGTCCATGAAGTAAAAATGCAGGTTCCTCATTCTCTTCGCCTTCATGATAATATGAGCACCCCTAAAAATCATGATGAAATCTCTATCGATCACACAGTTGCAACCAATTCTGCTCAAAGTGCCCAATGAAATCAAGCTCCTCTTCAGATCTGACATGTGCCTAACATCAGTCAATATTCGAATTCTGCCATCATGCATGCGGATCCGAATTATACCAATCCCAACAACTCTGCTCAATGCACCATTCCCCATAAAGTCCAAGTTTCTATCAACTGAACGGTATGTGGCAAACCAAGTCCGATTCGGACTCACATGGAACGAACACCCTGAATCTAACGTCCATGATCCATGTGCGTCTGAATTCGCACATACCGACAGAATCGAACCATCACTGCCTTCATCTGAATCTTCCACCGCAATTGCAGCACCGGAAGACATCTGCTTGCCTTTCTCCTTGCGTTTACGACAATCCCTTTTCTAATGCCCGCTCTCCTTGCAAACAAAGAACTTGTCATTCTCGCAATTGCTCGATTTTCTCTATGAGCCTCCTTCTGAACGGTATCTAACATACAACACATCACCATGGCTAGTCTTGTCACCTACCACCTTTTCTCTCAACACCTCACTGTGCATACCTGCTTTGACATCATCTAAGGAAAGCTTATCCCGGCCATACACCATTGACTTGACAAACTGCCTATACTCTAAGGTCAACGAACATAGTAGAATCATCGCTTGATTCTTATCCTCCGTGTTCTGCAAGTCCATCATGATCTTGTTGAGTTCGTCCAAGTGATCTTTGACGGATGTCCCCTTCTTCATCTTTAATGTGTACAACCATTGCTTGAGATAGAGACGATTTGTGAGCGATTTCTTCATATATATAATGACTCCAACTGTTGGATATAGTGCCCTCAAATCAATTATTGTAATCGCAGGCAGGCGATTGTGATGATTGATGGAGGACCTATACGGGCAGAACTGTCTTACTTGAGATGATTGTACGCTATCTGGTTTGACTTTATCATCATGTACATGCATTATGTGGTATTACATATTGATAGAGCCTATAGGATTCTTGCTTGATGATGGAGACATATACGTGGGAGCTGGGTGGTCCATAAGCACATCCTTAAATATCCCTAGTCGAGGGAGTATCGAGACTGGGCATCGATACTCCGAAGTAGACTAGTGTATATTTTTCGAGACCCCGACGAGGGGTGGTGGCCGGTCTCACAATCCATTGGTGTCAATTAGTCACTTGAGATAGTATACACGCGCTCATTGGATTATGAGTTGCACTGTACGGACTCGCCGGGAATATGTTAGATGGTATTATACCTATTGTCAAATAGCGGTTCTCAGGTGACATGAGTACAGGCTAGTCTGTCAACCAGAGATCATCATTTGTCTCATATGAGTTCCCACTGTGCTTAGTGTTAGTTATATGTATGCCCTAGAGGCCATTATTATACATGTAATGTATATTATAGTGGATGCTTGGACATATATAGGGAGAACTTTCTTACTCGACATGATAGTATGCTATCTGGTTGCTCTTTATCTTAACATGTAAACTTATTGTCTCAATATTACATGTTGATAAAGCCCTTAGAATGAGTACTTGACTACCAGGATTATAATGCAAATCATACTAGTGGGGCAATGGTAGTCGGTAAGTACTTCATTCAAATGTTCCTAGTCGTGGGAGTATCGAGACAGGGCATCGATATTCCAGAGTAGACTAGCGTATACGCTTCTTGACCCATATGATGGGCGATGGATGATTCCACATCCATTGGTGTTTGACATCAGAGATGGTGTACGGGTGCTCAGTGGAGACTGAGACACTGAACGGACTCGCCGAGAACTCCTAGATGGTATTATACCTATCGTCAGATAGCAGATCTCTGGTGACACTGGTACAGGTTAGTCTGTCGACCCGAGATCGTCATAAAGTCTTGTGTGATTCCCATTGTGCTTTGATTTTCACCTTACCACGTTCAAGAGATCATGCAAAACGGTGGTTTTTAGGTACAGTCCCGAGTCACATGGAGGCAATGAGCGATAGGAGGGGATTTCGTCTCTCCCGGTATTGGGGGTTGATGTTGCGCTATACTCGATTGGCCATAACAGGAAATCCCTGGTCAGGGTTGCTGAGATCTACTGGTAAGTGTTATCAGTAGTTTCTCGAACCGTTATGAGCCTCACATTGGCATGACTTATCAGGCTATTGGGGTCTGACGCTATACCACCCCCAGGCTGTGATATGCAACATATCAGACGAAGAGACCGGATTGTACGGTAGTGTTACTGATTGGATTCGCAGGAGTATGAGCAGACTTGCTTGTTGATCTTCTGATCGCTCAATACCCGGGTGACCGTTACGTTTAGCAGACCGCTTACAGCTTGTGGGTGACTGATATGATCACCACCCACTGCCGGCGTATTGATGAGTCTTTAGAGTCCTACACAAAGGTTTTCTGGCTCAAGCGAAACGAAATAGGAGCACATATGTGATATGTGCGAGACCGAGATTAATACGTGTATGTGATACCATATTCTATTCTCGCAATATGTGATATCGGTCAGTTATATGTGATATAGCCGGGCTGTCGAATCAAGTGTTGATTCGATAAGTTGATACATTTGATATTAGTCGGTTGTATGTGATATAGCCGGATTATTAAATCAAGTGTTGATTTAATAATTTAATCTATAATTATATATTTGATATATTAACCTACATTAACTAATATTAGCTCACTTAAGATTTCTTTTTCTCACTAGTGTACACTTAGTATATATGTGATATATATTAATGTACATCTTTTGTGTCATGCTTGATGCCACATACTACATGGGTGTATGAGACTCACACCATGCTTATAACAATGTAAGGTTTTGTTTATTTAAAGTAAATCAAATTAGTTGGAAATTAGTGAAGCTTGTGGAACCATTGACCAAGTCCACTAATTTTGTTTTACTTGAAGATATTTATTAATCTAATCATTATTGTTAGCCATGATTTAGTCTCTACATGAGTTAGTATATGATACTAACTCACTCATGGTTGCTATTCTCACCACACTTGCTTCATTCCATGAGAGCTTTCTTCATCTCCTTTCTCAAGCTTTCTAGCTTCATGAGAGGTGAAGAAAATTAGAGAGAAAATTATTTCTAAAGTGAGCAAAATTCCTACTTCATCAATCTCTTCTCCACTAGCCATTTAGATTGGGTTATTTCTTCACTAGTTCATCACTTAGTGAAGAGGTAGCTTGAGTTAGTGTCTTCTCGACGTAGATCATTTTCGGTTTCGAAGACTTCAAGCGAGCTTGTTCATTTCACCTTGTGGAGCCTCACTAGAGTCCGGGAGATCACTACTTGGAGCGAAGGGACTGCTACACGGAGCTATTGATGTGAAGGACCGGTCTACAAAGGTTGTATTCCTTGTTCACTTAGATGTAAAGATGTTTACGTGCTTGTTCTTCTAATTCTCTAATTAAGATTCTAGGTTAGGGTTCTAAAGCAGATATATCGGAGATAGATCATCTATTTTTGATGTGATAGTCATAGGTTTTGACTTCATCAGAATAGGAGATGGATCTGTTAAGAAGGTAGTAGTGTGTGATGTCCTGGTATTTGGATGACATGCATTTTGTAGGAAGTGAAATTCCTTTACTACGATCGGTTATACTGTGGTTGTCACACAGTGGTTTCTCCATATGGGATATGGATATTATATCAGGCATTCTGGTTACTGGATCTATGGTTTTAGATCTAGATTTGGGTAGTTTCCCAATCGGGATACTTAGACAGTATTCTAAAGGTGTTTTAGAATAGACGACTCCTGGCATGGTAGTGTATCTGCAGGTGATGGAGTCACCCTCTCTAAAGGTGTCTTAGAGACTAAAGGGGTAAGGGATGTGCATGATTGGCATATCACTTGCTTAGGCAATTGAGTCAATAATGAGATGTCAAGTATCACACCAGATGTTGTTTTTGCAGTAGCTGCAATAAGTTGATATATTAATCCAATCCTGGAGAAACGTTCAGAAGCAGTTTATGAACATAGGTGGATGTTCTAGGGATTTGTAACGGCAAGCTCCTTCAAGAGACGGTTATCATTTCAGGCTTTTAAGATAACCTGGATGATAAAGTGGCTGTCAGAGTTATATTTTCCCTCTTAACGAGGGGCAGTTGTTTGGACAGGTGGTCCAAGCGGATACTGAGGGAGGCATGGCACAAGATACTGAATATATTTAGTTGACGATACAGTCTAAGAAGTTTACTGGGTTTGGAGTTCATTTGCGAACTGGGTCCCATCAGATATTCAGATATATTCTAAGACGGGTATTGCTCATTTCGGGAGATGGCTTTCTCCGCGAACTTGAGATTAAGAGAGACATAGAAAGAAACATTGGAGCGAATCCATTCACTGAAGCTATTTTTCGAACGCAATAGTTTCACAAACGGGCTTTGTGAAACTGATTAGTAGAGAAGTTGGGTGTTCGGTATCATATGGGCTGTGAGTATGCGACACCGCAATAATTGGCCTTAAGTGCACGTGGGAGATTGTTGGCTATAGTGCCCTCAAGTCAATTATTGGATCACAGGCACGTGATTGCGATGATTGAGGGAGGACCTATACTGGTAGAATAGTCTTACTTAAGATAATAGTATGCTATCTGGTTTGTCTTTATCATCGTGTACATGCTTCAGGTGACATTACAGATTACTATTATATGTTGATAGAGCCCATAGGATTCTTGCTTGACTACGAGCAGTATGATGGCGATCATATACGTGAGAGTTGGGTGGTCTATAAGCACATCCTTAAAATGTTCCTAGTCGTGGGAGTTTCGAGACTGGGCATCGATACTCCAATAGTAGACTAGTGTATACGGATCGAGACCCCGTCGAGGGGCGGTGGCCGGTCTCACAACCCATTGGTGTCAGTTGGTTCACCTAAGATGTATACAGGTGCTCATTGGGTTATGAGTACACCGGACGGACTCGACGGGAACATGCTAGTTGGTATTATACCTATTGTCAGATGGAAATTCCCTGGTGACATGTGTACAGGTTAGTCTATCGACCTGAGATCGTCATTTGTCTCGTGTGAGTTCCTATCGTGCTTTGATTACTACCCTACCATGGATCAAAGGAGTCGTGCAAACAGATTTTAGTTGAGTACAGTCCCGAGCCATATGGAGGCAGTGAGTAGATCGTCAAGGGATTCGTCTCTCCCGGTATTGGGGGTTGAGGTCGCGGAGTGCACGGGTGGCCATCACCAGAAGTTCTCGGCCGGGGTAGTCGAGAATTACCGATCTAGGATCGGTAGTTTCTAAGTTGGTGATAGGTTTCATGCCGACACTAAATGTCGTGTTATTAGGGATCTGACTTTATCCACCCCTCTAGACTTGATATGCGATACTCATAGACGAGCGGACCGGACTATACGGATATTGTCACTGTCAGGCTCTGTAGGGTTTCAGGATGAGTTTGCTCGTCGGCCTCCCTTTCGCTCAATACCTGGGTAGCCGTTACGTATAGCTAGTGCCAATAGCGTGCTTGTGGTTAACCCCACTATCAGCGTATTGACGAGTCTTTAGAGTCCCACACAGAGAGTTTCTCTGATTCGAGCGAAACGTTGTAGATGCCGTATGGTTTTATGGCAGGGTTCGATCATATACGTGCACTTGTGCACGGATCATGATCTGACAGATAATACTAGTGGGCTTTGGTTTAAGCCGGATCCTAGTGTTATATTGTTGGATTATTTTCGTCTCGTTGTATTCGTATTTAGTCGGAATACGGATGCAGGTATGTATATACAGATGCGAGATATTCTTGTAATCCGTTACAAGATTACTTTTGAATTTGTCATTTTCTTTTCTTCCAATTTAAACATTTAGTTTAATGTTTAAATGTGAGGTGTGAAAAGTAAGATATTTTGTATGTGATATTTTTGGTGAGGGGATTTAGTGGTTGTTGTTCTTGTGCTGGTTTTTTTTCCCATTTGTTGCTTGAATTGATATACTCTCCACTTCAACAAAGAAAAACCATAGTGAACGTTCTTTTTTACTAAGCCATTATTTTTCTCACAAGCAATTTCTTATGCTTCACATTTCTCATGCTTGGCAACTTCATTCACCTCTACCCAAATCCTTGGGTGCTTTGAGACAAAGTATTCACACACTATCTCTACTTCATCTTGGGTATCTAAACTAGCAAACTGGATACCCGAGTTGCTTTGCTTTTGAAGCGGGATCCCATATTACTAATCCTCGATGTGGATCGTCTTCGACGGGAGAGACCGGAGACCAAACTTCATCGAGGCAGCCGCGAGGAGCTTGGGCAGAGGTTGAAGACCGAAGGACACGGATCGATCGGTATAACCTCTCTAAACTTCTTTTACAGTTAACTAGTATAGTGTTAATGGTTCGATCCAGGAATCGGGTTCCGTTAGCGCCGGGTTTTAAAAGTTTTTGTTCCGTGTTTGGCCATGGATTGATGGCCGGGGCGTTGGCGTAACCCTACTGTTGGAGATAGTGCCCTCAGAGTTAATTATTGGATCACAGGCACGTGATTGCAATGATTGAGAGAGGACCTATGCCGGTAGGACAGTCTTACTCAAGATGATAGTATGCTATCCGGTTTATCTTTATCATCGTGTACTGCTTTAGGTGACCTTACAGGTCACTATTGCACGTTGATAGAGCCCCTAGGATTCTTGCTTAACTGCCAGCAGTATGAGGGCGATCATATACGTGGGAGATGGGGTCTATAAGCATATCCTTAAAAGGTCCCTAGTTGTGGGAGTTTCGAGACAGGGTATCGATACTCCAGAGTAGACTAGTGTATACAGTCGAGACCCCGATGAGGGGCGGTGGCCGGTCTCACAAGCCACTGGTGTCAGTTGGTTCACCTAAGATGTATACAGGTGCTCATTGGGTTATGAGTACACCGGACAGGACTCGCCGGGAACATGCTAGTTGGTCTTATACCTGACGTCAGATAGCAGTTCCCTGGTGACATGTGTACAGGTTAGTTCATCGACCTCAGATCGTCATTTGTCTCGTGTGAGTTCCCACTGTACTTTGATTACTACCCTACCACGCTCAAAGGAGACGTGCAAACAGGTTTTAGTTGGGTACAGTCCCGAGCCACATGGATGCAAGTGAGCGGATCTGCAGGGGTTCGTTTCTCCCGGTATTGGGGATCAGGTCGCGCTTTGTCTAGGAGAGCCCTTACACGAAGTCCTTGGCCAAGGCAGGAGATTTACTGGTGGGTATTCCAGTAGTATCTCAGGGTGTTCTGGGCTACACTCCGACACGACTTGTACCACTTTTGGGGGTCTGACTTTTACCAACCCCCTGTTGGAGATAGTGCCCTCAGAGTCAATTATTAGGTCACAGGTATGTGATTGCAATGATTGATGGAGGACCTATCCCGGTAGGACAGTCTTACTCGAGATGATAGTATGCTATCTGGTTTACCTTTATCATCGTGTACTGCTTTAGGTGACCTGACAGGTCGCTATTACACGTTGGTAGAGCCCCTAGGATTCTTGCTTGACCACCAGCAGTATAAGGGCGATCATATAAGTGGGAGCTGGGGGTCTATAAGCATATCCTTAAATGGTCCCTAGTCGTGTGAGTTTCGAGACAGGGCATCGATACTCCAGAGTAGACTAGTGTATACAGTCGAGACCCCGACGAGGGGCGGTGGCCGGTCTCACAAGCCACTGGTGTCAGTTGGATCACCTAAGATGTACACAGGTGCTCATTGGGTTATGAGTACACCGGACAGGACTCGCCGGGAACATGCTAGTTGGTCATATACCAGACGTCAGATGGCAGTTCCCTGGTGACATGTGTACAGGTTAGTTCATCGACCTGGGGATCGTCATTTGTCTTGTATGAGTTCCCACTGTACTTTGATTACTACCCTACCACGGCTCAAAGGAGTCGTGCAAACAGGTTTTAGTTGGGTACAGTCCCGAGCCACATGGAGGCAGTGAGCGTATCTTCAGGGGTTCGTCTCTCCCGGTATTGGGGGTGAGGTCGCGCTGTGTCTAGGAGAGCCATTACACGAAGCCCTCGGCTGAGGCAAGGAGATTTACTGGTAGGTATTCCAGTAGTATCTCAGGGTGTTCTGGGCTACACTCCGACACGACTTGTACCGCTTTTGGGGGTCTGACTTTTACCAACCCCCTAGGCCCGCCATGCGATACTCATAGACGAACGGACCGGACTGTACGGATATTGTCACTGACAGGCTCAGTAGGGTTGTCAGGCTGAGTTCGCTCACAGACGTCCCTTTTAGTCAATACCTGGTGGCTCGTTACGTATTGGCTTATACCTCTGACGTGCTAGTGGTTAAATCCACAACCAAGGTGTTGACGAGTCTTTAGAGTCCCCCACATTCAGTTACTCAGCTTTCGGGCGAAAAGTTGTAGAGGCCGTATGGAGATATGGCAAGGTCCGATCAGATACGTGTGGTATTGCACGGATCAGGATCGGACAGTTTGTACTATAGGCCGTATGGATATATGGCAGGGTTCGATCAGATACGTGCGATATTGCACGGATCAGGATCGAACGGATATTACTAGCCGGCTTTGGTTTAAGCCGGATCCTAGTATAGTACAGTGTAGATTTTGTCTCATTGCATTTGTATTTCGGTCGGAATACAAATGCGGGTATGTATGCACAGTATCGGGGTTTTCCTGTAATTTATTACGGGACCAGTTTTCTGGAGTTGCCAGTTTGCTTTTCGTTTCGGCCAATTTTCTTTGTATCGTTCATTGGCCGAAGATTGGTGGAGGAGGGCTTATTTGCATTGTTGCAAATAAGCATTTGTGGAGGGGGTCTTTGCATATTTCTTTGTATCATGATGGTTTCATGATGGAACCCATCCCTTGACCTTTCTTAAACTCATGATTGCTTGACTTTCTTTATCATCATGGTTTCAGTCATGGTTGTTGGTTGAGTGTTGGGATTGTTGTGATGATGATTCTTTGCATGAGAGCCTTCTCTCTCTCCTTTGTATTATTGGATGGCTCTCTCATTCTTTGATACACACTCTCATTTTTTTCTCTCCCCTCCCTCACCTCTCATGGCCGGCCCAAGCATTAGAGGGCCTGTCCAAATTTGTAGTGGAGGGATTTTATCTCTTTTAGCATTGTAAAAATCCCACAGCTCCACAAAAATTACATGTATCATCCCTCCACCAAAAATGGCACCTCCATGAACCCCAGATGAGACACAAGTTCTACTATACATTCTACAGCAAATCTTGGGCACGTCGACTAGCCAGCTTCGTGCCCGAGTTGCCTCGGCATTGTGGTGGGAGCCCGTAAAAGAAGTAGGCGATGCGGTGCACTTCCGGCGACGAGGTGGAGACCGGAGCTTCCGCAGGAGATCGGGACGACGACGAGAAGACCGGAGGACTTGGATCGGTCGGTATATCTCTCTTCCCTTTCTTGTAGTTAGCTAGGACTAATTAATGGTTCGATCCGGGTATTAGTGCTCGGCGGTTTGCCAGTTCAAGTAAAATTTAAAGTTTATCACCGCTTCCGCATTTGGCCGTCGGATTGACGGCCGGGGCGCCGCCGTGCACTTACTCCCCCTAGGCCCGCCATGCGATGCTCATAGACGAACGGACCGGACTGTACGGATATTGTTACTGACAGGCTCAGTAGGGTGTCAGGATGAGTTTGCTCATCGACGTCCCTTTTGGTCAATACCTGGTAGCCCGTTATGTATAGGCTAATACCTCTGATGTGCTAGTGGTTAAATCCACAACCAAAGTATTGACGAGTCTTTAGAGTCCCGCACAGACCATTTTCTCAGGTTTCGGGCGAAACGCTGTAGAGGCCGTATGGAGATATGGCAAGGTTCGATCAGATGCGTGCGGGATTGCACGGATCGTGATCGGACGGATAATACTAGCGGGCTTTGGTTTAAGCCGGATCCTAGTATAGTACAGTGTAGATTTTGTCTCATTGCATTTGTATTCGGTCGGAATACAAATGCGGGTATGTATATACAGAAGCGGGGTTTTCCTGTAATTTATTACGGGATCAGTTTTATGAAGTTGCCAGTTTGCATTCCGTTTCGGCTATTTTCCTTTGTATCTTTCATTGGCTGAAAATTGGTGGAGGAGGGCTTATTTGCAGTTGTGCAAATTAGCATTATGGAGGGTGTTATTTGCAAGTTGTTGCTTCATGATGGTTGCACCATTATTTGACCTCTTCACTTCATAATTGCTTGACTTTGGGTGTGATGATGGTTGATGGAGTATTGGTTTTGGTTAGTGATCATTATATTTCATCATCATCTTTTTTCTCTCTCATGCATGATAGCCTTTCTCTTTCTCTCCCTTGTATGATTGTGGAGCTCCCTCATATTTTTGATACTCCCCTTTTTCCTTAGCATGGCCGGCCACAAGAGGGTGGGCTGTCCAAAATTTTGATGTGGGAATTTTTGCTCTTTTCATGCTACAAAAATTCTCAAGTTCATCCACAAAAGGTTCACATCTCATTCCTCCACCAAAAGGCAACTTCTAGCAACCCCAAAGAGACATAGAGTTCTACAATTAACCTACAGCATCCTTGGGCATGTCGGCTCGCCAACTTCGTGCCCGAGTTGCCTCGATCCAGAGGTGGGAGCCCGTAAAAGAAGTCGGCGACGTGGTGCCCTTCCGGCGAGGAGGTGAAGACCGGAGATTCCGCGGGGAGATCGGGACGACGACGAGAAGACCGAAGGACACGGATCGCTCGGTATATCTCTCTACCCGTTCTTTAGTTAGTTAGGACTAGATTAATGGCCCGATCCGGGTTTTTTGTGCGCGGTGGTGCCGGTTCTAAAGTTAAAGTAAATTATCGTTTCCGCAATTTGGCCTCGGATTGACGGCCGGGGCGCCGCCGTGCGCTTACAGTGGTATCAGAGCCACGCTATTAAGCTAGTCTAGCTTGGTCTAATATGTTTACATTTTCGATCGAACAAAATTCCAAAACCCGCGTTTTCAAAAGCATAGTTTCTGTCGAAATTTTTTTTGGCTCCGAAAATTTTTCAGATTGTTGCAGAATGATGTTCAGGAAATTCTAAGACTTCTGTGAAAAAATGGTAGTGTGACACTGTAGACCCACCGCGGAACCGCGGCCAAAACCCCCTTGGCGCCGCGGTTACGCCGCAGCACAGTGTCTTCACTGCACCATTTTTCCACAGTGATCTTTTTATAGGGAAATTGGGGTTTTGGAATATTCTTTTTTGGGCCCAGTATTTCTTTAAGTGCTACAGTAGTGCTTGGGGGCCCACTTAGGAAAATTTGATCGATCGAATATTCTAATTATGTTAGTTCACAGTATTTACATTATATCTGTAAGTCCATGCTACCTCTCCCGGTACTTTCGGGTATGCGGAATTTGGTGAAAAACAATTTTCTAGAGGCGGTAACATGGACTCAAAACCGGATCTTTGTTAAACTATCTACCTAACAACCTAACTAGGAGTTGTTAACTACTCGGTTAGGGGGTTATACATTTCTTTCTTGAACTCCTTCGTCTTTGACTCTCGATGGTGTACGGATTGGCTTCACTCCGTCGTCTCCTTGCGCCGAAGATCGATCCACCCGAAAGCTTCTACCTTTAGCTTCTTCTTCGAGATTTGAAGAAACTAGTTCACTCGGTTTGCTAAACCTTGTGAACTAGAGTGAGTAGAGAAGAGTGTGTTGGGATTATACTCTATAGTTCTTGCTTCTCAACACATGAGACAAGTGAACCATAGACTAAAGAGAGGGAGAACAAGAGGAAAAGGATGAGAGCTCAAGAACACAAGAGAGAGAAAGGAAATGAAAGAATGAGAAAGACTTTTCTCTCTTGGCTCTCATAATCCAAAGCCATCATAACCAATAATAGCAATCAAGTATTAGTGATGGTTTAAGCTACAATAGCCATATCATTTCATGCACTCATTTTGCACAAGAGAACAAGCAAGCAAAAGTCTTTGCCATGAAATGATAGCCATTGTCATCATGATGGTCAACTAGTCCAACCTAGTCAACCGGTCAACAAAGTCAACAAGTCAACAAAGTCAACCCCTCAACAACCATGTCACTATAATACTTAATTAATATTATTGTTAATTACATACCATATTCTCATTAGGGTTGAGCAAAAAGTCAATGGTCAACAGTCAACAGTCAACAACCCTAATGAGAATCCTCTGCCTCTGTCTCTCTGTCAACTGTGCATACACACCCGCATCCGCGTTCCGAGGAACACGAATACATACTGGATAAAACCAATCCCAAAACGTATACTAGGATCTGGCTTAAACCAAAGCCCGCTAGTGTTAACTGTCCGGACACTGTACGTGCACAAGTGCACGGATGTGACCGAACCCTGTCGCAAAACCATGCGACCTCTACTCTTTTGCCTAAAGGCGAATAGCTTTCTGTGTGGGACTCTAAAGACTCGACACTACGCTGGCTGTGGGTTTAACCACAGACCACAAGCGGCACTAGCTGTGCGTAACGGTCCCCAGGTAGAAGCCAACAAGAAGACTGACGAGGTGAAACCCATCTGAACTCCTACTGAGCCTGAATGTGACAGTCTCCATACAGTCCGGTCTGTTCGTCTGATACATCGCATGGCAGGCCTAGGGGGGCGGTAAACGTCAGTCCCCTAATAGCGGTACAAGTCGTGTCGGAGTGAAGCCCAAAACACCCTAAGATAACACTGGAAGCCTACCAGTATATCTCGATTGCCCTGGCCAGGGACTACTCGTGTAATGGCTCTCCTAGACACAGCGCGATGTCAACCCCCAATACCGGGAGAGACGAATCCTGTCTAACCGTCACTGCCTCCAAGTGCTTCGGGACTGCACTCAACTGCCACCTGTTTGCACGACTCCTTTTGTAACATTTCAAAAAGATAAAATATTAATTTTGGGAATTTTTATAATTTAATATTATTTTATTGAATATTTTAATATGTTGGAATTATTAAATACAAATAAATGGGAAAAATTTTGGAAAAATTATGGAAAATTCTAAAATAGGGTAAATTAGAGAATTATGCCATTCCTAAGTTTAATTGATTAGTTATATGCTAATTTAGCACTAATCGCGATTAAAAATCGCTAAACGGATTTTTGGCGTTTTTGTGCAAAACATGCACGTATCATTTTCTACACTTGTGTTATATTTTATTGCCATAGTTTGTTTTGGGGTTACTATTTATGTGAGAAAGGAATTTTGAGGATAAGAAAAGAGAAAGAAAAGAAAAGGAAAAGAAAAAGGGTTTTATATTAAAGAATGAGGTTTGGTGAGAAAGAGAGGTATGGGCACCCTTGACTAAACCCTTAGCCATTTCTCCTTCCCTCATTTTCCTCCCTCTTCTCCTTCCTCCTGCTGCTGCCCTAGCTCCTCATTCCCTCCTTCTTCAACTCCTCAAATCACCATGAAAACAAACTCAAAACCCTATCTTCATTTCACTAAAAAGGTGCACGAGCTCAAGATCTACACTTGGAGCTAAAGAAGCAAGGATTTTGGCCACTAGGGGCAACTCAAGAATTTTCTTGAGTTGCCAAATGAGGTATTTTCTGAATCATTAACTTAGTTTTAGCATTTCCTTTACCCCCGTGTTATGATTGAACCGATATTGTGTGATTTGGTGACTTGAGGTAAAACCTAGTTAGGGTTGTGAAGAATTATGAGTTGTAATGTGAAATTGAGTTCAATAGAGGCTACACCAACACCCTAGTGTATGAATTGAGACCCTAACCTGAAGTTTAAACCCAGAATACGGATTTTAGAAACAGATATCGGAGAAATTGTGGAATCTGTGAAGGGTATATTGAATCTGCTATCACCCGAGACACCCTAAATTAAAATTGATTGGACAGTGACATGTGCAGGCACCCAGGAAGCTACCACCAAGACCCCAACCCCTAACTCATCAAGCCGGCCGCAGATTTATCCATTCTGGCCGCAATTTGCGGCCAGACCATGATGGATTTGCCTCGTTTTGGTTTTGGTGTCCCCTCACCAGTAGATTAGACCCCTGGCATATATAGATTTGTCTACTTTGACCTAGGGTGAAATCTGGAACATATTTCCTAAGTTGCTGTTTTGGATTCGTGTTTCCGTATTCCGTATTTTTAAGTCTGAATTTGTGTCTTGTGTTTTACCTCGACTATTTGGCGTTTATACGACGATATAAAGGATTTATTGATGGTTTTGAAGGCGTGCCATAGGTTCTAACCTATAGGCCTCTTATCATATCGTTTTGGGTTTCGTGTGCCATGTTAGCTTTGAATTGGTTTTAATGCGCATATACGACACTTTGATGTGTAGGTACCCCATGAATACTACGGAACGACAAGCAAACACGTGGTGACATCGAAAGATGGAGACGCAAGGTGAGTAGATTATATCTACAGGGGGAAGTCGGGTGGATGGCGTATAGCATCCCCGCAGTCCGTAGTTGTTATATTATATATATGATAGTTAGGTGTATTATGGATAGTGTAGGGTTAGAAGTGACTAGTGTAGTTCATAGTCGCGAACTCTAGAATAGATTTACACCTACACGCACACCCTTGCATATTCCTTATACTTGCACTGTGTTGATGATATTGGATGACATTGGAGATGAGTCGATGATGTTGGGCTTTGTGCTGTGAGATCGGTGATTTGATGTGATTCGTATTGTGATACGATACGTGATCTCTAGCGGGCCTTGGGACGTGTGCTTGCACACGCAGTATATTGATGGTATCAGTTGTACTAGACTTAGATCAGTACCCCAGATTATGTGATATGATGTTAGTGATACCTGAGATGTGATGAGATAGTGTGATATTGAACCGTACCCAGCTATTGGGATGCCGTACGACGATTTACCGTACGACCCTATATTGATGATAGATCCGCGCTCATGACTTGAGGATGTCATATGATATTCTATATCGTACGCGATACTATAGAGGCGGGATCACCGACTATTATATCTATATATCGACTCAGATTTAGGTGGTTTCCATACCCCTCCTGATTGACCTGATACTTAGATCTGTAGTTTGCATAGTAGATTCTTCACTGTGGTGTTAATTATTTGATTTCCGCATATTCATGCTATTCGCATTGCTTGCATATATTTATTGCTATATTATTATCATGCTGTTAGGACATCAGCACCATTATCGATGATGCGTATGTTCCACGTACACTTTTGCCGGCTCACACACTTCATCATCGATAATTGCCATGCCACTACACTGTAGTACTGTTGCGTTCATGATATGATTCTTGCATGGCATATTGTACACTTATACTTGTACACAAACATAGATGATTCTGACTTGATTAGAGATTTGGGAACCGCAAGATGTTCTTCAAAACTGATTCGTTTTAAAAGAGCGATTTCCCTCGACATGTGCACATTACTATTCCATGTTGCATGACTTATGATATGCTTACCTTTCTTACATGTCGCATACATCATGTTTTGATTATACGCATTGAGATGTGTTGTTTCCATGATATTTCTGGATTTGGGAACCGTGGGTATTTCAAAAGAGAATATATAACTGTGTTAAAAACCCGGTTATCCTTGATATGATATTTCAGTGCGTCCACCATGTGTTTTCTCGGTGCTGAGTGCGACATGTGAAACCCGATTCGAGAAGGCGGATGAGGCCGATTGCGGGTACATGGTGGACCCGGTATGGTACCCCGGGGCGAGAACGGTTTCGCTGTGTAGTAGACGGTGAGCCTGGCAGAGGGACTACTACCTACCGGTGATTGTATTTGAGCTCGGCGGATATCTGGAGGATACCGACCGGAGTTGAGAGATGGATACGGGCTGACCCGTACTGCCGGGGGCCGAGGGCCGATACCGCAGACGGAGCCCCATATGGACGAGGATTTACGTGTCGATGCTAGGCACGGGTTTCATGATGTTTTTCCATGATTTTGTTTATATCCTCATATTTGCATACATGATGCTTATTGTCATTGGGTGACGGGTGGACGGGTCCACGTTTATTGTCATTGGGTGACGGGTGGACAGGATTCCACGTTTATACAGACATGGATCATATACAGACTGGATTTACATTGATCATACTTCATTTGTATATATAACAGGGTATGAGGGCGCTGTTATATATACCCTTACACCAATATTAGTGGTATGGGACGCTAATATATGTGTATTGATATCCTTTGATACTTCATCATATTTACTTCATGCAGACATACCTTGTACTGATGACATGTTATTACCTGAGTACTTGGCACTACATACCTGTTTAGATGTTGCTTTGCCACCTTATCATGTATCAGGCTTATTCTTGAGGTTTATATACTGATCGTATTGACTTAGGATCATGTCTTGCATTCGGTTTCTGCTTGTAGATATTCTCTATTCACGAGTTGGTAACTCACCCCCGTTGTGCCATAGTTCTTGCAGGTTTTGCCGTACAGATTCCTTTACGGCATTTCTGGCACATTGCTTCCTTACGGGTGAATTGCATTTGGTAGGTGGTTTCTTTTGCATCAAGAACCACCATTGTACTTATATTATTCATTGTATCTAGAATTTCCATCAACCAAAACTTGTATATTATTTCAGACTTAGACATTAGTGATGTATTATTCGACCTTAGAGTCGCGCTTAGTAGTATTGCGGTTTTCATGCTTACTGAGTTTCTTTTGGATTTGATCCTCGCCTTTCGGCGTTGTATATTATATTGCATGTGTGGTTGTGACCATCAATTGACGAAGTTCTAGCTCCCGCTTGGGGATGCCTTTTACCATTGTATATATGTTGTTCTTGTTGTACCCCGTTCGGGGCTAGTATTTACAAAGGAAACTCTGCCGAAATTTTAGAAAAGACTTTACCTTTTAAAAATGCACATTCGGCTTAGTTATTTAAAAACCTTGACTTCAAACATGTTTTCCTTCACTTCTTTAAAAACCAGTTTTCTTTACTTACTCTTAAAATGGTTTTAGATTTCTGGGCTTTGGCTTACTTGGATCAGATGGGGTCCTATAGACTTCATATGGTTCAAGGACCAGTCACGTGCTCTTTCGGGTCGTGACAAAGTTGGTATCAGAGCGCTAGGTTGACCTTGGTTCGAGTCTAAGTTTGACTATGTGGAGCCTAGGGCGTTTATATATATATATATATATATATATATATATATATATATATATATATATATATATATATATATACGGAACTTAGGCTTGACCTTACGAAACTTAGACTCAGTCGAGGGGGTATTAGACCCGAATTTTCGTCATATAGGATTACCCTTGGTCGAGGGGGTATTCTTCAGAGTCTTCTCTGTTTAATTTTTCACAAAATGTTCCCCCTTTGAATTGAGGTCTAGGGTCCTTTTTATAGTGCCCATAAATTAGTTAAATTTTTCACAAAATGTTCCCCCTCCGAAACGAACAGTCTAAAACCCTAGTTTCTGTCATTTTTTAAATGGCCTCTAAATTTTTTTTAAACAAGTGCAGAATGTTACATGTGATGTAACTAGAACGCCAGAGAAACTCGAGATCCAAACTCAAAAATTTGGCCAGCCACATGGGGATTTTGGCCGACCTGGCCTGTCCACTTCTTCCATTTTTGGCTCGTGTTTCTTTGGTGTTCTAGTGTGTAGGATCTAGGGTTTCAGGTTATGTTTGTTTTGCCCAGATTGCATGTGATGTTATCTTTTGTATTGAGGCAATTCAGTGTGTTTAGAAGTCGCAATTTAACATCGTTTTGGGTTTAAGTTTGATATGTGATACAATATTTGGAATCCACATTAAATTAGTTTTGTGAAAACTAGTTTGTATTTTGTAAATCTAGCGTTTTAGTCTCTATTCATCGATTGCCACGGAGTTTCGATTCGGATCAAAACTCTGTCGCAATCGTGTATAATACGCGAACACTCGCCGGATAACACTACTAGATAGCCATACCCCATAGTCCCGACCAATTGACTATAGGAGACCTCCGTTGCCAAAAGCATCCACTCGGGTGCTCGCGGCCATGGTGTTCCGCCCAAGTGCACTTTGTTGACGGCATTGGGGGTGCGGCAATCTACTAAAGTTCCCAACGAGCATTCGATATTTTATCGGGAATCTTGTTGAATTACCCGACTTGTTATTGAAAAGTGTTTTCAATTCGAGACTTAAATGCAAGGTTTATAGAGGTTAGGCATGAAATCCGGAGTATGTGATATTCCGGGTTTATGATGTCTAAGGTATATGCAGATTCTAATTATTGTAGTTTTCATTTCTTTTCTACGACCGTAAGTGTAATATGTGGTGTATCCGCGATCTCGTTGATATATGTCAACGACATTTGGGATATGCATATTTACTTACATTGATGACATGTGATGTTATTGCGTTGCTGTGATATGTTATATTGAATCATCGTGATTGAATAACCATGGGTTTTTGCGTGAGATGATAGTTTTCAATTTTCATTCATGTAAATGTTGTATGTAATATTCTTTTATTGGGACACTTCCGGGTTGAGGATGATGTCTCCATTTATGTATATTATTTACTTTTCCGTATTATGATAGACCCAAGGCGGGAAGCACAAGTAACCGGGTTTTAGAGTCCAATGGGAGACCATCTCGATGAGTCGAGACCGGGTCTCCTAACTCTAGAATTGGCAGGGTTGCTTGCCGCTCTCGTAAGGGTTTAGCGATGTGGGTTTGGCTATTCTTCACGACCGTAGAATCCGTGTTTTTCATTACTGGCGTAATTTAAAACACAGACCTCCTAGTATATCTAATATTTCATATGTTTGCTTCTGCTGCTTGAGTTCTGTGATGTGATCATATAACTGCGTGAGACGAAAGCTATATATATATGATATATATAATAAACATTGCTTATGTTTTGCACCCGCGCTAGTCCAGCTCCCGCTCTGTCGTTAGTTAAGTAACCTAACAGTGCATGACGGGGCCCCGTAGCGAATGCGGATGGCATAAGCGTACATTCTATTTCTAAGTCGATGTCGTGCATCCCGTGCGTTCGTGGGTGAGGCGAACTATTTAAAAAACGATTTTTCAAAGCTCACAACACCGACTTGAACTCCAAAATCGATACTAAACCCTAACTAGCAAACTTGTAAGAGGTTAACTACTCGGATAGGAAGTTATACCTCAAGTTACATGTCCTTCGGGTCTTCTTTGTTGTCACGACCTGAAATAGTACGTGATTGGCACTTAAATCATATGAAGTCTATAGGACCCCATCTAATTCAAGTAAGCCAAAAACCCAGAAATCTAAAACCATTTTAAGGAGTAAATAAGAAAACTAGTTTTTAAGAAGTATGGAAAACATGTTTTAAAAACAAGGTTTTTAAATAAGTAAGCCGAATATGCATTTTTAAAATCTATATTCTTTTCTGAAAATTTCGGCAGAGTTTCCTTTGTAAATAATGGCCCCGAATGGGGTACAACAAGAATAATATATACACAATGATAAAAGGCATCCCCGAGCGGGAGCTAGCTCTTCGTCAATCAACGGTCACAACCACACAAGCAATATAATATACAACGCCGAAGGGCGAGGATCAAAACTCAAAAAGAAACTCAAAATCAACATGAAAACCATAATACTACAACGCGCGACTCTAAGGTCGAAATAATACATAACTGATTTCTAAGTCTGAAACTATATACAAGTTTTGGTTGATGGAATTACTAGATACAACTGAATAAAATAATACAAGGGTGGTCACGATGCAAGCGAACCCACCTACCAATGCAATCACCCAGAAAGGAAGCAGTGTGCCAGAAAAGCCGCAATGAAACCTGTACGGCAAAACCTGCAAGAAACTGTGACACAACGGGGGTGAGTTGCCAACTCGTGAATAGAAAATATCGCAGAGAAGAAATCGTATGCATGACATAATCCTAGGTCAATACGATCAGTAATAATATATCCTCAATATGAATAAGTCTGAAGCATGATAAGGTGGCTAGGGTAAACATCTATACATAAGTGTAGTACCAAAAGCTCGTGTCAGTGCCTCAGGTAGAAATATATCATAAATATGAGGTATGATCAATGTAATCAATGTCATCTATATCAGAAAGTCTATGAGTATGTGGATATCATCCAACTATGTGATCAATGTCATCAATGTCAATATATGTATGTGGAAATCGTACCCGTGTCACCCAATGACAATAAGCATCACGCATGTAAATATCATAAACATATGCATGGAAGTATGAGGATGTAAATTAACATGTGTCGCTCGCGACATATCAAAATCATGGAACCTGGGTGCCAAGCATCGACACTCGAAAACATCATAAAATCTGTGCCTATCATCGGCACGTAAAATCCTCATATATATGGGGCTCCGTCAGTCTGGATCGGCCTACACCATCTCTCAACTCCGATCGGTATCCTTCGGATATCTGCCTAGCTCAAATACAATCACCGGTAGGTACTAGCCACCCTGCCAGGCTCATCGTCTGCTCCACGAAAAACATTTCTCTCCTCGGGGAACCATACCGGGTCCACCATGAACCCGCAAACGGATCATCCAACTCCTCGAATTGGGTTTCAAGCACACGTCTCAGAACCGAGAAAAAGCATTGTGGACGCACTGAAATATCATATCAAGGGTAACCGGGTTTTTAAAACAATACATACTCTCTTTTGAAATACCCACGGTTCCCAAATCCAGAAATATCATGGAAACAACATATCTCAATGCGTATAATCATAAAGCATGATGTATGCGACATATAAAAGAATGTAAGCATATCAGTATGTCATGCAACATGGAATAGTAATATGCACATATTGAAGGAAACCGCTCTTTTAAAATGAATACAGTTTTAAGATATATCTTGCGGTTCCCAAATCTCCAAATCAAGACAGAACCATCTACGTATGTGTAAATACATATGTATGCAAGTATGGGTGTGCGCAAATATGTCATGCAAGGGGTCATATCCTGAATGCAATAGTCCTACAGTGTAGTGATATGGCAATTATCGATGATGAAGTGTGTGAGCCGGCAAGCAAGTGTACATGGAACATATGCATCATCGATAATGGTGCTGGTATCCTAACAGCATGATTCTAATATAACAATAACCATTTGCACATGCAATGCGATGAGAATAACAAGAATATGCAGGAATCGACTAATAAACGCAACAGTGACGCATCAGCATCAATATAAAAAAGTCCTACAGTTTGCCTTTTGAAATAAGACGAATCGGGGTTTTTAGTAAAATAAGGGCTACGGTGTTTTCAAGAAAAGATGCGTCTTTTGAAAATATCCGTAGTATCCCTGTGCCTATTCTTGAAATACTCCCGATTCATTAGTTTTGAAATGGGTATGACATCAGCCTAGCCTAACCTTTACTAGCAACTACAGATCTAGCTAAAAAGTCAATTAGGAGGGGTATGGAAACCACCTAAATCTGAGTCGATATATATATATATATATATATATATATATATGTATGTATGTATATATATATATGTATGTATGTATAATAGTCGGTGATCCCGCCTCAAAGGTACCTCGTACGATACAATATCATATGACATCCTCGAGCCATGAGTGTGGATCTATCATCAATATGAAGCTCGTACGGTAAATCATCGTACGGCATCCCAAAAGCTGGGTACGGGTCAATATCACATTCCTCTCATCAATTATCAGGTATCCTTATCATTATATCTCATGATCTGGGGTATTGATCTAAGTCTAGTACAAATCGATACCCTCCATATAAGTATAAATGCGTGTTTGAAACACACGTCTAAAGGCCCGCTAAAATCACCTGTCGTATGCCAAATACGAATCACATCATATCACCGATCTCATGGCACTATACCCAATATCATTGACTCATCTCCAAATATCATCCACTATCCTCATCATGTAGGTATATGTGTAGCAATATGCATGTGTGTGCGTGTGAGTGTAAACCTATTCTAGGGTTCGCAACTAGGAACTATACTAGTTTACTTCTACGCCCTAATCTAACTTAGTACACCTAATCTTATCTCAAATATCCATGACACACTATAAGCTAGCATAAATAGTACATATATACTATACTAAACATCGAACTGTGGGGGTGCTATACGCCATCCACCCGACTTCCCCCGTAGATATAATCTACTCACCTTGCGTCTTGCTTGTCGATGTTGATGTCGCCATTATCTTCTTCATCGTCTCGAATCGTCGTGGGGGTACCTACATGTCACACGTACCGCATCGCATTAAAACCAAATCAAGACTAAAACGACACGCGAAAACCAAAACGATACGCTTAAGGCTTATAGGTTAGAACCTATGGGTATGCCTTCAAAACCATCAGACGACCCTCGATCTCGTTGTACGAATGCCAACTAATCGAGGTAAAACACAATTATACAAATCCAGAATTTAAAATACGCAAAACGAAAACACGAATTAAAACAACAACTCAGGAGAAAGGCTCCAGATTCTATCCTAGATCAAATTGGACAATTTTGCATATGCCAGGGGTCTATTTTACTGATGACAAAGCCACAGAACAAATACGAGCCAAATCCACCCTGGTCTGTGTAAGTCCATGTCACGCACCCCACGGACTTGCGGAGAGGCGGAATATATGAAAAATGATTATCAAAGCTTCGTAACACGGACTTGAGCGCATGAATCGTGTCTAAACCGTTACTAGCAAACTACGAGAGGTTTAACTACTCGGATTCGAAGTTATACCTCACGTTACTTGTCCTTCGGGTCTTCATCACTTTTCTCCACTCCTCGTAGGCTCCTTGGAACATCGGCACCTCAACGGCCTCCTCGAGTCAAAGACGATCCACCCGAGAGCTCCTACGCCAAGCTTGATATCTAACTTGAGATAACTAGGTTGCTCAAAGTGCTAATCTAAGCTACCTAGGGGATATAGAGTGAGGTTATGGATGCATTAGTCTAGCTAACCCTTGATCTCAACACATGAGAGGTTAGGGTTAGGGTTTGAAGAGAGAGAGCTTGAGGAGAGAGAATGTGAGAAAGTGAATCCTTTTGGATGAATGAAATCATTTGTGTATATATGAAACATATGATAATATTAAGTAAATAACAAATAATGAATTATCATCATGTTTCATTGATACACTAAGTGATTCATCACATAAGTCATATAAAACATTAAATGAATCATTAACTCAATGTATGAATCAATACATGACTCATTAATCCAATTAATGCATATGCCACCTTAACCCCCAAGTCACCATGCTTCTAGAAGCTTCCCGAAAAATTACGAGAACGCCCCTCCAATCCGTGAAAACACGGAAAAACTTTAGACTGTATAAATCTAATAACCCGATACTAGAATCTGGCTTAAACCAAAGCCGGCTAGTAAAAACTGTCTGAACGTCGCACGTGCATTTAAACACGTATGCGTCCGAACCCTTGTCGTAAAACCATACGACCTCTATATCGTTTCGCCTGGAGCAGGGAAACTCTCTGTGTGGGACTCTAAAGACTCGACACTACGCTGGCAGTGGGTTTAACCACAGACCGCAAGCGGCACTAGCTGTACGTAACGGTCCCCAGGTAGATGTCGATAAGAAGGTCGATGAGATAACCCATCCGAACTCCTACTGAGCCTGTCCGTGACAATATCCGCGCAGTCCGGTCTGTTCGTCTAAGAGTATCACATGTATGGTCTAGGGAGGTGGAGAACGTCAGACCCCTAATAACCGTACAAGTCGTGCCGGTATGGCTCATGACCATCCGAGAATCTACTGATCAGTCCACCAGTAATTCTCCATCAGCCCTGGCCAGGGACTTATGGTAATGACCAACCAATCACAGTGCGATATCAACTCCCTATACCGGGAGAGACGAATCCCTAACAGTCGCTCACTGCCTCCATGTGGCTCGGGACTGTTACCAACTAAAATCTGTTTGCATGACTCCTTTGAGCCGTGGTAGGGTAGTAATCAAAGCACAGTGGGAACTCACACGAGACAAATGACGACCTTAAGTCAACAGACTATCTGCACACATGTCACCTGAGAACTGCTATCTGACATTAGGTATAATACCATCCAGTCAGTTCTCTTGCGAGTCCTGTCCGGTGTACCCGTAACCTAACGAGCACCTGTATACTATCTCCAGTACGACATACTGATGGCTGTGGGACAGACCAT
Source organism: Agapanthus africanus (assembly GCA_030015575.1). Taxonomy (NCBI): domain Eukaryota; kingdom Viridiplantae; phylum Streptophyta; class Magnoliopsida; order Asparagales; family Amaryllidaceae; genus Agapanthus; species Agapanthus africanus. Next base: position 45,868,022 of record JASDDO010000006.1, read on the forward strand.
CTTCCTAACTAGGATGAGAAGCGTACACACTAGTCTATTCTGGAGTATCGATGCCCTGTCTCGATAATCCTACGACTAGGGAAAAGTATAGGATGTTGCTTATAGACTACCCAGCCCCCACTAGTGTAACTGCCATCACAACGCTGGTAATCAAGCAAAAATCCTATGGGCTCTACTAATATGTATAAGTGATACGTAACAAGAAACATATGCACATATTAAAGTAGACTCAAACCAAGTAGCATACTACCATGTTTAGCAAGATTGTATATACAACTGTGAATATCCCAAGCTTCCATTAAGTAATATACATGCAAGTATGATACAATAATGGCCCCTAGGGCATATACACTAACAATCTCCCACTTGCACTAGGGCCATGAGCTGGCATATCGTAGACCTATCATCTCGAATAGCTTCTCGAACCGCGTCTGAGGAATGGCCTTTGTGAATGGATCAGCAATGTTATTCTCCGTCTCTACTCTTTTCACCTCGATCTCCCGGCGATCTACGATCTCCCTGATCAGGTGATACCGCCTTAAGATGTGTCTGGACTTCTGATGCGACGTGGGTTCCTTCGCTAAAGCTATAGCGCCGTTGTTGTCACAATACAGAGGTATTGGATCAACACTGGTATAAACTACCTGAAGTTCTGTGAGGAACTTCTTCATCCAGACAGCTTCTTTTGCGGCATCACAAGCAGCTATGTACTCCGCTTCCATTGTTGAGTCAGCAACGGTCTCCTGCTTGGAACTCTTCCAACAGACCGCACCTCCATTGAGGGTAAAGACATAACCCGACATGGACTTGGAGTCATCCTTGTCACTCTGGAAGCCGGAGTCGGCAAAAGCCTCCATCTGGAGGTCTTTTCCGCCATACACCAAGAACATCTCCTTAGTCCTCCTTAGGTACTTGAGAATGTTCTTTACTGCTATCCAGTGATTCTCCCCTGGGTTTGCCTGATACCGGCTTACAACGCTCAATGCGTATGCTACATCTGGTCTGGTACATAACATCGCATACATTATAGAGCCTACCGCTGAAGCGTAGGGTATAATTGACATGCGATCACTTTCCAAATCAGTCTTGGGAGACATATCTTTGGAGAGGGTGATTCCGTGATAAGCCGGTAGGTTACCGCGCTTAGAATCTTCCATACTGAATCTTTTCAATATGGTGTCTATGTACCTGGACTGCGAAAGTCCCAACATCCTCTTTGATCTATCACGATAGATCTGGATCCCCAGAATGTAGGTGACATCACCCAGGTCTTTCATGGAGAATTTCTGTGACAAAAATCTTTTGACTGACTGTAACATAGGAATATCATTTTCTATTAGGAGAATGTCATCCACGTACAAGACGAGGAATACTACAGCTCTCCCTACAATTTTTCTGTATATGCATGGTTCATCTGGATTTTTGATAAAGTCAAATTCTTTGACAGCATCATCAAAACAGATGTTCCAACTCCGAGATGCCTGCTTTAGTCCATAAATGGACTTAAGCAACTTGCATACTTTACCGCTGCTCCCACTCTGAATGAATCCCTCTGGCTGATCCATATAGACGCACTCTTCCAAATTACCATTTAGAAAGGCCGTCTTTACGTCCATCTGCCAGATCTCATAATTGTGGAAGGCAGCAATAGCAAGAAGGACCCGAATGGATTTGAGCATAGCCACTGGAGAAAAGGTTTCGTCATAGTCCAAACCAGGTCTTTGACGGAAACCCTTTGCAACAAGTCTAGCCTTATAGGTTTCAACCTGTCTATCTACACCAATCTTCTTTCTGAAGATCCATTTGCATCCTACGGGTTTTACCCCATCTGGAGCAATGTCCAAAGTCCATACTTTGTTAGTGTACATGGACTCCATTTCGGTCCGCATTGCATCCAGCCATTTTACCGAGTCACCGCTCTGAATGGCTTGCTGGAAGCTATTAGGCTCATCATAGTCAATGGTGCAATCCTCTCTATCCCCGTCTATGAGAAAACCGTATTATCTCTCGGACGGATGAGACTGCCTACTACTCCTGCGGAGTGGCGTCGGGATATCCCTTTCTTCTAAAACCTCTGGTTCTACCAAGCTTTTAGTAATAGCTTGTGGTTCTGGAATTTCTTCCAGTTCTATTGCGCTCCCACTTATCTGATTTTCTAAAAACTCAGTTTTCAAGAAGCGAGCATTATGAGAAAAAAAAATCTTTTGTTCCTCTGCGTAATAGAAATAATATCCTTTGGAGTTCTTTGGATATCCCACAAACTTACACTGTACTGATCGTTCCTCGAGCTTGTCCGCATGTTGCTTCTTTACAAAAGCTGGACATCCCCATATCTTAATATGCTTAAGATAGGGTTTCTTTCCACACCACATCTGATATGGTGAAGTAGGCACAGTCTTAGTTGGAATTCGGTTCAAAAGGTATGCAGCAGATTCTAGTGCATATCCCCAGAATGATTGTGGTACTTCAGCCTTACTTATCATGGAAGGAACCATATCTAATAGGGTTCGATTCCTTCTTTCCGATACACCGTTGTGTTGTGGGTGTATGGAGGAGTAAGCTGAGAGAGAATTCCATTCTCTTTTAAATAACCTAGGAACTCGGCACTTAAGTATTCACCACCTCGATCAGATCTCAGTGTCTTGATACTTTTGCCTGTTTGGTTTTCCACTTCATTCTTGTATTCTTGGAATTTCTCAAAGGCCTCGGATTTATGTTTCATTAAGAAGACATATCCATACCTAGAGAAATCATCCGTAAAACTAATGAAGTAGGAATAACCACCTCGCGCATGTGTAGACATTGGACCGCACACATCACTGTGTATGAGTCCCAAGAGCTCGCTCGCTCTTACTCCATGTCCAGTAAACAGAGTCTTTGTCATCTTTCCCATGAGACAAGATTCACAAGTAGCATAAGATTGATATTCGAATGGATTCAAATATCCTTCTCTATGTAACTTAGTTAATCGTGTTTCATTGATGTGACCTAGTCTACAATGCCATAAGAAAGCCTGATTTATTTCTACAGACTTCCTTTTAAGTGTGTTCTGGATATTGAAAACCTGAGCTTGACTTAATACGTATATACCGTTATCTAATATACCTGACCCAATCTGAACTTGATTTAGGTGGATGTTAACTACATCGCTTACGAATGTAAAATCATATCCCTCTCTCGAAAGTGAGGATACTGATATGATATTACAAGTCATACTAGGTATATACAAACAGTTACGTAGAATCAATATATGCCCACTTGTCAAACCCAGGCGATATTCTCCCACGGATTCAACGTTCACTGTCATTCCGTTTGCAACTTTGAGAGACCAATCACCTACCTTTATAACTCTATGGTTTTTCAAAGCATGTAATGAATTACAGATATGAGATCCTGCTCCGGTATCTAGTACCCAGAAAGTAGAGTTAATTGACATGCAGTTCTCAATTACAAATGCACTAGAGGCCGAAGCCACAACATGCTTCATATTCTGGCTACTGGCTTCCAAAGCCCTGCAATCATTCTGCCAATGCCCAATCCCATAACAATAGGACGTCCTTCTTTTACTACATTCAGTCCCGAAACTTTTGCCCTTCTCTTTCCTTCTACTTCCCTGGTTTCCTTCAGGGTAGAAGGTAGAGACTGTAGAATCAAGTCAGTATCTGACCCGTTTCCCAACGTGGTCTCTAGGTCCTTGAGCTTCTCAATATAGCTAGTCATTGTAAGGACGTTGTCCCCTACATTTGACCCGACAGCCAACCTCGCTTGAATTAATTCGTTCGAGGTCTCATATCTTGTGATATGAGATTGCTCTCCATATAAATCTTTGTTATGGAGAAAGATGGAAACTATGTCCATCTTCTCGTGCTGCTTCTGGTATATACCATCAACTGAAGCTAACACGAGGCACTTGGCTTTCGTTTTATCCTTTTTCCTTGTCTGACTGATATCCATATCCGCGACGGTGGAAACTGGACCTGGGACGGCGGGATCTTGAGTAGTAATAGGGTGGTCCAGCTTGTCATAGGCAATGGACATCTGGACAGACCTTTGCCAGTCATATAAGTCAGATTCAGTCAATTTGTTATCTAGATGTAACCTAGTCGTGGTCAAAAGGTCGCTGCAATTAAGAGAGAGAGAAGAAAACACTTTTAGCATGATGCTCTTGCAAGTTTAGAGTGGTTTTTAATTTATCTAAACAGGATGGCTCCCACTGTTTCTCGAATCCTTCCTCAAACCATAAAAGAAGAATTAGCCAGGACTATTCTCACCGTATAATACTTGCTTAACCGTTCAGCCAGGTCAGTGTTGATACTTCGAGGGAGGTTTTCCAACGCTTTCGCGAAGTTCCTTAATTAAAGAACCTCTTTTCTCTGGGGGGGTAACCCCGCTGACACCTTCCTAGGCACTTACTTGGTTTATAGCATGATCGTTAAGTGACGAATCTCCTGATAAGTAGTATATACTCACAGTAGGATCGGGATCCAAAATATCATCGTATGATAATGTTGAAGGAATCCTACCAACATTTATCAAACTCCAAAATGGTATGCAATACTAGCAAATTTCAGTTTCTTTAGAAATTCCCGATGTGGATTTTTGCCCCATGCTCTTATGACCTTGACTTTGGCCAAACAAATCATAAGTCACATGTCAAGTTCTACCCGTCATTTTCCAGGTTAATTTGAACCCATCCGTACATACCCTTGACTTTGGCCAAACAAGGCAGTACGACTGTCCCAAACCAACGCATCTATCTATACTACATATGAATATCCAACAGCTACCAAACACCGTGCCTTGACTTTGGCCAAACAAACACAGCTTGAATACTATTGACTATCCATATGAAATGACGGAGGGCTACGACTGGTTTTGGCAAAAACGTGAACGTAGTGAACTTGATATAATTGAAGGAACCCGATACTTTTTAAAAGGAGTGGTTAAAGCTCCGCAATTTAAAAATTCTGATCTTTTAAAATAACCGAGTGGTTTCTTTTAAATTTGTTCCAACGACTTAACTTTGGTTTATTTTCTTTGCATTATAATAATGCGTCCCATCATTTATCCTATCATTGCAGAAAACAACGAAAATACCACGTCCTCTTATGCCATCCGCATTCGCCACGGGGTCCCGTCATCACCCGTTAGGTTACTTAACTAACGACAGAGCGGGGGCTGGGCTAGCGCGGGTGTAAAACATAAGTGACGTCTAATAGCTATCATATATAGATATTGTACATTCGTCAGACGCAATAATAAGCATTCCAGATCACAGATGAACTTTATTGGATATACTAGCAATCCGTATTTGCTTTGAGCCTGCAATAAAAGACGGATTACACAGTTGTGATGAATAACCATTACCCCAACCCTAGACCCCTACGGGTACGGCAACAAGTACCCAAAGTGAAGCGGTCTCCCTCAACAATGTGAGTAGGCCACTAAACACTTTAACGTACCCAGTAGTTTGTGTACCCCATCTTGGGTCTATCCTAGGAGCAAAAACAGAAAAAAGAAATAATACAACGGTGGCTACAACCGCAACCTGGATGCGCCCCGCAAAAGAATATTACATCATATTACAATTACATCGAATGAATGAATATTAAACCCATCTCAAACCCCGGCTAATCATCTCAAACCCCGGCTAATTATCACAACACTCCAATCAAGTCCATATACACAAACAATAAACATTACAGAAATGTGCAACCCCTGCCAACCGACATACTAGCAGTTAGGGGAGGTTTACGAACACATTAAACATTACAGATAAAAATCCAATTAGCAAATAACTTAGAACATCGATCAACAACCTTTTTCCGAGTCTACCCCAAAAGCAAAGCAGCACTGAAGTAACCTGGGTAGAAACAGAATATTTTGGAAAACAGAAAACCACAAAATATGAATTACTGAGCAACTCGGAGTCAACTCGGAGTTGACTCCGCCGCGGATCCGCGGCCAAAAGCACACTCTTGCCACGGATCCGCGACTATCAAGCCGAGTTAGAACTCCGTATTTTCCCAGAATTCTTATATTTACCTGCTGTGAATTTTAAGGCATATCAAATATTTTTTTAGACATGTTTAAAATTAACAGAACTGTTAGGGTATCCGGGGTTTCGTTTTCGCGTTTTCTGACGATCGAAGTTCTAATCAGTTGCTAACAAGCTAGTAATGGTTTAGTTGGCTCTGATACCACTGTAAGTCCATGTCACGCACCCCACGAACTTGCGGGGAGGCGGAATATATGAAAAACGATTATCAAAGTTTCGTAACACGGACTTGAGCGCATGAATCGTGTCTAAACCGTTACTAGCAAACTACGAAAGGTTTAACTACTCGGATTCGAAGTTATACCTCACGTTACTTGTCCTTCGGGTCTTCATCACTGTCCTCCACTCCTCGTAGGTTCCTTAGAACATCGGCACCTCAACGGCCTCCTCGAGTCAAAGACGATCCACCCGAGAGCTCCTACGCCAAGCTTGATCTCTAACTTGAGATAACTAGGTTGCTCAAAGTGCTAATCTAAGCTACCTAGGGGATATAGAGTGAGGTTATGGATGTATTAGTCTAGCTAACCCTTGATTTCAACACATAAGAGGTTAGGGTTAGGGTTTGAAGAGAGAGAGCTTGAGGAGAGAGAAGGTGAGAAAGTGAATCCTTTTGGATGAATGAAATCATTTGTGTATATATGAAACATATGATAATATTAAGTAAATAACAAATAATAAATTATTATCATGTTTCATTGATACACTAAGTGATTCATCACATGAGTCATATAAAACATTAAATGAATCATTAACTCAATGTATGAATCACTACATGACTCATTAATCCAATTAATGCATATGCCACCTTAACCCCCAAGTCACCATGCTTCTAGAAGCTTCCCGGAAAATTACGAGAACGCCCCTCCAATCCGTGAAAACACGGAAAAACTTTAGACTGTATAAATCCAATAACCCGATACTAGAATCTGGCTTAAACCAAAGGAGGCTAGTAAAAACTGTCCGAACGTCGCACGTGCGTTTAAACACATATGCGTCCGAACCCTTGTCGTAAAACCATATGACCTCTATATCGTTTCTCTTGGAGCAGGGAAACTCTCTGTGTGGGATTCTAAAGACTCGACACTACGCTGGCAGTGGGTTTAATCACAGACCGCAAGCGGCACTAGCTGTACGTAACGGTCCCCAGGTAGATGTCGATAAGAAGGCCGATGAGATAACCCATCCGAACTCCTACCGAGCCTGTCCGTGACAATATCCGCGCAGTCCGGTCTGTTCGTCTAAGGGTATCGCATGTATGGTCTAGGGAGGTGGAGAACATCAGACTCCTAATAACCGTACAAGTCGTGCCGGTATGGCTCATGACCATCCGAGAATCTACTGATCAGTCCACCAGTAATTCTCCATCAGCCCTGGCCAGGGACTTATGGTAATGACCAACCAATCACAGTGCGATATCAACTCCCTATACCTGGAGAGACGAATCCCTAACAGTCGCTCACTGCCTCCATGTGGCTCGGGACTGTACCCAACTAAAACCTGTTTGCATGACTCCTTTGAGCCGTGGTAGGGTAGTAATCAAAGCACAGTGGGAACTCACATGAGATAAATGACGACCTTAAGTCAACAGACTATCTGCACACATGTCACCTGAGAACTGCTATCTGACATTAGGTATAATACCATCCAGTCAGTTCTCTTGCGAGTCCTTTCCGGTGTACCCGTAACCTAACGAGCACCTGTATACTATCTCCAGTACGACCTACTGATGGCTGTGAGACAGACCATCTCCCCAACTGGGATGAGAAGCGTACACACTAGTCTACTCCGGAGTATCGATGCCCTGTCTCGATAATCCAACGACTAGGGACAAGTATAGGATGTTGCTTATAGACCATCCATCCCCCACTAGTGTGACTGCCATCACAACGCTGGTAATCAAGCAAAAATCCTATGGGCTCTACTAATATGTATAAGTGATATGTAATAAGAAACATATGCACATATTAAAGTAGACTCAAACCAAGTAGCATACTACCATGTTTAGCAAGATTGTATATACAACTGTGAATATCCCAAGCTTCCATTAAGTAATATACATGCAAGTATGATACAATAATGGCCCCTAGGGCATATACACTAACAGTCTGGCCGCAATTTGCGGCCAGAATGGATTTAATTGCGGCCAGGTTTAAGGGTTAGGGGCCAGGGCTTTGGTGGTAGCTTCCTAGGTGCCTGCATGTATCATTGTCCTAGAAAAATAATTTTCAGAGTCTCGGGGTGATAGCAGATTCCATTTAACCTTCACAGAATCACAGTTTTTCCGATATCGGCTTTTCTAAATCCGTATTCTGGGGTTCTAATCTCTGGTCTAGGTCTTAATTCTAGTACTAGGGGGTTTGTGAGGCCTCTACTGAGCTCAATTGCCCAACACAACTTACAATTTCCAATAACCCTAACTAGAATTCTTCTAAGTCCACAAAACCACTCGATATCGGTTCTAATCTAACATGGGGGTAGAAGTAATGGAAACACTAAGCTTATGGTTCAGAAAATACCTCATTTGGCAACTCAAGAAAATTCTTGAGTTGCCCCAAGTGGCAAAAATTCTTGCTTTCTTTGTCCAATGTGTTGCTAGTGAGCTTGTGCATCTTTTCATTAAAATGGGGTTGAGGTTTTGAGGTGTTTAGCATGGAGTTTTGGGGAGATGATGAGGAGAGGGAGAAGGAGCAGCAGCAGCAGCAGGGAATGAAGAGGATGCAAGTACACGGTAGCGCCCTGGCCGTCTAACAGACGCCAAATGCGGAACAAAAACTTTTTAACTGGCGCTATCGTATACTATAACCCGGATCTGCCATTAAAGCTAAACTAACAAACTACAAAGTGGGTAGAAACGTTATACTGAACGATCCGAGTCCTTCGGTCTTTAACCATCATCCCACGCTTTGTTGCGGCTGCTCCGATCCCCTGAATCTCCAGTCTTCTCGTCCAGGTGGCACCACGTCGACGGATCTTTAAACGGGCTCCCACCTCTGAACCGAGGCAACTCGATCATCAAGTTTGCTAAAAGAGATGACCAAGATTGATGTAGAGAATGAGTAGAACACTTTGTCTCGTTACGTCCAAAGCCATGGACGAACGGTTAATGAAGTTGCCTTTTGGATTGGATGAAAATGAAAGAATGAGTATACTTAATTTCCATGAACCAAATAACTATCATATTTTCCCAAATTAACAACCATCTCATTTTGCAAGTGAGGGCCGACCACTTTAAAAGAGCGGGGAGGTGAGTGTAGGAGGATAAATGGTGACCATAAGAATAAATGAGTGAGTGAGTCATATTAACACATCACCAAACCATTAAATGCAAACTATGAATCACTAACCTAGTCATTAACCTAGTCACCATTCAATTAATGCTATGAATGAGTCACATAACCAAGTCACCATGTCTAGAACCTTCTAGAACATTCTACACTCATGACTCACCTCAAGAAAAGATAAATCCGTATTAACCCGAATGTTTAATACGGCTGATAGAAAACTGGAAACTGACAACTTCCAAAAGCGATCCCGAAACGAATTTCAAGATAACCCCGTAACAGTATAAACATACCCGCATTTGTATTACGACCGAATACAAATGCAACTGAGACAAAGATATTATATCTACACAGTATAATACTCGGATCCGGCTTAAACCAAAGCCTACCGGTATTATCTGCCCGAAATATGACACGTGCGTAAACGCACGTGCATTTTCCGAACCCTGCCATAAAACCATACGGCCTCTACAACGTTTCGCCCGAGCTTGGGAAACTGTCTGTGGGGGACTCTAATGACTCATCAACACACTGGCACTGGGTATAACCACTAGCACGTCAGAGGTACAAGCTGTACGTAATGGTTGCCTATGTATTGATTGGAAGGGTAGCTGACGAGCGAACTCATCCAGAAACCCTACTGAGCCTGACAGTGACAATATACATACAGTCCGGTCCGTTCGTCTATAAGTATCGCATATCTGCCTAGGGGGCTGGTGACATCAGACCCCCATTAGCGGTATAAGTCGTGTCAGAGAGTAGCCTAGAACACCCTGAGATACTACTGGAGTACCTACCAGTAAATCTCCTGCCTCGGCCGAGAGCTTTGTGTAATGGCTCTCCTAGACACAGCGCGATCTCACCCCCAATACCGGGAGAGACGAATCCCCTGCCGATCCGCTCACTTGCATCCATGTGGCTCGGGACTGTATCCAAAAAATACCTGTTTGCACGACTCCTTTGAGCCGTGGTAGGGTAGAAATCAAAGCACAGTGGGAACTCACATGAGACAAATGATGACCTCGGGTCGATGAACTAACCTATACACATATTACCAGGGAACTGCTATCTGACGCTAGGTATAATACCAACTAGCAGGTTCCCGGCGAGTCCTGTCCGGTGTACTCATAACCCAATGAGCACCTGTATACATCTTAGGTGAACCAACTAACACCAATGGCTTGTGAGACCGGCCACCGCCCCTCGTCGGGGTCTCGACTGTATACACTAGTCTACTCTAGAGTATCGATGCCCTGTCTCGAAACTCCCACGACTAGGGACACTTTAAGGATATGCTTATAGACCCCAGCTCCCACGTATATGATCGCCATCATACTGCTGGCAGTCAAGCAAGAATCCTATGGGCTCTATCATCATGCAATAGTGAACTAGAGCATATATACGATGATAAAGACAAACCAGATAGCATACTATCATCTCGGGCAAGACTGTCATATCGGTATAGGTCCTCTCTCAATCATTGCAATCACGTACCTGCGATCCAATAATTGACTTAGAGGGCACTATATCCAATAGAGGAGATGAGAGGAAATGGTGAGGGAATGGCCAAGTCTTGGGTCAAAGGTAAACTCTCACCTTTCTCACTCACACCCATACCTATTATAATACCCTTTTCCTTTTTCTTTTCTTTTCTTTTCCCCTCTCTAATAATTCAATAACCATGGTATAAAACATGTAGGAAAGCCATAAGAATATGTAACAAGTGTAAAAAAAAGGATATGGTGCATGTTTTGCACAAATATGCTAAAAATCCGATTAGCGATTTTTAATCGCGATTAGCACTAAATTAGTGTCAAACTAATCATAAAAACTTAAAATTTGCATAATTCGCATAAAACACCCTCTTTCTAGTAATTTCTATAATTTTCCAAATTTCCCCCCATTTATCGGTATTTAATTATACCGAAATATTAAAATATTCATTAAAAATAATATTAAATTATAAAAATTCCCAAAAATAATATATTTTTTTTGAAATGTTACAATCTTCCCACCTTAAAGAAATTCGGTCCCCGAATTTAAATTTAACCCCTAAATTCTAAAACATTTCCATAAAAGTCTAAGTCGTCGGGGCTCCGAAATCATTAATACATAAACGTATCATAGCGCAATGCATGCGCATGAGTAATGAGCAGATAACTCGAAATCAAAATTCCGTCAAGCATCCTGCAAATCATCAGATTCATGGTAAAGACACAATGTCAAATCCAAAATAAAACCAATATGATATAAATCAGAACTATACATGTAGACATCAAATCTATACATGTAAATAGCTGAATTAAATGCATGCCAAATCTTTTTAAGTCGTTGTGCGATGCGCATAACAATGCACAATGGCAGACATCTATTATAATAAAATAACCATATACGTATATATCCTTTGTTTAATATGTACGTTCCGCCGTTTTGAAAACAATTTAGAAGGGTTTTCTTGTTTTAAACGTTCCGTATCATATCGGACACGTAGGTAAATACTGAGATTATAGCTCCCTTTTTTGGAAATCCCTTCGATAACTATCAATGCATGCAAAATATATCCAGGTACTGTACTCTAACTAGTCCTGCTCAGTACGAAAACACATAGCAAATACCATAAAAACGTACTGCTCCTTAAGAAATCAATCACAAAAATGTGCATATAAATGATACGTGCGTCTAGTGCGTACGGAAATCAAAATCCATTTATGTGCCATACATGTGCACAGAAACAACATCTAGGTGCAACGGGTATGCACAAAACATCTGTCATAGGCAACGCGTGTGCCTGACAGCAAAATCAGGTGCATCTGACATGCACGAAAAATCTCGATTTAGCGTATCTGGTGTGCACCAAAATCGTATCTCAAAACAGGCGCTCAACGCACGCGAAAATCCAAATCAAATGCACGGAGTGCAAGAAATCAACATCAATATCAGAATCAAAGTCGATGGTATACAATACGGCTCAATCAAAAGCAGGTATACCGCGGTGTATAAGCTCACAACCATGTGCATCAGCATGCACAAATCAAATCAAAACACTAAAAGTGCATGAAAATTATGCTGGAAGCGTAAATCAAATCACCGGCATAAAATAGGCATGAAATCACAATCAATACCTTAAGCGTAATAACTATGCGCAAAATATCAATACCCAGTAGGTGCAACCATGGTGCACGAAAACAAATATCATGGAGCTCAGCCATCAAGACTAAATCATGCGAATAGATCGCCCAAAATACCAAAATCCAAGGCGACGGATACGTGATAATCGAATCACCAAATCACAAATCATAAATACCATCGTCGATAGTTCCTCCTTCAAAGTCGAGAAAGTGTCGGTGCATCCAATGCTAGCAGCGCAAGATATCTACTTGCCTCCTGTTCATGGTCTGGCATCCTCTGTCTCTGGGTCCTTATCTTCTCTGCGGATTACGTATCTCGCAATCAATCGGCTCATCGGACCTGTCAGGTGTGCTAACGGGGACGATTCCGTCCTGGCACTTCTCTGGTCATCTCTCGGTCAATCCTCACGACCACTCGTAAAGCAGCACGTCACTGGCGCCGACCTCCGGTCCTCTGAATACACATCACACATCTGATCCTGGGTGCAAATTTTATCGCAGCAGTGTCCTGGAAGGAATCCTACTCAAGGTCTCTTCCAATCTCGTTTCTGCCGAATTGCCCGGAAGTTATCATCTTTTCTATATCTATTTCTTGTTCCAGAACGGCTGTATACTCATCGTGACTCCTTCTGGAAGGTATATCCATATACAACGCCTCTGCATGCGTATCACATCTCTGATGTTAGCGGAGTGGAACGTCATCCCGTCGAAATCTCGTGCGAACTCTTTACTCTACTCTGCTCCAATGTCGACTGATTCAGACTCGTCTTCTTGTGGCTGCATGGACCGCGCTCCAATGGCTATACTCGTATCCGGAGTCTCCCAAGCAATGTGTCCCATCACATTATATCCAAAAGATGTCGAACCTTTTGATCGATTCGTCAAAACCTCATAATCCTCCAAGAGATCACCATCTTGAGTACAGTTTAATAGTATCGAGTACATACCTCAGCATCGGTGGACCAGCCGTAGAAGGGCAAACCCAAGCCTCACTAATGGCGTCGCGGAACTGCCGCAAACCCTAAGGTTCAAAGGCTTTCACACGGTCATTATGTCGAGTTAGGATTTCATTCTTCTGGAGGGTCCATAGAATTGCTTGCATGTCTTTCCGAATACTTTAAACTTGGAATATGGGTTTCTGACATTCGATCGCCTCCATCGAGTACCAACGAACCTGCGTGAAGTCGTCTCTAGCTGGATTCAATCAATCTGTTGATATCGCATCGGGGTAAGCGAACGAACCACATGTCCTAGTCCTTCATCCTTGGGTGACTAGGGACCTTCCATCATATCTCTAAGTATATACTTATGCTGCAGTAGCTCCAACATCTGGGAGATATCTCGTCATTTGCAGCAACCACTGGCTCATTCGTCTGTACGCTGAACAGCGTCTCAATCATCATGAATAAGCGATACATCAATGGTCATCACATCCTGGCTGGCCTCTATCAGTGGCTCAATCCTCTGGTGCCGATCAGCACATCCGGGAAATCTCGTAAAAGCGATCTATCAAACGCTCATGGCATGAAAACACAATAAAACGACGCCTCTATACGCGATCGTACGTCTCTGGAATCATGCCCTGGTCAGTCCTCGCCCGTGATGAGCTCAAGACGACGCAACTCTAGCCGTAGCTCTTTCTGCCCTTGTAATCGTAGTAGCAAAATCATAACCAGTATCGATGATGATAGATCATAAGAATGAATATAATACTGTGCAAGGAAATGTACATCCTAAGGTTTCTTAAGTGGAGTAGCGTATCGTAAATATGCTGCGGAACATACGTACGGTACGTCACTCTACTCAAGCTACCTACTCCATCAACCAAGGGTCATCCTACGCGACGAAAGTTCGAGTATAATACCCCCTCGACTAAGTCTAAGTTCCGTAAGGTCAAGCCTAAGTTCCGTATATATATAAACGCTCTAGGCTCCGCATAGTCAAATTTAGACTTGAACCAAGGTTAACCCAGCGTTCTGATACTAACTTTGTCACGACCCGAAATAGTACGTGACTGGAACTTGAATCATATGAAGTCTATAGGACCCCATCTAATTCAAGTAAGCCAAAAACCCAGAAATCTAAAACCATTTTAAGGAGTAAATAAGAAAACTAGTTTTTAAGAAGTAAGGAAAACATGTTTTAAAAACAAGGTTTTTAAATAAGTAAGCCGAATATGCATTTTTAAAATCTATATTCTTTTTTGAAAATTTCGGCAGAGTTTCCTTTGTAAATAATGGCCCCGAACGGGGTACAACAAGAATAATATATACACAATGATAAAAGGCATCTCCAAACGGGAGCTAGCTCTCCGTTAATCGACGGTCACAACCACACAAGCAATATAATATACAACGCCGAAGGGCGAGGATCAAAACTCAAAAAGAAACTCAAAATCAACATGAAAACCATAATACTACAACGCGCGACTCTAAGGTCGAAATAATACATAACTGGTTTCTAAGTCTGAAACAATATACAAGTTTTGGTTGATGGAATTACTAGATACAACTGAATAAAATAATACAAGGGTGGTCACGATGCGAGTGAACCCACCTACCAATGCAATCACACAGAAAGGAAGCAGTGTGCCAGAAAAGCCGCAATGAAACCTGTACGGCAAAACCTGCAAGAAACTGTGGCACAACGGGGGTGAGTTGCCAACTCGTGAATAGAAAATATCGCAGAGAAGAAATCGTATGCATGACATAATCCTAGGTCAATACGATCAGTAATAATATATCCTCAATATGAATAAGTCTGAAGCATGATAAGGTGTCTAGGGTAAACATCTATACATAAGTGTAGTACCAAAAGCTCGTTTCAGTGCCTCAGGTAGCAATATATCATAAATATGAGGTATGATCAATGTAATCAATGTCAACTATATCAGAAAGTCTATGAGTATGTGGATATCATCCAACTATGTGATCAATGTCATCAATGTCAATATATGTATGTGGAAATCGTCCACGTGTCACCCAATGACAATAAGCATCACACATGTAAATATCATAAACATATGCATGGAAGTATGAGGATGTAAATCAACATGTGTCGCTCGCGATATATCAAAATCATGGAACCTGAGTGCCAAGTATCGACACTCGAAAACATCATGAAATCTATGCCTATCATCGGCACGTAAAATCCTCATATATATGGGGCTCCGTCAGTTTGGATCGGCCCACACCATCTCTCAACTCCGGTCGGTATCCTCCGGATATCCGCCGAGCTCAAATACAATCACCGGTAGGTACTAGCCACCCTGCCAGGCTCATCGTCTGCTCCACGAAAAACATTTCTCTCCCCGGGGAACCATACCGGGTCCACCATGAACCCGCAAACGGATCATCCAACTCCTTGAATCGGGTTTCAAGCACACGTCTCAGAACCGAGAAAACGCATGGTGGACGCACTGAAATATCATATTAAGGGTAACCGGGTTTTTAAAACAATACATACTCTCTTTTGAAATACTCACGGTTCCCAAATCCAGAAATATTATGGAAAGAACATATCTCAATGCGTATAATCATAAAGCATGATGTATGCGACATATAAAAGAATGTAAGCATATCAGTATGTCATGCAACATGGAATAATAATATGCACATATTGAGGGAAACCGCTCTTTTAAAATGAATACAGTTTTAAGATATATCTTGCGGTTCCTAAATCTCCAAATCAAGACAGAACCATCCACGTATGTGCAAATACATATGTATGCAAGTATGGGTGTACGCAAATATGTCATGCAAGGGGTCATATCCTGAATGCAACAGTCCTACAGTGTAGTGACATGGCAATTATCGATGATGAAGTGTGTGAGCCGGTAAGCAAGTATACGTGGAACATATACATCATCGATAATGGTGCTGGTGTCCTAACAACATGATTCTAATATAACAATAACCATTTGCACATGCAATGCGATGCGCATAACAAGAATATGCTGGAATCGACTAATAAACGCAACAGTGACGCATCGGCATCAATATAAAAAAGTCCTACAGTTTGCCTTTTGAAATAAGACGAATAGGGGTTTTTAGTAAAATAAGGGCTACGGTGTTTTTAAGAAAAGATGCGTCTTTTGAAAATATCTGTAGTATCCCTTTGCCTATTCTTGAAATACTCCCGATTCGTTAGTTTTGAAATAGATATGACATCAGCCTAGCCTAACCTTTACTAGCAACTACAGATCTAGCTAACAAGTCAATTAGGAGGGGTATGGAAACCACCTAAATCTGAGTCGATATATATATATATATATAAGTATAATAGTCGGTGATCCCGCCTCAAAGGTACCGCGTACGATATAATATCATATGACATCCTCGAGTCATGAGTGCGGATCTATCATCAATATGAAGCTCGTACGGTAAATCATCGTACGGCATCCCAAAAGCTGGGTACGGGTCAATATCACATTCCTCTCATCAATTATCAGGTATCCTTATCATCATATCTCATGATCTGGGGTACTGATTTATGTCTAGTACAAATCGATACTCTCCATATAAGTATAAATGCATGTGTGAAACACACGTCTAAAGGCCCGCTAAAATCACTTGTCGTATCCCAAATACGAATCACATCATATCACCGATCTCATGGCACTATACCCAATATCACCGACTCATCTCCAAATATCATCCACTATCCTCATCATGTAGGTATATGTGTAGCAATGAGCATGCGTGTGCGTGTGAGTGTAAACCTATTCTAGGGTTCGCAACTAGGAACTATACTAGTTTACTTTTACGCCCTAATCTAACTTAGTACACCTAATCTCATCTCAAATATCCACGACACACTATAAGCTAGCATAAATAGTATGTAAGTCTACGGTAGCGCCCCGGCTGTCTAACAGACGCCAATATGCGGAACAAAAACTTTTACGACTGGCGCTATCGCGTACTATAACCCGGATCTGCCATTAAAGCTGAACTAACAAATTACAAAGTGGGTAGAAATGTTATACTGAACGATCCGAGTCCTTCGGTCTTCAACCATCATCCTACGCTTTGTTGCAGATGATCCGAACTCGCTCGATCTCCGGTCTCGTCGTCCAGGTGGCACCACGTCGACGGATCTTTAAACGGGCTCCCGCCTCTGAACCGAGGCAACTCGATCATCAAGTTTGCTAAAAGAGATGACCAAGATTGATGTAGAGAATGAGTAGAACACTTTGTTTCGTTACGTCCAAAGCTATGGACGAACGGTTAATGAAGTTGCCATTTGGAATCGGGTAAATGGAAATTGAACTATATGAAATTTCCATGAACTAAATTTCTTGTATCTTTTCCTCAAAAATGAATCCATCATCACCCTCAAGAGGGGCCGGCCACTTTTTAAAGAAGAGGGAGAGTGAGTGTAGGAGAGGGGAGGTTATCATAAGGCAAAAGATCAAGGAAAAATATCTCAAGCATAACCAAAATGCATTAATAGAAACAATGACTCATAACCTTAGTCATCCTCCATCATTAAATGCACCATTAAAGAACTAATGACTCACATGTCTTGTCACCATCTAGGACCATGTAGAAACATGACTCACCCAAGAAAATATAAATCCGTATTTAACTGAATGTTAAATACGGGTGATAGAAAACAGGAAACTGGAAACTTCCAAAAGTGATCCTGAAACGAATTTCAGGATAACCCCGTAACAGTATAAACATACCCGCATTTGTATTACGATCGAATACAAATGTAACCGAGACAAAGATATTGTATCTACACAGTATAATACTGGGATCCGGCTTAAACCAAAGCCTACTAGTATTACTGCCCGAAAAATGACACGTGCGAAAACGCACGTGCATTTTCCGAACCCTGCCATAATACCATACAGCATCCACAACGTTTCGCCCGAACTTGGGAAAGTGTCTGTGGGGGACTCTAATGACTCATCAATACACTGGCACTGAGTATAACCACTAGCACGTCAGAGGTACAAGCTGTACGTAACGGTTGCCTATGTATTGATTGGAAGGGAAGCTGACGAGCGAATTCATCCAGAAACCCTACTGAGCCTGACAGTGACAATATCTGTACAGTCCAGTCCATTCGTATATGAGTATCGCATATAAGGCCTAGGGGGCCGGTAAACGTCAGACCCCCAATAGCGGTATAAGTCGTGTCAGAGAGCAGCCCAGAACACCCTGAGATACTACTGGAATACCTTCCAGTAAATCTCGATTACCCTGGCCAGGGATTTCGTGTAATGGCTTTCCTAAACACCGCGCGATCTCACCCCCAATACCGGGAGAGATGAATCCCCGACGATCTGCTCACTGCCTCCATGTGGTTCGGGACTGTACCCAAAATATACCTGTTTGCACGAATCCTTTGACCCGTGGTAGGGTATAAATCAAAGTACAGTGGGAAATCACACGAGACAAATGACGACCTCAGGTCGATGAACTAACCTGTACACATGTCACCAGGGAACTGCTATCTGACGCTAGGTATAATACCAACCAGCAAGTTCCCGGCGAGTCCTGTCCGGTGTACTCATAACCCAATGAGCACCTATATACATCTTAGGTGAACCAACTAACACCAATGGCTTGTGAGACCGGCCACCGCCCCTCGTCGGGGTCTCGAATGTATACACTAGTCTACTCTAGAGTATCGATGCCCTGTCTCGAAACTCCCACGACTAGGGACACTTTAAGGATGTGCTTATAGACCCCAGCTCCCACATATATGATCGCCATCACACTGCTGGTAGTCAAGCAAGAATCCTATGGGCTCTATCAACATCTACATGATGATAAAGACAAACCAGATAGCACACTATCATTTCGAGTAAGACTGTTCTATCGGTATAGGTCCTCCCTCAATCATTGCAATCACGTACCTGCGATCCAATAATTGACTTAGAGGGCACTATATCCAACATAGTACATATATACTATACTAAACATCGAACTGCGGGGGGTGCTATACGCCATCCACCCGACTTCCCCCGTAGATATAATCTACTCACCTTGCGTCTTGCTTGTCGATGTTGATGTCGCCATCATCTTCTTCACCGTCTCGAATCGTCATGGGGGTACCTACATGTCACACGTACCACATCGCATTAAAACTAAATCAAGACTAAAATGACACGCGAAAACCAAAACGATACGCTTAAGGCTTATAGGTTAGAACCTATGGGTACGCCTTCAAAACCATTAAACGACCCTCGATCTCGTCGTACGAACGCCAAGTAATCGAGGTAAAACGCAATTATACAAATCCAGAATTTAAAATACGCAAAACGAAAACACGAATTAAAACAGCAACTCAGGAAAAAGGCTCCAGATTCTACCCTAGGTCAAATTGGACAATTTTGCATATGCCACGGGTCTATTTTACTGATGACAAAGCCACAGAACAAATACGAGCCAAATCCACCCTGGTCTGGCCGCAATTTGCGGCCAGAATGGATTTAATTGCGGCCAGATTTGAGGGTTACGGGCCAGGGCTTTCGTGGTAGCTTCCTAGGTGCCTGCATGTATCATTGTCCTAGCAAAATAATTTTCAGAGTCTCGGGGTGATAGTAGATTCCATTTAACCTTCACAGAATCACCGTTTTTCCGATATCGGCTTTTCTAAATCCGTATTCCGGGGTTCTAGTCTCTGGTCTAGGTATTAATTCTAGCACTAGGGGGTTTGTGAGGCCTCTACTGAGCTCAATTGCCCAACACAACTTACAATTTCCAATAACCCTAACTAAAATTCTTCTAAGTCCACAAAACCACTCGATATCGGTTCTAATCTAACATGGGGGTAGAAGTAATGGAAACACTAAGCTTATGGTTTAGAAAATACCTCATTTGGTAACTCAAGAAAATTCTTGAGTTGCCCCAAGTGGCCAAAATCCTTGCTTTCTTGGTCCAATGTGTTGCTAGTGAGCTTGTGCATCTTTTTATTGAAATGGGGTTGAGGTTTTGAGGTGTTTAGCATGGAGTTTTGGGGAGATGAAGAGGAGAGGGAGAAGGAGCAGCAGCAGCAGCAGGGAATGAAGAGGAGAGGCGCGGAAATGGTGAGGGAATGGCCAAGTCTTGGGTCAAAGGTAAACTCTCACCTCTCTCTCTCTCACCCATACCTATTATAATACCCTTTTCCTTTTCTTTTCTTTTCTTTTCCCCTCTCTAATAATTCAATAACCATGATATAAAACATGTAGGAAAGCCATAAGAATATCTAACAAGTGTAAAAAAAAAGATATGGTGCATGTTTTGCACAAATATGCTAAAAATCCGATTAGCGATTTTTAATCGCGATTAGCACTAAATTAGTGTCAAACTAATCATAAAAACTTAAAATTTGCATAATTCACATAAAACACCCTCTTTCTAGTAATTTCTATAATTTTCCAAATTTCCCCCCATTTATCGGTATTTAATTATACCGAAATATTAAAATATTCATTAAAAATAATGTTAAATTATAAAAATTCCCAAAAATAATATTTTATTTTTTTTGAAATGTTACATTTGTTGTCCTCCTCCTCGTCATAAGCTCCGAGGATCGTAACGAATCGATACTTTCTCGTCGGCCTCCTCGAGTCAAAGACGATCCACCCGAGTCTATAGAAAACTAGGGCACCTTGTTTGCTAAACTAGATAACCTAGGTGATGTAGAGAGTGTAGATGGATTGATATGTCTTTAATAGCCTTAGGTTTCTCAACACATGAGACATGAAAGGCTAGAGGAAGAAGAAGGAGCTTGAGGAAAATCTAGTGAAGAAATGAGCTTAAAATAAAGATGGCTCTTGTAATAGAATAATGAAGCATACTAATAATTGAGGAGATAAAATATCTCATCAAAATATCAAGCATGCTTCAAAATATCTATTTTGTTAAAGCTATGAGTCACCAAGAGCTATGCCTCACTTAACAAATATCTCCACCTTATTTTCTCCACCTCATTAATCTTCAATCAAAAAGAATAAAACCCTAATGAGGTGTCTTCTTCTAGAAGCAAACCCGAGTAAATTACAAGAATGCCCATCAACCGTATATACATACCCATATCCGTATTTCGAAAAATATGAAGCAAACCCGAGTAAATTATGAGAATGCCCCTCAACCATATATACATATCCGTATCCGTATTCCGAAAAATACGAATACGAAAGAGACGAAAATAATCCATCGGTATAATACTAGGATCCGGGTTAAACCAAAGCCCATTAGTATTATCTGTTCGAATCATCATACATGCACAAGTATACGTACGTGATCGAACCTTGTCGTAAAACCATACGACCTCGACATCTTTTGCTCGGTGCAGGGAAACCCTCTGTGTGGGACTCTAAACACTCAACACTACGCTGGTAGTGAGTTTAACCACAAGCCGCAAGCGGTACTAGCTGTACGTAACGGCTACCTAGGTATCTGTTGATAAGAAAGCCGATGAGCAAACTCATCCGAACTCCTACTGAGCCTATCTGTAACAATCTCCGTACAGTCTGGTCTGTTCGTCTAAGAGTATCGCATATCGGGCCTAGGGGGTGGTAAACGTCATACCCCTAATAATACAATAAGTCATGTCGGAGAATAGCCCAATGCACCCTGAGAAACTACTGGAGTACCTACCGGTAAATCTCGCTTGCCCTGGACTGGGACTTTGTGTAATGGCTTTCCGAACACAACGCGATATCAACCCCCAATACCGGGAGAGATGAATCCTATCTAACCACCACTGTCTCCAAGTATTTCGGGAATGCACCCAACTACTACTTGTTTGCACGACTCCTTTGAGCCGTGGTAGGGAGTAATCTAAGAACAGTGGGAACACACCTGAAGTGAAGTAGTAGTATCAAGTCGACGGACTAAGCTGTACTCATGTCACCTGGGAACCGCTACCCGGCGATAGGTATAATACCCACCGGCAGCTCCTAATGAGTCCTGTCCAGTGTACTCATAACCCAATGAGCACCTGCATACTATCTCCAGTACGACGTACTAATGGCTGTAGGATAGACCGTCTCCCCTGCTGGGATGGGAAGCGTATACACTAGTCTACTCTGGAGTATCGATGCCCCGTCTCGATAATCCTATGACTAGGGACCTATATAGGATGTGCTTATAGACTACCCAGCTCCTACTAGTATGACTGCCATCACAACGCTGGTAATTAAGCAAAGATCCTAAGGGCTCTACCAATATGTATAAGCGATATGCTAAAATAAACACATGCACATAATGAGGTAGAAGCAAACCAGGTAGCATACTACCATTTTGAGCAAGACTGTTAATACAACTTTGAATATCCCAAGCTTCCATTAAGTAATATACAAACTATTATTATACAATAATGGCCTCTAGGGCATAATTCACTAATACTATTTTCGTTTCTTCTGTGATGTTTAGAAACATAAACGATGGGACGTCATTAATGTGATTAATGAAAAGAAAAGAAACCTAAAGATATTGTAGAATCAAATTTTTCAAAAAGGCAGCTCTAGTTTTTGCTTTGCATAGCGGTAGTCCATTATGAATATCCAGCACCTCATTCGATGAGGAAAGAGCCTAGATCCCTTCACCGGGAGTGACCTCTTTAGCAAAACTAGCAAATGTTACAACCCACTCGTTTGTTTTGAAAACTACTCGATTTTAAAAGCGGAGCTTAAACCACTCCTTTTTCAAATCACTCGATTCTACTATGATATCAAGTTCATTACGTTAAAGGTTTTCTTCAAAACCATTCGTAACCCTCCGTCATTTCAGATAAGTGCTATTAGTATTCGTACTGTGTTTGTTGACCTTGTCAAGACGTAGTGTACGTTAGCTGATTAGTGTTTATCTGCCGCATATGATGCGATTGGATTAAGGTAGCCGTACGGCTTTGTTGACCTTGTCAAGGGTCATACAGGTGGGTTTAATTCAATCATGAAATTATGGGTTGAACTTGACTAGCGCCTATGATTTGTTGACCTTGTTAATGTCATAAGTCGCTAGGGGTAGAAACAAATATTGGGAATTTCAAGTATTGAAATTTGCAATGAGATTGGATACCTTCTATGAGATAGTTGGATCTTGATACTCACTGCGAGTAAGAGTTACTCCTGAGAGAGTTTTCCACTTTACAATTAGCTGATCCGGTAGGTGTCTAAGAAAGGTGTTAACGGGGTTATGCCCCTGCGGAAATGAGGTTATTTAATTAATTTCATGCGAAAGCATGTGGAGACTCTCTCGGAGTACCAATACCTGCCTGGCTGACCGATTGGCGAACTTGTAGGGTGTAATTAATCCCGGCTAATCTTACCTTTTAGGGTTTGAAGGAAGATTTGATAAAAACAGTTGGAGCCATCCTGATTAGATAAGATAATAACCAATCTAATCTTGCAAGAGCGCACGCTAAAATGTTTTCTTCTCTCTCTCTCTAGGTAGCGACTATGACACGCTTTAATCAAGATAATAATATGGATGTATTGACCGAACCCGCTTATTATACTGGGTTGGGGAATGTTGGTTCCGCTTTATCTTATGACTGTCATAAGTCTGAGCAGGGGATAGGGGAATGCACGGATTCCCATGCAACCCGAACGAAGAAAGAGCATGATGATTTATCTTCTTCGGGTGTGTTCGTTATTCAGAATTGTTTCTCAGTTAGCTCTACGTCCTGGGTATTAGATACCGGATCAGGATCCCACATTTGTAATATATTACAAGGATTACGAAGAAGTAGAGAACTGAGAAAGGGTGATATGTCTCTCAGAGCAGGGAACAGAGCAATTGTTGCTGCCGAAGCTGTCGGCGAATATCACCTTGTATTGCCAAATAGTAATACATTGATTTTGAACGACTGCTATTACGTATCGTTGATGATGGGAAACATCATATCCGTTTCTTTATTAGATAAAGATGTATTTAAGTTTGCACTAGAGAAAAATATTATGAACATTTTCCTGAATCAAGTGTTGATTGGGTTTGGTACGTTGTGTAACGGTATATACGTTCTGAATCAAAACATAGTTCTAAACATACAAAACACACAGAAGAAGAAAAGTACAGAAATAAACGAAGCCTTCTTGTGGTATTGTAGACTTGGTCATATCAATGCGACCAGACTAGCTAAGTTGCATAAAGTTGGATATTTAAATCAGTTTGAATTTACTTCTTATGAAACTTTCCAGTCATGTCTCAAAGGTAAGATGACCAAAACTCCGTTTACTGGACACGGAGAAAGAGCTACTGAACTCTTGGGACTGATACATAGTGATGTATGCGGTTCTATGTCTATACATGTCTGGAGTGGTTCTTCGTACTTCATTACATTCACCGATGATCTCTCAAGATTCGGACATGTGTTCCTGTTGAAAAACAAATCTGAAGGTTTTGAGAAATTCAAGGAATATAAGAACGAAGTAGAGAACCAGACAAGTAAAAGTATTAAAGTCCTTCGATCTGATCGAGGAGGAGAATACTTAAGCACGGAAGTATGAGATTATTTAAAAGAGAATGGGATTATCTCTCAGCTTACTCCTCCGTATACACCACAACACAATGGAGTTTCAGAGCGGATAAATCACACCCTATTAGATATAGCGCGCTCTATGATGAGTGTTGCTGAGTTACCTATTTCCTTTGGGGGTTATGCACTTGAGACGTCTGCATACTTATTGAATCAAGTTCCATCAAAATCAGTGCCTAAAACACTATATGAGATATGGAGTGGAAAGAGACCGTATCTTAAACGAGTTAAGATATGGGGTTGTCTGGCCTATGTTAAAAAACAGAATCCGGACAAACTCGAGGCACGTTCAGTTCTTTGCAAGTTTGTGGGATATCCAAATAATTCACATTGATATATCTTCTACCACATCGAGGAACAAAAAGTGTTTGTTTCTCAATATGCCACCTTTTTAGAAAAGGAATTTCTTGTGAAAGAAATTAGTGGTAATGGGGTAGAGCTGGAAGAAGTTCTAGCTACACAAACTACAACTGATGATTTGGTAGAACCAGAGGATTCGATGGTCCCCGACGAACCTCAGCCACTCCGCAGATCTAGTAGGGTTTCTCATCCACGTGAGAGATACTACAGTTTTCTCATAGACGGTGTCACGCCCCGCTTCCTAGAGTACGCCAAGATGGGCACGTGACATAGCCAACCATGCTACCGTGGATAGGAAATATCCTTCCACAGTCACATTACGGCTGTAGAGATATCAAGAACAGGAAAGTAAACTAAATTATCTAGTACATGTCCATGAGCCAAAATAAATGAGTCAAGAAATGATAATATGCGGAAGCAAAAGATACAATAAATAAAACACCTGGACAGTAAAACTGCATACCAACAGGATCTTCACCGCTCGGTCTAACAGCGGCAATACTCCTGATCAGTCTGCAACAAAGGTAGAGGATCTGGGCCATGCAAAACCCAGACGTCAGCGCGTCATAACATCAAGCAAAAATATAAACAGAGGTAGCAATACATGCAAGTATGAGCATAAAAGTTAAGCAGATGTAACAACAATATAAATCAGGGCAGTGAAAGGTAGTGTGCAGTGAGTAATCTAAACTGGTCTATTGGGTTAACTACTCTCAAGTCTTTGAAATCAAGTTGATGAATCATCGATGTAACTCAATAGTATCCCGTGCGTGCCCGGGATCACGGTGAAGATTCTCGGGCTGAAACCGAGACATGTCGCTAGGTACTAAAGGAAAAGGGTAATGATGAATGATGTCTGCAGCATCATCCCAAGGCTGGCCTAGCCTCTAAAAAGGTAGTGGATAACGATGGATGATGTCAGCAGCATCATCCTAAGGCTGGCCCAGCCTCTAAAACTGATCAGTAAAGGTAGCGAACTGTCGAGTTACAAGTCAGGTTTCATCATTGATTTCCCCATACCCCCAGGTTATGTATTCAAGTCAGGTATTAAATAATCTAGAGCTAATGCCAACACAGGATCAGGCAGGTACGGGTTTGTCTGGTTAGACAACAGGAATGGTCCGTAAGGACAACAGGTCAGGTTGGTTGGCATTAGACACAAGATCAGGTAACAGGTAAGACCATGGTATATCAGGTCAAGCCAGGTAATGTATAAAGGTGTCATGTCATGTCAAGAGGTGCACGGTACCATGTCAGGTCAGGTAGTAGGTGTAACAAGTCATGTCAGGGTATACAAGATATCATGTGGGTGCTCATAATCAACTAGCATAAGCATGGGTATACAAAACAAGCATGGTTACTAATAGCACAATAAACTGGAACATGTAATATGATATGCAAATAGGTACAGATTGAACTATATGGATGTACGGTTATCGATTAGAGTCAGGGTTATGGTTCCAACATTAAGTATCTTACACTTAAATGAATATGGAATATTAAAACCACATTAACAAGTATTAAATGGCCTAGGAATGCAATGATATATAAAACAGGTTAGATGGATGCAAACGGGTGTTGAACAGTTATACACTATTTAAAGGGTACTATGGCTATGCGACCAAGAACCATGTTATAAATATAGGCATGGGCATACAATATTGTAATCTAACATGCAACCGGGTGTGTTTTCATAATTAACTCAAAATGATATAAACGGACATCGGATGGTAAAATGTGATATAGGGCACCAAATTCAAACTTCATGTTTAAAATATATATATGCAAATAAATATGGAATACTGTAAATAGCATGTAGCAAGTTTCACTTGCCTCGACGGATCGCGAAACGGGTATACGGAACGTCACACGTCGGCGGGAAAAGTCGCTACGCGCGCACGGTACATAGAACGGATCTAAACAACGCACAAAGTGATCACACGGGTCAGGTACGCTCGCTAGGTCGTCGGGATCGTCGTCAGCACGACCGGATTCCGGCAATCAAAGAATAGTGAACATTAACATTTAAAAGAAAGAAACACTATAAAAAGAAAGAAGAAATAGAGAATGGAAAGGAGGAAGGAGAATGAGGCAGGAAGAATTGCTCACTGGGTATTCAGAGGAATGATGGCGTCGACGGTGATGATCGGAGGAACTCCGGTGATGAGGTTTGGCTGCTAGGGGTTCGGTTAGGGTTACGCTAGGGTTTTTGTTTGCTGGTTTCAAGGTGCAGGGGTGTGCAGGGTTGGTGAGAGGGAACAAGGCAGAGGAAAGGAAGAGAAGAGGTATAGAGATGGCGACAGTGATCGGCGTCGATGGACTGAGATGAGGCAGGCGGGTTTCTTGGGTTGCAATGGGTGCTCGGGGGATTGAAGGAGGTGGCGAAGGAGAAAGAGATGAGGGCTTGGTGAGGTGAGGGTGATTGGGTGAGATGTCAGCAAGGTGCTATGGTTGAGGTCGACGAGCACTGGCGGCGAGGTGTGCAGGCGACGGTTTCGGTGAAGGCTGTGGGTTGTTGCTGCAAGGTTGCTCGGGGAGATGAAAGGAGAGGAAGGTGATGAGGAAGAGGTGAGAGAGGAGGCGAAGTCGATGAAACGAGATGAGGTCGAGGAAAGGTCGAGGAAGAAGAAGGCGGCTAGGGTTCTCGTGGGGGCGCTCGGGGTTTTAAAGAAGAGAAGAAGATGGGATAGAAGGGAGGTGACGGTAGCGGGGAATGCGGTGACGGGACCTAAGTCTACCGCGATAGGGGAGAGAGAGGGGCGCGAGAAGAGAGAGATAGGGAGAGAGCGAGAGAGGAGCGGGAGAGGATAGAGAGGGAGGAGAAAGAAAACTGACGTTTTTTGAAGGAGAGAGAAAGAGAGAAGAGAGAAGGAGTTATGAGATGGGGGGAGAGAGAGATCGGTGGCTGTGAGAAGGAGAGAGAAGGAGAAGGGGAAAGAAAGAGCGAGGGGAGAGAGTGGGGCCGGCGCAATAAAAAGAGGAATTTTGATTGGCTGAAAGAAAGGAAGAAGCGGTGGTTGGTTAATAAAATTTAAAAGATTTTATATTTTAAACTAAAATTATTCGTTCAGTTATGAGATGATTAAAGGAAAGATTTAAAATAAAACTTAATAAATTTGAATTTAGGCGGATATAAAATATTTCAGAATTGCGTCCGGGTCGGGTCCAAAAATTTGTATTTGAAATATGAAAATTATTAGCAAGTTCCAAAGATTGAAATGAAGGATTTTGTAACAGAAATGCATACCCCCACGAAAGGACGCACGTACGTGCGCATAGCCATCCAAATACGTCCGTTTCGCTGAACGGGACGAGAACACGATGTAAGGACGCTACCACAAGGTTAGGGGTACCATGCAGGCCATGTTCTGTATTTTTAAATTATTTTAAGTAACTTAAATTGTTATATGCAAAATATGTAATGTTAGGGAAACAACAAACTCAAGTAAGCGGGTCGAATATAAAGTAAACTGCCATTCACAACCAAACATGGTAAATGAAACAAACACCACAAACAACACATACGGCAACAGAAATTGGTATAATTGAACTCGGTTGTTACAGACGGTGGAAGCGAGGATTGCATCATGGAATAAGATGACCCAACTAGTTTTGAGCAGGCCATCACAAGTGGTGACTCTGTGAATGGCTGGATGCTATGCGATCTGAGATGGAATCCATGTACACCAACAAAGTAAGGACTTTAGTAGTTGCTCCTGAAGGGGTAAAACCCATCGGGAGTAAGTGGATCTTTAATAAAATTTGTGTAGATAGAAAGGTTGAGACCTTCAAAGCTAGACTTGTAGCAAAAGATATTCGTCAACGACCAGGTGTCGATTATGATGAAACATTTTCTCCAGTGGCTATGCTTAAGTCCATCAGGATCCTATTTGGCATTATTGCATACCATGACTATGAAATCCGACAGATGGACGTTAAGACCGTTTTTCTAAATGATAATTTAGAAGAAAGCGTGTACATGACACAGCCAGAGGGCTGCGTAGATAGTGGGAGAAGCGGAAAGGTGTGCAAGCTGTTTAAATCAATCTACGGATTAAAACAGGTATCTCGGAGTTGGAACATCTGTTTTGATGTGGCAGTAAAAGAATTTGAGTTCATAAAAAATGAAGATGAACCTTATATATACAAAAAGGTTGTAGAGAGTAAGGTTATCTTTCTCGTATTGTACATCGATGACATACTCTTGATAGGAAATGATGTTCCTATGTTACACTCGTTCAAGCTCTTCTTATCACAAAAGTTCTCCATGAAATATCTGGGCGATGCCTCCTACATCCTGAGGATTAAGATCTATAGAGATAGATCTAGGAGGATGTTGGGATTGTCCCAATCCAGGTACATTAACACCATACTAAAGAGGTTTAGTATGGAAGATTCTAAGCGTGGTAATTTACCTGCTTGCTCAGGAATCACCCTCTCCAAAGAAATGTCTCCCAAGACCGATTTGGAGAGGGCTCACATGCAAGGGATACTCTATGTTTCTGCAGTTGGGTGTATCATGTACGTGATGTTATGCACCAGACCGGATGTAGCTTACGCACTTAGTGTGGTAAGTAGGTATCAATTAGACACAGGGGAGAAACACTGGACAGCTGTGAAGAACATTCTTAAGTACTTGAGAAGGACTAAAGAGATGTTCTTGGTGTATGGTAATGGTGAACTCCAGGTGGATTCCTTTACCGATTCGAGCTTCCAGAGTGATAAGGACGACAGTAAGTCAGCCTCGGATTTTGTCTTTACTCTCAATGGAAGGACGATATGTTGGAAGAGTTCCAAGCAAGATACCGTGGCAGACTCGACGATGGATGCTAAATACATCGCTGCCAAAGAGGCTGTCTGGATGAAGAAGTTCATTGTTGAACTTGGTGTGGTTCCATCCATTGAGGATCTAATACCCTTGTATTGTGATAACAATGGAGCTGTGGCTTTGGCCAAGGAACTCTGGTCCCATCAGCGATCCAGACATATTCTTAGGCGGTATCACCTGATCCGGGAGATAGTTGATCACCGGGAGATCAAGGACTGGAGAGTTGATACGAAGGACAACACAACTGATCCACTCGCGAAGGCCCCTCAGATGCAATTTGAGAGACTTTATAGGATATTGGTTATGAGATACTACAACAACTGGCCTTAGTGCAAGTGGGAGATTTTTAGGAATATGTATGCCCAAGAGACCATTATTATATGATATAGTGGATGCTTGGACATATATATATAGGACTTTCTTGCTCGACATGATAGTACACTTTATCTTAACATGTACACTAGTATTATTATACTGTCCCTCTGATACATGTTGATAAAGCCCTTATGATGTTAGCTTGATGATCAGTCGAAAATATTGCATTTTTAACACGTCAATTTCCCTATCATTTGCATTCATCTAAAGGTATTCAGGTTAAGTATAGCACATATTAGCAAAACACCCGTAAAATACCGAATTATTTGTGTTATTCATTGAAACCGACATTTTGAGGGAAATTGAGTGTTTATCATGGCATAGCATCATCTTTGTATAGCGCAACACTTGTTTCGAGAATCTGTGCAGGAAATTCCAGGAGAAAGGCCAAATCTATGAAACAGTGCTGATAAAAATACGCCAACTCAAAGATTTGAGATCTGGCAGTGATCAAGGACTAATTATAAGATTCAACATATCATAAAAATACCATGAAGTCAGATCAAAGCACCATAGAGAAATTGATGCACCATAGCAGCATAATGGCCGCGGATCCGTGGCCAGAGCAGGCATGTGCCGCGGATCCGCGGTCACGTGACAATGATATCATCAAAGCTTCACTGCATTATTCTTACTTCAAGTTCCACACCTCATCAAGCTATGGCAAATTCCAGAATTCTCCAGAGTCTTCTGCCAGATCAGCAAGCTCCTTATTTAAACTAAACTTCCAATCTTCCAAAGCAAGCTTCCCCCTTAATTACCTTTAAGCCTAGAAGCTTCTCCCTAACCTCCAAGCTTAAGAAGGAAGCTAAAGCCTAACTAACTAATTCTAGAGGCTTCTACCTAACTACCTAGCTTATAAGGGAAGCTAACCTAAACCAAGCTTACAAAGGAAGCTAATCATTCTTAAGGCTATAAAAGGGACCCTATGCTTCACTTAAAAAGGTTGTTGAAGGTTGTTCAAGAGTTCAATCTTCAACCCCAATACAAGTTGAGTGACACAACTTGTAACTCTAAACCCTAACCCTAATTTCAATTCCAAAGCCAAGATCAAGAATTTCGAGTACCAAATCAAGCATGAAGCCTTCGATCCTTTAGAAAGCGACGCCGGACTTCATCGGAGCAAGTGATCCAAGGAGATCCGTGACTCAAGGAGCCGAGCGAAGCCAAAATCAACGATCAAGTTTCTTACTCCTGTAGATTTCGAGAGATTTGTAACGAAATTTTTGATAAATAAAGGTGACAATTCTATATCTTGCTTATCTTTTTAATTCAAGCATTATGATTCAATCTAGATTCTTGAATGTGCTCTTTGTGATAATGTTTGAGTAAAACTTCGCTCGTGAAGGAGTCGAGACGATCAATAGATGATGATGATTTAGGTTCTTTTACCATTCTTAAGTCCTACGAGTTTGTAAATTCTTGAAAATCAAATGATCGACGATCCAGTTTCGATGCGAAATGCTTTCTTGATTATTTTCGCTCGGAACTAGAGATTAACGATCGATTATTTGATTTACTAGAAGCTAGCTTGTGAATGAGATTCATCGAAAGGACAAAGGATGAGATGAGGAAACCCTAGTTTCTTTGCAAGATCCTTAAACCTCAATAAATCGTCATCGATCTAGCATCAATTCTTCGATGGATAAGAGTATGTAATCATTAAATTTCATCACATCTAAAGGTTCAATCGACTCCTATGAGCCTCACTTCGAATCTTGATATTTGGTTTGGAAATCATAAATTCTCAATTCTTGATTTTAATGTTTTCTTGATTTAGACCTAAATTTTACTAATTCTTAAACTTCAATTCTATAAATCATGAATTGTCTTTTCTCTTTTCTTTAAATTTTCGATTCATCTAATTCGAAATACGAACGGATTACACTTTCCCTGTG
Organism: Agapanthus africanus; assembly: GCA_030015575.1. Classification (NCBI taxonomy): domain Eukaryota; kingdom Viridiplantae; phylum Streptophyta; class Magnoliopsida; order Asparagales; family Amaryllidaceae; genus Agapanthus; species Agapanthus africanus. The sequence goes on from JASDDO010000006.1 coordinate 45,900,430, forward strand.
GACGATTCACACTTACTAACGCGCTACAAATCGACACCATTATTGATTGCGGTCAAAATATTTTTGGTTGTGATTTATACACATTTTCTACATACACACCGGGAATTCGTACAATCAAATGGCGCCGTTGCCGGGGATAGTGCGCTAATTCGTTCGTTTTTGAAATTTGAGTTGAAAAGTTTATTCCATTATAATTTTGAGATCAAAATTCGTGCAAAACACTAAACGATTCGTTGTGATTTGTGCAAGGAAATCTGGAGTCTATTGCGCAATTGGAAAACTTTTTGGAGTATTCCCGAGGACTCAGGGGCTGAACAGAAGCATTTTGTAAAAGTTTTGTGCAGGAATTCCTCTACATCACCGCGGATCCGCGGCAATAGGAGCTTCCCGCGGCGGAAACGCGGCGTCACTGTAGCATCTTTGCACAAAATTTTTCAGGTGAAATTCTTGCTTTCTTATCTCTTCCTTTGTCTGCTCCGATAACAAATTTGCTGCAGGTTTCTTTGCAAAATTCGCAGCGCCGCAAAATGCAATAAAAATTGTGCGTGTTTTTTTTTGGTTGTTTGCATATTAATACGGAATTTAAGGGGCACGGCCAAATCCAAATTTGGTGGGGAGTTCATTACCCTTCCTAAGCCCCAAAAATCACAAACTTACATCCGCATTACCCTCATTAACTAAAAGAAATCTAGACATGATTCTAAGGACCGTCGCGCTCACTTAGGACAAAAGAAGGCCGTGGGTAATTCATTGCTTATTCGCGTTTCTTTTGTGGTGTCTAAGGCAAGTGTGTCGAAGGCTAGTGGTTATTTAATTAGGCCCACTACTTACGTAGTGGAGAACCTCCCACTTACCTGGCACTTACCTTGCCATAGGAGGGACAAAGAGGCTGTGGAGGATTGATCCTGTGACTTGTCTTTTGGCAGTTAGGAGCGGTCTAGAGCCTTGACCTAGGTGACCACTAGACTTAGGGTTGCTTGTTGCATTTGTTTTGATTTGGATCATTTTTTCAAAAATCCGTATATTTTTCAAAACAAACACCACATTCATTCTTTCTCCTAATTATATTCACGCTGCCACTTGTACTAAACCCTTTTAGTGCAAGATAGGCTGGACACGGGATTCTAGTGCCCGTTTAGTCCGCGTTCCCCCGATCGACTCCAAAGTCGGTATTTCTACATTTACCTCTTCTTTATCCACCACCACACCCATTTCGATGGGCGATTCTCCATCGAACTTCTTTACCACTAATCTGCCGCCGTCCGTTGGTGCGTAGAATCCACCCCGCATCTCTCTCTAAGTGTAACACCTTAGGATAAGGGTTAGTGAATAATTATAATTAAATAATGGTTTTTAATAAAAAGTTTACCAAACTGTGTTTTAAATATTTTTCCTAATTTAATAAGTATTTTTCCAAAATTTTCCTAGGCTTGCACACACATGTGCATGTAAACTAGGGTTTTTAAATCAAGTAAATACCATAATTATTAACCATGGTGGGTTAATTATAGGATTAAGTCTTATGGATTCTTAATTGGATTTTTATTAGCTAATTAAAAAGTTGCTTTAGTTTGAATGGTGAGGGTGTTGACTTGTGAGAAGGAGAGAGAGAGAGGGCATCATGGCTTAGCCCATGCTTGCCATTAATGATGAGAGAGAGAGAGGGTTGACAATTGGAAGCTAATTATTTCCTCTCATTTCTTTTCTTTGTTCTCTCAAACCTCACACACACTCACACACACACACTTACCTCTTGAATCAGCAGCAGAAGCAACTGAAGCAGCAGCAGCAAGCACTCAGCAGCAGCAGCAAGCACTCAGCAGCAACAGCAGCAAGCATTGGCAGCAGCAACAGTGAGCAGTAGCAGCTCCAGCTCCTAGTGCAGCCTCTTCCCTCCACTTCTTCTTCTTCCTGCAACTTCCTAGGGTTAAGTATGAGGTATATTTCCTAACTTAGTCCCTAGTTAGCTTGGTTAGTGTAGATTTGCATCGGTTAATGGATTTTAGTGTGTTTTAGTGTGATTTGGGATGTTTAGTAGGAACTTTGTGTTAAGGTGACGTGTTAGGGTTTCAGTAGCTTGCTAGTGAGTTAGTGAGACCATTGTAACCTAGTTCAACCCCAATTACGCTAAAATACCACCAGTTTCACTAATTGATGCAAATGTCGTATTTGTGCAAATTTGAACTTTTCTGGAACTGCTCTTGACCCGGTGAGTTCAGAGTGATTTTGTGAGTACTGTAGTATAGTGGTGTTGTGATGATGCCCCAGATTTAACCCGACCCCCTAACTGCTACAGTAGGCCGCCAATTTCTTGATTCTGGCCGCCAATTGCGGCCAGATGGGTAGGGAATTGGGTTTTGTTTGGTCCATTGGGTGTCTGCTACTGTGTGTAGTGTTTTGGTATATATATTTTTGGGAGTTTGGTACTGTAGGAAAATCTGGGACCAAATACCTATTTTTCCGTTTTCTAAACCTTCGCGACACGCGTGATACGTGAGTAGGTTTGGGTTTCTGCGTATCGCGGCGCGTCGGGGTAGTTTCGTGGCGCGTGATTACACGTTTTAGCGTATCGCGCACACGCGCGATTGGTTTGCGACACGAGAGTCTAGTTGGACCGTAGTGTCGCGTTTTTGTGAAATGAGCTTATGTGTGATATATGTTATGTGATTCTAGGTTCGCAGGCCAGTGAGACGGACGCTGCAAAGAAGGGCAAGCAAGTGGTTGGATACACTTAGTGCGAGACACGGTGAGTAGATTTCACATCTACGGGGATATCGCCCGCATGGCGTTATGCGTCAGGGCTGATGTGACCTTATTGTTATATACTGCATATACTATACCATGGATTATCATCGCATATTGCATTCCCTGATATATATATATATATATATATACATTGCTTAGAACTGATAGAACTGCCATGATCATACTGTCGTATATTGTTGTAGCTCATCTATACTTAACATGACTTGGAATTTTATACTTGATACCTATATCACAGTGGATCATTGCATTGTAGTTCATTTTTATGTGACATGACTTGATATACATATTTGATGCACCTATCACATCATAGTTACTTGTATTATTGTTGGGATTTCATGTGATTTCTGGATTTGGGAACCGTGGCCTTTTCAAATAAGTAATCATTTAAAAACCCGGTTCCCTTGATATGATATTTTGGGGCGTCACCCCGTGTTTTCTCGGTGCTTGAGGCACGTATTGATAGAGGGCTGACCCGGACTGACGGATGCCCGATGGATTGATAGAGGGCTGACCCGGACTGACGGATGCCCGATGGATTGATAGAGGGCTGACCCGGACTGACGGATGCCCGATGGATTGATAGAGGGCTGACCCGGACTGACGGACGCCCGATATATTGAGAGAGGGATGACCGGACTGACGGATTCCCTGTATATACTTTGAGAGAGGGCTGACCCGGATTGACGGGGGCCCGATACAGGATGTTTTGCGTGTCGATGCTAGACACGAATATTTATGATATTTGGGTGCCGATGTTGGGCACTCGGGATTTTCAGGAATATACAGGATATGAGGGCCGATGGAGTACCGGCGTTTGAGATGTTGGGATTTGTAGGGCATACATACTTATGTAGTCCACCTCGATACTTCTTGTAGATACTATATCCCCATGCTCAGCATTCATTATCACATCTCATCCTGTAGTATATCACCTGATAGAGGACTTGCATTATTATTATGCATACTGCTACATCGCGTTGATATTATCTGTTGGCATTTGTTAGAGTAGCGCTGTACGTGCATGCTCGCGATTACCTTTATATGTTATCTCTATTCACGAGTTGGCAACTCACCCCCGTTGTGCCACAGTGTTTGCAGGTTGCCCTTGGGAGTAGTCACGGCTGGCTGTTACCTCATCTTTTGGCACAGATACCCTTTTTGAGCAGAGATAGTCTTTTGCTGATAGGTGGATTTTGTACGGTATCTGTTATCTTTCAGTTGTATATTGATGTATCTAGTACTCTCCATCTACCTTCTGTTTTGACTTAGAGACAGTTGTGAGGACGATATGTATGATTTTATATTCTGGTGTCGAGCTCGCATGTGAGCCGACTTTACTTTTGCAGTCTCATCTTTTATGATATTGTCCTTGCTTTACTGTGTATTCTTCGCTACGGCGTCGTATATCATATTGTGATGCTTTATTCATGTCACTTGTTATTTCTGCTACACCTTGCTTTTACCCGACTTTCGGGGCTAATGTTTTAAAAGGGAAATGTTACCAAAATTATAAAACTTATAACTATTGAACTTAAAAAGGATTTCTACTAAATAAATGGAAGTTTTTCGGACATGTATGATTGTTTTTACAAAATGTTTTAAAAATCACTCTATATTTATTGGTTTTGATTTCTGGGTTCGGCTTACTTAGCCGCGTTACGCCTGTAGACGTTGCGTGGTTAAGTGCCGGTCACGAGTCGAATTCTCGGGTCGTGACAATGTTGGTATCAGAGCGTAGGTTTTACCTTCGGAGTGCAGGATGACCCTGGTATGATGGAGTAGGTAGCTGCAGCAGGGTAGCGTAGCGTGCATATGTTCCGCGGCATACTCACGACACGGTACTCCGCCTACGCGACCTTAGGACTTATTGATTTGATCCCTTCTTATATTCTTGTGATTCGATTTCCGTGTTCTTATCGAATCCAAATTTTCTTTCAGCCATTATGCCGCCTAAGACTACGAGGGCACAGAGAGCGGCCGCGAGGGCCGAGATTCGTGTTGACTTGTCCGAGACGAGGACTGATCCGGGCAGTACGCCGGTCGTACCCGAGCAGGCTGTTCCTGCCGTGACAGAGCAGATCGCCACGTTAGGGGCTGGTATGCAGGAGATGCGCGAGACGGTGGGATCTGGCATGCAGGAGATGCGCCAGATGATAGGATCGCTAGTTGAGACGCTTCGAGCCCAGCGACCAGAGGTAGCTCCACCCGTTCCAGAGACCGCTATGGTACCTACCGCACAGCCAGTTGCCCCTGCAGCCACGGAGGTGATTACAGTATCGCTATCAGAGTTCATGAGGCTGAAGCCTCCGGCCTTCACAGGCACCGATACAGCCGAGGACCCACAGTCTTTCATAGACAGGATGGCCAGGATATGCCGTTCCCTCAGATGTGCAGATGCGAGGTGGGTTGAGTTCACGAGCTTTCGCCTAGAGGGTCTTGCGTAGAAGTGGTGTGATTCCGTTGAGAAGGGCAGAGCAGCAGGTCTTCCTCCTATGACCTGGACGGAGTTCGTGACCATATTTCTAGCCCGTTTCCTTCCCCGGAGTGTTAGAGATGCCCGAGCACGCAGGTTTGAGTCCTTGTGCCAGACGCCAGGGATGACAGTGGCAGAGTATGACGTACTGTTTACAGAGCTAGCAGTCTACGCCCCACATTTAGTGGCCACCGAGGAGTTGCGAGTCCGGAGATTTGTTCGAGGCTTGCTTTCACCAGTGTTCCTCGCGATCAGCGCGCAGCACTACGAGACCTATGCAGCAGCTGTAGACGCAGCCCTAGTGGTCGAGGAGCACCTTGTTGAGACTTCGGTAGTTCCAGAGCCGAAGAGAGTTCGTGCGGATACATCGGCACAGAGACAGCCTTTTCGGCGCCGTGATAGACGTATTGCAGGCAGCAGAGATTCAGGGCGGGGCCGGTTATTCAGTTCCTATTCCCAGGATGGTCAGCGGCCGTCGTCGGGATGTTTTCGCTGCGGGAGTTCTTACCACCGTGTACGGGATTGTCCTGAGTTACCCCGGAGAGAGGCGACAGCACCGCATGTCACATTACCACCTTCACCACCCCAGAGAGCGTTGCCTATCGTACCTACCGTTGCTCCGCGCCAGACTCATACACAGCGAGGTCGTGGGCGTGGAGGAGTTACTCAGAGAGGGCGAGGTGACCGAGGCAGAGGGCAGCCAGTCACAGGTGGTGGGCAGGCGAGGGTTTTTGCTTTGACACATCAGGACGCGCAGGCGTCCAATGCAGTGGTTTCAGGTATCCTTCCTGTATGTTCGGTTGATGCACATGTATTGTTCGATCCCGGATCCACACACTCGTACGTATCCACACACTTTGTGCCGAGTTTGGGTAGAGAGTCCGGCTTGCTTGATCAGCCGCTTGTGGTGACTACTCCTGTGGGAGAGTCGTTTGTTGCTAGGCACGTGTTCCGATCCTGTATCGTCTGTATTGGCGAGAGAGAGTTGCCTGTCGACTTGATCCTTCTGGAGATGTTGGACTTCGACGTTCTTTTGGGCATGGATTGGTTAGCCACGTGCTATGCTTCTGTGGACTGCCGCGAGAAGACAGTTAGATTCTGTTTCCCCGGTGAGTCGGTTTTTGTTGTGTTGGGGGACCGTGGTGCGGCCCCTCACAGTGTGATTTCTTCTTTTCGCGCTGGACAGCTTATGAGGAAGGGATGTCAGGGATTTCTCGCATATGTTTGCGATGCTAGTGCTATACAGGTTCCATTAGATCAGGTTCCGGTTGTTAGCGAGTTTCCTGATGTGTTCCCTGACGAGCTTCCTGGGTTGCCGCCTGAGCACGACATTTCTTTCTGTATTGATTTGGTTCCTGGTTCGGGGCCTATTTCTATACCGCCTTATCGGATGGCCCCGGCGGAACTTCGAGAGTTGAAGGAGCAGTTGCAAGATTTGCTGGACAAGGGACTTATTCGACCCAGTGTTTCTCCTTGGGGTGCTCCAGTCCTGTTCGTCAAGAAGAAGGATGGCAGTTTGCGTCTTTGTATCGACTACCGCCAGCTGAACAGGGTGACAGTGCGGAACAGGTATCCTTTGCCGCGTATCGACGATTTGTTCGACCAGCTTCAGGGGGCAGGGTACTTTTCGAGGATCGATTTGCGATCGGGCTATCATCAGCTGCGGGTTCGACAGGAGGACATTCCCCGGACAGCTTTTCGTACGCGCTACGGCCATTACGAGTTTTTGGTGATGTCGTTCGGACTCACCAATGCGCCAGCAGCCTTCATGGATTTGATGAACCGTATTTTCCGGCCTTATTTGGATCTGTTCATTATAGTCTTCATTGACGATATCTTGGTGTATTCCCGGAGTAGTGAGGAGCACGAGCAGCACCTGCGGATTACATTGCAGACATTGAGGGAGCACCAGCTTTATGCGAAATTCTCTAAGTGTGCTTTTTGGCTGGACAGCGTAGATTTCTTGGGGCACGTGATTTCACGAGACGGTATATGTGTAGACCCGAGGAAGATCGAGGCTGTTCAGCGTTGGCCCAGACCCACATCGGTGACGGAGATTCGCAGCTTTTTGGGATTGGCCGGCTACTACAGGCGTTTTGTGCAGGACTTCTCACGTATTGCTACACCGTTGACCGGGTTGACCCGGAAGGGAGTTCCCTTCGATTTGACGGAGGAGTGCGAGCACAGTTTTCAGCAGTTACGGACTCAGCTGACGACGGCACCGGTGTTATCTTTACCTTCCGGATCGGGCGGATTTGTGGTCTTTTGTGATGCTTCTCGAGTGGGATTGGGATGCGTTCTGATGCAGCATGATAGGGTGATCGCGTATGCCTCGCGACAATTGAAGAAGCACGAGCAGAACTACCCCACTCATGATTTGGAGATGGCAGCAGTGGTCTTCGCACTTAAGATCTGGCGACACTACCTATACGGCGAGTCGTGCCAGATATTTACGGATCACAAGAGTTTGAAATACATATTCCAGCAGCGGGATCTGAACCTTCGACAGCGTCGATGGATGGAGTTAGTGAAGGATTATGACTGCGAGATCTTATATCACCCGGGCAAGGCAAATGTGGTGGCGGATGCTTTGAGCAGGAGGCCTGGGGGTAGTCTAGCTTGTTTGAGCGCAGCACAGGGACAGTCATCCGCAGATTGGCAGATATTATGCGACAGTCGAGTACAGTTCGAGTTCACGTCGATTGGAGGACAGATAGCGCATGTCCGTGCACGCCCACAGTTGATCGATCGTATACGTGAGGCGCAGCTCAGTGATGACCGATGTTCAGAGATCATGGCACAGATGGGACAGGGCAGATTTTCCGAGTTCGTGATCGATGATCAGGGGGTCCTACGGTTTGGAGTCAGACTGTGCGTACCAGATGCTGAAGGGCTGAGACGCGAGATTCTTGAGGAGGCACATCGATCGGTGTATAGCGTCCATCCCGGTTCCACCAAGATGTATCATGATATGAGAGATGTTTACTGGTGGGACGGAATGAAGAGGGACATTGCAGATTTTGTATCGAGATGCCTGACTTGTTAGCAAGTCAAGGCTGAGCACCAGAGGCCCGCGGGAGAGCTACAGCCGTTACCCATTCCGGAGTGGAAATGGGAACAGATTTCGATGGATTTCGTGGTAGGTCTACCTAGGACTAGTCGGGGGTATGACTCCATCTGGGTGATCGTGGACCGTTTGACGAAAGCGGCTCACTTCCTACCGGTGAAGACGACTTTCGGATTTACTCAGTATGCCCAGATCTACATTGACGAGGTAGTGCGACTACACGGAGTCCCGACGTGCATTGTGTCCGACAGAGGCACCCAGTTTACCAGTAGACTATGGCAGAGGCTTCAGGAGGCTTTGGGCACTCGCTTGAGTTTCAGCACGACATTTCATCCGCAGACCGACGGACAGTCAGAGCGGACCATTCAGACTCTCGAGGACATGCTCAGAGCTTGTGTACTAGATTTCGGAGGTAGCTGGGATCATCATTTGCCCTTAGTAGAGTTCTCCTACAATAACAGCTACCAGGAGACCATTCAGATGGCACCGTTTGAGGCTCTTTATGGGAGGAGATGCAGGTCGCCCACTTGTTGGACGGAACTCAGAGAGGGCAATATCTTAGGGCCGCAGATCGTTGAGGAGACGACAGCGAAGATCCAGTTGATTCGCGATAGGATGAGAGCAGCCCAGAGTAGGCAGAGATCTTATGCGGACCGTCGGCGACGCAGACTTGAGTTTTCTGTTGGTGATCATGTTTTCTTGAGGGTCTCCCCAATGAAAGGTGTGATGAGGTTTGGGAAGAAGGGGAAGCTTAGCCCCAGGTATGTGGGCCCCTTCGAGATCCTCGAGCGTGTCGGTGCAGTGGCTTACCGGTTAGCCCTTCCGCCCAGCTTTCCAGACGTGCACCCCGTATTCCATGTCTCGATGCTCCGCAGATATCTTCATGATCATTCGCATGCGATTCAGCATCCGGCGATCCAGCTTGAGCGCGACCTTTCCTATGCAGAGCAGCCGGTGATGATCTTGGATCGACAAGTGAAGAAGTTGAGATCGAAGGACATTCCATCGGTTAAGGTACTTTGGCGTGGTCAGAACCGTGAGGAGGTCACTTGGGAGACCGAAAGCGAGATGATGAAGACGTATCCCCATCTTTTTGAAGGTAACCTTAGTTAGATTTTTGAAATTCGGGGACGAATTTCTTTAAGGGGGAGAGATTGTAACACCTTAGGATAAGGGTTAGTGAATAATTATAATTAAATAATGGTTTTTAATAAAAAGTTTACCAAACTGTGTTTTAAATATTTTTCCTAATTTAATAAGTATTTTTCCAAAATTTTCCTAGGCTTGCACACACATGTGCATGTAAACTAGGGTTTTTAAATCAAGTAAATACCATAATTATTAACCATGGTGGGTTAATTATAGGATTAAGTCTTATGGATTCTTAATTGGGTTTTTATTAGCTAATTAAAAAGTTGCTTTAGTTTGAATGGTGAGGGTGTTGACTTGTGAGAAGGAGAGAGAGAGGGGGCATCATGGCTTAGCCCATGCTTGCCATTAATGATGAGAGAGAGAGAGGGTTGACAATTGGAAGCTAATTATTTCCTCTCATTTCTTTTCTTTGTTCTCTCAAACCTCACACACACTCACACACACACACTTACCTCTTGAATCAGCAGCAGAAGCAACTGAAGCAGCAGCAGCAAGCACTCAGCAGCAGCAACAAGCACTCAGCAGCAACAACAGCAAGCATTGGCAGCAGCAGCAGTGAGCAGTAGCAGCTCCAGCTCCTAGTGCAGCCTCTTCCCTCCACTTCTTCTTCTTCCTGCAACTTCCTAGGGTTAAGTATGAGGTATATTTCCTAACTTAGTCCCTAGTTAGCTTGGTTAGTGTAGATTTGCATCGGTTAATGGATTTTAGTGTGTTTTAGTGTGACTTGGGATGTTTAGTAGGAACTTTGTGTTAAGGTGACGTGTTAGGGTTTCAGTAGCTTGCTAGTGAGTTAGTGAGACCATTGTAACCTAATTCAACCCCAATTAGGCTAAAATACCACCAGTTTCACTAATTGATGCAAATGTCGTATTTGTGCAAATTTGAACTTTTCTGGAACTGCTCTTGACCCGGTGAGTTCAGAGTGATTTTGTGAGTACTGTAGTATAGTGGTGTTGTGCTGATGCCCCAGATTTAACCCGACCCCCTAACTGCTACAGTAGGCCGCCAATTTCTTGATTCTGGCCGCCAATTGCGGCCAGATGGGTAGGGAATTGGGTTTTGTTTGGTCCATTGGGTGTCTGCTACTGTGTGTAGTGTTTTGGTATATATATTTTTAGGAGTTTGGTACTGTAGGAAAATCTGGGACCAAATACCTATTTTGCTGTTTTCTAAACCTTCGCGACACGCGTGATACGTGAGTAGGTTTGGGTTTCTGCGTATCGCGGCGCGTCGGGGTAGTTTCGTGGCGCGTGATTACACGTTTTAGCGTATCGCGCACACGCGCGATTGGTTTACGACACGAGAGTCTAGTTGGACCGTAGTGTCGCGTTTTTGTGAAATGAGCTTATGTGTGATATATGTTATGTGATTCTAGGTTCGCAGGCCAGTGAGACGGACGCTGCAAAGAAGGGCAAGCAAGTGGTTGGATACACTTAGCGTGAGACACGGTAAGTAGATTTCACATCTACGGGGATATCGCCCTTATGGCGTTATGCGTCAGGACTGATGGGACCTTATTGTTATATACTGCATATACCATACCATGGATTATCATCGCATATTGCATTCCCTGATATATATATATACATTGCTTAGAACTGATAGAACTGCCATGATCATACTGTCGTATATTGTTGTAGCTCATCTATACTTGACATGACTTGGAATTTTATACTTGATACCTATATCACAGTGGATCATTGCATTGTAGCTCATTTTTATGTGACATGACTTGATATACATATTTGATGCACCTATCACATCATAGTTACTTGTATTATTGTTGGGATTTCATGTGATTTCTGGATTTGGAAACCGTGGCCTTTTCAAATAAGTAATCATTTAAAAACCCGGTTCCCTTGATATGATATTTTGGGGCGTCACCCCGTGTTTTCTCGGTGCTTGAGGCACGTATTGATAGAGGGCTGACCCGGACTGACGGATGCCCGATGGATTGATAGAGGGCTGACCCGGACTGACGGATGCCCGATGGATTGATAGAGGGCTGACCCGGACTGACGGACGCCCGATATATTGAGAGAGGGACGACCGGACTGACGGATTCCCGGTATATACTTTGAGAGAGGGCTGACCCGGATTGACGGGGGCCCGATACAGGATGTTTTGCGTGTCGATGCTAGACACGAATATTTATGATATTTGGGTGCCGATGTTGGGCACTCGGGATTTTCAGGAATATACAGGATATGAGGGCCGATGGAGTACCGGCGTTTGAGATGTTGGGATTTGTAGGGCATACATACTTATGTAGTCCACCTCGATACTTCTTGTAGATACTATATCCCCATGCTCAGCATTCATTATCACATCTCATCCTGTAGTATATTACCTGATAGAGGACTTGCATTATTATTATGCATACTGCTACATCGCGTTGATATTATCTGTTGGCATTTGTTAGAGTAGCGCTGTACGTGCATGCTCGCGATTACCTTTATATGTTATCTCTATTCACGAGTTGGCAACTCACCCCCGTTGTGCCACAGTGTTTGCAGGTTGCCCTTGGGAGTAGTCACGGCTGGCTGTTACCTCATCTTTTGGCACAGATACCCCTTTTGAGCAGAGATAGTCTTTTGCTGATAGGTGGATTTTGTACGGTATCTGTTATCTTTCAGTTGTATATTGATGTATCTAGTACTCTCCATCTACCTTCTGTTTTGACTTAGAGACAGTTGTGAGGACGATATGTATGATTTTATATTCTGGTGTCGAGCTCGCATGTGAGCCGACTTTACTTTTGCAGTCTCATCTTTTATGATATTGTCCTTGCTTTACTGTGTATTCTTCGCTACGGCGTCGTATATCATATTGTGATGCTTTATTCATGTCACTTGTTATTTCTGCTACACCTTGCTTTTACCCGACTTTCGGGGCTAATGTTTTAAAAGGGAAATGTTACCAAAATTATAAAACTTATAACTATTGAACTTAAAAAGGATTTCTACTAAATAAATGGAAGTTTTTCGGACATGTATGATTGTTTTTACAAAATGTTTTAAAAATCACTCTATATTTATTGGTTTTGATTTCTGGGTTCGGCTTACTTAGCCGCGTTACGCCTGTAGACGTTGCGTGGTTAAGTGCCGGTCACGAGTCGAATTCTCGGGTCGTGACACTAAGAGCGGTCCTATCCTACACGAGGTCCTCTTTCGACCTGTCTCTCCATTCCACCAGCCAACGGGGACAATTTTCAGATTAAATCCCAATACATCAACCTTCTACCAAAATACCACGGTCTCGACTCTGAAGACGCATATGTCTTTATCATAAAATTTGAAAATGTATGCACAATGTTGGGTACTTCACAGCTTTCTGTGGATGCTATGCGTCTTTGTCTTCTCCCATTTACCTTATGCGATATAGCCGAGAAGTGGCTATATAACATAACCGCACATTCCATATCAAATTGGGAAGAATTCGTCAAAGCATTCCTAAAGAAATTCTACCTGAATCATAAGACATCTCGAGTCCGTAGCGAAATCAATCAATTCACCCAGCTTCCAAATGAAACATTCTCAAAATGTCTTGAACGTTTCAAGGATCTGTTAGTTCAATGTCCACATCACGGAATCCCCAGATGGGATCTATGCCGAATCATATATGAGGGCATTAATCCTAACACAAAAAAGACTCTTGAATTAATGTGTCAAGGCAACTTCATGACCAAAGATGATAGGGAAGCCTGGAAATTCCTAGAAGATTTCGCTGAAAAATCTTTACAGTGGGAGGGTGTGAGTCAATCGTCTAGGGGTGGCAATAACCAATCGGAAGTTTCCATAGGAGTTAGAGCTGACATTTCAGCTATGCAAAAGAAACTCGAGACTATGGAAAATAAATTTTTAGCCGCCGCCCTAAATCAAATGTCACTCTCCAAAACTGTATGTGGATGCTGTTCAGATCCTTCTCATTTGACGGAAGAATGTCCATTGAATTCTCCGTTTCAAGGTCAAGAGCATACTAATGCCGCTTTTCAAAGACCTAGGAACGATCCATTTTCTTCCACATATAATCAGGGTTGGATGAATCACCCTAACTTTGCTTGGAACCAATCACAATCTCAAAACACGGTTCCAACCTAAAACAATTTCCAAAGGGTCCCTCCACCACAACAGCAACCACTTCCATTGAGTCAGCACCCCTTCCAAGCACAAAACTTCCAAAATCCGGCCAACACTTTTGCACCACATGAAAACTCTTTGCAATTGACCGGTACAGATAATACCTCTGCATTAGCACAAACCTTGGATACTTTCATGAAACAATCCATCTAAGGGACGGCAAAAATGCAATCTGTCTTCGATAATGTGATGAAGGTCATTGTCTCTCAAAATGAAAATATTAAATCGATGGAAGAACAAATTGCACGATTAAAAGCTGAAATGAGTGCAAGAGAGAAAGGGAAACTTCCAGCTCAACCTTTGCCCAATCCTAGCTATTCACATCATGTGAATGCAATCACGTTGAGATCTGGAAGAGTGCTTGACAATCACGTTGGGGAAGAGATTGATGACACTAAAAAATCCATCGATGATACCCCGGCTGAGACCTTTCCTTCCACTTCTACTTCTAATTCTGACCCCAGTTCTTCTACCCCACTACCTTCTTGCGAGCCTATTCTTCGTTTCCCACAAGGCTCGCCACCTCAGCCCATTTCTTCTAGTCTACCACCGACGATCCCCACTTCTATTCTGGGATCGGTTCCAAACACACTTCCTTCTCCTATGATGGACCCAGCGCTTATTGCTAAAGCACCTTATCCTAATCGGTTAAGGGCTAACAAATTGAGTCCACATATGGAGAAGATTATGGATATGTTTAAGCAAGTTAACATCAACATCCCTCTCCTAGATGCTATCCAACAAGTTCCATCCTATGCGAAAACTCTTAAGAACTTGTGCACTATGAAGAGGAAGACTCAAGTGCCCAAGAAGATATTCATTGGAAAGACTGTAGACACGGCTTTTCCCCAACAATTACCGCGGAAACGTAAGGACCCTGGCTGTCCTGCTATTTCTATTTTTATCGGGGAAAAACACATCAACCGTGCTCTACTTGACCTTGGCGCTAGTGTTAACTTGCTTCCATACTCGGTTTACGAGCGGTTAGGTATTGGAGTGCTAAAGCTATCGAGCATAACTCTCCAGATGGCTGACCGATCAATCACCAAACCTAGGGGTGAACTGGAGGATGTGTTAATAAAAATCGGGGAATTTATATTCCCTGTGGACTTTATTGTACTTGATACACAGCCTGTAGCGAACCCACGGAATCGAATTCCGGTGATTTTAGGTCGCCCCTTTTTGGCCACTTCCAATGCTATCATCAACTGTAGAAATGGTTCTATGACCCTGTCCTTCGGGAATAGGTCAATTGAGCTGAACATTTACAAGTTGGGAAGTGTACCCTCCGAAGCTACTGCTCAAGTCTGTTCTGTCGAATTAATGGATGTCGACAGTAGCGAATTTGACGATCCTCATGATACTGATCTTGACTCTTTTCATATGTTGTTGTTTGACCCAACTATGTATCATACACATACGGACTCTTCCACCGAGTTGTCCAAGTCAACATCTAATACTGATTATGAAACGCTTTTAGAGTCTGAAGATCACCCCGCACTTTGTGATGACATTATTCTTCGGGGTATTGATGAGACTTTTGAGGAGATCTTCGCTGATGAACTCGCATTTTTGAATGACACGGGTATTGAGATGAATCATCCCCCAATCAATGAAATTGAACCTCCACCCCTTCTTCTGAACTATAAAAATAATGCGAGTAATCCATCACATTCACTGCATCATCTCTCCAAAATGAGACGCAAACACATTCTATTCCACCACTTACCTTTTCCCCACTTCTTCTTCCACCAACCTGAGCACTACATTGATAAAATCTTCGAATGGTTGGTATTGACCTTCGGTCTTTGAAAAGCTTGGCATCGACCAATGATCTTGACCCCCTCTTATGATTTTCAAAGCTTAACATTGTTTAACTCAAGTTTGGGGGGGGGTACAATTTGGCTCTTGATAAGAAAATTTTTACACAAAATGTGGAGCCAAAAATAAGTTCGGGGGAGGGTTTTCACTTAAATATTTTTCCCCCATTAATAAATTTCCTCCCAAGATTACAGGTTTTTGAGATTTAGCGGATGGCAACAGTGAGGACACTGTTGAAAACAAGTTTGTGGGAGGTTTGTGCTTATTTTCGCATCATTTGCATCATACTTTGCATAAGCACAAAACATTTTCAAAACCTATAAAAATTTAAAAAATTTCAAAAAAAAAATAAAATTTGTACATAAATAAGATAATAAAAGATTAGATAGTGAAAAATTACATCCAAAAGATTAGAAAAATTTAAGAAAACCAAGAAAATTAGAAGTTTTCTTATACGAACTAGTAATAAATATTTATGAGCCGTTTTCCCAAAGGTTAGTAAGATGAAAGAAGTCACTAATCTGAGGATAAAATAAGTCTGAAAAATAGTTTCTATTCTGGAAGCCAAACATTTTGAACGTTGATACCCTACTATACGCACTTATACACGTCTTGAAGCTCGGGATAGTAGAGGATAACTTGAAATGCTCTTGTCTAAAAGCCAAAGTATGAAGGTAATAAAAAAATGAAGAAAATATAAAATGGTGAGAAAAATGAACACAGGTTTTGTTATCGCCAAGGCAGCAATAAAAAAAAATATAGCGAGGATGCCTCTTCACCTAGTGCCTTAGACCAACTGGTCTGGGAGTCACTGCTAAGCCTTAGGTGGTGCGAGACGAGGAAAATACACCGTATAAGCAAGCACATAAGTAATCGGTCGGTTAGTACCTCAAGAAGTATTAACGGTCGCATGAAAGTGTGTGAGCAAATTCATCTAAATATTCATATTAAAAGTACTGAGGCAGATGGACAAGAGTATGATAGCTTGAATTGAATTCTCCGAGTGTAGGGATGTCTTTTACATACACGTAGGGTTATATGATCGATGTTTGGAAGAAAGATAGGAATGAAGAATAAAGACGATGTTTTATTGAGGGATGATATGATTTCTGACATCTTTTCATGACTATTAAGATGGGGCTCATGACAACCGAAAAGCTAGCATAGTTGGAAACCCTAATTTTCAAAGTCTTTCTTTTACAATTCTTATCTTTAAATGTAATATTCACGGTCTTCCTTTTATTATTGGATTTTGTGGGTGCAATCCGCTGAAAACCCTTAGGAGACAACACTCCTCCTACTAGGGACACCTAGAGGTTTAAAAGCTTGTTGCACGTGCTCAGTGCAATCGTGTTGCCTACGAAAGTGTGCTAGTTAGTTTTTCTCTTTCTTTATTTTCTCCTTCTCTTTTTAATAAAACAGTTCGCTCGAGACGACCGAAAATAAGTTTGGGGGAATTTGATCAGTCGAAAATATTGCATTTTTAACACGTCAATTTCCCTATCATTTGCATTCATCTAAAGGTATTCAGGTTAAGTATAGCACATATAAGCAAAACACCCGTAAAATACCGAATTACTTGTGTTATACATTGAAACCGACATTTTGAGGGAAATTGAGTATTTATCATGGCATCGCATTATCTTTGTATAGCGCAACACTTGTTTCGAGAATCTGTGCAGGAAATTCCAGGAGAAAGGCCAAATCTGTGAAACAGTGCTGATAAAAATACGCCAACTCAAAGATTTGAGATCTGGCAGTGATCAAGGACTAATTATAAGATTTAACATATCATAAAAATACCATGAAGTCAGATCAAAGCACCACAGAGAAATTGATGCACCATAGCAGCATAATGGCCGCGGATCCGCGGCCAGAGCAGGCATGTGCCGCGGATCCGCAGTCACGTGACAATGATATCATCAAAGCTTCACTGCATTATTCTTACTTCAAGTTCCACACCTCATCAATGTAAGTCCACGTTGCCCACCCCGGTGCTTGCGGGGAGGCGGAAACGGTATAAAAAAACGGATTTTTAACGGTCAAGGCAACATGGACTAACAAAAGGAGGATCTTTGCTAAACAAAAACTAACTACAAAGCTAAAAGGAGTTTAGCTACATGGAAAAGAGGTTATACCTAGGGCTTTAAGTCCTTCTCTCCTTGCTCCTTGGAGTGAAAGAAAGTGATCTCCTTGCCGCCTTCTCTTGTCGAAGAAGGATCCACCCGAGAGCCTCAACCTTTGGCTTCAACTTCAAACTAGAAGTAACTAAGATGCTTGGAGTGCTAATCCTAGAACCTTAGAAAAGAGTAGAGATTATCTTAGAAGGATTTATCTCAAGCTCAAGGGATTCTCAACTCATGAGAGGGGAGAACTAGAGAGAGAGGAAGAGGAGGAGAGAGAACCAAAATGATAGAATGAGAATAAAATGAACCATTCTTCTCACATATATGTGAATTATGGAAATTAGATAATTAGCTAAGATAATTGTCATGGTTAATCAAGAATTGACCATTATCATTTCACATTAAATGCTATTTGCAAGGATCAAAGAGCATCTTTCATATGGAATGATGATGGTCAACATGTCAACCTAGGTCAACAAGTCAAGTATAGTCAAATGGTTAACAACCCTAACCATGCACAATTATAATTAACTAATATCAATTAATCATAATTCATACATAAGCATTAGGGTTAAGAAAATGACAATGGTCATCAACCCTAATCAAAGTCCTCTGCCTCTGTCTCAGTCAACTGTGCATACACACACGTATCCGTGGTCCGAGGAACACGAATACAATGAGATAAAACCAATCCCAAATCATATACTAGGATCCGGCTTAAACCAAAGCCCGCTAATATAAGCTGTCCGGACAGCAAACGTGCACAAGTGCGCGGATGTGAACGAACCCTGTCGCAAAACCATGCGACCTCTACTCATTTTGCCTAAAGGCGAATAACCCTCTGTGTGGGACTCTAAAGACTCGACACTACGCTGGCAGTGGGTTTAACCACAGACCGCAAGCGGCACTAGCTGTACGTAACGGTCCCCAGGTAGATGCCGATAAGAAGACTGACGAGGTGAACCCATCTGAACTCCTACTGAGCCTGAATGTGACAGTCTCCGTACAGTCCGGTCTGTTCGTCTGATACATCGCATGGCGGGCCTAGGGGGGCGGTAAACGTCAGTCCCCTAATAGCGGTATAAGTCGTGCCGGAGTGTAGCCCAGAACACCCTGAGATAACACTGGAAACTTACCAGTATACCTCGCTTGCCCTGGCCAGGGACTACTTGTGTAATGGCTCTCCTGGACACAGCGCGATGTCAACCCCCAATACCGGGAGAGACGAATCCTTTCTAATCGTCACTGCCTCCAAGTGCTTCGGGACTGTACCCAACTACTACCTGTTTGCACGAATCCTTTGAGCCGTGGTAGGGTAGTAATCAAAGTACAGTGGGAACACACTCGAGGCGAAGTGACAGTGTCAAGTCAGCGGACTAAGCTCTACACATGTCACCTGGGAACTGATAACCGACGATAGGTATAATACCAACCAACAGTTCCCGACGAGTCCTGTCCAGTGTACTCGTAACCTAACGAGCACCCGCATACTATCTCAAGTACGACGTACTGACGGCTGTGGGACAGGCCGTCTCCCGCGCTGGGATGAGAAGCGCATACGCTAGTCTACTCCGGAGTATCGATGCCCTGTCTCGATAATCCCATGACCAGGGACGGGTAAATCAGGATGTGCTTGTAGATTACCCAGCCCCCACGAGTGTGACTGCCATCACAACGCTGGTAATCAAGAAAAGATCCTAAGGGCTCCACTAATGCGTATAGGTGATATAATAAAAGAAACACATGTACACATTAAAGCAGAGACAAACCAAGTAGCATACTACCATTTCGAGCAAGATTGTCTATACAACTGTGAATATCCCAAGCTTCCATCAAGTAATATACATACTAGTATGATACAGTAATGGCCTCTAGGGCATATACACTAACAATCTCCCACTTGCACTAAGGCCATGTACTGGCGTATCGAAGACCTATCATCTTGATCAGCCGCTCGAACTGAGTCTGGGGTAAGGCCTTCATGAATGGATTTGCAGTGTTATCTTCTGAAGCAACCCTTCGAACCTCTATCTCCTGGCGATCCACGATCTCCCTGATCAGGTGATACCGCCTCAAGATGTGTCTGGATTTCTGATGGGAACTGGGTTCCTTCGCTAAAGCTATAGCCCCGTTGTTGTCGCAATACAGAGGTATTGGATCAACAATGGACGGAACCACCTGAAGTTCTTTCAAGAACTTCCTCATCCAGACAGCTTCTTTTGCGGCATCAGATGCAACGATATATTCCACTTCCATAGTCGAGTGAGTAACGGTTTCCTGTTTGGAACTCTTCCAACACACCTCCCTTCCATTGAGGGTAAAGACAAAACCCGACATGGACTTGGAATCATCCTTGTCACTCTGGAAACTGGAGTCAGCAAAGGCCTCAATCTAGAGGTCTTTTCCGCCATACACCAAGAACATCTCCTTAGTCCTTCTCAGGTACTTGAGAATGTTCTTTACCGCTATCCAGTGTTTCTCCCCAGGGTTTGACTGATACCTGCTTACCACACTCAGTGCATAAGCCACATCTGGTCTGGTACACAACATCGCATACATTATAGAGCCTACTGCAGAAGCGTAGGGTATAATGGACATGTGATCTCTTTCCAAATCAGTCTTGGGAGACATCTCTTTGGAGAGGGTGATCCCGTGACAAGCCGGTAGATTACCGCGCTTGGAATCTTCCATACTGAATCTTTTCAGTATGGTGTCGATGTACCTGGACTGTGAGAGTCCTAATATCCTCTTGGATCTGTCATGGTAGATCCGGATCCCTAGAATGTATGAGGCATCACCCAGGTCTTTCATGGAGAACCTGTGTGACAAGAACCCTTTGACAGATTGTAGCAAAGGAATGTCATCCACGTATAAAACGAGAAATACGACAGCTCTTGCTACAAATCTACTATAGATGCATGGTTCATCTGGATTTTTGATAAAGCCAAATTCTTTGACCGTCTCATCAAAACAGATGTTCCAACTCCGCGATGCCTGCTTTAGTCCATAAATGGACTTGAGCAACTTGCACACCTTTCCGCTGCTCCCACTCTGAATGAAACCCTCTGGCTGGTCCATATAGACACACTCCTCTAAATTTCCATTTAGAAAAGCGGTCTTTATGTCCATCTGCCAAATCTCATAATCGTGGAAGGCAGCAATGGCAAGAAGGATCCGAATGGATTTCAGCATAGCCACTGGAGAAAAGGTTTCGTCATAGTCCAAACCAGGTCTTTAACGAAAACCCTTTGCAACAAGTCTAGCTTTATAGGTCTCGACCTGTCCATCTACACCAATCTTCCTTTTGAAGATCCACTTGCATCCTACGGGTTTTACCCCATCTGGAGCAATGTCCAATGTCCATACTTTGTTGGTGTACATGGACTCCATTTCGGTCCGCATTGCATCCAGCCATTTTACCGAGTCAACGCTCTGAATGGCTTGCTGGAAGCTAGTAGGCTCATCACAATCAATGATGCAATCCTCTCTATCCCCGTCTATGAGAAAACCGTAGTATCTCTCGGGCGGATGAGACTGCCTACTACTCCTGCGGAGTGGCGTAGGAATGTCTTGATTTTTCGAACCCTCTGGTTCTACTAAGCTTTCAGTAATAGCTCATGGTTCTGGAATTTCTTCCAGTTCTATTGCGCTCCCACTAATTTCCTTTTCCAAGAACTGGTGTTCTAGAAAGTGGGCATGACGAGAAACAAAAACCTTTTGTTCCTCTTCGCAATAGAAGAAATATCCCTTGGAGTTCTTTGGATATCCCACAAACTTGCACTGTGCTGAGCGTGCCTCGAGCTTGTCTGCATGCTGCTTTTTGATAAAAGCTGGACATCCCCATATCTTAATGTGATTAAGATAGGGTCTCTTCCCACACCACATCTGATATGGTGTAGTAGGCACAGTCTTAGTTGGAACTCGGTTCAAAAGGTATGCAACTGATTCTAGCGCATATCCCCAGAATGATCGCGGTAACTCAGCGTTACTCATCATGGACCGTACCATATCTAATAAGGTTCGGTTCCGTCTCTCCGATACACCGTTATGTTGCGGAGTGTATGGAGGAGTAAGCCGAGAGAGAATTCCATTCTCTTTTAAGTAATCCAGGAACTCGGCACTCAAGTATTCACCACCTCGATCAGATCTCAGTGCCTTGATACTTTTGCCTGTTTGTTTTTCTACTTCATTCTTATATTCCTGGAATTTTTCAAAGGCCTTGGATTTATGTTTCATTAAGAAGACATATCCGTACCTTGAAAAGTCATCCGTAAAAGTAATGAAGTAAGAATAACCGCTTCGTGCATGCGTAGATATTGGACCGCACACGTCGCTGTGTATGAGTCCCAAGAGCTCGCTCGCTCTTACTACGTGTCCAGTGAACAGAGTCTTTGTCATCTTTCCTTTGAGACATGATTAACAAGTTGCATATGATTGATATTCGAACGGATCCAAATATCCTTCTGTATGTAACTTAGTCAACCTTCTCTCATTGATGTGACCCAGTCTACAATGCCATAAGAAAGCCTGATTGATTTCTGGAGACTTTCTTTTGTGTGTATTCTGGACATTGAAAATCTGTGGTTGGTTTAATGCGTATATACCATTGTTTAATGTACCTGACCCAATCAAAACTTGATTAAGGTGAATGTTCACAACATTACTTACAAATGCAAATTCATAACCTTCTTTAGACAATAAAGATACAGAAATGATATTACAAGTTGCATTTGATACAAAATAACAACCACGCAAAACCAAAAAGTTTCCATCTGACAATCCAAGGTGATAGTCCCCCACGGCCTCAGCATCCATGCTAGCTCCGTTTGCAACTCTGAGGGTCATATCACCTGCCTTCAAAACCCTACGCTTTCTCAACGCCTGCAAAAAATTACAGATATGAGATCCTGATCCGGTATCCAATACCCAGGAAGTAGAGTTTATTGATAGACAGTTTTCAATAACATACACACCTGAAGCTGAAGTCGCAACGCGCTTCAGATCCTGGGTTCTGGCCTTCCAAGCCTTGCAATCCTGTTTCCAGTGTCCACTCTTGTGACAGTAAAAGCATTCTTCTTTTCCCACAAGCTTCCCCGCTACCTTTGTTGCCTTTCCCTTTCCCTTCATATCCACTTTACTAACACCGCCCCTTGGTTTGGCGGGGGCTTTCTTCTTCTTTCCCTTGGCTTTCGCCCTGGACCTAGAAGAGGAAGATCCTCCTACAAACAAAGTGGATGTCTCCCTACCTTTCTGTAGGGTGCCCTCAGCAATCCTCAACATGTTCAGAAGTTCGGAAAGTTCAACTTCCTTTCCTTGCATGTTGAAGTTTAGGACAAACTGGGCGTAAGTGGAAGGAAGGGACTGGAGAATCAAGTCAGTGTAGAGTTCATTCTCCAACGTGGTCCCAAGGTCCGCGATCTCCTCTATGTAGCCAATCATCTTAAGCACGTGTTCCGCTACCGATGATCCGACGGCCAATCTTGCCGAAAACAACTTCTTCGACACTTCGTATCTGGCGATACGAGATTGCTCTCCATACAGTTCTTTTGTATGAAGAAATATCGACTCGAGGTCCATATTCTCGTGCCTCCTCTGATGTTCATTATCCATAGAGGCAAGCACGAGGCATTTGGCCTTCGCGCAATCGATCTCCCATGTCTTACGGATTTCTATATCCGCGACGCTGGAGGTGGGACCTGGGACAGGGGGAGCTTTGGTGGTAAGGAGATACCCCAACTTGTCGTAAGTGATTGCCATTTTGACATTCCTGAGCCAATCTTTGTAGTTTGGCCCTGTCAGTATGTTTTTATCTAGTAATAACTTAAGTCCGGTCATATTGATTGGTCGCTGCAATTAGGAGAGAGAAAAGAAACACTTTAGCATGATGCTCTTGCAAGTTTAGAGTGGTTTTTAGTTTGTCTAAACAGGATGGCTCCCACTGTCTCTCGAATCCCTCCTCAAACCATAAAGGAAGAATTAGTCGGGATCAATCTCACCGTACAATAATTGCTTAACCGTTTAGCTAGGCCAGTGTCGGTACTTCGAGGGAGGTTTTCCAACGCTTTCGCGAAGTTCCTTAATTAAGTAACCTCTTTTCCCTGTGGGCGTAGCCCCGCTAACACCTTTCTAGACACCTACTAGGTTTATAGCATTGATCGTTAAGTAAGAAATTTCCCGAGGAGCAGCATATACTCACAGTAGGATCGGGATCCAAATATCATCGCGTGATAAAACTGAAGGAATCCTACCAGAATCATCACACTCCAAATGGTATGCAGCGCTAGCAAGTTTCAGTACTTATGAAACTCCCGATGTGGATTTTTGCCCCATGCTCTTATGACCTTGACTTTGGCCAAAATATCATAAGTCACATGTCAAGTTCTATCCGTCATTCTCCAGGTTAATTTGGACCTACCCGTACCTACCCTTGACTTTGGCCAAAATGGCAGTACGACTGTCCCAAACCTACGCATCTATCTATGCTGCACATGAATACCCAATAGCTACCAATCATTATGCCTTGACTTTGGCCAACATACATAGCTTGAATACTTATCGACCATTCATGTGGAATGACGGAGGGATACGAATGGTTTTGGCGAAACCGTGAACGTAGTAAACTTGATATAATCGATGGAACGAGATAGCTTTTAAAAGGAGTGGTTCAAGCTCCGCATTTAAAAGTTGGTTTTGAAAAGAACTGAGTGGTTTTGAAAGTGTTCCAACGACTTTTACTTGGTTTATTTTCTTGCATTAATTTTAATGCGTCCCATCATTTAATCCTACCATTGCAGAAAACAACCAAAATATGGTGTATGCTTATGCCATCCGCATTCGCCACGGGGTCCCGTCATCACCCGTTAGGTTACTTAAATAACGACAGAGCGGGGGTTGGACTAGCGCGGATGCAAAATATAAGCAACACCTAAATAGATATCATATATAGATATATAGCAATGATAGTCAATCCAGATCACAAATGAACACTTTGGATATACTAGGAATCCGCGATTCGTTCGAGCTTGCAACGAAAAGCGGATTACATGGTCGGATGAATAGCCAAAACCCCACCCTAGACCCCTACGGGTGCGGCAAACTACCCGCCAAGTACCCGAAGCGAAGCAACCTCCCTCAACGACGTGAGTAGGCCACTCGGCACTTCGAGATACCCGGTAGTTTTTGCACCCCACCATGGGTCTATCCTAGGAGCAAAAACAGTAAAAAGAAATTATACAATGACGGCTACAACCCCGACCCGGTTGTGCGGCCATACAAATAATATTACAACAAATTACATGGTACATGAATGAAAGAAAAAGAAACTCTCATCTCACATCCACCCCGGCTATTCATCCGCGACAATCCAACGAGTTCATATACACAAACCAACAAGCATTACAGATCACATATATGTATAACCCCCACTAATCAACGTATAGCGATTAGCAGACGTTCAATACATATAATACATCACAGATATAACCCATTAGTCAAAGTATAGGGAAGTTCGATCAAAAATACGGATTTATAACCACCCCAAATATAAATTTCTTTTCTGGAAAATCTGGACAGAAATAAAATATTTTAAAAATCCCAAAACCTTAACAGAAGAACACTGCACCAAACTCGGTCCACGACCGAGTCAACTCGGCCGCGGATCTGCGGCAAGAAGCATGTTCTTGCCGCGAAACCGCGGCGCTTTGAACGGTTCACTGGATCGTTTTTGGTGTGTTTCTTAACAAAACCCTGAGACGATTTTTGAAGTATGATTTATTATTTTTAGAGTAGAAAAAAAAATCAACAGAAACTTAGGGTTTTGAAAACTAGTTTTGCGATTTTTACCGATCGAACTTCTATACACTTTACTAACTAGCTAGTTTGTGTTTAGTTAGGCTCTGATACTACTGTAAGTCCACGTTGCCTACCCCGGTGCTTGCGGGGAGGCGGAAACGGTATAAAAAAAACGGGTTTTTAACGGTCAAGGCAACATGGACCAACAAAAGGAGGATCTTTGCTAAACAAAAACTAACTACAAAGCTAAAAGGAGTTTAGCTACATGGAAAAGTGGTTATACCTAGGGCTTTAAGTCCTTCTCTCCTTGCTCCTTGGAGTGAAAGAAAGTGATCTCCTTGTCGCCTTCTCTTGTCGAAGAAGGATCCACCCGAGAGCCTCAACCTTTGGCTTCAATTTCAAACTAGAAGTAACTAAGATGCTTGGAGTGCTAATCCTAGAACCTTAGAAAAGAGTAGAGAGTATCTTAGAAGGATTTATCTCAAGCTCAAGGGATTCTCAACTCATGAGAGGGGAGAACTAGAGAGAGAGGAAGAGGAGGAGAGAGAACCAAAATGATAGAATGAGAATAAAATGAACCATTCTTCTCACATATATGTGAATTATGGAAATTAGATAATTAGCTAAGATAATTGTCATGGTTAATCAAGAATTGACCATTATCATTTCACATTAAATGCCATTTGCAAGGATCAAAGAGCATCTTTCATATGGAATGATGATGGTCAACATGTCAACCTAGGTCAACAAGTCAAGTATAGTCAAATGGTCAACAACCCTAACCATGCACAATTATAATTAACTAATATCAATTAATCATAATTCACACATAAGCATTAGGGTTAAGAAAATGACAATGGTCATCAACCCTAATCAAAGTCCTCTGCCTCTGTCTCAGTCAACTGTGCATACACACACGTATCCGTGGTCCGAGAAACACGAATACAATGAGATAAAACCAATCCCAAATCATATACTAGGATCCGGCTTAAACCAAAGCCCGCGAGTATAAGCTGTCCGGACAGCAAACGTGCACAAGTGCGCGGATGTGAATGAACCCTGTCGCAAAACCATGCGACCTCTACTCATTTTGCCTAAAGGCGAATAACCCTCTATGTGGGACTCTAAAGACTCGACACTACGCTGGCAGTGGGTTTAACCACAGACCGCAAGCGGCACTAGCTGTACGTAACGGTCCCCAGGTAGATGCCGATAAGAAGACTGACGAGATGAACCCATCTGAACTCCTACTGAGCCTGAATGTGACAGTCTCCGTACAGTCCGGTCTGTTCGTCTGATACATCGCATGGCGGGCCTAGGGGGTGGTAAACGTCAGTCCCCTAATAGCGGTATAAGTCGTGCCGGAGTGTAGCCCAGAACACCCTGAGACAACACTGGAAACCTACCAGTATACCTCGCTTGCCCTGGCCAGGGACTACTTGTGTAATGGCTCTCCTGGACACAGCGCGATGTCAACCCCCAATACCGGGAGAGACGAATCCTTTCTAATCGTCACTGCCTCCAAGTGCTTCGGGACTGTACCCAACTACTACCTGTTTGCACGAATCCTTTGAGCCGTGGTAGGGTAGTAATCAAAGTACAATGGGAACACACTCGAGGCGAAGTGACAGTGTCAAGTCAGCGGACTAAGCTGTACTCATGTCACCTGGGAACTGATAACTGACGATAGGTATAATACCAACCAACAGTTCCCGACGAGTCCTGTCCAGTGTACTCGTAACCTAACGAGCACCCGCATACTATCTCAAGTACGACGTACTGACGGCTGTGGGACAGGCCGTCTCCCGCGCTGGGATGAGAAGCGCATACGCTAGTCTACTCCGGAGTATCGATGCCCTGTCTCGATAATCCCACGACCAGGGACGGGTAAATCAGGATGTGCTTGTAGATTACCCAGCCCCCACGAGTGTGACTGCCATCACAACGCTGGTAATCAAGCAAAGATCCTAAGGGCTCCACTAATGTGTATAGGTGATATAATAAAAGAAACACATGTACACATTAAAGCAGAGACAAACCAAGTAGCATACTACCATTTCGAGCAAGATTGTCTATACAACTGTGAATATCCCAAGCTTCCATCAAGTAATATACATACTAGTATGATACAGTAATGGCCTCTAGGGCATATACACTAACAATCAAGCTATGGCAAATTCCAGAATTCTCCAGAGTCTTCTGCCAGATCAGCAAGCTCTTTGTTCAAACTAAACTTCCAAGCTTCCAAAGCAAGCTTCCCCCTTAACTACCTTAAAGCCTAGAAGCTTCTCCCTAACCTCCAAGCTTAAGAAGGAAGCTAAAGCCTAACTAACTACTTCTAGAGGCTTCTACCTAACTACCTAGCTTACAAGGGAAGCTAACCTAAACCAAGATTACAAAGGAAGCTAATCATTCTTAAGGCTATAAAAGGGACCCTAGGCTTCACTTAAAAAGGTTGTTGAAGGTTGTTCAAGAGTTCAATCTTCAACCTTAACACAAGTTGAGTGACACAACTTGTAACTCCAAACCCTAACCCTAATTCCAATTCCAAAGCCAAGATCAAGAATTTTGAGTACCAAATCAAGCATGAAGCCTTCGATCCTTTAGAAAGCGACGCCGGACTTCATCGGAGCAAGTGATCAAAGGAGATCCGCGACTCAAGGAGCCGAGCGAAGCTAAAATCGACGATCAAGTTTCTTACTCCTGTAGATTTCGAGAGATTTGTAACGAAATTTTTGATAAATAAAAGTGACAATTCTATATCTTGCTTATCTTTTTAATTCAAGCATTATGATTCAATATAGATTCTTGAATGTGCTCTTTGTGATAATGTTTGAGTAAAACTCCGCTCGTGAAGGAGTCGAGACGATCAATAGATGATGATGATTTAGATTCTTTTACAATTCTTAAGTCCTATGAGTTTGTAAATTCTTGAAAATCAAATGATCGACGATCTAGTTTCGATGCTAAATGCTTTCTTGATTATTTTCGCTCGGAACTAGAGATCAACGATCAATTATTTGATTTACTAGAAGCTAGCTTGTGAATGAGATTCATTGAAAGGACAAAGGATGAGATGAGGAAACCCTAGTTTCTTTGCAAGATCCTTAAATCTCGATAAATCGTCATCGATCTAGCATCAATTCTTCGATGGATAAGAGTATGTAATCATTATATTTCATCACATCTAAAGGTTCAATCGACTCCTACGAGCCTCACTTCGAATCTTGATATTTGGTTTGGAAATCATAAATTCTCAATTCTTGATTTTAATGTTTTCTTGATTTAGACCTAAATTTTACTAATTCTTGAACTTCAATTCTATAAATCATGAATTGTCTTTTCTCTTTTCTTTAAATTTTCGATTCATCTAATTCGAAATACGAAAGGATTACACTTTCCCTGTGGACGATCCGCACTTACTAACGCACTACAAATCGATACCGTTATTGATTGCGGTCAAAATATTTTTGGTTGTGATTTCTACACATTTTCTACATACACACCGGGAATTTGTACAATCACTTCACTACCAGGACTATGATGCAGATCATACTAGTGGGGCTTGTGTAGTCCAAAAGCACATCCTTTAAACAGTTCCTAGTAGAGCGAGTATCGGGACAAGGCATCGATATTCCAGAGTAGACTAGTGTGTACGTTTCTTGACCCTGTATGGGGCGATGGTTGATCGCACATCCATTGGTGTTTGACATCAAAGATTGTACACAGATGATCATTAGAGAATGAGTACACCGAACAGGACTCGCTGAGAACTCCTAGATGGTACCATACCTATCGTCAGATAGCAGTTCTCTGGTGACACTTGTACATGTTAGTCTGTAGACCCAAAATCATCATAGAGTCTTATGTGGTTCCCACTGTGCTTTGATTTCCTCCCTACCACGGCTCAAAGGAGTCGTGCAAACAGGTGGATTTTGGGTATAGTCCCGAGTCACATGGAGGCAATGAGCAACAGGAGGGGTTTCATCTCTCCCAGTATAGGGAGTTGATGTTGCGCTATACTTGATTGGCTATAACAGCAAGTCCCTGGCCAGGGCTGATGAGATTTACTGGTAAGTGTTATCAGCAGTTTCTTGAACGGTTATAGGCCACACATCGGCATGACTTATCAAGTTACCGAGGTCTGATGATTCCACCTCTAGACTTGATATGCGACATATCAGACGAAGAGACCGGACGGTACGGTAAGTGTTGCTTATAGTCTTTGCGGGAATTTGGACAAGCTTGCTTGTTGATTTTCTATTCGTTCAATACCTGGGTAGCCGTTACGTCCAGCTAGTACCGCTGATGGCTTGTGGGTGATTGATATGATCATTACCTACTGTTGGCATATTGACGAGTTTTTAGAGTCCCACACAGAGGTTTTCTAGCTCAAGCGAAACGAAGTAGGGCACATATGATGATATGTGCGGGAGCTTGATTAAATACGAGTATGTGATACTGTATTCTAATCTCGCGATATTTGATATCGGTTAGGTTATATGAGATATAACCGGATTATTGAATCGAGTGTTGATTCAATGATTTGTTATATGTATATATATTTGATATTGGCCGGTTATATATGATATGACCGGATTATTGAATCAAGTGTTGATTTGATATTGAATATTGAATAATTGTCGGTTATATGTGATATAACCGAATTATTGAATCAAGTGTTGATTTGATATTGAATATTGAATAATTGTCGGTTATATGTGATATAACCGGATTATTGAATCAAGTGTTGATTTGATAATTTGATATACATATTTATATGATATTTGATGGTTATTTATGATATAACTGGATTATTGAATCAAGTGTTGATTTAATAATTCGATATATATTTATATTTGATATATTTATATATTAACTAATATTATTGCTCACTTATGATTTTCTTCTCTTGTTATATATATTGTATATATATATATGTTTGATATATATATATATATATATTTATTTATATATAAAATGAATTATGTATCATGGTTGATGATACATAGAACATAGGTGTATGAAACTTACACTAGGGTGTTAGATTAATGTGATGATTTATATTTAGAGGAAAAATCAAATTGATTAAGAAATGAGTCATGGCTTGGATGCTTGTAGAAGCATTGAGAAGCCATGACTCATCCTATCTCTTTGTCTTTTCTCTAGATATTTATTCATCACAATATTATCTAATCCTCATGGTTCATTCTCTCATCACAAGTTTATCTTCACCCAAGTTCATCTTCTTCCTCAAGAGCTCATTCTAGGGTTTTTCTTGAGTTGGAAAATAAAAAGAGAAATAGATTTCTAAAGTGAGAAAAATTCCCACTTCATCAACCTATACTCATCTAGTCCATTAGTTTAGATTGTTGGCTTCATTAATACTTGATTAGTGAAGCATTAGCTTGAGTTAGAGAGAGCTCAAGGTGGATCATCTTCGGCCTCAAAGATCGCAAAGCAAGCTCGATCCTTTCTTCAAGTGGAGCTAAGAAGAGTTCTTGGGACTACTACTTGGAGCTTAGGGACTACTGCTTGGAGGTTTAGAAGTGAAGGAGTTGGTCTACAAAGGTTGTAACCTTCTTCACTTAGCATAGATCTTGCTTTATCTTTTGTTAAACCCTAATACTCTAGTTAGATTCTAGGTTAGTGTAGCTTAGCACTCTAGATTTTTAAAATTGCATACTTGATGCTTGTATAAACCTAGTGGTGGTGTTAAGACACACTTTCACTTATGGCATTGTAGACTTGGTCATATCAATGAAACACGACTGACTAAGTTAAATAAAAAAGGATACTTAGATCCGTTTGAGTATCAATCATATGTAATTTTTCAATCATGTATCAGAGGAAAGATGACAAAAACTCCGTTCACTGGACACGGAGAAAGAGCTACAGAGCTCATGGGATTCATACACAGCGACGTGTGTGGGCCAATGTCTACGCATGTAAGAAGTGGTTATTCCTACTTCATTACTTTCATAGATGATTTCTCAAGGTATGGACATGTATTCTTAATGAAACATAAATTCGAGGCCTTTGAGAAATTCCAAGAGTATAAGAATGAAGCGGAAAAGCAAACTGGCAAAAGTATCAATATGCTTCTATCCGATCGGGGTGGTGAATATTTAAGTGCCGAGTTCCTGGAATATGTAAAAGAGAATGGAATTCTCTCTCAGCTTACTTCTCCATACACACCACAACACAACGGTGTATCAGAAAGATGGAATCGCACTTTACTTGAAATGGTGCGTTCCATGATGAGTAATGCTGAGTTGCCACCCTCCTTCTTGGGTTATACACTAGAAGCTGCTGCATACCTATTGAATAAGGTTCCAACTAAATCTGTATCTACCACTCTATATGAAATGTGGAGTGGGAAGAAACACTGTCTTAAGTATCTAAAGATATGGGGTTGTCCTGCCTTTGTCAAAAAGGTTTATCCGGACAAGCTCGAGGCACGTTCCGTATTGTGTAAGTTTGTGGGATACCCCAGGAATTCTAGGGGGTATTATTTCTATTACGCTGAGGAACAAAAGGTCTGTGTTTCTCATCATACCCGCTTCATGGAAACTCAATTTCTCGAAAAAGAGATAAGTGTGAGCGCAGTAGAGCTGGAAGAAATTCTAGAACTACAAACTATTACTGAAAACTTAGTAAAACCTGAGATTTCAATGGAACCGAACGTACTTACGCCACTCCGCAGATCTAGTAGGAAATCTCATCCGCCCGAGAGATACTACGGTTTTCTCGTAGACGGGGATCGAGAGGATTGCATCATCGACGATGATGAGCCGAGTAGTTTTCAGCAAGCCATCACGAGTAAAGACTCGGTAAAGTGGCTGGATGCGATGCGATCCGAGATGGAATCCATGTACACAAACCAAGTTTGGACTTTGGATTTTGCTTTTACTGAGGTAAAACCCGTAGGATGCAAATGGATCTTCAAAAAGAAAATTGGTGTAGATGGTCAGGTAGAAACCTACAAAGCTAAACTTGTTGCTAAAGGTTTTCGTTAAAGACCAGGATTTGACCATGACAAAAATTTTTCACCTGTGGCTATACTTAAATCCATTCGGATCCTACTTGCCATTGCTGCCTTCCATGACAATGGCATCTGGTAGATGGATGTTAAAACCGCTTTTCTAAATGAAAGTTTAGAAGAGTGTGTTTACATGGATCTACCAGAGGGTTTCGTAGACAGTGGGAACAACGGAAAGGTGTGCAAGTTGCCCAAATCCATTTATGGATTAAAGCATGTATCACGAAGTTGGAACATCTGCTTTGATGAGACGGTCAAAGAATTTGACTTTATCAAAAATGTAAACGAACCTTGTATTTATAAAAATATTGTAGGGAGAACTGTGGTATTTCTCATTTTATACGTTGACGACATTCTCCTGATAGGAAATGACATTCCTATACTACAATCGGCTAAGATGTTCTTGTCACAGAAGTTCTCTATGAAAGACCTGGGTGATGTCTCGTACATTCTGGGGATTAAGATATATCATGACAGATCTAAAAGAATGTTGGGACTTTCATAATTGAGGTACATTGACACTGTACTAAAGAGGTTTAGTATAGAAGATTTTAAGCACGGTAATTTACCCGCTTGTCACGGAATCACCATCTCCCAAGACTGATGAGGAGAGGGCTCGCATGAGTATAGTACCCTACGCTTTGGCGGTAGGTTCAATAATGTATGCGATGTTATGTACCAGACTAGATATAGCTTACGCACTTGTAACAACCCTAATTTTCTTATACACTTTTTCCTATACAATTTTTTTAAAATATTTTTTAGAAATCCATAAAGGGGTATTTATGCCTGAGCACAAGACTTAAGTAATTGATTAGCAATTTAATTACAAGAAGGAGTTTGTAGCTCATTGGTAATACCTTGTATTAATGAACCAAGCCACCAAAGTTCAAATCCCATGCCCCACATTATTTTTAATATTTATTTTGTTTTAAATTTTTCTTCAATATTGTGTCTCTTCATCTTCTAAACCCCCATGTACACTTCAAATTCCTAGATCGGTTTCAGATACTTTTGAAATCCCTATTTACTCCATTTTAATGATTTTTTAATACATTTTTACATTAAAACCTTTCATATACATGATTTCTTAATACATTTTTACCTTAAAACCTTTCATATACCCTATTTACTCCATTTTAATGATTTCTTAATACATTTTTACATTAAAACCTTTCATATACCCTATTTACTCCATTTTAATGATTTTTAATACATTTTTACATTAAAACCTTTCATATACCCTGTTTACTCCAATTTTTAATGATTTTATACATTTTTATATTTTTTTTAAAAACCCTTCACCTACCCTACCCTAGCTACCCTATAAATAGACCCCTACCCCCTACCTTCTCATTCCAAAATCATAGAATTACTCTCTTGAAATTTCCACAAGAAAGTGTGCTTTGAAACCGAGTTCACGGCGAAGCGCTTACGGATTCCGGCGACGTTCTTTGAAGAAACCGGCGACGTTCTTTGAAGAAACCGGCGACGAAACCACACCTCGGCCTTTTCCCTAGTTACTCTTTACTCTTTAGAAGAGTTTGAAACCCGTAAGTCCCGTTCTTCTCTCTTTTCTATTTCTCAAAATACGGAATTACGAACCCCGACGGAAATCGGAACAAACCGATTTCCGATTCGGTTTTTCTACAAAATCCCACTTATCACCTAATCCATAATACCTAAACATATCCATGATGACTATTAATCACATAAAAACCGATTTAAACAAAGTTTCTCACATGAAATGATAACTTTCTTGTAATATCGTATTCTTTTCATAAAAATACTATAAAGTTTATTTTTCTACTTCTAATCAATTCCCCCATTCCTAAACATGTTCATCTTGATAAATAAACTTGTAAAAATCAATTTGAATGAGTTTTCACACATGAAATGATAACGTTTTCAAATACCGTATTCTTACACTTAAATACCCTTATGTTTAATTTAACATGTTTAACCTCTAAACTTCACTAATCCTTAAAATAAGTCACGAGGTAATGACCTACCTCTACACACACACAAATATAACCTTGATTGATATTCCCAAAATTTAGAATACGAAAATACAAGCCTTTTCGCTAAAATACCATATTCTTTATAAACCTTTTCTAAAAGTTTTAAGTTGTACACAATTCTAAAAAAAAATCTTTTAAAATGAAAGTACGATATGTCATGGACATCGATCGTTTATCTAAACCTGACTTTGTGGTGTCTAGGCAAGTGTGTGTAGGCTAGTGGTTTTTAATTAGGCCCACGACTGTGGTTCCTTCCCACTTACATGGCACTTACCTGGTCGCAATTGGCGGTGAAGAGGCGATTTGAGGCTTCTAATGACGTGTCGTTTAGACCTTAGAAATAGGCAGTTGGCTTAGGGAACCCTAGAAACTAAATTACGGAAATTTACATCCTTTTACAAATAAATACCTTATATTTATAAAACCGTTTTTCTAAATGAATAGTATTTATTAAACCTAAGCAAGGCGCCGCTACAACCCACCTTTGGGGAACCCGTTAGGGATAGTACAGTTCATCGTGCACCCGCGGGCTAGTAGTGCGAGATTCAGACCTCCGCAAGGAGCATTCGGTCTCGAAAGGTTTAAAATACGACATTTAAGAAAAATGAGATTTTGGAAAATAAAATATTTATTTAAAATTATTCTTGTATTAATATATATATATATATTTATCATTTAAACGCCTATTTTTTTATAAGATAAAGTTCCCACTTTTTCTAAAATTACAAGATTAAAAGTTACATTAAAATACCATGAATTTCAAATAAATCAATATTATAAATTAATACTTTTATTAGGATATATTCATTAGAATAACACAAATAAAATCCACACTCATTATAACTATAAAGACGAATAATAAATTCTTGAGGTGTATTTTGGAAACTATACAATAGTACTTTTTACATAAAACCCCCTCAAGTTTTATAAATTACAATAAGGACCCTAACAAATTATAGAACTTCAAATTACCTTTCTTTTAGTCTGACTCGGGTTAGAGTCAGGCTATTTCTGACTTGAATATGATTCAAGTCAATCTATATTCTTTATATTCCAACTCAATATGAATACATGAATCCCAGAATCCAGTTAACAATCTATATAACTTGACTGAACCGAACCATGGATATATTCCTTTTACATGTTTCCCAGTATTCCATTTACATGACTCTACGGTTATAACCGTTTACTGATATCATGGTTTCGGTCAGTCAGTCAATCAATCATGCAATCAATACAATTTTTTAAGATAACAATACAAACAAGATATCACGGGGTTTAAGGGGTAGATTGGTACGGAAGGTGTTAAAGGTGGCACGAGGTGGTCCGATTAAGACACCTAACCTGTATTCCGTTGCTGTTGTACCGTGGCATAAACGGTTCCTTGAGTTCCTGATACCATAGTCTCCGGGGCAAGTGAGACTCCCCTCGTATACACTGGCATCCTTCTGTACCAAGCTACAAACAACAGCGTTAACACAATACTACAACAATATAACAATATAATACAACTATAATAATATACTCTCTCTCTCTATCTTACTCTCTATCTATTCTCCTCTTATCTTTGGGACTTACCGAGCGACCTGTTCGCTGACGACACTCTATTTCTTTCTTCTTTGAATGTCGTCAGGTGGTTTGGACCCGGCAGAGATCGAGCCATCACAAGAAGACTTGGAGCAGTTTACTGAAGACCCTGCACAGTAGTTTCATTGTACACTTTTCTTTTCAGTACTTTTCATTTCCTGTTATTCCACTGTTCAGGCATCTTTTATTCCAGTTGTATTTCCTTTCATGCATTGTACAAAGAATGTTAATAAATAAAAGTTGATGTTCTTTTAAATCTTGTCTCTTGTGTATTTATTTTATATTGCTTAGCTACGCTTAGCGTATGTACTTCTGAGTACATACGTAGCGGACCTCGTCGCGTCCCCTTCCCCGTACACTGGGAAGCGGGGCGTGACAACGTGGTAAGCAGGTATCAATCAAACCCAAGTGAGAAATATTGGATAGCAGTAAAGAACATTCTTAAGTACCTGAGAAGGACTAACGAGATGTTCCTGGTATACGGTAATGAGGACCTCCAGATCGAGGTTTTTACCGACTCTGGCTTCCAAAGTGACAAGGATGACTCTAAATCTGTCTCGGGTTATGTGTTTACCCTCAACGGAGGGTCGGTCTGTTGGAAAAGTTCCAAACAGGACACTGTAGCAGACCCGATGATTAAGGCTGCGTACATCACTGCTTGTGATGCCACAAAAGAGGTAGTCTGGATGAGGAAGTTCATTTCTGAACTTCAGGTGGTTCCATCCATTGCTAATCTAATATCTTTTTATTGCGATAACAACAGAGTCATGGCTTTGGCAAAGGAACCATGGTCCTATCATAAATCCAGACATATCTTGAGGTGGTATCACCTGATCAGGGAGATCGTGGATCGCCAAGAGATCGAGGTACAGAGAGTAGATACAAAAGAAAACATAGCAAATCCATTCACCAAGGTTATCCCTCAAGTACAGTTCGAAAGACTGTTCAAGATGTTGGGTATGCAATACGCCAGCAACTGGCTATAGTGCAGACGTTGGGTACTTAATACGGCAATTACAAGCTTTAGTGTAAGTGGGAGATTGTTGGATATGTATACCCTAGAGGCCTTCATTGTATAGGATGCTAGGGATATGTATGTACAGGACAATCTTGCTTGATATGATAGTATGCTATCTGGTTTATCTTTATCTTAACATGTGATGTGTTTTACTTAGTATTTCATATCTTGTGTACTTATTGATAAAGCCCGCAGGATTCTTGCTTGACTACCAGCGTTGTGATGGCAATCATACTTGTGGGAGCTGGGTAGTCGATAAGCACATCCTTAAAGTGTCCCTAGTCGTAGGAGTATCGAGACTGGGCATCGATACTCCAAAGTAGACTAGTGTATATATATCTAGACCCTGACAAGGGGCGATGGATTGGTCCCGCAGCCATTGGTGAGGTGCACCTAAGGTTGTATACAGGTGCTCACTAGGGGTGAGTACACCGAACGGACTCGCCGAGGACTGGTTAGATGGTATTATATCTAGCGTCAGATAGAAGTTCTTTGGTGACATGAGTGCAGGTCATCATTTGTCTCGTCTGAGTTCCCACTGTGCTTTGATTACTACCCTACCACGGCTCTACTGAGTTGTGCAAATATGTTGTAGTTGGGTACATTCCCGAGCCATATGGTGGCAGTGAGCGACTGTTGGGGATTCGTCTCTCCCGGTATAGGGAGTCGATGTCGCGCTGTGATCGGTTGGTAAACACCATAAGTCCCTGGCCAGGGCGGATTGAGAATTACTGGTAGTTGGACCAGTAGATTCTCGGATGGTCTTGAGCCACACCAACATGACTTGTCTGGTTATTAGGGGCTTGACGTTTTCCACCCCCTAGACCTTGCATGCGATACTCTCAGACGAACAGACCGGACTGCACGAAGATTGTCAAGGACAGGCTCAGTAGTGGTTCGGATGAGGTCGCTCGTCGGCTTATTTTCGACAGATACCTGGATAGCCGTTACGTACAGCTAGTGCCACTGATGGTTTTGTGGTTAAATCCACTGCTAGTGTACTATTGAGTCTTTAGATTCCCACACAGAGGGTTTCCCTAGTTCAGGAGAAACGATGTAGAGGCCGTATGGTTTTACGGCAGGGTTCCGAATACGTGTACTGGCTACACGGATGTTGTTCGGACGGATAATACTAGCGGGCTTTGGTTTAAGCCGGATTCTAGTATTATATTGTTGGATTATTCTTATCTCATTGTATTCATATTTTTCGGAATACGAATACGGGTATGTATATACCGTGAGGGCATTCTTGTAATTTCACAAGACATGCTTATAGAAGGAAACACCTCATTATTAGATTTATCTACTTTTAAAAATAGATTAATGAGGTGGAAAATGGGGATATTTATGGCATGGTTGAAGCATGGCTAAGTCATTTGTTTATTGCATTTGACTTCACTATTCAAGTATGGTTTCTTGTTTTCTATTGAAAATAATCCATGCTTGATGATTGAATGACTTAGCCATTCTCATTTGCCTCTCTACACTTGAGCTCATTTGTGTTCCTCTCATTCTCTCTCTATTTTCTCTCCTCCTTCTTCCTCAATCCCTAACCCTCATATATGTTATGAATCCTAAGGCTCTTGAGATAAAATACTCTAATCATCTCTCTATATCTCCTAAGTTATCTAGATTAGCAAACTAGACATCTTACTTACCTTACTTGAGGTTGAAGCTTGAACTAAAGACTCTCGGGTGGATCATCTTCGACACAAAGGAGGCCGACGACTGGGTTCCATTCAAGCCGCCTAGGAGCTAAGAGGAGGAAAAGAATATCCAAGCCATCTAGGAGCTAAGAAGAGGATAAGAAGACCTGAAGGACTTAAACAAGGAGGTATAATCTATCACCGAGTAGTTAGAACCTCTTTGTAGTTAGTTTTAGCTAGTTATGGTTTATGAAAGATCTTAGTTGTTTGGTCGATATTGCGATGTCTCTTAAAAGAAAAAATCGTTTTTTGTGTATTCCGCCTCCCCGTGCACCCGCAGGGTGCACGGCATCGACTTACTCTCCGCATTGGCTACGGGTTAGCGGTGAGAGCACTAGGAACCAAAAATGGTATCAGAGCCACCCAAACACCATAAACTATATAGATACGACTCCCGAATCCTGCCGGCTTGGTCCGCTCCGCAAAGCTGTTCGGTTCGCTCCCCAGGCGCCTTCTAGCCCTCTTTGCCTCCGGAGCGGATCTTTACCTTTGAAGTGGAGCCTCGCAAAAAATGCCGAGAAAACAGTGAGAAATTTCATGCTATATTGATGTGTTGACTCCATGTCGGCACTCGGTTTGGACCGAGAAGCCGTGGGAAGGTGCATGGGGACCCTAGGTATGTCCCAGGAGGACCTAGGGAGGGCCCACACCATCGAGACCGCCTAAATGTTGTCCTTGTGGGGTGTGGACCCGGAACTGCCTCAGAAAGCAGTTTCGGGTCTGCCCACCCCTATGGCCATCTTAGGGTGGCCTAAGGGTGGGTACCCCCCTAGGTGCCTCCGAGTCGACGTTAGTTTTATGCCAGGGACCTTTGCGAATTTTCTGCTCAATCCGAGCTCATTTTGGACTCCCGGAATGAGTTTTAGCATGGAATTTCTTGTCAATTTTTAGCACACATGATTTTCGATGTTTTGGAAAATTGAAGCGTTGGCTATTTTTGTGCGGTATTTAATTGTCGTAGGCTTAGTGATGGTTACGTGTATCATAACGTTTGGTAAAACGTCTTCTAATTGCTATATGTATTAATTATACAGGGTTACGGAATTGATACTCACAAGTTTGCGTGTTTTGTGTTGCTCTGTTGATTATGTTTATGTTGGATTTGTCGCGATGGATAGCCCGGTGTACGTAGTATTAGGT
This sequence comes from Agapanthus africanus, assembly GCA_030015575.1. NCBI lineage: Eukaryota > Viridiplantae > Streptophyta > Magnoliopsida > Asparagales > Amaryllidaceae > Agapanthus > Agapanthus africanus. The sequence continues at coordinate 45,940,279 of JASDDO010000006.1, forward strand.
GTAGTTCTCTATGATGTAATGTATATTCATATTGCGTGGCGAGCGTCCGACATATGGACTGCAAACATCGCGGCTTGTATTATTTTTTGGGGCACATCCAGGTTGCAGACGTAGTCACCGTTGTATATTTAGTTTTTCATTATATTCACTAGGATTACCCCGTGGTGGAGTGCTTGAGTGGCCGGGTTCTAGAGGGAAATGGGCCTCTATCTCATGGCATTGAGACCGGGGTGCCATACTATATAATACGTGTATAGGCTATACAGACTTTAATCGTACTGTTGATAATACTAGCTGTTTAGGATTAAGCCGGATTATTAAATCAGGTTTTTATTTAATAATTTAAATATATTTTTTAATATGTATATTCTAGTATTATTGTACACTATTCATTTTGTCTCTCGTCTATTCGTATTTTTTGTACGAATACGCGTGTATGTATTTCGATACTTATACCGGACTGTGTTCCGAATTTATACGGGATTTGTTCTAGAAGATGGACATTTCATTTCTTTATTTTCCTTTAAAATAAAATCAAGAATGAGATGGAGGATGAGGTGTTAAAAAGTATGGTAGAGAGGGACGACCTTGGTTATTATATTGTATAATCATTTGGATTTACTATTGTGGCATGGTTGCAAAAATCAACCCATTCTTTTCTATACTTGCTAGTTTTTTCCTACACAAAAAGACTTAGCCATTTTCCATGGCTTCTTCTTCTTCACCTTCTCTTCCTCCTTCTAGGTAGCTCACTTGAGCTTAGAAAAGAGAGAAAAAGGTAGTGAGAATATTCCTACATCTCTACTCTCCATTCGTAGCGAGCTTGGAGCGTCGGTCGCATCACTAAGTGAAGCCGGAGCTTGGATCGGTTTCTCTCAGGTGGATCTTCTTCGGCAAGAGCGGTCACCACTCAAGCATGATCCGGACAGTATATACATGTTAGTTGTATATATGCCCTAGAGGCCATTGTTGTACATGTTAGTGTATATGCCCTAGAGGCCATTACTGTATCATACTAGTTTGTATATTACTTAATGGAAGCTTGGGATATTCACCTTGTATATACAATCTTGATCAAAATAGTAGTATGCTACTTGGTTTGTTTCTACTTCAATGTGTACATGTGTTTATTTTTAGTATATCACCTATACACATTAGTGGAGCCCTTAAGATCTTTGCTTGATTACCAGCGTTGTGATGGCAGTCACACTCGTGGGGGCTGGGTAATCCACAAGCACATCCTTATGCAGGTCCCTAGTCGCAGGACTATCGAGACAGGGCATCGATACTCCGGAGTAGACTAGCGTATGCGCTTCTCATTCCAGCACGGGAGACGGTCTGTCCCACAGCCGTCAGTACGTCATACTTGATATAGTATGCGGGTGCTCGTTAGGTTACGAGTACACTGGACAGGACTCGTCGGGAACTGACTGGTTGGTATTATACCTATCGTCAGTTATCGGTTCCCAGGTGACATGTGTACAGCTTAGTCCGCTGACTTGACACTGTCACTTCGCCTCGAGTGTGTTCCTACTGTACTTTGATTACTACCTTACCACGGCTCAAAAGAGTCGTGCAAACAGGTAGTAGGTGGGTGCAGTCCCGAAGCACTTGGAGGCAGTGACGGTTAGACAGGATTCGTCTCTTCCGGTATTGGGGGTTGACATCGCGCTGTGTCTAGAAGAGCCATTACACGAGTAGTCCCTGGCCAGGGCATGCGAGATATACTGGTAGGTTTCCAGTGTTATCTCAGGGTGTTATGGGCTTCACTCCGACACAACTTGTACCGCTATTAGGGGACTGACATTTACCGCCCCCTAGGCCCGCCATGCGATGTATCAGACGAACAGACCGGACTGTATGGAGACTGTCACATTCAGGCTCAGTAGGAGTTCAGATGGGTTTCACCTCGTCGGTCTTCTTGTCGGCATCTACCCGGGGACCGTTACGCACAGCTAGTGCCGCTTGCGATGACGGCAATGCAAGACTCACATATTAATAAATATCCATACATATTTATTCTTTTGGAGTTACAAAGAAATAGAAAATCAATTCATTGTAGGATAATTATCCTTGACTTTACCCTTAACCTTAGCTTCCACCATGAGTTAAGTTTCTATGTTTCTTTTCCTTCCAAAATAAATATCTAGATATTTGTTAACCCTTAGTTAAGGATGAGAGTGGAAAATATTTATATTTTCTATTATCATTTTTATCATTTTATCTTTCATTATTCTTGAGCTCTCAAGTTGCCATCTTCTTCTTCCTCATTCTCTTTCTCTCTTGAGATTTCCATAGAGTGAGATTGATAAAAAGATTGGGTTTTGAATAGAGAATACAAACCACATCATCATTCTACACACATTTAGCCCATTTGTGTAGGGTGTTTGCTATACTTCTTTCACAAATCAAGTAAAGCAAGGAGCTTTGGGCAAAGGGACTTCGGGTGGATCATCGTGGACGAGGAAGGCCTCCAGCGATCCGTTCCATACTCTCAAAGGTCCAAGGAGTCACCAAGAGAGGTCTACAAAGGTTGTAATTTTTTCACTTAGTGATAGTTTTTATTTGCATGTGATGCTAATTGTTTGTTACTCTAAATATTCTAGTTATGATTCATGGTTTGTTTTCTTTGCACCTCTCTAAAATTTAAAGTGGCATGAGTGATACTTCCATACACTAGACTAGGTACAAGAGGAAACCCAACAGTAGTATCAGAGCCTAGCTAGAATTTTAGATACGGTGTTAAAACAATTACGAAAACGAAATCGAATCTGAAAATACGATGTTTGAAACCCTTGATATTGCTCTCTGGAAATTTTGTAAAAAGTCATTTAAAATTTTTTTAGCAACTGCAGAAGTTAGTATGAGATGTACTGAGAACACTGGAGAAATACAGGGCATTTCCACCTTAAAAAATCCGAGCACATTGGCCATATGGCCGGCCTGCTCGGCCATCCTAGCTCCAAACTGCTCCGTATTTCTACCGTGGTCTGCTATGTAGGATTTGGGTTTTCAGGTATTGTTTGTTTAGTCTATATTTTCATGTGACGATAATTTGGTTAGGGGCTAATTCGGAGCTATTTCGTAGTCGTATATTTTAACACTGTACTGGTAACCTTGACAATGTTTAGCAGTTCGAACGAACTTCGAACACTACATTTTGTACCCCGTTGAAATTTCCAAGTGTTGCAATTTTACCAAGTTGATTGTATTCGTAAAATCGTGCAAGTATTCCTATGGCCCCTCTAGAAGAATATAATAACCTTAACTCGATTCTATGCCTACGGAACCGTGATCGAACCCTAGGGTTTGCCGTAGTTCCGTGGTGCCATAGGTGAGGCATTGGTTAACCCCTTCTACGGCTGGTCCATAGACACCGTGGCACGGTTTTTGAGTATTTTGACTTTGCTCAAGTGTTGAGCTCTCGGGGTAATTTGTGGGTGTATGTTGATTCAATCGAAACGTTAAACATTGTCTTGATATATCTGAATGTGATACAATATCTGGAATTCACATTGTTAGGCAAGAAATCCGTAATATGTGATATTTCGGGTTTACGATGTCTAAGGTGATTGTGGATTCCAAATGTTGTAGTTTTTCACTTTTTCTTTTCTGCGACCGTAAGTGTAGTATGTGGTGTATCGCCGGCTTCGTTGCTATACATCAACAACAATCGGGATACGCATACTTGCTTACGTTGATGATATGAGATATTATGTGTTACTGTGATATGTTATATTGGATCGTCGCGTTTTGAATAGCCGGGTTTTATGTGAGATGAGGGTTTTTATTTTCATTCATGTAAAATTCATTGTATGTAATATTCTTTTATTGGGGCACTTCCGGGTTGAGGATGATGTCACCATTGTATATTATTTACTTTTCCGCATTAGGATAGACCCAAGGCGGAGAGCACAAGTAACCGGGTTCTAGGGTCCAGTGGGAGGCCATCTCGAGGAGTCGAGACCGGGTCTCCTAACCCTATAATTGGTAGGGTTGCTTGTTGCTCTCGTAGGGGTCTATGGATGTGGGTTTGGCTATTCATCGCGACCGTGGAATCCGTGTTTTATACATGCTCAAAATAAAACACGGACCTCCTGGTATATCCAATATTTCATATGTTTTTTCTGCTGCTGATATACTGTGATGTGATCATTTTATATGCCATGAGACGAATGCTTTATTATTATATATGAGATATATAGTAGACATTGCTTATGTTTTAAACCCGCGCTAGTCCCGCCCCGGTATGCCGTTAGTTTAGTAACCTAATGGTGCATAATGAAACACAGTGGCGAATACGGATGGCATAAGTGTACGTTGTATTTTCGTTTCTTCTGTGATACTTAGGAAGCGTAAATGATGGGATTCATTAATGAGATTAATGAAAGAAAAGAAACCTAAAAGATGTTGTAGAATCAAATTTACAAAAATGGTAGCTCTAGTTTTGCTTTGCATAGCGGTATTCCTTGTAGAATATTCAGCACCTTATTCGATAAGGAAAGAGCCGAGATTGTTGGATATATGTATGCCCTAGAGGCCATTATATGATAGTGGATGTATTTATACATGTATATATATATATATATATATATATATATATATATATATATTCAGTATACATTCTTGCTCGACATGATAGTATGATTTCTGGTTCTTCTTTATCTGACATGTTGACTTGATCATGCTTTTATTCATTTACACATGTTGATAAATCCCTGAAGATATTTGCTTGACTACTGTGATTATGATGGAGATCATACTAGTAGGATGTCTGTAGTTTATAAGCATATCCTGAAATGTCCATTGTCGTAGGTATATCGAGATGGGGCATCGATATACCCGAGTAGCCTAGCGTATATGATACTAGACCCATATGATGGGAGATGGATGTTCCCACGTCCATTGATGTTTGACATCGAGATCGTAAACGGGTGCTCAGTGGTGACTGGGTACACTGGACGGACTCGACGAGAACTCCTATATGATATTATATCTATCGTCGGATATCAGTTCTCAGGTGACACTGGTACAGGTTAGTCTGTAGACCCGAGATCGTCATAGAGTCTTGTGTGTTCTCCCACTGTACTTTGATTACCACCCTACCACGGCTCTACCGAGTCGTGCAAACAGGTGGCTTTTGGGTACAGTCCCGAGACACACGAAGACGATGAGCGATAGGAGGGGTTTCGTCTCTCCCGGTATTGGGAGTTGATGCTGTGCTGTGCTCGATTGGCTATATCAGTAAGTCCCTGGCCAGAGCTGTTGAGATTTACTGATAAGTGTTATCAGTAGTTTCTCGATCTGTTATGGACCATTCATCGGCGCGACTTATTGAGTTATTGGGTTCGACGTTACCATCCCTAGACTCGATATGCAGCATATCTGACGAAGAGACCGGACTGTACGGTAGTGTTGTCGGTTGGCTCGACAGGAGTTGTGACAGGTTCTCTTGTTTTCTTCTGGTCGCTCAATACCCGGGTGGCCGTTATGTTTAGCTGACCTCTTGCGGCTTGGGGGTGCTTGATATGATCATCACCCACTGTCGGCGTATTGACGAGTCTTAGAGTCCCATAATGGAGTTACCTAATCCAGGTTCAACGATATGGTGTGCATATGAGATATGCGCGGGGACCCGATTAAATGCGTGTATGTGATACCGTATATTAATCGGGCGGTTTGCTATTGGTCGGGTCGTATATGATATGACCGGTTTGCTAAATCAAGTGTTGATTTATCATTGACCATAAGCTTTTTCACTTTAAACCCTTCTTGTCTTTTGTTGTATGCGTGCATGTATGCATTTATTCTCATTGATGCACATATGGATGTGCATGCACACATACTTGCAAACACTATTGTATCATGGTTGTTGATACAATGGATGGTGGCAATATAAGACTCACACACTTATAAATATGTTGATATTTCTTTTTGGATAAAAGAAAATGGAAATGGAAATTCTATCATGCTTGATTATTTTATTCACCCACTAACCTTTGCATTAACCTTGAGTTAATTTCCATGGCCATTTTGCATCCAAAAGAAAATATCTAGATATTTATAAACTAGGGTTAAGAGCGAGAAGAAATTTTTTTTTCTTTTTTCATTCTTATCTCAATACTTATCATTATCTTGAGCTCTTCATTTGCCATCATCTTCTTCCTCCTCTCTCTTGCTCTCTAGCTTTCATTAGTGAGCAAAAGAGTGATCAAGTTAGGGTTTTGAAGTGAGAAAACAAACCACATCACCATTCTACACTACTCTTGCCCATTAGTTTAGAGTGTTGGCTTCTACCTCTTCTGTAATACCCAGCTCTTTTTATACCAAAATTTGTTTTCTGTTATCTTAGAATCCTCTTTATGCTTAATTATGAAGTATTTATTTAATTTATAAATTTATCTTTATATTTTATTGTATTTCTCAAACCCCATTTGAACCCCCAAACCCTAATTCTAATTAGCTTTGTCCCAATTAATTTCCTATTAATCCTAGTCCAGCCCATTGGTTTAAATAAAAATCCTTAAATTTTCTATCCAAGCCCAGCACCATTTTTCCTAAGCCCGGCCCCATCCTTTCTAATTTGTTTTCCTAAATTTCCCTTCGATTTCCCTAGTCCAACAGTCCAGCCCAATTCTCCTCTATCTTGTTAAATTAATTATTTAACCTCCTCAAATTCTTTAATTGCTGGAAATTCCTGCGCTGGCCCATCCCTCTCTTTCCCTTCAATTTCTCCATATTTTTCTTGTTATTACTACAACCCTTCCTTTTTTAATTAAGTTTTAATCGCGGCCCGGCCCGTTGGTTTACTCCAATTATTTTTCCTTTTTTTTGGTTGTTGCCTTGGCCCGGCCCGTGCCCTTCTTTTCCCTTTTAATTTATTTTTCTTTCCAAGGCCCAGCCCGTCTCCAAGCCCGTCCGCCCCCTTAACAGCGCCCGCTTCACTCCCTCACCCGACCCGCACTGTTCATCCTCCTTCTTTAAAATCCCAACGGCTCCTTTCCTTCACTCCCGCTCGCGACCGCGTCTCTCGCCTCCGCCGTCGCCCTCGCTCGCGCTACCGTTACGCCCACGACGCGCACGTTTTCCCCCATCACCCTCAATCACTCGCTCCCTCTCTCGTTCTCATCACTCTCCACTCCCGTTCTCTCTCTCTCTCGAACCCACGGCCGCCCATCGCCTCGCCACCACCGACGACCTACCACCCTTCAAAGCTCATTCCCTCGCCCTTCTCTGCAACCACCACTCAATACCCAGGTCCACCGACTCACCCCCTGCTCGCTTCGGCGACGTCACCTCTCTCTCGCTCTCTGTCTCTCTCCCCCTCTGTCTCTCTCGATCACTCTCTCTCTCTCTAACTCCCTCTCTGGTTCCCCTGCCTTTCTCTCTCTCTTTCTCCCTGATATCTCTCTCGCTCTCCCTGACCTCCCTCCTCCTCACAAGATCCGCCGGCAACGTCTCGACCTCCTTCACGCCATCGTTTCACCACCTTCGACCAACCCCTCCTCATCATCTATCACCACCGAGAACCCACTCCCTCTCCCAAGCTCCACATGTCACTGTCGACACCTTTCTAAACCTCACGCCGACGTGTTCACATAACTCCAACCACCGGAACTCCGACGTGCCACCGCCTGAGCTGCACCGGCGACCTTCAACTCCTCCGTACATCACCGGCACACCCACCGCAGCAATCCCCGACGAAGATATTTCCAGAACAAAACCGACCCTAACAGTGGCCTGGGCAGTGAGACACCATCTCCAGTAACCACGCCCTCGTCATCGCCTCATCTCTCCCCCTCAGCACCTCTCCCCTGCTCCGGCCAACCAACGCCGCAACTTCAGTCGCCGTCGTTGCCGTCAAACGAAACTTGAGCCGAGGCCAAGATCTGTCGTGATCGCGTCTGGCCATTTTGATAGACCGCATCACTGCCGTGCATCCCCGGGACTGATCCAGGCAAGTTTTTACTTACTTACATGCTATGTACTTATGATACAAATGTTTATTACATTGATATTAAAGTTGCAAGATTAGTTAAATTATATGTCGTAACTGTTCGATGCTTGTCCTCTTAGGAAATCCTTATCAATTTTGGCGGAACCAAATAGTTTTACTTGGCCCGTAGGGTTGTGAACATAGTGTGTGATTTTTGTTGGATGATATGATCGATAACGACTAAAACAACTACCCCCAAGTTTGATCGTAAAACTGAAATTCTGTTGCACCTGAAAATAGTTAAATTCACCATAAATCATATACATATTAGAATGGTGCGTTCGAGGGCTCAAATCGAAGCCAACTCGACGAACTTTAACCCTGTACTAATTCCCAGACATACCTGTACTTAAACTGTGGTGAAAATTGGATCGGAGTGCGACTCTGGACTGCAGTCCAGAGCGACTCAAAGTGTTGCTTGCTGTTCTGTAACTGGTACCACTGGTTTTTCCTTAACACTTAGGTTGCGGAACTCCGCTGATTACTGTAGGTAAATCTGTTAGCTAGACAACACAATTAGTTTCATCCTGTTTCGTTATCATTTACTATTTAATCTGTAATTTAGAAGATCGGGACACATAACAGTCCCAGCAGATTCAGAATTGACATGTTGATATTAAACAGATTATAACTCCTAACGTACAGACGCGATTGAAGATCCGTTTGTTGCGTTGAAAACTTTACTGAAAACCCTAGAATTCATCCAACTGTAGCGTCGCTAAATTATGATCCCAACAGGGGTTAAAATGCGTTGTAAAATGGATTCCTGATTCTGAAACCGGATTTCCAGCCGCGCGCGCTTAAAATGAAACAGTTATAACTAATGATCCAGAAACCCGTTTGGCTCGAAACCAAATTAGATGGATAGCTAACTGAACAAATTAATTACTACCTGTTTATCATTTCGCTAAATTATATACACATGTTTCATGATAAATCGTGCAAGTGATAGACTGTTGTTTTTATGATACCTTAGTTGTGCTTCTTATAATGTTCATGCATCATATCATATTTATATCATTGTAATGATTATCCAGTGATGTCGTGCAATTACCCAGTGTTAGATTTTAGTGTTGATTGTGGCAAGTACGTCAGTGTTCGTGTATTCGTGATTAAGTGAAAGTGATACGTACTTGTGCACAATCAGTGTCCCTTTTATTCTATTGCATTGTCGACGTCTGTGGGATGCGTGTACGTGTGACTATAAGTGGTATGGGACACTTATGGAAGCGCTTGCACGGATGTCACAGATAAGGCATCCGACACTGCCATTTATCTTAGGTATTAGTCGGGACGTGCTTGATGGAGGTCCTGCCTCCAGTTCTCGCGCAGACTTGTCACGGATCGATTAGTATTTAGGGTTATGGTTAGCGTTTGATGTAGACCACGGGGTGTGGGGTAGTTCAAGTGTGAATTCAACAGAATCTCGGGAGTCCCATGCCGGCTTATATATTTAGGGAGTTATATGGAGATTTACAGGGTATGTGCTATATCACCGTGATACATTCGTTACATGTTGGGCCCGTGGTCCCTTGCCCTTGGGTGCTACCCTTGGGTGGAGGACACTCGCGAGTGGTTGACTCTCACACTTGGACTGACGATAGGCTTATTTGACCTGTACAGTGAGACTTAGAGACTGATAGGGATACTGTCATTTACGTTCCTTATATACTGTGTTGACATACATGACATATCGTTATACTGCTTTACTGTTCCGCTGCATTAATCTCTGCTCATATATATTCATGCTGTTATTGATTTACTGTTATTCATATCCTTTACCACTGTTAGAACTGTTACTTGATTATATATATATTATATTGCTATTGTGTCGCTCTGACGACCTGAGTATGCATGCTCAGTGTGAGGAGAAGATTTAGCCTGGACCAGAACTAGACGTGCATCACAGACTTCTTGACTTGCCTTCCCGATTCACATTCATTTGTTCCACTTCAGGTCAGTCTTTATATTGTTTCCTTCAGTTACTGCATTTCTCATTACCTGCGCATCGTTTACTGTTTACCATGATAAACTAGAAGCCGAAGTGTGACTACGGCAGGACATTCCCTTGACCGTAGGAGCATGGCTGGCCTTGTCTACCCCTCGTATTCCGTATTTTGGGAAGCGGGGCGTGACATGGTTTAGTTGGTATCAGAGCCCAGGTTTTGCATCGATGGGGATTGCAGTTCTCCGTTTACAGTTTGGCCATCTAAGACATCCTTCGGTCTAGATTGTAAACTTGTCATTCTTGATTCATATTCATATCGTGTGTTCAGCTATCCATTCGCTATGGTTTCGGGTGACTTGACAAGGTTACGTGGTTGCAATTGCACTATCGTAATCTAATCAAGTGACTTAAAGTCATACAGTTGATTCTCCACTTATAATAAATTCAGCATCTCTGATATTTTTGAATCTTTGTCCTATCCATTTTGATTCGTAATCTTGTGACTTATATCATCCTCAAAATTGTTATTTCAGGATCATGTCTTCCAACGACTCTTCGTCTTTATCCGCTCCCCAGAATCAGACCGTTGAGATCCTGAGTGTACTGCAAGATTTGAAGGAAGCCCAAGAGCGAACAAACGACTTATTAGCCGAAGGACTGAGAAGACCGGTGAGTCAGACCCCAGCGGGAGCATCCTATCATAAAGGGATCCCTATTGGACGAGGGAAGGAGAAGAAGATGAAGCGTCAACAGAAGCATCAGAAGAACCCTTGCTGTGGATATTGTAAGAGGCCAGGACACCTTCAGAGAGATTGTCGCCGTGCTCAAGGGAAATGTCTGATATGCGGCTCCAACCAACACCTCATCAACGGCTGCCCAGAAAGGAAAGAACTGCAAGGAAGAAACTCGTCCACACTCCCCACTTCTGCCAAGTGAGGATTATCGCGTAGTTCGAACTTCGACGATAAGGCGGACCTAACGCAGGATTCAACTCACGCGACGGAAATACAACGTAATAGTAGTCGAAGAAGGATTTTTCATGATTATCTACTTTCGGTATTAATGTTATCTTTTGTGAATATTTCTTTCAGTTTGAAACCTTGTAGCCACTGAACTTTTGATTTAATGCAATAAAATAATGTATCATTCTCTTGTTTTCTCCTTATTCATATTATTCGTGATCACAGCGTTTCTATCCTGATTTTCAGTTCCTGCAATCACATATCTTTCTATACTTCGTACACTTGACTATTCTTCTTGATGTATTCCGTTGTTTAATCATGACCTTCCTTTCCATAACTTGGCCACCGGGAGCAGCGCCGCATTTGGATGAAGATGCGCAATCCTGCGTATCCTTGGACCACACGATGATGAGTTCCGATGATGAGGTCAATGGTCCACAGATCAACTTCGAAAACAATGATTCAGAGGACGAAGGGGCAGCCGCCCCAGAGTTTAACATGATAGCTGATCCCGACGAAGAAGAAGGAGATCTTGAAGAGAACCCTATAGAGGAAGACCCGATAGAAGAAAATCTCGTTGAGGAAAACCCCGTGGAAGAAAATCCAGAAGAAGAAAATCACATGGAATCAGACCTCGATGAAGAAGCTTTATCCGAGGATGAAGGACCAGAAGATCAAGACCCCATGGTGGAAGGACTTCCAATAGAGGTACCTGCGAGACTCTATGGAAATGGACGCCCCTATCTGAGTGCGCGTGTCTACCGCAACCTGCTGAATCTTCACCACCGCAGCTGACGGAATTTCTTTTGATGTTGTCTTTCTGGCCAAATAAAATGTGTATAGTTTAGGGCCGCTTTTCGTCCTTGAGAATGTCTTGTTTCAAATTTTCTTGAATAAATTAAACCTTCTGGATTCGTAAACCTTTTGATTTTTGTTTCGCCTGATACTTGTTTATTACCCACATCCATTTATTTCTTACCGAGATCCCTGACTGTCCCCCTACTCATTATATAGTTTTTCACCCAGTTTCGATTAGAAAGTACCGCACCCTGATCCTTGGAATGAGCCACCCTTCATATCTCGTCTGTGCCCCGCCCCGTTTGAGACCCTTCTGGGAGGAGAACGGTTCCTGTGAAACTTCCGAGTTCACTAACTCTTCCAATCTTGATTCGTGAGTTGTACCGACTGTCGTTTCCCCCACACTTTCCCTTTTGTATTCCTTTGTTACTCATCCTTACTTCCTGTGCTGACCCTATCCCAATCTCCTTGATCTTCAGTCTAAAGCCGCCATACTCCGACCATTGAATGATCCACATTTTCTTGTAATCATTACCCTAACTAGCCCTATACCTCCTTGTGTTCTCCTTATTACCCTAAATATATATAGGGACTCTCTTATTCAAAAATTTAGTTTTCAATATTTTGTATTTATCAAAGAGTACGTGTCATTGATTACTCCGTTTTTAGGTTTGAAGTACATTATTGTTATTTTCATTTCAGTAGCACAACCTTACACCGCACATATTTTATTCCATGCTCCTTATTTTCACTATATGAGTTTTCTACGCTATTTGATCGATACTTCGTCCTAAAAGTATTTTAACCTACCGAATAAGCTTTCACTACCTCATTATGGTTACTTTATCTTCGGGTGTTGTGTTGTTACTATTATAAGTGGTTATACTTGATACTTTTTATTTCTGCTTTGCTACTTGATTATGATTATACGTGCACATAGTTAAATTTCGATTTTAATCGAGTACGCCTCGAATGATATTGTTCGTTATTGTTGTTATTTATATTTCCGTATATGAACTTACCCTTATAGTTATTCCTGCATTATAGTTTTCTAGATCTAGCTTTCCGTACGTTGTTCTTACATACACCTATTTTAAAACTACTTCGTCCTCGTACTGATAATAAATCTTTTATGTTAGTGTGCAATATAATAGCTTTCGCTTATGTTGGTATAACCTATCGTTTATTTTAAATTTCGAGGACGAAATTTTTGTAAGGGTGGTATGATGTAATACCCAGCTCTTTTTATACCAAAATTTGTTTTCTGTTATCTTAGAATCCTCTTTATGCTTAATTATGAAGTATTTATTTAATTTATAAATTTATCTTTATATTTTATTGTATTTCTCAAACCCCATTTGAACCCCCAAACCCTAATTCTAATTAGCTTTGTCCCAATTAATTTCCTATTAATCCTAGTCCAGCCCATTGGTTTAAATAAAAATCCTTAAATTTTCTATCCAAGCCCAGCACCATTTTTCCTAAGCCCGGCCCCATCCTTTCTAATTTGTTTTCCTAAATTTCCCTTCGATTTCCCTAGTCCAACAGTCCAGCCCAATTCTCCTCTATCTTGTTAAATTAATTATTTAACCTCCTCAAATTCTTTAATTGCTGGAAATTCCTGCGCTGGCCCATCCCTCTCTTTCCCTTCAATTTCTCCATATTTTTCTTGTTATTACTACAACCCTTCCTTTTTTAATTAAGTTTTAATCGCGGCCCGGCCCGTTGGTTTACTCCAATTATTTTTCCTTTTTTTTGGTTGTTGCCTTGGCCCGGCCCGTGCCCTTCTTTTCCCTTTTAATTTATTTTTCTTTCCAAGGCCCAGCCCGTCTCCAAGCCCGTCCGCCCCCTTAACAGCGCCCGCTTCACTCCCTCACCCGACCCGCACTGTTCATCCTCCTTCTTTAAAATCCCAACGGCTCCTTTCCTTCACTCCCGCTCGCGACCGCGTCTCTCGCCTCCGCCGTCGCCCTCGCTCGCGCTACCGTTACGCCCACGACGCGCACGTTTTCCCCCATCACCCTCAATCACTCGCTCCCTCTCTCGTTCTCATCACTCTCCACTCCCGTTCTCTCTCTCTCTCGAACCCACGGCCGCCCATCGCCTCGCCACCACCGACGACCTACCACCCTTCAAAGCTCATTCCCTCGCCCTTCTCTGCAACCACCACTCAATACCCAGGTCCACCGACTCACCCCCTGCTCGCCTCGGCGACGTCACCTCTCTCTCGCTCTCTGTCTCTCTCCCCCTCTGTCTCTCTCGATCACTCTCTCTCTCTCTAACTCCCTCTCTGGTTCCCCTGCCTTTCTCTCTCTCTTTCTCCCTGATATCTCTCTCGCTCTCCCTGACCTCCCTCCTCCTCACAAGATCCGCCGGCAACGTCTCGACCTCCTTCACGCCATCGTTTCACCACCTTCGACCAACCCCTCCTCATCATCTATCACCACCGAGAACCCACTCCCTCTCCCAAGCTCCACATCTCACTGTCGACACCTTTCTAAACCTCACGCCGACGTGTTCACATAACTCCAACCACCGGAACTCCGACGTGCCACCGCCTGAGCTGCACCGGCGACCTTCAACTCCTCCGTACATCACCGGCACACCCACCGCAGCAATCCCCGACGAAGATATTTCCAGAACAAAACCGACCCTAACAGTGGCCTGGGCAGTGAGACACCATCTCCAGTAACCACGCCCTCGTCATCGCCTCATCTCTCCCCCTCAGCACCTCTCCCCTGCTCCGGCCAACCAACGCCGCAACTTCAGTCGCCGTCGTTGCCGTCAAACGAAACTTGAGCCGAGGCCAAGATCTGTCGTGATCGCGTCTGGCCATTTTGATAGACCGCATCACTGCCGTGCATCCCCGGGACTGATCCAGGCAAGTTTTTACTTGCTTACATGCTATGTACTTATGATACAAATGTTTATTACATTGATATTAAAGTTGCAAGATTAGTTAAATTATATGTCGTAACTGTTCGATGCTTGTCCTCTTAGGAAATCCTTATCAATTTTGGCGGAACCAAATAGTTTTACTTGGCCCGTAGGGTTGTGAACATAGTGTGTGATTTTTGTTGGATGATATGATCGATAACGACTAAAACAACTACCCCCAAGTTTGATCGTAAAACTGAAATTCTGTTGCACCTGAAAATAGTTAAATTCACCATAAATCATATACATATTAGAATGGTGCGTTCGAGGGCTCAAATCGAAGCCAACTCGACGAACTTTAACCCTGTACTAATTCCCAGACATACCTGTACTTAAACTGTGGTGAAAATTGGATCGGAGTGCGACTCTGGACTGCAGTCCAGAGCGACTCAAAGTGTTGCTTGCTGTTCTGTAACTGGTACCACTGGTTTTTCCTTAACACTTAGGTTGCGGAACTCCGCTGATTACTGTAGGTAAATCTGTTAGCTAGACAACACAATTAGTTTCATCCTGTTTCGTTATCATTTACTATTTAATCTGTAATTTAGAAGATCGGGACACATAACAGTCCCAGCAGATTCAGAATTGACATGTTGATATTAAACAGATTATAACTCCTAACGTACAGACGCGATTGAAGATCCGTTTGTTGCGTTGAAAACTTTACTGAAAACCCTAGAATTCATCCAACTGTAGCGTCGCTAAATTATGATCCCAACAGGGGTTAAAATGCGTTGCAAAATGGATTCCTGATTCTGAAACCGGATTTCCAGCCGCGCGCGCTTAAAATGAAACAGTTATAATTAATGATCCAGAAACCCGTTTGGCTCGAAACCAAATTAGATGGATAGCTAACTGAACAAATTAATTACTACCTGTTTATCATTTCGCTAAATTATATACACATGTTTCATGATAAATCGTGCAAGTGATAGACTGTTGTTTTTATGATACCTTAGTTGTGCTTCTTATAATGTTCATGCATCATATCATATTTATATCATTGTAATGATTATCCAGTGATGTCGTGCAATTACCCAGTGTTAGATTTTAGTGTTGATTGTGGCAAGTACGTCAGTGTTCGTGTATTCGTGATTAAGTGAAAGTGATACGTACTTGTGCACAATCAGTGTCCCTTTTATTCTATTGCATTGTCGACGTCTGTGGGATGCGTGTACGTGTGACTATAAGTGGTATGGGACACTTATGGAAGCGCTTGCACGGATGTCACAGATAAGGCATCCGACACTGCCATTTATCTTAGGTATTAGTCGGGACGTGCTTGATGGAGGTCCTGCCTCCAGTTCTCGCGCAGACTTGTCATGGATCGATTAGTATTTAGGGTTATGGTTAGCGTTTGATGTAGACCACGGGGTGTGGGGTAGTTCAAGTGTGAATTCAACAGAATCTCGGGAGTCCCATGCCGGCTTATATATTTAGGGAGTTATATGGAGATTTACAGGGTATGTGCTATATCACCGTGATACATTCGTTACATGTTGGGCCCGTGGTCCCTTGCCCTTGGGTGCTACCCTTGGGTAGAGGACACTCGCGAGTGGTTGACTCTCACACTTGGACTGACGATAGGCTTATTTGACCTGTACAGTGAGACTTAGAGACTGATAGGGATACTGTCATTTACGTTCCTTATATACTGTGTTGACATACATGACATATCGTTATACTGCTTTACTGTTCCGCTGCATTAATCTCTGCTCATATATATTCATGCTGTTATTGATTTACTGTTATTCATATCCTTTACCACTGTTAGAACTGTTACTTGATTATATATATATTATATTGCTATTGTGTCGCTCTGACGACCTGAGTATGCATGCTCAGTGTGAGGAGAAGATTTAGCCTGGACCAGAACTAGACGTGCATCACAGACTTCTTGACTTGCCTTCCCGATTCACATTCATTTGTTCCACTTCAGGTCAGTCTTTATATTGTTTCCTTCAGTTACTGCATTTCTCATTACCTGCGCATCGTTTACTGTTTACCATGATAAACTAGAAGCCGAAGTGTGACTACGGCAGGACATTCCCTTGACCGTAGGAGCATGGCTGGCCTTGTCTACCCCTCGTATTCCGTATTTTGGGAAGCGGGGCGTGACATCTTCTCTTGATCCAGTGAAGCATTTAGCTTGGACAAAGAGGACTCCGGGTGGATCGTCATGGACCTAGAAGATCTAAAGCGAGCTTCTTCCAACTCTCAAGTGGCCAAGGAGTCTAGTGTAGGGAGCTACAAAGGTTGTATTCTCAAACCCTAGCCTTTTACTACTTGTGATGGTGTAAAAAGTCTTGTTACCCTAGTTTTTCTAGTTTGATCCTTAGGATAGTTTCTTTAGCACCCTATAATTTTTAATATGGCATGTGTGATGCTACCAAACCCTAGTAGTGGTGCTGTAGAAACACCTTCATGGTATCAGAACCTAATTAGAAGCCTAGACAATGTTACGACAATACGAAAACGAAAAACCCCGCAAAATACGATTTTGGAAACCCTATGAAATTGCTCTTTGTATATTTTTTAAAAAGTGTTCAAAGAATTATTTTAGCAGCTGCAGAGTGGCATTTAGGATGATTTAAGAACACAGGTGCAAGACGAGGGGGTGTGCTCGGTTCCTTGCTGGTGACGAGGCCAGAAAATCCGGCATCGCCGACCCCTTCTTCTCCTCTGCTCTTCATATTGCACCTGTGATCTTTTACTCATTGTTTGGGGTTTCTGGTATTGTTTTGAAGTCCAAATTTGCATGTGATGTTAGTTTAGAATTGGGCTCTTTGCGAATTATTTCGTATTCGTATTTTATAACATTGTATTGGTAACTTTGGCGACATTAAACAGGTCGAACGAATTATCAAACACTGGTATTTTCCAGGTTGAACGTACTCGATATATAATGCAGGTATCCTTATGGACCCTCTAGAAGAAAGTAACCCTAACTCGAGATGTGACCACCAAACTGCGACTAAATATTAGGGTTTACCGTAGTTAGTGGCGCCACAAATGAGGCTTGGGTCTGCCCTTCTACGGCTGGTCCATTAAATACTGTGGCATAAATTTTTGGGTATTGTTTAACGGTGCTCAAGTGTTGAGCTTGCTGGGGAATATGGGTGTTCGTTAATTCGATCGAAGGGTTTAACATCGCCTAGTAGTATGTGATACTTGATTCTGCGACCGTAAGCGTAGTATGCGTATCGCCGGTTTCGTTTCTAATGTCAACGACAATTGGTGTACGCATACTTGCTTACGTTGATGACATGTGATGTTATGTGTTGCCGTGTTGTGATGTATAGGATTGTCGTGATCGAATAGCCGGGTTTTTTTTAATGTGAGATGAGAGTTTTACTTTTCATTCATGTAAAATTCATTTGTAATGTAATATTCTTTTATTTGGGGCACTTCCGGGTTGAGGATGATGTCACCATTGTTGTATATTATTTACTTTTCCTCATTAGGATAGACCCAAGGTGGAGAGCAAAAGTGACCGGGTTCTAGAGTCCAGAGGGAGACCATCTCGAGGAGTCGAGACTGGGTCTCCTAACTCTTGAATTGGCAGGGTCGCTTGCCGCTCTCGTAGGGGTCTAGGGTGTGGGATTGGCTATTCATCACGACCGTGGAATCCGTATTTTCTATCGTTGGCTAAATACTAAATACGGACGTCCTAGTATATCCTATATTATCATATCTGTGTTTCTGCTCCTATATTCTGTGATGTGATCGCTTAATATATCTGAGACGAATGCTATATTATATATGAGATATATAATAGACGTTGCTTATGTTTTACACCCGCGCTAGTCCCGTCCTGGTATGCCGTTAGTTAAGTAACCTAACGGTGCATAACGGAACATTGCGGTGAATGCGGATGGCATAAGTGTACGTTGTATTTTCGTTTCTTTTCTGTGATTAGCTTAAGGACTTAAATGATGGGACTACATTAATATGATTAATGTAAAGAAAATAAACCTAAAAAGATGTCATAGAATCAGATTTGAAAACCACTCGGCTTTTTGCGAAAAAGCTACATTTCAAAACAGCGGAGCTTAAGCCACTCCTTTTAAAAACCATTTGATTCTACGACGATATCAAGTTCAAAGCGTTAAAGGTTTTCTTAAAAACCATCCGCAACCTTCCGTCATTTTAGGAAGTAGAGTACTTAGTATTTGTGCTACGTTTGTTGACCTTAGCCAAGGCGTAGTGTACGGTAGCTAAGTGATATCTTCCTACAATGCATATGATGCAGATTAATTGGGACGGGCATGTGACTTTGTTGACCTTAGCCAAGGGTAATGTGAACGGGTCTAATTAATCAAGAAATGACAGGTTGAACTTGACTAGTGCTTGTGATTTGTTGACCTTAGCCAAGGTCATGAGTGCTAGGGGTAAAAACCACATCGGGAGTTTCAAGAGTTGAAATTTGCAATGAGATTGCATACCTTCCATATGATGGTTGGATCCCGATCCCACTGTGGGCAATAGTTGCTCCCAGGAGAGTTTTGCAGTTTACAATTAGCTAACCCATTAGGTGTCTAGAAAGGTGTTAACGGGGCTATGCCTCTGGGAAGACGAGGTTTATATTAATTAGGTCCGTGCGAAAGCACGGGGAACCTCCCTCAAGTACCGACACTGGCCTGGCTGAACGGTCAGCGAAGTTGTAGGCTGTAATTAAATCCTGTCTAGTTTTTTTTTTTAAGGTTTCAAAGAAAAACTTGATTAAAGCAGTGGAGACATCGATTAGATAAGATAATAACCAATCTGTTCTTTGCAAGAGCTTTCGCTGAGTATATTCTTTTCTCTCTCTTAATGACAGATACCAATGACAGGACTCAAGCTTCTACTAGATAAAAATAAACTGAATGAGACCAATTATAAAGACTGGTTAAGGAATCTCAACATTGCCTTGACTTATGATAAGGTATCATATGTCCTCACGGCTCCAGCCCCGACCATCCCAGTTCCTAAATCTTCAGTTGCGGATAAGGAAATCTGCAAGACATGGGACGCTGATTGTGCCACGGACAAATGCCTCGTGCTTGCATCGATGGATAACACACATCAGAAGCAGCACGAGAATATGGACGTCCAAGCCATATTCCTCCATACAAAGGAGTTGTATGGAGAGCAATCTCGCGTATTACGATACGAAGCATCCAGAAAGCTGTTTCAGATGCGAATGGCCCCTGGCACACCAGTAGGAGACCATGTTCTGAAGATGATAGCTCTCATAGAAGAGCTTGAGGACCTTGGGTGGACAATGGAGAATGAGCAATATACGGATATTATTCTGCAGTCTCTCCCCTCCACCTTTGCTCAATTTATAGTTAACTTTAACATGCACAACATGGAGAAGGAACTACCTGAACTCCTTAATATGTTAAGGAGTGAAGAGAGCACGCTGAAATCAGTGAAAACTCCCGTTTTGAGTGTTGGGCAATCTTCCTCTTCTCGCCTGAAGCCTAAGGCCAAGGGAAAGATGAAAAAGAAACCCACCAAACCTAAGGGTGGAGTCAAAAAGGCCCAGAGGAAAGACAAGTCCAAATCTGGGGAATCGGGAAAAGGGGAATGTTATCACTGCCACAAAACAGGACACTGGAAGCGCAACTGCACGGAGTACTTGGATCTCAAGAAGAAGCATGGGGATGCTTCCGCTTCAGGTGTGTTTGTGACAGAAAACTGTTTTTCAATAAACTCTGCTTCCTGGGTATTAGATACCGGTTCAGGTTCTCATATTTGCATTTTTATGCAGGGGCTGAGAAATAGCAAGGTTTTGAAGACAGGTGACCATACTCTCCGCGTTGGAAATGGTTCCAATGTACATACAGTTGCAGTGGGAGAGTATCACTTGGGGTTGTCGTCTGGATGTATATTGGTTTTGAACCCATGTTATTATGTACCTAGTATGCTTTGTAATATAATATCCGTTTCTTTGTTAGACAATGAAGGATATAATTTTGTATTGCAGAACAATATTATGAATATTCACCTGAATCAAATGTTGGTTGGGTATGGTACACTTAATAACGGGATATACGTCCTAAATCAACACACAGTTTTCAGCATACAACACACTAATAAAAAAAAACTTTCAGAAATAAATGAAGCTTTTCTTTGGCACTGTAGACTTGGTCACATTAACGAAACAAGACTAAACAAGTTACACAAAGATGGATATTTAAACCCTTTTGAATATAAATCTTATGTGACTTGCTAGTCTTGTATCAAGGGTAAAATGACCAAAACTCCGTTTACAGGACACGGAGAAAGCGCTACCGAGCTCTTAGGGCTCATATATAGTGATGTATGCGGGCCAATGTCGACACAGGCTAGAGGCGGTTTTTTATACTTCATTACTTTCACTGATGATTTCTCAAGATTCGGTAATGTATTTTTATTAAAGCACAAGTCCGAAGCTTTCGAGAAATTCACTGAATATAAACTCGAAGTAGAAAAACAAACCGGCTTGAGCATCAAAATGCTTCGATCAGATCGAGGTGGGGAGTATCTCAGTACAGAGTTTGCAAACTTCCTAAAAGAGAATGGGATTCTCTCTCAGCTCACTCCTCCTTACACACCACCGCACAACGGTGTGTCAGAACGACGGAATCGGACCCTATTAGATATGGTCCGTTCCATGATGAGTGATGCTGAGTTACCCGTCTCATTTTGGGGGCATGCATTGGAGACTGCATCGTTTCTGCTAAACAGGGTCCCAACCAAAACCGTGTCTACCACGCCATATGAGATATGACATGGGAAGAGACCATCTCTTAAACGAATTAAGATTTGGGGTTGTCCGGCCTATGTTAAAAAGCAGAATCCGGACAAACTCGAGACACGGTCAGTCATGTGTAATTTTGTGGGATATCCAAAGAATTCTTATGGATATCTTTCTACCACAAGGAGGAACAAAAGGTGTTTGTTTCTCAGCATGCCACATTTTTAGAAAAAGAATTTTTTATAAATGTTAAAGATGGCAGTGTGGTAGACCTAGAAGTTCTAGAAACACAAATTACAAATGATGACTTGATTGAACCGACTGTTGCAACAGAAACTAAGGAACCTCGGCCACTCTGTAGGTCTGGTAGGACTTCTCGCCCACCGGAGAGGTACTACGGTTTCCTCATTGATGGTGACAGAAAAGACTGCATCATGGAGGATGATGATCCTACCAGCTTTCAGCAAGCTATCACGAGTGGAGACTCTGTGAAGTGGCTGGATGCCATGAGATCTGAAATGGAGTCTATGTACACCAACAAAGTATGGACTTTGGACATTGTACCTCCTGGGGTAAAACCTATGGGATGTAAATGGATCTTTAAAAGAAAGATTGGTGTAGATGGGCATGTAGAGACCTATAAGGCAAGACTTGTGGCGAAGGGTTTTCGTCAAAGACCAGGTTTGGAGTATGACGAAACTTTTTCTCCCGTAGCCATGCTTAAATCCATTCGAATCCTACTTGCTATTGCTGCTCACTACGACTATGAAATCTGGCAGATGGACGTTAAAACAGCATTTCTAAATGGAGATTTAGAAGAATGCGTTTATATGGATCAGCCAGAGGGCTTCATTGACAGTGGGAGCTGCGGGAAAGCATGTAGATTTCTTAAATCCATTTATGAATTAAAGCAGGCATCACGGAGTTGGAACATCTGTTTCGATGATGTTATCAAAGAGTTTGATTTCATTAAAAATCCAGATGAACCTTGTGTTTATAAGAAGACTGTAGAGAGAGCTGTCACATTCCTCGTATTGTACGTGGATGACATTCTTCTGATAGGAAATGATATTCCTATGCTACAGTCGGTCAAATCTTTCTTATCACTAAGGTTCTCCATGAAAGACCTGGGTGATGCCACATACATTCTGGGCATTAGGATCTATAGGGATAGATCCAAGAGGTTATTGGGATTGTCCCAAACCAGGTACATTAACACCATCCTAAAAAAATTTAGTATGGAAGACTCCAAGCGGGGTGCCTTACCCGCTTACCATGGAGTCACTCTCTCTAAGGACTCTTACCCAAAGACCGATGAAGAGAGAGCTCGCATGAGCATTATACCCTATACTTCGGCAGTAGGATCTATAATGTATGCGATGTTATGTACACGCCCAGATGTAGCTTATGCACTTAGTGTAGTAAGCAGGTATCAATCCAACCCAGGGGAGAATCACTGGGTAGCTGTGAAGAACATTCTTAAGTACTTGCGAAGGACTAAAGAATTGTTCTTGGTATATGGTAATAGAGATCTCCAGATAGAGGCCTTTACCGATTCGAGCTTCCAGAGTGATAAGGACGATAGCAAATCTATCTCTGGGTTTGTATTTACCCTCAATGGAGGGGCGGTAAGTTGGAAGAGTTCCAAACAGGATACCATTGCAGACTCTACGATGGAGGCTGAGTACATTGTTGCGAATGATGCCGCCAAGGAAGCCGTCTTGATGAGGAAGTTCGTCTCGGAGCTAGGAGTAGTTCCAACCATTATTGATCCAATACCATTGTATTGTGATAATAATAGGGCTATGGAGTTAGCCAAGGAGCCCAGGTCCCATCAGCGGTCCAGACACATCCTGAGGCGCTTTCATTTGATCTGGGAGATTGTAGATCGCCGCGAGATCGAGATTAGGAGAGTAGACACAAAGAATAACACCACGGATCCACTCACCAAGGCCCTCCCTCAGCCACAGCATGAGCGACTTTTTGAGATGTTGGGAATGAGATACGCCAATAACTGGCCTTAGTGCAAGTGGGAGATTGTTGGATATATGTATGCCCTAGAGGCCATTATATGATAGTGGATGTATTTATACATGTGTGTGTGTGTGTGTATATATATATATATATATATATATATATATATATTCAGTGTACATTCTTGCTCGACATGATAGTATGCTATCTGGTTCTTCTTTATCTGACATGTTGACTTGATCATGCTTTTATTCATTTACACATGTTGATAAAGCCCTGAGGATATTTGCTTGACTACTGTGATTATGATAGAGATCATACTAGTGGGATGTCTGTAGTTTATAAGTATATCCTGAAATGTCCCTAGTTGTAGGTATATCGAGATGGGGCATCGATATACCAGAGCAGACTAGCGTATATGATACTAGACCCATATGATGGGCGATGGATGTTTCCACATCCATTGATGTTTGACATCGAGATCATATACGGGTGCTCAGTGGCAACTGGGTACACTGGACGGACTCGCTGAGAACTCCTATATGGTATTATATCTATCGTCGGATAGCAGTTCTCAGGTTACACTGGTACAGGTTAGTCTGTAGACCCGAGATCGTTATAGAGTCTTGTGTGTTCCCCCACTGTACTTTGATTACCACCCTACCACGGCTCTACTGAGTCGTGCAAACAGGTGGCTTTTGGGTACATTCCCGAGACACACGAAGACGATGAGCGATAGGAGGGGTTTCGTCTCTCCCGGTATTGGGAGTTGATGCTGTGTTGTGCTCGATTGGCTATATCAGTAAGTCCGTGGCCAGGGCTGTTGAGATTTACTGATAAATGTTATTAGTAGTTTCTCGATCTGTTATAGACCATTCATCGGCACGACTTATTGAGTTATTGGGGTCGACGTTACCATCCCTAAACTCGATATGCAGCATATCTGACGAAGATACCGGACTATACGGTAGTGTTTCCGGTTGGCTCGACGGGAGTTGTGACAGGTTCACTTGTTTTCTTCCGGTCTCTCAATACCCGGGTGGCCGTTATGTTTAGCCGAGCTCTTGCGGCTTGGGGGTGCTTGATATGATCATCACCCACTGCCGGCGTATTGACGAGTCTTAGAGTCCGACAATGGAGTTACCTAGTTCAGGCGAAACGATGTGGTGTGCATATGAGATATGCGCGGGGACCCGATTAAATGCGTGTATGTGATACCGTATATTAATCGGGCGGTTTGCTATTGGTCGGGTCGTATGTGATATGACCGGTTTGCTAAATCAAGTGTTGATTTATCATTGACCATAAGCTTTTTCACTTTAAACCCTTCTTGTCTTTTGTTGTATGCATGCATGTATGCATTTATTCTCATTGATGCACATATGGATGTGCATGCACACATACATGCTGTAAGTGCACGGTGGCGCCCCGGCCGTCGGAACGAGGCCAAAATGCGGAAACGATACTTTTACAAAACTTGTAAACCGGCACCACCGCGCACTAAAATCCCGGATCGGTCCATTAACCTACTCCTAGCTAACTAGAGAAGGGGTAGAGAGATATACCGAGCGATCTGTGTCCTTCGGTCTTCCCGTCGTCGTCCCGATCTCCCCGTGGAATCTTCGGTCTTCATCTCCTCGTCGGAAGGGCACCACATCGCCGGGTTCTTTTACGGGATCCCACCTCTGGACCGAGGCAACTCGGGCACGAAGTTGGCGAGTCAACGTGTCCAAGAATGTTGTAGGAAATCTGTAGAACTTATGTCTCATGGGGTTGTATGAAGTTGCCCTTTTTAGTGGAGGAATGAGATGAACTTTTGGAGATGGAGCTATGGGATTTTTACAAGCAAAAATGAGACCAATTCTCATACTCCAAATTTTTGGACAGCCTACCCCCATCTTGTGTGGCCGGCCAAGAATTATGGAGAGGAATGAATGAGAGAGGGAGTGTATCAAAAATAACGCAAGAGAGAGAAAAGGTGATGATGAGAAGAAATGATCACAAACCAAATCCAACACTCCATCAACCATCATAACTCCAAAAGTCAAGCAATCATGAAGTAAAGAAGTCAAATGAAGCAAGAACCATCATGAAGAAACAATATACAAAGACCATCCTCCACAATGCTAATTTGCACAATTGCAAGTAAGCCCTCCTCCACCAATTTTCATCCAAGGAAAGAAACAAAGGAAAAATGGCCGAAACGGAAAGCAAACTGGCAACTTCATAAAACTGATCCCGTAATAAATTACAGGAAACCCCGCTACTGTATATACATACCCGCATTTGTATTCCGACCGAAATACAAATGCAATGAGACGAAATCTACACTGTATAATACTAGGATCCGGCTTAAAGCAAAGCCCGCTAGTATTATCGGTCCGATCATGATCCGTGTAATACCGCACGTATATGATCGAACCCTGCTATATCTCCATACGGCCTCTGTTAGTGTATATGCCCTAGAGGCCATTACTGTATCATACTAGTTTGTATATTACTTAATGGAAGCTTGGGATATTCACAGTTGTATATACAATCTTGCTCGAAATAGTAGTATGCTACTTGGTTTGTCTCTTCTTTAATATGTGCATGTGTTTCTTTTAGCATATTGCTGATATACATATTAGTAGAGCCCTTAGGATCTTTGCTTGATTACCAGCGTTGTGATGGCGCTCGTACTCGTGGGAGCTGGGTAATCTATAAGCACATCCTTATACAGGTCCCTGGTCGTTGGACTATCGAGACAGGGCAACGATACTCCGGAGTAGACTAGCGTATGCGCTTCTCATCCCAGTGTGGGAGACGGTTTGTCCTACAGCCGTTAGTACGTCGTACTTGGGATAGTATGCGGGTGCTCGTTAGGTTACGAGTACACTGGACAGGGCTCGTTAGGTTACGAGTACACTGGACAGGACTCGTCGGGAACTGTTGGTTGGTATTATACCTTTCGTCAGTTATCAGTTCCCAGGTGACATGAGTACAGCTTAGTCCGTTGACTTGACACTGTCACTTCGCCTCGAGTGTGTTCCCACTGCACTTTGATTACTACCCTACCACGGCTCAAAGGAGTCGTGCAAACAGGTAGTTTTTGGGTGCAGTCCCGAGGCACTTGGAGGCAGTGACGGTTAGACAGGATTCGTCTCTCCCGGTATTGGGGGTTGACAACGCGCTGTGTCCAGGAGAGCCATTACACGAGTAGTCCCTGGCCACGGTAAGCGAGATATACTGGTAGGTTTCCAGTGTTATCTCAGGGTGTTCTGGGCTACACTCCGACACGACTTGTACCGCTATTAGGGGACTGACGTTCACCGCCCCCTAGGCCCACCATGCGATGCATCAGACGAACAGACCGGACTGTACGGAGACTGTCACATACAGGCTCAGTAGGAGTTCAGATGGGGTTCACCTCGTCAGTCTTCTTATCGACATCTACCTGGGGACCGTTACGTACAGCTAGTGCCGCTTGCGGTCTGTGGTTAAACCCACTGCCAGCGTAGTGTCGAGTCTTTAGAGTCCCACACAGAGAGCTATTCGCCTTTAGGCAAAATGAGTAGAGGTCGCATAGTTTTGCGACAGGGTTCGTTCACATCCGCGCACTTGTGCACGTTTGCTGTCCGGACAGTTTATACTAGCGGGCTTTGGTTTAAGCTGGATCCTAGTATATGATTTGGGATTGGTTTTTCTCATTGTATTCGTGTTCCTCGGATCACGAATGCGGGTGCGTATGCACAGTTGTTTGAGACAGAGGGAGAGAACCTTGATTAGGGTTAATGGCTATTGTCATTTTATTAACCCTAATGCTTATGTGTGTATTATAGTTAATTGATAATTAGTTTAATAATTGTGCATGGTTATGGTTGTTGACCATTTGACCTCCTTGACTTGTTGACCTAGGTTGACACTTTGACCATCATCATTTCTTTTGGAAGATGCTTTTTGATCCTTGCAAATTGAAATGATAATGGTCATGTCATGATTAACCATGACAATTATCTTACTAATTATCTAATTAAAATAATACACATATATTTGTGAGAATGGTTTATTCTATTCACATTCTATCATTTCATTTCTCTCTCTTGTTCTTTCTCTCCCTCATGCTCTCCCCTCTCATGTGTTGAGAAACATTTGAGCTTGAGAAAAACCCTCTCTTGATCATCTCTACTCTCATCTAGGGTTGAAGGACTAGCACTTCTTAAACCCTAGTTACTTCTAGCTTGGAGTTGAAGCCAAAGGTTGAGGCTTTCGGGTGGATCTTTCTTTGACGGGAGAAGACGACAAGGTGACCTCCTTCCACTACTCCAAGGAGCAAGGAGAGAAGGACATAAAGCCCAAGGTATAACCTTTCTAGCACTTAGCTAGTTTCTAGTTAGCTTTACCAAGTTTTTGTTTAGCAAAGATCCTTCATAGTGTAGTCCATGTTGCCTAAGTTGATAAAAATCCGATTTTTATTCCGTTTTCCGCCTCCCCGCAAGTACCGGGATGGGCAATGTGGACTTACATTGGTATCAGAGCCTAACTAAACATAAACTAGCTATGTAGTGAAGTGTATCGAAGTTCGAAACGTAAAAATCGAAAACCAAGTTTTCGAAACCCTAAGTTTCTGTTAAAATTTTTTCTGGTCAAAACAAAATTTGTTATATTCCAAAAATCGTCTCAGGGTTTTTTGAAGATAACCACCAAACCCGGTCCAGTGACTCGACCAAGGAGCCGCGGTTCCGCGGCAATAGCAAGCTATTGCCGCGCAACCGCGGCCAAGTTGGCTCTTCACTGGGTCGAGTTTGGTGCAGTGTATCTCTGGCTTGGTTTTAGGATTTTTAAGATATTTTATATGTGCCCAGATTTTCCAGAATAGAAATTTATTTTTGGGGGCCTATAAATCCGTATTTTTTTTTCCGAACTTCAATACACTTTGACTATAAGGTTATATCTGTGATGTATGTATGTATTGAACGTCGGCTAATTGTTATATGTCGATTAGTCGGGGTTATACATCTCTGTGATCTGTGTTTGATATTGGTATGTGTATATGAATGGGTTGGATTGTCGCGGGTGAATAGCCGGGGTGGATGTGAGATGAGTGTTGTTTTTCCTTTCATTCATTGTAACATGTAAATTGATGTAATATTATTATTTGTATGGCCGCACAACCGGGTCGGGGTTGTAGCCGTCATTGTATAATTCTTTTTACTGTTTTTGCTCCTAGGATAGACCCATGGAGGGGGTGCACAAACTACCGGGTATCTCGAAGTGCCGAGTGGCCTACTCACGGTGTTGAGGGAGGTTGCTTCGCTTCGGGTACTTGGCGGGTAGTTTGCCGCACCCGTAGGGGTCTTGGGTGGGGTATTTGGCTATTCACCGCGACCGTGTAATCCGCTTTTCGTTGCAGGCTCGAACGGATTGCGGATTCCTAGTATATCCAATGTATTCATCTGTGATCTGTAATGTCTATCATTGCTATATACTTATATATGATAACTATTTAGGCGTTGCTTATGTTTTACGGCCGCGCTAGCCCAGCCCCCGCTCTGTTGTTAGTTAAGTAACCTAACGGGTGATGACGGGGCCCCGTGGTGAATGCGAATGGCATAAGCGTACGTCATATTTTGGTTGTTTTCTGCAATGGTAGGTTTAAATGATGGGACGCATTAAAAGAACTAATGCAAGAAAATAAACCAAGTAAAAGTCGATTGGAACACTTTGAAAACTACTCGGTTCTTTTCAAAACTAAACTTTTAAACATGGAGCTTGAACCACTCCTTTTAAAAGCTATCTCGTTCCATCAATTATATCAAGTTCACTACGTTCACGGTTTCGCCAAAACCATCCGTATCCCTCCGTCATTCCACATGAATGGTCAAAAAGTATTCAAGCTATGTATTTTGGCCAAAGTCAAGGCATAGTGATTGGTAGCTATTGGGTATTCATGTGCAGCATAGATAGATGCGTTGGTTTGGGACAATCGTGCTGCCATTTTGGCCAAAGTCAAGGGTAGGTACGGGTGGGTCCAAATTAACCAGGAGAATGACGGGTAGAACTTGACATGTGACTTATGATATTTTGGCCAAAGTCAAGGTCATAAGAGCATGGGGCAAAAATCAACATCGGGAGTTTCATAAGTACTGAAACTTGCTAGCGTTGCATACCATTTGGAGTGTGATGATTCTGGTAGGATTCCTTCGGTTTTATTACGCGATGATATTTGGATCCCGATCCTACTGTGAGTATATGCTACTCCTCGGGAAAACTCTCACTTAACGATCAATGCTATAAACTTAGTAGGTGTTTAGAAAGGTGTTAGCGGGGCTACGCCCACAGGGAAAAGAGCTTACTTAATTAAGGAACTTCGCGAAAGCGTTGGAAAACCTCCCTCGAAGTACCGACACTGGCCTGGCTAAACGGTTAAGCAAGTATTGTACAGTGAGAGTGATCCTGACTAATCCTTTTCTTTACGGTTTGAAAAGGGATTCGAGAGACAATGGGAGCCATCCAATTTAGACAAACTAAAAACCACTCTAAACTTGCAAGAGCATCATGCTAAAGTGTTTCTTTTCTCTCTCCTAATTGCAGCGACCATTCAAGATGACCGGACTTAAGTTATTACTAGATAAAAACATATTGACAGGGCCAAACTACAAAGATTGGCTCAGGAATGTCAAGATGGCAATCACTTACGACAAGTTGGGGTATGTCCTTACCACCAAAGCTCCCCCTGTCCCAGGTCCCAAAACCAGTGTCGTAGATAGGGAAATTTACAAGACCTGGGAAATAGATTGCGCGAAGGCCAGATGCCTCGTACTAGCCTCGATGGACAACGAACATCAGAGGAGGCACGAGAATATGGACCTAGAGTCCATATTTCTTCATACAAAAGAACTGTATGGAGAGCAGTCTCGTATCGCCAGATACGAAGTGTCGAAGAAGTTTTTCGGCAAGGTTGGCCGTCGGATCATCGGTAGTGGAACACGTGCTTAAGATGATTGGCTACATTGAGGAGCTCGCAGACCTTGGGACCACGTTGGAGAATGAACTCTACACTGATTTGATTCTCCAGTCCCTTCCTTCCACTTATGCCCAGTTTATTCTTAACTTCAACATGCAAGGAAAGGAAGTTGAACTTTCCGAACTTCTGAACATGTTGAGGAGTGCTGAGGGCACCCTACAGAAAGGTAGGGAGACATCCACTTTGTTTGTAGGAGGATCTTCCTCTTCTAGATCCAGGGCGAAAGCCAAGGGTAAGAAGAAGAAAGCCCCCGCCAAACCAAGAGGCGGTGTCGGTAAAGTGGATACGAAGGGAAAAGGTAAAGCAACAAAGATAGCGGGGAAGCTAGTGGGGAAGGAAGAATGCTTCTATTGTCACAAAAGTGGTCACTGGAAACAGGATTGCAAGGCTTGGAAGGCCAGAACACAGGATTTGAAGCGGGTTGCGGCTTCAGCTTCAGGTGTGTATGTTATTGAAAACCGTCTATCAATAAACTCTACATCCTGGGTATTGGATACCGGATCAGGATCTCATATCTGTAATTCTTTGCAGGCGTTGAGAAAGCGTAGAGTTTTGAAGGCAGGTGACATGACCCTCAGAGTTGCAAACGGTGCTAGCATGGATGCTGAGGCCGTGGGGGACTATCACCTGGGATTGTCGGATGGACATTTTTTTGGTGTTGCGTAGTTGTTATTTTGTACCAAATGCAACCTGTAATATCATTTCTGTATCTTTATTATCTAAAGAAGGTTATGAATTTGCATTTGTAAGTAATGTAGTGAACATTCACCTTAATCAAGCTTTGATTGGGTCAGGTACATTGAACAACGGTATATACATATTAAACCAACCACAGATTTTCAATGTCCAGAATACACATAAAAGAAAGTCTCCAGAAATAAATAAAACTTTCTTATGGCATTGTAGACTGGGTCACATCAATGAGAGAAGGTTGACCAAGTTACACACAGAAGGATATTTGGATCCGTTCGAATATCAATCGTATGCAACTTGTCAATCCTGTCTCAAAGGAAAGATGACAAAGACTCCGTTTACTGGACAAGAAGAAAGAGCGAGCGAGCTCTTGGGACTCGTACACAATGACGTGTGCGGTCCAATGTCTACACATGCACGAAGCGGTTATTCTTACTTCATTACTTTTACGGATGACTTTTCAAGGTACGGTTATGTCTTCTTAATGAAACATAAATCCGAGACTTTTGAAAAATTCCAGGAATATAAGAATGAAGTAGAAAAACAAACAGGCAAAAGTATAAAGACACTGAGATCTGATCGAGGTGGTGAATACTTGAGTGCTGAGTTCCTGGGTTACTTAAAAGAGAATGGAATTCTCTCTTAGCTTACTCCTCCATACACTCCGCAACATAATGGTGTATCAGAGAGACGGAACCGAACCCTATTGGATATGGTACGCTCCATGACGAGTAACGCTGAGTTGCCGCGATCGTTCTGGGGATATGCGCTAGAATTAGCTGCATACCTTTTGAACCGAGTTCCAACTAAGACTGTACCTACTACACCATATCAGATGTGGTGTGGGAAGAGACCCTATCTTAATCACATTAAGACATGGGGATGTCCAGCTTTTGTAAAAAAGCAGCATGCGGACAAGCTCGAGGCACGCTCAGTACAGTGTAAGTTTGTGGGATATCCAAAGAGCTCCAAGGGATATTACTTCTATTGCGAAGAGGAACAAAAAGTCCTTGTTTCTCGCCATGCCCACTTTCTAGAACACCAGTTCATAGAAAAAGAATTAAGTGGGAGCACAATAGAACTGGAAGAAATTCCAGAACCATGAGCTATTACTGAAATCTTGGTTGAACCAGAGGGTTCAAAAGATCAGGACATTCCCACGCCACTCCGCAGGAGTAGTAGGCAGTCTCATTCGCCCGAGAGATACTACGGTTTTCTCATTGACGGGGATAGAGAGGATTGCATCATAGATTGTGATGAGCCTACTAGCTTCCAGCAGGCCATCCAGAGCGTCGACTCGGTAAAATGGCTGGATGCAATGCGGACCGAGATGGAGTCCATGTACACCAACAAAGTATGGACGTTGGACATTGCTCCAGACGGGGTGAAACCCGTAGGATGCAAGTGGATCTTCAAAAGGAAGATTGGTGTAGATGGACAGGTTGAGACCCATAAAGCTAGACTGGTAGCAAAGGGTTTTCGTCAGCGACCTGGTTTGGACTATGACGAAACCTTTTCTCCAGTAGCTATGCTGAAATCCATTCGGATCCTTCTTGCCATTGCTGCCTTCCACGATTATGAGATTTGGCAGATGGACGTAAAGACAGCTTTTCTAAATGGACATTTAGAGGAGTGTGTCTATATGGATCACCCAGAGGGTTTCATTCAGAGTGGGAGCAGCGGAAAGGTATGCAAGTTGCTTAAATCCATTTATGGACTAAAGCAGGCATCGCAGAGTTGGAACATCTGTTTTGATGAGACGGTCAATGAATTTGGCTTTATCAAAAATCCAGATGAACCATGCATCTATTGTAGATTTGTAGCGAGAACTGTAGTATTCCTCGTTTTATACGTGGATGACATTCTCTTAATAGGAAATGACATTCCTATGCTACAATCTGTCAAGGGGTTCTTGTCACACAGGTTCTCCATGAAAGACCTGGGTGATGCCTCATACATTCTGGGTATCCGGATCTACCGTGACAGATCCAAGAGGATATTAGGACTTTCGCAGTCCAGGTACATCGACGCCATACTGAAGAGATTTAGTATGGAAGATTCCAAGCGCGGTAATCTACCGGCTTGTCATGGGATCACCCTCTCCAAAGAGATGTCTCCCAAGACTGACTTGGAAAGGGATCGCATGTCTATTATACCCTACGCTTCTGCGGTAGGCTCTATAATGTATGCGATGTTGTGTACCAGACCGGATGTGGCTTATGCACTGAGTGTGGTAAGCAGGTATCAGTCAAACCCTGGGGAGAAACATTGGATAGCAGTAAAGAACATTCTCAAGTACCTGATAAGGACTAAGGAGATGTTCTTGGTGTATGGCGGAAAAGACCTGCAGATTGAGGCCTTTGCTGACTCCAGCTTCTAGAGTGACAAGGATGATTCCAAGTCCATGTCGGGTTTTGTCTTCACCCTCAATGGAGGGGCGGTGTGTTGGAAGAGTTCCAAACAGGAAACCGTTGCGGACTTGACTATGGAAGCGGAATACATCGCTGCATCTGATGCCGCAAAAGAAGCTGTATGGATGAGGAAGTTCTTGAAAGAACTTCAGGTGGTTCCGTCCATTGTTGACCCAATACGTCTGTATTGTGACAACAACGGGCTATAGCTTTAGCGAAGGAACCCAGGTCCCATCAGAAATCCAGACACATCTTAAGGCGGTATCACCTGATCAGGGAGATCGTGGATCGCCAGGAGATCGAGGTCCGGAGAGTTGCATCAGAGGATAACACAGCAGATCCATTCACCAAGGCCTTGCCCCAGACTCAGTTCGAGCGGCTGATCGAGATAATAGGTCTTCGATATGCCAGTACATGGCCTTAGTGCAAGTGGGAGATTGTTAGTGTATATGCCCTAGAGGCCATTACTGTATCATACTAGTTTGTATATTACTTAATGGAAGGTTGGGATATTCACAGTTGTATATACAATCTTGCTCGAAATGGTAGTATGCTACTTGGTTTGTCTCTGCTTTAATATGTGCATGTGTTTCTTTTAGCATATTGCTGATATACATATTAGTAGAGCCCTTAGGATCTTTGCTTGATTACCAGCGTTGTGATGGCGCTCGCACTCGTGGGAGCTGGGTAATCTATAAGCACATCCTTATACAGGTCCCTGGTCGTTGGACTATCGAGACAGGGCATCGATACTCCGGAGTAGACTAGCGTATGCGCTTCTCATCCCAGTGTGGGAGACGGTCTGTCCTACAGCCGTTAGTATGTCGTACTTGGGATAGTATGCGGGTGCTCGTTAGGTTACGAGTACACTGGACAGGGCTCGTTAGGTTACGAGTACACTGGACAGGACTCGTCGGGAACTGTTGGTTGGTATTATACCTTTCGTCAGTTATCAGTTCCCAGGTGACATGAGTACAGCTTAGTCCGTTGATTTGACACTGTCACTTCGCCTCGAGTGTGTTCCCACTGCACTTTGATTACTACCCTACCACGGCTCAAAGGAGTCGTGCAAACAGGTAGTTTTTGGGTGCAGTCCCGAGGCACTTGGAGGCAGTGACGATTAGACAGGATTCGTCTCTCCCGGTATTGGGGGTTGACAACGCGCTGTGTCCAGGAGAGCCATTACACGAGTAGTCCCTGGCCAGGGCAAGCGAGATATACTGGTAGGTTTCCAGTGTTATCTCAGGATGTTCTGGGCTACACTCCGACACGACTTGTACCGCTATTAGGGGACTGACGTTCACCGCCCCCCTAGTCCCACCATGCGATGCATCAGACGAACAGACCGGACTGTACGGAGACTGTCACATACAGGCTCAGTAGGAGTTCAGATGGGGTTCACTTCGTCAGTCTTCTTATCGACATCTACCTGGGGACCGTTACGTACAGCTAGTGCCGCTTGCGGTCTGTGGTTAAACCCACTGCCAGCGTAGTGTCGAGTCTTTAGAGTCCCACACAGAGAGCTATTCGCCTTTAGGCAAAATGAGTAGAGGTCGCATGGTTTT
Source organism: Agapanthus africanus (assembly GCA_030015575.1). NCBI lineage: Eukaryota > Viridiplantae > Streptophyta > Magnoliopsida > Asparagales > Amaryllidaceae > Agapanthus > Agapanthus africanus. The sequence continues at coordinate 45,975,293 of JASDDO010000006.1, forward strand.
GCGACAGGGTTCGTTCACATCCGCGCACTTGTGCACGTTTGCTGTCCGGGCAGTTTATACTAGCAGGCTTTGGTTTAAGCCGGATCCTAGTATATGATTTGGGATTTGTTTTTCTCATTGTATTCGTGTTCCTCGGATCACGAATGCGGGTGCGTATGCACAGTTGTTTGAGACAGAGGGAGAGGACCTTGATTAGGGTTAATGGCTATTGTCATTTTATTAACCCTAATGCTTATGTGTGTATTATAGTTAATTGATAATTAGTTTAATAATTGTGCATGGTTATGGTTGTTGACCATTTGACCTCCTTGACTTGTTGACCTAGGTTGACACTTTGACCATCATCATTTCTTTTGGAAGATGCTTTTTGATCCTTGCAAATTGAAATGATAATGGTCATGTCATGATTAACCATGACAATTATCTTACTAATTATCTAATTAAAATAATACACATATATTTGTGAGAATGGTTTATTCTATTCACATTCTATCATTTCATTTCTCTCTCTTGTTCTCCCTCTCCCTCAAGCTCTCCCCTCTCATGTGTTGAGAAACACTTGAGCTTGAGAAAAACCCTCTCTTGATCATCTCTACTCTCATCTAGGGTTGAAGGACTAGCACTTCTTGAACCCTAGTTACTTCTAGCTTGGAGTTGAAGCCAAAGGTTGAGGCTTTCGGGTGGATCTTTCTTTCACGGGAGAAGACGACAAGGTGACCTCCTTCCACTACTCCAAGGAGCAAGGAGAGAAGGACATAAAGCCCAAGGTATAACCTTTCTAGCACTTAGCTAGTTTCTAGTTAGCTTTACCAAGTTTTTGTTTAGCAAAGATCCTTCATAGTGTAGTCCATGTTGCCTAAGTTGATAAAAATCCGATTTTTATTCCGTTTTCCGCCTCCCCGCAAGTACCGGGGTGGGCAACGTGGACTTACAGCCTCTACAGCGTTTCGCCCGAAACTTGAGAAACGGTCTGTGGGGGACTATAAAGACTCGTCAATACTTTGGTTGTGGATTTAACCACTAGCACGTCAGAGGTATTAGCCATACGTAACGGGCTACCAGGTATTGACCAAAAGGGACGTCGATGAGCGAACTCATCCTGACACCCTACTGAGCCTGTCAGTGACAATATCCGTACAGTCCGGTCCGTTCGTCTATGAGCATCGCATGGCAGGCCTAGGGGGTTGGTAAAAGTCAGACCCCCAAAAGCGGTACAAGTCGTGTCGGAGTGTAGCCCAGAACACCCTGAGATACTACTGGAATACCTACCAGTAAATCTCCTGCCTTGGCCAAGGACTTCGTGTAATGGCTCTCCTAGACACAGCGCGACCTCACCCCCAATACCGGGAGAGACGAACCCCTGCAGATCCGCTCACTGCCTCCATGTGGCTCGGGATTGTACCCAACTAAAACCTGTTTGCACGTCTCCTTTGAGCGTGGTAGGGTAGTAATCAAAGTACAGTGGGAACTCACACGAGACAAATGACGAGCTCAGGTCGATGAACTAACCTGTACACATGTCACCAGGGAACTGCTATCTGACGTCAGGTATAAGACCAACTAGCATGTTCCCGGTGAGTCCTGTTCGGTGTACTCATAACCCAATGAGCACCTGTATACATATTAGGTGAACCAACTGACACCAGTGGCTTGTGAGACCGGCTACCGCCCCTCGTCGGGGTCTCGACTGTATACACTAGTCTACTCTGGAGTATCGATGCCCTGTCTCGAAACTCCCAAGACTAGGGACCTTTTAAGGATGTGCTTATAGACCCCAGCTCCCACGTATATGATCGCCCTCATACTGCTGGCAGTCAAGCAAGAATCCTAGGGGCTCTATCAACGCACAATAGTAACCTGTAAGGTCACCTAAAGCAGTACACGATGATAAAGATAAACCAGATAGCATACTATCATCTTGAGTAAGACTGTCCTACTGGGACAGGTCCTCCCTCAATCATTGCAATCACGTGCCTGTGATCCAATAATTGACTCTGAGGGCACTATCTCCAACAATCTCCCACTTGCACTCAAGGCTAATTATTACGATGTCACATACTCACAGCCCGTGTGATACAGAACACCCAACTCCTCTACTAATCAGTCTCACAAAACCAGTTTGCGAAACTAATGTGTTCGAGGAATAGCCTCAGTGAGTGGATCCACCTTGATGTTTCTTTCTATGTCTCTCTTTATCTCAAGTTCGCGAAGAAAGCCATCTCCCGAAATGAGCAATACCTGTCTTAGAATATGTCTGGATATCTGATAGGACCTAGTGTTAGTTATGTATATGCCCTAGAAGCCATTGTTGTACATATGATGTATATTATAATGGATGCTTGGATATATATAGAGACTTTCTTGCTCGTCATGATAGTATGCTATTTGGTTTCACTTTATCTTAACATGTTGACTTGTACTGGTTTACTGTCTTACACTCACATGTTGATAAAACCCTTAGGATCTGTACTCGACTACTAGGACTATGATGAGATCATACTGGTGGGGCCATGGTAGTCGATGAGTACATCCTATAACTGTTCCTAGTCGAGGGTATATCGAGACAGGGCATCGATACACCAGAGTAGACTAGCGTATACGCATCTTGACCCATATGATGGGCGATGGATGATCCCTTATCCATCGGTGTTTGACATCAGAGATGGTGTACGGGTGCTCAGTGGAGACTGGGTACACTGGACGGACTCGCCGAGAACTCCCAGATGGTGATATACCACACGTCAGATGGCAGTTCTCCCGTGACACTGGTACATGGTAGTCTGTAGACCCGAGATCGTCATAGAGTCTTGTGTGATTCCCACTGTGCTTTGGTTTCCACCTTACCACGTCCAAGAGGGCGTGCAAAATGGTGGCTTTTGGGTATAGTCCCGAATCACATGGAGGCAATGAGCGATAGGAGGGGATTCTTCTCTCCCAGTATAGGGAGTTGATGTTGTGCTGTGTTCGATTGGCTATAACTGGAAGTCCCTGGCCAGGGCTGATATAGAGATTTACTGGTAAGTGTTATCGGTAGTTTCTCGACCCGTTATGAGTCTCACATTGACACGACTTATCGGTTGCTGGGGTCTGACCTATACCACCCCTAGACTAGATATGCGACATATCAGACGAACAGACCGGACTGTACGGGAGTGTTACTGATTGGATTCACAGGAGAACGTACAGGCTAATTTGTTGATCTTCTAATCGCTCAATACCTGGGTGGCTGTTACGTTTAGCTGACCGCTTGCAGCTTGTGGGTGTTTGATATGATCATCACCTGCTACCGGCGTATTGACGATTCTTTAGAGTCCTACACAGAGGTTTCTTGGCTCAGGCAAAACGGAGTAGAGGCACATATGTGATATGTGCAGGACCGAGGATAATGCGATATGTGATACCGTATTATATTCTCGCGATATTTAGATATGAACCAGGTCATCGGATCAAGTGTTGATTCGATGAATCGGTACATGATATATTAGTCGGTTATATTCGATATAGCCGGATTGTCGGATCAAGTGTTGATTCGAAGATTTAATGTATAATAATATATATGATATATTGTATTACATTATCTAATATTGGCTCACTTTATTATTTCATTTTCTCACAGGATAATACATTGATATATATGCGATATATGTTAATTGTATTATTTTTCTTTTGTTGCAAATATATAATATATATGTGATATATATTATTGCAACATGATATGATTAATAATGGAACATGTTTAGCAGAGATTAAGCAAGGTTAGGTTTTGATTAGAGTTAGCTCCTTCTTGCACCATCTAGAAGCTTTCCTTTTGTCAAGTGTAAGATATTATGGTTGATATTATCTTATGACTCATTCTTTAACCTAACCAAACCCTAGCCCTAGCTTATTCCCTACAAAGGTTATCCTTGTCATCCTTGACCATGGTTCCATGATTAATCATATATTCATTTCTACTATTCATCACAAAAGGATTAACTCTTTTTCATCATCATCTTCTCTCTTGAGCTTTGAGAAAGCTTGCTAGATTTTCCTTTTGTGATGATTTCTTGTGAGAATATGATATAAAAAGAAAGCATAAATACTACTCCATCATCCTCATCTAATCTAGCCCATTAGATTAGGGTGTTCACCTCATTAGAGTGAGAGAGCTTGAGTTATAGCAACTTCGACGTAGATCATCGGAGAAACGGAACACTTCAAGCTAGCATGGATCGTTCGAGTCGTGGAACCTCTCTTGAGTCTGGAAGATCGTGGATCTCTGCGAAGGGACTTCTACTCGGAGCTTATGAAGCGAAGGAGCGGACTACAAAGGTTGTAATCCCTCACACTTAGTAGTAAAGATGTTTACTTGCATGTTAAACCCAAATAATCTAGCAAAGATCTCGGCTTTGGGTTTTTCGGCATGTCTAAAATTTTATTCGGGCATGGTTGATGCCTTATGAACCCTCATAAGAGTGCCTAGGAACCCTACACCTAGCTCATAAATGAACTCCAAATCCAAACTTCTTTGACTGTATCGTCAACTGAACTTAATCAGTATCCTGCGTCATGCCTCCCTCAGTATCCCCTTGGACCACCTGTCCAAAATACTGCCCCTCGTCAGAAGGAAAACTATAACTCTGACAACCTCTTTGCCATCCATGTCACCTTGGAAGCTTGGAATGATAACTGTCTCCTAAAAGAGACTGTTGTTATCATATCCCTAGAACATCCACTTATGTTCTGCTTCCGTTCGTTTCTCCAGGATTGGATCAATATCAACATATTGCATCTACTGCAAAAAAACAACATCTGGTGTAGTGCTTGACATCTCATGATTGACTCAATTTCCTAAGCAAGTGATCTGCCAATCATGCACATCCCTCTCCACTTTAGTCTGTAAGACACCTTTAGAGAGGGTGACTCCATCACCTGCAGGTACACTACCGTGCCTGGAGTCGTCCATTCTAAAACACCTTCAGAATGCTGTCTAAGTACCCTGATTGGAAAACTACCCAAATCTAGATCTAAAACCATAGATCCAGTAACCAGAATGTCTTGATATTATATCCAAGTCCCATGTGGAGAAACCACTGTGTGACAACCAAAGTATAACCGATTGTAGTATAGGAACATCACTTCCTACTCTGTGTATGTCATCCAAATACCAGGATATCACACCCTACTACCTTCTTAACAGATCCATCCCCTATTCTGATGAAGTCAAACCTATGACTGTCATATCAGAAATAGATGATCTATCTCCGCTACACCTGCTTTAGTCTATAAATAGACATAAGCCACTTGTCCACCAATGCTTCCGCTGCTCCCACTGACTACGACAACCCTCTGGCAGAGTCATATACACGTACGCTTCTAAAGCCAGTTCAGAACGACGCTATACTCATCCTCCTGCCGGGTCTCATAGTCTGGAACAACAGCAATGGCAAGTCTGGGTAAACAAAAACCTCCCTGCTACTGTCCTTGAGGCTACCAGAGTACCTCTCGGGTGCCTGAGGTTATCCACCTTATCTGCGGAGTGGCCAATGGAATGTCAATCCAGATTGAATCTTTAGGTTCTTATCAAATTTTCAGTAATCGTTTGCGGTTCTGGAATCACTTTCAGTTCTACCATACTCCCACTACTGTTTTCTGAAAAAGTCCATTTTTATCAAAACTGTGGCGAGTCAAGAACAATATCACTATTGATCTTCCAGATGGTAGAAAGTCAACCCTCGTCATAGCCTGGGTCAACCCACAAACAGCCATTACAGAAACGTGCCTTGAGTTATCCAGAGTCTGGTTTTAAGCATAAGCCGGACAACTCCCCGTACCTTAACATCGTTAAGATATGAACTGTTCTATATCCAATATAGAACCAGAGGCATTGATTTAATTGAATCAGATTCAAATCATGCAGCTGTCTCCAGTGCATGTCAACTAAATGGAAGGAGGCCGATTAGCGTTACTCAACTTAGGAATGCTTCCAATTATGAGTAACCTGAAAGAGAAGCAAGTTCTCTTAATCATTACTATCAACTGAATACCATACACAAGTATCTACATCTTCGATCACCTTGAAGAATCCTGATACTTGCAACACCTGGTTCTCTAATTTATTCTTATACCTATAACTTCTCAAAACTCAGACCCTGCGTTTCCACGAAACACATGTCTAAGAACTAGAGAAGTCACAAGTAAACAGAATATAGTGTGAGGACCAACCCCTCTGTCCTCATGGACGCTGGACAACATACAATACTCTGTATAAGTCCCTTGAGTCTAATAACTCACTCCCTGTGTGTCGTAGGTTGAAAACTGTACTTATGGTTACGAAGAATTACACCGCTGTTTAATGCTCCTTACCTAACCATCCACTGATATAGGTAAATGTCATAGACATAATTTCAAAAAGGTATGTCTCACTCTATAAAAATAGACGTATAGATATATCAATTTGAAATTGGTGCATAACAGCGAATATTCAAAACCAAATATTTGCCGTCCGGCAAACTACCCAGGTGATTTCCTCAAATATCACCAATTACAACGAATTCCGATATAATGAGGATGATCACCTAATTCCCAATAACTTACTCCCACTCATCATCTATAAACAATACAGATGTGAGAATCATACCTGGTAAATACATTCCCTGGAGCAAGGGCTAATTGGGAAATCAGTTTTCTTTTAACAATACACAGTGAAACTGAAACATGCAAATGTTTCGTAGGGGTATTCGGGTATTCCAAGTAATGCCTCTTCCATTATCCAGATTCACAACTGTAACCGTATATTTCTATGCCATCTCTCCACATCCCTTCATATGTCTTTAGTCATTACCTTCTGTACACCCTTTTAGGCTAAATGGTTTTCTTCCTTCCCTACCGTTCGGCACCAGCCTATGGTTTGGAAGAAGACTATCCAATAAGCGTAATGGGTGTACTGTCCTAATCCTAAGAGCACTCGCAACGCGAAAGAAGGTGAAGATAAAAGACACCTTAATAAACCTTATTCCTATTTCTTCTGAACCAGAATCCATCCCCGAACTCGAACAAGTTCCTTTCGAGTTCGTATATAACCATACGATGGAGTATCCAATAAACTGTAGATCTTCGTAGTGATACGGAGTGTCCTGGAGAAATACAAAGGTGAAGTGGGAGCGGTAATGAAATACTTGGTTTGGTCGTGAATAGCAGTCGCAATTTACTTTGCCCTCCTTCTAATCCCTTTATTTGTCTTTACATAATACCTTCTGTACACCATCGTTAGGCTAATTGGTTTTCTTCATTCCCTACCGGTCGGCACCTTCCTATGGTTTGGAGGAAGACTATCCAATTTGCGTAATAGGTGTACTACCCTAATCCAAGGAGTTCTCGCAACCTGAGAGAAGGTAAAAGGAAAAGACAACTGAATAGTCCTATCCGTTTTCTCCAGAACCAGAAACCATCCTCGAATAAATTCCTTCGAGTTCGTATATAACCATACGATGGTTTTATCCAATGGAAGTGGACGTTCGTAGTAATACGGGGTGTCCTGGAGAAAAGGGTAAAAGTAGGAGTGGCAATGAGGTATGCAACTCTGACAATCCAAAAGCCAGTGTTTAAGAAGGTTCGGTTAATCTTGATCACTAAGTCATAGTCTTAGGGTCGGGTCATGGTCGCTGCCGAAGAGAGAGAGGAAAGAAACACTCAGCGTGCACTATAACCTGGATTAGAATGGTTACCAATTTATCTAATCAGGAAACCTCCCACTGTAACGTCAATTTCTCCTCCAAACCTGAAAGGAGAATTAGTCGGGATCACCCGATGAGTAAACCAACTCATCAGCGAGAATCGGAATCCAACTATCATCGCATGATAACATGACGGAATCTGCTCACATTATCACACTCCAGAAGGTATGCGCATATCTGGTAAGTTTCAGTTTCTTTAGAAACTCCCGATGTGATTTTTACCCCATGCTTTTATGACCTTGACTTTGGCCAACAAATCATAAGTCACATGTCAAGTTCTACCCGTCATTCTCCAGGTTGATTTGAACCCACCCGTACCTACCCTTGACTTTGGCCAATAAGGCAGTACGACTGTCCCAAACCAACACATCTATCTATGCTGCATATGAATACCCAATAGCTACCAAACACTGTGCTTTGAGTTTGGCCAACAAACACAACTTGAATACTATTGACTATCCATATGAAACGACGGAGGGCTACGAATGGTTTTTGGCGAAAAACCTTTAAGGTAATGAACTTGATATCGTTGAAGGAACCGGATAACTTTATAAAAATATAGTGACGAAAACCTTTGCTAAAGAGGTCACTCCCGGTGAAGGGATCTCGGCTCTTTTCCCGTAGAATGAGGTGCAAGATATTCCAACTAAATACCACGATGCAAAGCAAAAGTAATCGACTATAGTGAAGTTATTGCCCTGACGCAAACTTCTGTCCAAGGGGTCACTCCCGGTGAAGGGATCTCGGCCCTTGCCTCATCGACTGAGGTGCAGGATATTCCAACTGAATATCACTGTGCAAAAATAAAGAGAACGTCCTTGTAATAACAGCTTTTTGAAAATTGTTCCAACAACATCAGAATAGGTTTGTTTAGCTTGCATTGATCCGAATCAATGCAGTCCCATCAATTGATCACACCAATAAAGAACGAAAATAATGATGTACGTATATGCCATCCGCATTCGCCACTGGGTTCCGTCATTACCCGTTAGGTTACTTAACTAACGACAGAGCAGGGACTAGACTAGCGCGGATGCAAAACATATACAACATCTACTAGTATATATATCAATATATAATATTCGCTCAAGGCGTGATAAAATGCAACATCACAGAAATGTAATAAGCATCACAGAACAATACACATATCTGGGATCCCCGGGTTTTATAGAGCCGCTACTGAAACCCGACATTTCCCTGGTCGTGTGAATAGCCTGTGCAATGAAATCCTAGACCCCTACGGGCGCGGCAAGTTACCCGCCAAAACCTGAAGCGAGGCAGCCACCTTCAACAATGTGAATGGACCACCCAGCACTTCACGGAATCCGGTAACTTGTGCATCCCTCCTTGGGTCAACCTGTATCCCCTACGAGTGCGGCGAATAGCCCGCCAATTCTAGAGTGAAGCCACCTCCGTCTCAACGCCATGAGATGCGGGCCCGTTGCCCTCTAGAACCTGGCTATCCGTGCACCCTACCGTGGGGTAATCCTAGTACAGAAAGTAAAATATACATACAACGGGTACATCGACCTCAGCCCGGTCGTTCCCCAAAAGAATAATATATAAATAGGCAGTGACGGCAGTCCACATGTCGGACGCTCGCCCCGCAATATCAAATGTACATAAATAACCAAACTGTACTATGATTGCATCCAGGCTATCCCCCACGACCAATCCGCAACATCACAGCACAACATAGAACATCAACGTGAATGTCACGTCCGCAAATCCGTCTAAAAGGGCTATAGCAGTTAGACAGGATTTACCGATCAAATGACATTCACGGTGGCAGATATAATGTAAATACTGCGAACTAATATGTTTAAAATTTTCGATCGACTAAATTTTCCCAAGTGGGCCCCAATCACAACTGTAGCACTCAAAAAATTCTGGGCCCAAACAGAATATACCAAAAACCCCATTTCCAAGTCTAAGACCCTCGGTAAAAATTTGGTGCATTAAGGAGTCTAAGTGGCGGCGGAACCGCGGCCCAAGCATAGGTTTGGCCGCGGTTCCGCGGCTGAACAGTAATAACAGGTGACCAAATTTTTACAGAACTCTTAGAATTCCCTGCATGTATTTCTGCAACACACTGAAAAAATTTTTGAGCCAAAAAAAATTCGACAGAAACTGATGCAATGAAAACGCGGTTTTTGGAAAATCCGTTCGATCGAACTTGTAAACATGTTAGAGCAAGCTAGACTAGGTTAATGGCGTGGCTCTGATACCAGTGTAAGTGCACGGCGGCGCCCCGGCCGTCGGAACGAGGCCAAAATGCGGAAACGATACTTTTACAAAACTTGTAAACCGGCACCACCGCGCACTAAAATCCCGGATCGAGCCATTAACCTACTCTTAGCTAACTAGAGAAGGGGTAGAGAGATATACCGAGCGATCCGTGTCATTCGGTCTTCTCGTCGTCGTCCCGATCTCCCCGCGGAATCTCCGGTCTTCATCTCCTCGTCGGAAGGGCACCACATTGCCGGGTTCTTTTACGGGCTCCCACCTCTGGACCGAGGCAACTCGGGCACGAAGTTGGCGAGTCGACGTGTCCAAGAATGCTGTAGGAAATCTGTAGAACTTATGTCTCATGGGGTTGTATGAAGTTGCCCTTTTTAGTGGAGGAATGAGATGAACTTTTGGAGATGGAGCTATGGGATTTTTACAAGCAAAAATGAGACCAATTCTCATACTCCAAATTTTTGGACAGCCCACCCCCATCTTGTGTGGCCGGCCAAGAATCATGGAGAGGAATGAATGAGAGAGGGAGTGTATCAAAAATAATGCAAGAGAGAGAAAAGGTGATGATGAGAAGAAATGATCACAAACCAAATCCAACACTCCATCAACCATCATAACTCCAAAAGTCAAGAAATCATGAAGTAAAGAAGTCAAATGAAGCAAGAACCATCATGAACCAACAATATACAAAGGCTACCCTCCACAATGCTAATTTGCACAATTGCAAATAAGCCCTCCTCCACCAATTTTCAGCCAAGGAAAGAAACAAAGGAAAAATGGCCGAAACGGAAAGCAAACTGGCAACTTCATAAAACTGATCCCGTAATAAATTACAGGAAACCCCGCTACTGTATATACATACCCGCATTTGTATTCCGACCGAAATACAAATGCAATGAGACAAAATCTACACTGTACAATACTTGGATCCGGCTTAAACCAAAGCCCGCTAGTATTATCCGTCCGATCATGATCTGTGCAATACCGCACATATATGATCGAACCCTGCTATATCTCTATACGGCCTCTACAACGTTTCGCCCGAAACTTGAGAAACGGTCTGTGGGGGACTCTAAAGACCCGTCAATACTTTGGTTGTGGATTTAACCACTAGCACGTCAGAAGTATTAGCCATACATAACGGGCTACCAGGTATTGACCAAAAGGGACGTCGATGAGCGAACTCATCCTGACACCCTACTGAGCCTGTCAGTGACAATATCCGTACAGTCCGGTCCGTTCGTCTATGAGCATCGCATGGCGGGCCTAGGGGGTTGGTAAAAGTCAGACCCCCAAAAGCGGTACAAGTCGTGTCGGAGTGTAGCCCAGAACACCCTGAGATACTACTGGAATACCTACCAGTAAATCTCCTGCCTTGGCCAAGGACTTTGTGTAATGGCTCTCCTAGACACAGCGCGACCTCACCCCCAATACCGGGAGAGACGAACCCCTGCAGATCCGCTCACTGCCTCTATGTGGCTCGGGACTGTACCCAACTAAAACCTGTTTGCACGTCTCCTTTGAGCGTGGTAGGGTAGTAATCAAAGTACAGTGGGAACTCACACGAGACAAATGACGATCTCAGGTCGATGAACTAACCTGTACACATGTCACCAGGGAATTGCTATCTGACGTCAGGTATAAGACCAACTAGTATGTTCCCGGCGAGTCCTGTCCGGTGTACTCATAACCCAATGAGCACCTGTATACATCTTAGGTGAACCAACTGACACCAGTGGCTTATGAGACCGGCCACCGCCCCTCGTCGGGGTCTCGACCGTATACACTAGTCTACTCTGGAGTATCGATGCCCTGTCTCGAAACTCCCTGGACTAGGGACCTTTTAAGGATGTGCATATAGACCCCAGCTCCCACGTATATGATCGCCCTCATACTGCTGGCAGTCAAGCAAGAATCCTAGGGGCTCTATCAACGCGCAATAGTGACCTGTAAGGTCACCTAAAGCAGTACACGATGATAAAGATAAACCAGATAGCATACTATCATCTTGAGTAAGACTATCCTACTGGGACAGGTCCTCCCTCAATCATTGAAATCACGTGCCTGTGATCCAATAATTGACTCTGAGGGCACTATCTCCAACACATGCATACACTATTGTATCATGGTTGTTGATACAATGGATGGTGGCAATATAAGACTCACACACTTATAAATATGTTGATATTTTTTTTTGGATAAAAGAAAATGGAAATGGAAATTCTATCATGCTTGATTATTTTATTCACCTACTAACCTTTGCATTAACCTTGAGTTAATTTCCATGGCCATTTTGCATCCAAAAGAAAATATCTAGATATTTATAAACTAGGGTTAAGAGTGAGAATAATAATATATATATATTCTCTTCTCATTCTTTTCTCAATACTTATCATTATCTTGAGCTCTTCATTTGCCATCATCTTATTCCTCCTCTCTCTTGCTCTCTAGCTTTCATTAGTGAACAAAAGAGTGATCAAGTTAGGGTTTTGAAGTGAGAAAAAAAAACTACATCACCATTCTACACTACACTTGCCCATTAGTTTAGAGTGTTGGCTTCTACTTCTTCTCTTGATCTAGTGAAGCATCTAGCTTGGACAAAGAGGACTCCGAGTGGATCGTCGTGGACCTAGAAGATCTCAAGCAAGCTTCTTCCAACTCTCAAGTGGCCAAGGAGTCTAGCGTAGGGAGCTACAAAGGTTGTATTCTCAAATCCTAGCCTTTTACTACTTATGATGGTGTAAAAAGTCTTGTTACCCTAGCTTTTCTAGTTTGATCCTTAGGATGGTTTCTTTAGCACCCTATAATTTTTAATATGGTATGTGTGATGCTACCAAGCCCTAGTAGTGGTGCTGTAGAAACACTTTCAGAGATCCCTTCACCGGGAGTGACCTCTTTAGCGAAACTAGCAGATACTACAACTCATTCGGTTTTGTTTTTGACTGCTTCTATAGTTCTTGTTCTGCATAGTGGTATTTATGAAATATCCTGCATCTTATTCGATAAGGAAAGAGCCGAGATCCCTTCACCGGGAGTGACCTCTTTAGCAAAACTAGTAAAAGCCTAAAAAACACTCCTTTTCAAAATCACTTATTTCTACAACGATATCAAGTTCATTACTCTCATGGTTTTCTTAAAAACCTATGTAGCCCTCCGTCATTTCAGATAAGTAATACTTAGTATTCGTGCTACGTTTGTTGACTATGTTAAGGCGTAGTGTACGGTAGCTAATTAGTGTTTATCTGTTAAAACATGAGATGTACTTGGATTAGGGTAGTTGTACGACTTTGTTGACTATGTTAAGGGTCGTGCAGGTGGGTTTAATTCAATCGGGAAATGATGGGTTGAACTTGGCTAGCAATTATGATTTGTTGACTATGTTAAGGTCATAAGTTGCTAGGGGCAAAAGTATTATCAGGAATTTCAAATGTTGAAATTTGCAATGAGATTGCATAGCTCCTATGAGATAGTTGGATCTTGATACCCACTGCGAGTAAGAGTTACTCCTGGGAGAGTTTTACACATGGTAATTAGCCGATCAAGCAGGTGTATAGAAAGGTGTTAACGGGGTTATGCCTCTGGGAAAACGGGGTTATGCCTCTGGGAAAACGAATTTATTTTAATTAGGTCCGTGCGAAAGCACGGGGAACCTCCCTCAAAGTACCAACACTGGCCTGGCTGAAAGATTGGCGAACTTGTAAGGTGTAATTAATCCCGGCTAATCTTACCTTTTAGGGTTAGAAGGAAGATTTGATGAAAACAGTGGGAACCATCCTGATTAGATAAGATAATAACCAATCTAATCTTGCAAGAATGTACGCTAAAGTGTTTTCTTCTCTCTCTCCAGGTAGCGACCATGTCAGGCCTTAATCAAGATAATAATATGGATGTATTGACCGAACCCGCTTATTATACTGAGCAGAGGAACGTTGGTCCCGCTCCAAATTATAATTGTTATAAGTCCAAGCAGGGAATAGGAAAATATCCGGATTCTCACTCCGCCCAAATGAAGAATAAGCATGCTGATGCATCTTCTTCAGGTGTGTTAGTTATCGAGAACTGTTTCTTATTTCACTCTACGTCCTGGGTATTAGATACCGGATCGTGATCCCACATATGTAATATGTTACATGGGCTAAGGAAAGGTAAGGAACTGGGAATGGGTGATCATTCCATAAGAGTAGGGAATGGTGCAAATGTTGCAGCCAAAGCAGTTGGCGAATATCACCTTGTGTTACCAAATGGAAATACATTGATTCTAAACAAATGCTATTACATTCCGACCCTGATATGCAATCTTATATCAGTTTCTTTATTGAGTAAAGAAGGATATAATTTTGTAGTACAGGATAATATTATGAACATCTTCCTGAATCAAAAGTTGATTGGATCAGGCTCGTTAAATAATGGCATATACGTTCTGAATCAAACTACAGTCCTTAATGTACAAAACACACACAAGAGGAAGAGTTCAGAAATGAACGAATCCTTCTTGTGGCATTGTAGACTTGGTCACATCAATACGACACGACTGGCTAAGTTACATAAGGATGGATATTTGAATCCATTCAAATTTTCATCTTATGACACTTGCCAGTCATGTCTCAAAGGAAAGATGACCAAAACTCAGTTTAGTGGATACGGAGAAAGAGTTACAGAACTCTAAGGACTGATACATAGTGATGTATGTAGTCTTATGTCTACACATGCCAGGAATGGTGCCTCATACTTCATTATGTTCACTGACGATCTCTCAAGATACGGACATGTGTTCCTGTTGAAACACAAGTCTGAAGCTTTTGAGAAATTCAGAGAATATAAGAACGATGTAGAGAACTAAACAGGCAAAAGTATTAAGATCCTTCGATCAGATCGAGGAGGAGAATACTTGAGCAATGAGTTCCTGGACTATCTAAAAGAGAATGAGATTCTCTCTCAGCTTACTCCTCCCTATACACCACAGCATAACGGTGTATCGGAGCAGAGAAATCGCACCCTATTAGATATGGTGCGCTCTATGATGTGCACTGCTGAGTTGCCTATTTCCTTTTGGGGCTATGCGCTTGAGACAACAGCATACCTATTGAATCAAGTTCCATCTAAATCTGTACCTACCACACCATATGAGATTTGGAGTGGGAAGAGACCATATTTTAAACGAGTTAAGATATGGGGTTGTCCGACCTATGTCTAAAGGCAAAATCCGGACAAACTCGAGGCACTATCGGTTCTTTGCAAATTTGTGGGATATCCTAAGAATCCCCAAGGATATATTTTCTACCACGCTGAGGAGCAAAAAGTGTTTGTTTCTCAATACGCCACCTTTTTAGAAAAGGAATTTATTACTAAAGAAATTAGTGGCAAAGAGGTGGAGCTGGAAGAAGTTCCAGCAGCACAAAATGCAACTAAAAATTTAGTGGAACCAGAAGATTCAGTAGTTCCCGACGAACCTCAGCCGCTCCGCCGATCTAGTAGGGTTCCTCATCCACCAGAGAGATACTATGGTTTTCTCATCGATGGTGGGAGCGAGGATTGCATAATGGAAGATGATGACCCGACTAGCTTCGAGCAGGACATCACGAGTGGAGACTCTGTGAAATGGCTGGATGCAATGCGATCTGAGATGAAATCCATGTACACCAACAAAGTATGGACTTTGGAAGTTGCTCATGAAGGGGTAAAACCCATTGGGACCAAATGGATCTTTAAGAAGAAACTTGGTGTAGATGGAAAAATTGAGACTTTCAAAGCTAGACTTGTTGCAAAGGGTTTTCGTCAACGACCAGGTGTGGATTATGACGAAACCTTTTCTCCAGTGGCTATGCTTAAGTC
Organism: Agapanthus africanus; assembly: GCA_030015575.1. NCBI lineage: Eukaryota > Viridiplantae > Streptophyta > Magnoliopsida > Asparagales > Amaryllidaceae > Agapanthus > Agapanthus africanus. The sequence goes on from JASDDO010000006.1 coordinate 45,991,081, forward strand.
CATCTGGATCCTACTTGCCATTGCTGCATACCATGACTATGAAATCTGGCAGATGGATGTTAAGAACGACTTTCTAAATGGTGATTTGGAAGAGTGCATGTACATGACTCAGCCAGAGGGCTTCGTAGAAAGTGGGAGCAGCGGAAAGGTGTGCAAGCTGCTTAAATCCATCTACGGGTTAAAGCAGGCATCGCAGAGTTGGAACATCTGTTTTATGTAGTAGTCAAAGAGTTTGACTTCATCAAAAACGTAGATGAAGCTTGTATCTACAAGAAGGTTGCAGAGAGTAAGGTTGTCTTCCTCGTATTGTACGTGGATGACATACTCTTGATAGGAAATGATGTTCCTATGCTGCACTCGGTCAAGCTCTTCTTATCACATAGATTCTCAATGAAAGATCTAGGTGATGCCTCCTTCATTTTGGGGATTAAGATCTATAGAGATAGATCTAAAAGGATACTGGGATTGTCCCAATCCAGGTACATTGACACCATACTAAAGAGGTTTAGTATGGAAGAATCCAATCTTGGTAACCAACCCACGATCTTTGGACCCACTCTCTCCAAAAAGATGTCTCTTAAGACTGATTTGGAGAGAGCTCGCATGCAAGAGATACCCTATGTTTCGGCAGTAGGCTCTATCATGTACGCGATGCTATGTACCAGACCCGATGTAGCATACTCACTAAGTGTAGTGAGTAGGTATCAAGCTGATTCAGGAGAGAGTCACTGGACAGCTGTGAAGAACATTCTCAAGTACTTGAGAAGGACTAAGGAGATGTTCTTGGTGTATGGTAACGGAGAACTCCAGGTGGAGTCCTTTACCGATTCAAGCTTCCAAAGTGATAAGGATGACTCTAAGTCTCACTCAGGATTTGTATTTACCCTAAATGGGGGGCGGTTTTTTGGAAGAGTTCCAGGCAAGAAACCGTGGCAGACTCGACGATGGAGGCTGAATACATCGCTGCCAACGATGCTGCCAAAGAGGCTGTCTGGATGAAGAAGTTCATCACTGAACTTGGTGTGGTTCCGTCTATTGAGTATCCAATACCTTTGTATTGTAATAACAATGGAGTTGTGTCTTTGGCCAAGGAACCCAGGTCCCATCAGAAGTCCAGATATATTCTGAGGTGGTATCACCTGATCCGGGAGATAGTTGATCGCTGCGAGATCGAGGTCAGGAGAGTTGACACGAAGTACAACACTGCGGATCCACTCACGAAGGTCATACCCCAGATACAATTTGAGAGACTCTTCGGGATGTTGGGTATGAGATACTACAACAGATGGCCTTAGTGCAAGTGGGAGATTGTTAGTTGTATATATGCCTTAGAGGCCATTGTTGTACATATGATGTATATTATAGTGGATGCTTGGATATATATAGAGAGGACTTTCTTGCTCGATATGATAGTATGCTATCTGGTTACACTTTGTCTTAACATGTTGACTTGTATTGGTTTACTGTCTTGCTCTCACATGTTGATAAAGCCCTTAGGATATGTACTCAACTACTAGGACTATGATGCAGATCATACTAGTGGGGCCAGGGTAGTCCAAGAGTACATCCTATAATTGTTCCTAGTCGAGAGAGTATCGAGACAGGGCATCGATACTCCAGAGTAGACTAGCGTATACGCTTCTCAACCCATATGATGGGCGATGGATGATCCCATATCCATTAGTGTTAGACATCAGAGAAGGTATACAGGTGCTCAGTGGAGACTGGGTATACTGAACGGACTCGCCGAGAACTCCTAGATGGTATTATACCTATCGTCAGATAGCAGTTCTCTGGTGACACTGGTACAGGTTAGTCTGTAGACCCGAGATCGTCATAGTGTCTTGTGTGATTCCCACTGTGCTTTGATTTCCACCTTACCACGTTCAAGAGAACGTGCAAAACGGTGGCTTTTGGGTACAGTCCCGAATCATATGGAGGAAATGAGCGATAGGAGGGGTTTCGTCTCTCCCGGTATTGGGGGTTGATGTTGTGCTGTGTTCGATTGGCTATAACTGGAAGTCCCCGGCCAGGGCTGATATGGAGATCTACTGGTAAGTGTTATCGGTAGTTTCTCGACCCGTTATGAGCCTCATATCGACACGACTTATCGGTTACTGGGGTCTGACGTTCACCGCCCCTAGACCGGATATGCGACATATGAGACGAAGAGACCGGACTGTACGGTAGTGTTACTGATTGGCTCGACGGGAGTTTTGACAGCTTCGCTGTTTTTCTTCTGATCGCTCAATACCCGGGTGGCCGTTACGTTTAGCTGACCGCTTGCGGTTTGTAGGTGTTTGATATGATCATCACCTACTGCCGGCGTATTGATGAGTCTTAGAGTCCCACACAGGAGTTTCCTAGCTCAGGCGAAATGATGTGGTGTGCATATGAGATATGCGCGGGGACCCGATTAAATGCGCATATGTGATATCGTATATTAATCGGGCGTTTTTCTGTTGGTCGGGTCGTATGTGATATGACCGGTTTGTTAAATCAAGTGTTGATTTAACATTTGACTTTTAGTTTAATTCTTTATTAAACCCTTTTCTTTATATTTGATGTATGCATCCATGTATGCACATGTTGATGTGCATGGACACATACATACATACATGATGTGTGATCAGTCGAAAATATTGCATCTTTTAACCGGCAATTTCCCTATCATTTGCATTCATTTAGAAGTGTACGGTATTCATATTTCACATATTAGCAAATCAGTCGTTAAATATCAGATTGCATGTGTTAGACTCTAAAACCGGCACTATAAAGGAAATTGACTGCATTTCATGGCATCGCATCATCCCTATATTGTGCAACACTTGTTTCAAAATTTGTGCAGGAAAATGCAGGATCAAAAGAGGCTTATAAAATGCAACAACTCCAAGTTTTGAGATCTGGTAGTAATCTAAAGGGCAACTTGCAAATCAACACATCAGATAAATCTCCAAACATTGGCCCAAGACAACACCAGAAGTTTAAAGCCCCAAGCCAACAAAGTGGCCGCGGAACCGCGGCCGGAGCCGGCTTGAGCCGCGGTTCCGCGGCCGTCTTGCCACTTTACCTCCTCAATTTCAGTGTACAATGCTTCTCTCAGGGCCCACACTTCAGCAAGACATGTCAAATTCCAGAATATTCCAGAGACTTCTGCCAGATCAGCAAACTAGGATTTTCTAAGCTTAGTTAATCCTAGGACCTAGGGTTAGAGAGAGGCTTGATACTTGGAAAAAATTATCTCTTAGCCAATCTAGTATCAATTTAGATCCATTCACTCTCTTTCTTCATCTTCTTCCACAAGTCTAGTGACAAGACTTGTGTGAAACCCTAACCCTAATTCCAATCAAAAGCCAAGATTCCCGAGTACCAAATCAAGCAAGAAGCCCTTCAACCTTTTAGGAGCAGAGCCGATCTTCAACAGAGCAAGTGGTCCAAGCCGATCCGCGACTCACGGAGACGAGCGATGCCAGATCGACAATTTAGTTCTTCCTCTTGTAGTTCTTGAGCGATTGTAATCAAATTGTTGATATAAATAAAAGGTGATATTCTTTTATCTTGTTTTCTTTAAATTCTTGCATCATGGTTCGATCTCAATTTCTAGTTGTAGTTCTTGTTGTGATGTTTGAGTAATACTCCGCTCGTCGAGGAGTCGAGACGATCAATAGAATGATGATGTAACATATCTTAAATCGATTCTTGAGTCCTACGAGTTTTGTAAACCCTAGCAAGTTCAAGAACTGACGACCCAGTTTCGTTGCGATGCTTTCTTGATTGATATCGCTCGAAATTGGGGAGTTACGATCGTTTCTTGAAATTGCTAGAGGCTAGTGAAAGGTTCCTAGGCACCCTCAAGAAGTCTCATAAGGCATCAACCATGCCAATTTAAAAAAACGGTGCCGAGAAAACCTAGACTAGATCGTTGGCTAGATGTTTAGGCGATAAAATGAAACTAGTTTACAGCTAAACTAAAAGAACGGATATACAACCTTTGTAGATCCGGTCCTCCACCTCCATAGCTCCGTGATGAAGTCCTCTCCGCTGTCCAAATGCAATCCCGGGCTCTAGCGTCAACTTCATCGGAGAAGGAGCGGGCTAGGTCATCGACGACGTGCCGAAGATGATCTACGTCGAGGCATCACTAGATCAAGCTCCCACTTCACCAAGTGATGAAACTTGTGAAGAAAACACACTCTACTACTTGGAAAGAGGTAAAGGATGAAGAAATAGGAAGTGGGTAGACTTTAGAATTGGATTTCTCACTCATTCTCATCAATCACCATTGATGAAGAACGGTTTTCTTCAAGTGAAGAAGATGAAGAAGAAGAAGATATTATCATGATAAGTTCTTTTTAAAAAGAATAATAAAAGGAATACTTATCATCATAATAACCATGGTCAAGTGTAGAGACTAAACTAAGGTTAAATGAAGTGGTTAGGGTTAAGCATGAGACAAAATGGTCACATAGTCAAAAGTTCAAGAATCTTCAACTAGAATACAAAATTAGCAACCATTTTCTTTTTATGCTTATCATATTCCAAAATGAATAAATAAATAAGATAAATGAATAAAACAAAACCCTAACCATTATCATGTAACCATGGTTTGATCTTTACACAAAAACCCTAGCATAACATGTATCATCAATCATGATACAATCAAGTGCACAAAAGTATATCACATATACAATGTGTACATTCGAGTGAGAAAATCCATCTTAAGTAAACCGATACTAGTTGATGCAAACTAATATATCAAATATATAATTATGCATTAAATCATTAAATCAACACTTGATTTAACGATCCGGTCATATCGCATATAACCGACTAGTATCCTATGTATCGGCTTATTGAATCAATACTTGATTCGACAACTAGGTTATATCGTATACAACCCTTCGATACATTTATCGCGAGAATGAAATACGGTATCACATACTGCATTATTCTCGGTTCCGCACATATCTCATATGCGCTCCTATTTCGTTTCGCTTGAGCCAGGAAACCTCTGTGTAGGACTCTAAAGACTCGTCAATACGCCGGCAGCAGATGATGATCATATCAATCACCCACAAGCTGCAAGCGGTCTGCTAAACGTAACGACCACCCGGGTATTGAGCGATCAGAAGATCGACGAGCAAGCCCGCTCACACTCCAGTGAATCCAACCAGTAACACTACCGTACAGTCCGGTCTCATCGTCTGATATGTCGCATATCTTGCCTAAGGGTGGTAAACGTCAGACCCCAATAGCTCGATAAGTCGTGTCGATATGAGGTCTATAACAATTCGAGAAACTACTGGTAACACTTACCAGTAAATCTCAGCAACCCTGGCCAGGGATTTCCTGTTATAGCCAATCGAACACAGCGCAACATCAACCCCCTATACCGGGAGAGACGAATCCCCTCCTATCGCTCATTGCCTCCATATGACTCGGGACTGTACCCAAAAACCACCGTTTTGCACGCCCTCTTGGACGTGGTAAGATGGAAATCAAAGCACAGTGGGAACCACACAAGATACTATGACGATCTCGGGTCAACAGACTACTCTGTACCAGTGTCACCCGAGAACTGCCATCTGACGTAAGGTATAATACCATCTGGGAGTTCTCGGCGAGTCCGTCCAGTGTACCCAGTCTCTACTGAGCACCCGTATATCATCTCTGATGTCAAACACCGATGGATATGGGATCATCCATCGCCCATCTGTATGGGTCGAGAAGGTATACGCTAGTCTACTCTGGTGTATCGATGCCCCGTCTCGATACACCCTCGACTAGGGACCTTGAAGGATGTACTTATGGACTACCATGTCCCCACTAGTATGATCCACATCATAGTCCAGGTAGTCAAGTACACATCCTAAGGGCTTTACCAACATGTAACAGAGAGACAATCAGTGTACACGTTAAGGTAAAGAGCAACCAGATAGCATACTATCATGTCGAGCAAGAAAGTCCTCCCTATATATGTCCCAGCATCCACTACAATATACATCCAATGTACAGTAATGGCCTCTAGGGCATACATATAACTAACAATCTCCCACTTGCACTAGGGCCATCTGTAGCAGTGGTTGTAGTATCTCATACTCAACCATCCCATAAAAGTCTCTCTCTGGGAATAGGCCTTCGTGAGTGGATCCGCCGTGTTGTCCTCTGAGTCTACTCTCCTAACCTCGATCACCTGGAGATCAACCATCTCCACGATCATGCGACACTGCCTTAGAATATGTCCGGGTCACTGATGGGACCAGGGTTCCTGGGCCAAAGCCACACTTCCATTGTCACACAATGGTAGGAACCTAGTTCATCTCATGAACCAATATACACCCAAACTGCCTCTTTGGTAGCATCTTAAGCAGCGATGTATCCAGCCTTTATCATCTAGTATGCCACGGTATCTAGCTTGGAACTCTTCCAACATACCGTCCCTTTACTGAGGGTAAAGACAATGCCTGTGACTGACATTCAGTCGTCTTTATCACCCTGGAACCTTTCCAGTGATTCTCCCCAGGACCAATTGATACCATCTCACTACAACTAGTGAGTATCCTAATATCCAATTAGATCTATCTCATAGATCCAAAATCCAGGATTTAGTAGGTATCACTGTGATCCTATATGGAGAATCTTTGTGATAAGTGGAGATTGACCGAGTGTAGCATAGGAAACTCCTTCCTTATCAAGAGTATGTTATCTACGTACTCTACGAGGATCGTCACCATACTCCCTACTACCTTTTTGTTTATACAAGGTTCATCTACCATTTTGATGAAGTCAAACTTTTTGACTACGACATCAAAACAGACGTTCCAACTCCGCGATGCCTGCTTTATCCTATAAAACATCTTGTACACGTTTCCGCTGCTCCCACTGTCTACGAAGCCCTCTGGCTGTGTACTTATAGACGCCCTCTTCTAAAACATTATTTAGAAAAGATGTCATGACACCCAACCACCAGATATCATAGTCATGGTATGTAGCCGTGGCAAGTAGGATCCGGATGGACTTAAGCATAGCCACTGAAAAAGGTTTCATCATTATCCATTCCTGGTCAATGACGAAAACCTTTAACAAGTCTAGCTTTGAAAGTCTCAACTTTTCCATCTACACCAAGTAATCTTCTCAAGATATACTTGCTCCTGATGGGGATTTAACCCTTCAGATATAGCAACCAAAGTCCATACTTTGTTGGTGTACATGGATTCCATCTCAGATCACAAAGCATCCAGCCATTCTTACAGAGTCTTACTCCTGATGGCCAGCTCGAAACTAGTTGGGTCATCATCTCATGATGCAATCCTCGCTCCCACTGTCATAGAGAAATCGAAGTATCTCTCATGTGGGTGAGGAACCCTACTAGATCGGCGGAGAGGCTGAGGTTCGTCGGGGACTATTGAATCCTTTGGTTCTGTCAAATCATCAGCTGCAGTTTTGTATATCTGGAACCTTTCCAGTTCTACAGAACTGACCTTGCCTCGATTTTGTCCGTATTTTTCTTTTGGACATAGGCCGGACAACCCCAAATCTTAACTAACTTAAGATATGGGCTCTTCCCTTTCCATATCTCATATGAAGTGGTAGGCAAATGATTTGATTCGAACCCTATTCAATAGGTATGCAACTTCATAAGTGCATAACTCCCAAAAGGAAATAGGTAACTCAGTAGTACTCATCATAGAGCACACCTTATCATATAGGGTGTAATTGCTCCGCCCCGATATACCATCGTGCTATGGTGTATACGGAGGAGTAATTCTGAGAGAGAATCTTATTCTCCTTTAGAATAGTCCAGGAATTCCATGCACAAGTATTCTCCTCCCCGATCTCATCATAGGACATAATACTTATACCCGTATTTTGGTTCTCTACTTCTATCTTATATTCTGTGAATATCTCAAAAGGTTCGGACTCAAGTTCCAACAGGAACATATGACTGAATCTCGAGAGATTATCAGAGAATATAATGAAGTATAAAGAACCAGTCCTGGCATGTGTAGACAGGAGACCTTACATACATCATCATGTATCAGTCCCAAGAGTTCATTAACTCTTTCTCTGTTTCCAATAAACAGGGCTATGGTCATCTTATCTATGTGACATGACTGGCAAGTTTCACAAGATGTAAATTCAAACTGATTTAAATATGCATCTACATGTAACTTCAGCTAGTCGGGTCGCATTGATATGACCTAGTCTACAATGCCTCAAGAAGGAACCGTTCATTTCTGAACTCTTCCTTTTGTGTGTGTTCCATATATTAAGAACCGTAGTTTGATTTAGAACATTAATGTTTTTAGATAACGTGCCTGAACCGATCAACTTTTGATATAGGAAATGTTCAAAACATTATCCAACAATACAAAATTTTATCATTTCTTTACTAATAAAGAGACTGATATGATTTTGTATATCAGGTTCGATATCTAATAACATTCGTTCAGAATCAATGTATTACAATACAGGGTGACAGTGACCGACAGACTTGGCTGCAACTCTTGCCCCGTTTTCTGCCTCATGAAACTTATCACCCGTTCTTAGTTTTTCTACCCTTTTGTAGCCCTATGTAACAGATTACATATCTGGGATCCTGATCCGGTATCAAATACCCAGGATGCAGAGGATACTGAGAAACAGTTCTTTATAATGAACACACCCGAAGATGATGTATCAACATGCACTCTCTTCGTTTGGGCGGCACGGGAAATCTGGTATTCCCCAATTTCCTGCTCTGTCTTATAACATTTATAAGTTGGAGCGGGACCAACGTTCTCCAGCTCAGTATAACAAGCGGGTTCGGTCAAATATCCGTATTATTATCTTGATTAAGGCGTGATATGGTCGCTACCTGGAGAGAGAGAGAAGAAAACACTCAGCGTGCGCTCTTTGCAAGAATAGATTGGTTATTATTTTATCTAATCAGGATGGCTCCCACTGTTTTTATCAAATCTTCCTTCAAACCCTAAAAGGAAAGACTAGCCGGGATTAATTACACACTACAAGTTCGCCAATCTTTCAGCCAGGCCAGTGTCGGTACTTTGAGGGAGGTTCCCCGTGCTTTCGCACGAACCTAATTAATGTAAACCTTGTTTTCCCAGAGGCGTAACCCCGTTGACACCTTTCTAGACACCTACCTGATCGGCTAATTGTAATGTATAAAATTCTTCCAGGAGTAACTCTTACTCGCAGCGGGTATCGGGATCCAACTATCTCATAGAAGGTATGCAATCTCATTGCAAATTTCAACACTTGAAATTCCTGATAATATTTTGCCCCTAACGTGCTATGACCTTGACGAAAGCCAACAAACCATAGCCCGCTAGTCAAGTTCAACCCGTACATTTCTTGATTGAATTAAACCCACCCGCACGACCCTTGACGAAAGCCAACAAAGCCGCACGACTACCCTAATCCAATCGCATCGTATGCTAGCAGATAAGCAGTATATAGCTACCGCACACTGCACCTTGACGAAAGCCAACAAATGCAGCACGAATACTATATACAACTTATCTGAAATGACGGAGGGCTACGACAGGTTTTTCTGAAAACCTATTGCGTAATGAACTTGATATCGTTGTAGGATCGAATGAATTTTGAAATGGAGTGTTTTTGAGGCTTTTCTAGTTTTGCTAAAGGAGTCACTCCCGGTGAAGGGATCGTCGGTCCTTTCCTCGTCGAATGAGGTGCGGGATATATCATATATATCACTGTGCAAAGCAAAAACTCTTAAAAGCAATCAAATGACAAACCGAGTGTGTAGCATCTGCCAGTTATTGCTAAAGGAGTCACTCCCGGTGAAGGGATCTCGGTCCTTTCCTCATCGAATAAGGTGCAGGATATATCACATATACCGCTGTGCAAAGCAAGAACTGTAGCTACCTGTTTTATTTTGAAATTCGATTCTACAACATCTTAGGTTTCTTTTATTTCATTAATCTCATTAATGAAGTTCCATCATTTAAATACCTAAACATCACAGATAAATACGACGTACGCTTATGCCATCCGCATTCGCCTCGATGTCCCCTCGTGCACCGTTAGGTTAGGTAACTAACGACAGAGCGGGGCAGGGCTAGCGCGGGTGTAAAGCATAAGTAACGTCTATATAATATATCATATATACTATATACTGTATCTATCATAGAACATCACATGATCACATCACAGATATCGCAGCAGAAGAATCATATGAAATATTGGATATACTAGGACGTCCGTGTTTTCAATACGAGCCAGTATAAAACACGGATTCCACGGTCGTGATGAATAGCCAAACCCACACCCCTAGACCCCTACGAGAGCGGCAAGTAACCCTACCAATTCTAGAGTTAGCAGACCCGGACTCGACTCCTCGAGTTGGTCTCCCACTGGACTCCAGAACCCGGTTACTTGTACCCTCCTCCTTAGGTCTATCCTAGTGCGGAAAAGTAAATAATATACAAAAGGTGATAACTTCCGCAACCTGGAAGTGCCCCAATAAAAGAATATTACTTACAAGTTTTTACATGAATGAAAATGAAAAACACTCATCTCACAAAAAAAACCCCGGCTATTCAAACACGACGATCCAATATAACATATCCAGCAACACATAACATCACATGCCATCAACGTAAGTAAACATGCATATCCCAATTGTCGTTGACATATAGCAACGAAACCGGTGATATCACATATTACACTTACGGTCACAGAAAAGAAAGTGTAAAACTACAACAGTTGGAATCCGCAACTACCTCAGACATCGCATGCCTGACCAAATGAATTACTTAGACATCGCATGCCTAACAATTATAAACCCCGCATTTTAGTCTCAAAATCGAAAACTCTTTTCAATATCAAGTCGGGCAATTCAACAAGATTCCCGACATCCTGATCGAATGCTCGTCGCAAACTTTAGTAGGCGGCCGCACCCCCGATACCGTCGACGAAGTGCACCAAGGCGGAACACCGCTGCCGCGAGCACCCGAACGGATGCTTTCGGCGACGGGGTTCTCCTACAGTCACTTGGTCGGGGCTATGGGGTGTAGCTGTCTATTAAGTTTACCCGGCGAGTATCCGCGTACGCTACGTGATTGCGACGGACTTTTGATCACATCAAAATTCCATGGCAACCGATCAAGTGAGACTAAACTGCTATGTTTATAACATTCATTCAGTTATCTCATAACTTATTGTGAATTCCAATTATTGTATCCCATTCCGGATAAATAGAAAATGTCAAACTTTCCGATCGAACAATCGAACACCCAAGTTTTCCCGATACAGATCAACATATGAAACAAGTCTAAAAACATTCAGTTCGTGCCTCAGTACCAATGGTCCAGCCGTAGAAGGGTCAAGCCAACGCCTCACATGTGGCACGCCGTACTGCCCTAAACCCGAAGGTTCAAAGGGCAGTTCAAGACGGTCACATAATCGAGTTAAGGTTTGTTGTCTTCTAGAGGGTCCATTGCGTTACTTGCACTACTTAGAACGTTGTTAAACTACGGAAAAATCCAACACTTGGAAATTTCCCGATAGGGGAAAAATTGGGTATTTATATCCGGTCGAACTTTTTAACATATTCTAAAATTTATCCGGAAAGCCACATAGACAAAATTTGATAATCCGATCGAACATTCGAATCCCCAAAACAACCCTGAAAATTAAAACTCTGGAAAAAATATTAAAAATACCCAGGAAAACCAGAACTGATAACTAAGAATTAAGGTGCAAAATTCGATGCACAAAAAGACAAATTGGCCGCGGAACCGCCGCATGAGCATGCTCATGCCGCGGATCCGCGGCGATCTTATGGAATCAGGACCTCGAATTTTGCAGTAACCCTTATATCTTCCTGCTTATTTTTCTGAATATTTTTAATCTGGAAAAAGCCATGATTTTAGAAAATGTCCAGAGAGCTATTTTGGGGTTAGGTTTTCGGTTCGTCCGGCTTTCAAACTCCGTCTAGACTTCGCCTAAGGCTCTATCTAGGCTCTGATACCAGTGAAAGGTTCCTAGGCACCCTCAAGAGGTCTCACAAGGCATCAACCATGCCAATTTAAAAAAACGGCGCCGAGAAAACCTAGACTAGATCGTTGGCTAGATGTTTAGGCGATAAAATGAAACTAGTTTACAGCTAAACTAAAAGAACGGATATACAACCTTTGTAGATCCGGTCCTCCACCTCCATAGCTCCGTGATGAAGTCCTCTCCGCTGTCCAAATGCAATCCTGGGCTCTAGCGTCAACTTCATCGGAGAAGGAGCGGGCTAGGTCATCGACGACGTGCCGAAGATGATCTACGTCGAGGCATCACTAGATCAAGCTTCCACTTCACCAAGTGATGAAACTTGTGAAGAAAACACACTCTACTACTTGGCAAGAGGTAGAGGATGAAGAAATAGGAAGTGGGTAGACTTTAGAATTGGATTTCTCACTCATTCTCATCAATCACCATTGATGAAGAAAGGTTTTCTTCAAGTGAAGAAGATGAAGAAGAAGAAGATATTATCATGATAAGTTCTTTTTAAAAAGAATAATAAAAGGAATACTTATAATCATAATAACCATGGTCAAGTGTAGAGACTAAACTAAGGTTAAATGAAGTGGTTAGGGTTAAGCATGAGACAAAATGGTCACATAGTCAAAAGTTCAAGAATCTTCAACTAGAATACAAAATTAGCAACCATTTTCTTTTTATGCTTATCATATTCCAAAATGAATAAATAAATAAGATAAATGAATAAAACAAAACCCTAACCATTATCATGTAACCATGGTTTGATCTTTACACAAAAACCCTAGCATAACATGTATCATCAATCATGATACAATCAAGTGCACAAAAGTATATCACATATACAATATGTACATTCGAGTGAGAAAATCCATCTTAAGTAAACCGATACTAGTTGATGCAAACTAATATATTAAATATATAATTATGCATTAAATCATTAAATCAACACTTGATTTAACGATCCGGTCATATCACATATAACCGACTAGTATCCTATGTATCGGCTTATCGAATCAATACTTGATTCGACAACTAGGTTATATCGTATAAAACCATTCGATACATTTATCGCGAGAATGAAATACGGTATCACATACTGCATTATTCTCGGTCCCGCACATATCTCATATGCTCTCCTATTTCGTTTCGCTTGAGCCAGGAAACCTCTGTGTAGGACTCTAAAGACTCGTCAATACGCCGGCAGCAGATGATGATCATATCAATCACCCACAAGCCGCAAGCGGTCTGCTAAACGTAACGGCCACCCGGGTATTGAGCGATCAGAAGATCGACGAGCAAGCCCGCTCACACTCCAGTGAATCCAACCAGTAACACTACCGTACAGTCCGGTCTCGTCGTCTGATATGTCGCATATCTTGCCTAGGGGTGGTAAACGTCAGACCCCAATAGCTCGATAAGTCGTGTCGATATGAGGTCTATAACAATTTGAGAAACTACTGGTAACACTTACCAGTAAATCTCAGCAACCCTGGCCAGGGATTTCCTGTTATAGCCAATCGAACACAGCGCAACATCAACCCCTATACCGGGAGAGACGAATCCCCTCCTATCGCTCATTGCCTCCATGTGACTCGGGACTGTACCCAAAAACCACCGTTTTGCACGCCCTCTTGGACGTGGTAAGATGGAAATCAAAGCACAGTGGGAACCACACAAGACACTATGACGATCTCGGGTCAACAGACTACTCTGTACCAGTGTCACCAGAGAACTGCCATCTGACGTAAGGTATAATACCATCTGGGAGTTCTCGGCGAGTCCGTCCAGTGTACCCAGTCTCTACTGAGCACCCGTATATCATCTCTGATGTCAAACACCGATGGATATGGGATCATCCATCGCCCATCTGTATGGGTCGAGAAGGTATACGCTAGTCTACTCTGGTGTATCGATGCCCCGTCTCGATACACCCTCGACTAGGGACCTTGAAGGATGTACTTATGGACTACCATGTCCCCACTAGTATGATCCGCATCATAGTCCAGGTAGTCAAGTACACATCCTAAGGGCTTTACCAACATGTAACAGAGAGACAATCAGTGTACACGTTAAGGTAAAGAGCAACCAGATAGCATACTATCATGTCGAGCAAGAAAGTCCTCCCTATATATGTCACAGCATCCACTACAATATACATCCAATGTACAGTAATGGCCTCTAGGGCATACATATAACTAACAGCTAGAATGTGAATGATATCGACGAAAGAACAAGGGTTAAATGATGAAACCCTAGTTTCAAGAGAAAGCCCTAACTCTCGTCGATCATCATCAATCTAGTATCAATTCTTCGAAGGACAAGAACACGATATCTTGAGATTACATCACGTCTATAGATCCGATCGATTCCTACGAGCCTCATTTAGATTCTTGACATTTGGTTGGAAATATCATCGAAACCCTGATTCTCGATTGTTTATCATTTTCTTGATTCTTGATTAGACTAGTGACACTTGAATCAATTGATAAAATCTTGAATCATGTTTTCTTTTCTTTTCGATTAACTTTTCAATTCAAACAAATCAAACATTAAAACGAATCGCACAATCCCTGTGGACGATCCGCACTCGCTTACGATCTACAACCGACACCGTAATTGATTGCGGTCAAATATAATTCTTTGATTGTGAATTTTTTTCAATTTTCATAACGACACAACGAGAAACTCATATCGATCAAATGAAACCGTTATCGGGGATCATTTGAGTTGATACACACTACACAGTCTTGAATTTTATAATCCATCAATGTGTATCATGGTTGATGATACACTTGGTGGCAATGCAAGACTCACATGTTAATAAATATCCATACATATATTTATTCTTTTGGAGTTAAAAAGAAATAGAAAATCAATTCATGGTAGGATAATTATCCTTGACTTTACCCTTAACCTTAGCTTCCACCATGAGTTAAGTTTCTATGTTTCTTTTCCTTCCAAAATAAATATCTAGATATTTGTTAACCCTTGGTTAAGGATGAGAGTGGAAAATATTTATATTTTCTATTCTCATTTTTATCATTTTATCTTTCATTATTCTTGAGCTCTCAAGTTGCCATCTTCTTCCCCATTCTCTTTCTCTCTTGAGATTTCCTTAGAGAGAGATTGATAAAAAGATTGGGTTTTGAATAGAGAATACAAACCACCTCATCATTCTACACACATCTAGCCCATTTGTGTAGGGTATTTGCTATACTTCTTTCACAAATCAAGTAAAGCAAGGAGCTTTGGGCAAAGGGACTTCGGGTGGATCATCGTGGACGAGGAAGGCCTCTAGCGATCCGTTCCATACTCTCAAAGGTCAAAGAAATCACCTAGGGAGGTCTACAAAGGTTGTAATTTCTTCACTTAGTGATAGTTTTTATTTGCATGTGATGCTAATTGTTTGTTACCCTAAATATTCTAGTCATGATTCATGGTTTGTTTGCTTTGCACCTCTCTAAATTTTAAAGTGGCATGAGTGATGCTTCCATACACTAGACTAGGTGCAAGAGGAAACCCAACAATACGGAGCTTGGAGGGGTCTTCCACGATTGGGTGGACACGTATCGAAGGTAGTATTCCATATCTTTGCATATTTGGTTTGCTAATTTAGGTGTTTCGATCGATTCTAGGTTCGTGTTTACTTGAAATTTTTGTTCGTCATTCGTGCCTCTACTGTGCCGCCGGCACTAGGGAACCCTACTATGGTATTAGAGCCTCCCAAACACCTTAAACTAGCTAGTTACGACATTAGAAATCGTGTTTTTTCCGGCATCGAAAACTGTCGAAAAAACAGTCCCGGAATTTTGATTTTTGACAAGTTTGCACACCCCGCGCAGCTCACGGTTTGAACTGAGAAGCTGCAGGGTGGAGCATTGGCACCCCAGGGAGACCCTTGGGGGGGTCGAAAGGCTGGGTCCACTCCTCAAGACCTCCACGAGTTGGTCTTGGGGGTGGGGACCCGAAACCGCCCCGCCATGGGCAGTTTCGGGTCTACCTCACCCCGTGGCCACCTCGTGGTGGCCTCAGGGGTGGGGTACCCCCTTAGGCCTCCCGTCTCGAAGTTAATTTTATGCTCTAACTCCTCATGAAGGTTCGGGAGCGTTTTGTTTTGATTCGGACTTCTGAATTGGCTCAAAACTCGACTTTTTGGATGTTTAGTGCACTTGGTTAAATTTGGCATGTGCGCTAATTGTGTTTTGGAATTCTAATATCGTGACTTCGTTTGCGTGCGTGGATGTGTTGTTGAACGTCGTCTAATTGCTATATGTTCATTTAGACGGGGTTGCAAATATTGCGGTGTTACTTGTTTCTGGTGATATATATCCTGATTATGACTTAGTCGGATTGTCGTGTCGGATAACCCCTCGTGCGTTACTTGTACAGTTTTGATTTTCTTTATTGTATTCATTTGTTCAGGATGAGCTCCAAAATGTCGCCGCCGTTTCTGTATTATGTATATTCTTTTATTGGGGCTCGACCAAGATGCGGTCGATGTCACCATTGTATATATTTCATTTCTGTACTAGGATTAACCCAGGAGAAGTGCTCGAGTAGCTGGGTTCTAGAGTGAAGCAGGTGACCATCTCATGGAGTTGAGACCGGGCTGCCTCGCTCTAGAATTGGCGGTTTGCTCGCTGCACTTATAGGGGTTATAGGATTTGACCCATGGAGGGGTGCATAAGTTACCGGATTCTAGAAAGCGACGGTATATCGACTTATTTTATTGAGGGCGTGTTACTAGTTTCTAGGATTTGCAGGTGGCTTGCCGCACTAGTAGGGGTCTAGGATCGATTATGTACAGACTATCCACATGACCGGGGAACGTCGCATTTCATTTACGGTTTAGATGAAACGCGGGGCTCCAAGTTTATCCACTATTCCATATTGTTGTTTACATGCCTGTGATGATTTTTATCTGCCTGTGATGACTATTATCTACCCACGATGTTGATATATATATATAAATTAGTAGATGCTTCTATATTTTTTGCATCTGCACTAGCCTTATCCCCGCCCTGCCTTAAGTTAAGTAACTTTACGGTGAAGACCCGGGACCCCGTGGCAAATGCGGATGACATATAAAAGCATGCTATTTTGGTTGTTTCTGTTGTGGCTTAGAAACTAGATTTGATGGGACTGCATTATATCTTTAATGTAAAGAAACAAACTTATTTGATGTTGTCGGAACCAATTTTTAAAACTACTCGGTTTTCTTAAAAACAACCGTCATATTCTTTTGCTTTGTATAGAGGTATTTGGTTAGGAATACCCAGCACCTCATTCTATGAGGAAAGAGCCTTGATCCCTTCATGGGGAATTCGCTCTTAAGCAAAGGTTTATGTTACTAGTTTTAAAAAGTGGAGCTTAAACCACTCCATTTCAAAACCACTCGAGTTCCTTCAACGATATCAAGTTCATTACGTTAAAGGTTTTTCGCTAAAAACCAGCCGTAACCCTCCGTCATTTCAGATTAGCATTGCTTAGTATTCACACTGTGTTTGTCATTGCTATTCGCTGAGGCGTAGTGTGTGGTAGCTCTGTAATGATTTTCTGTCGCAAGGATATATGGATTAGTTAGGATAGTCGTATGACTTTGTTGATTATTCGTCAAGGGTCGTGCGGGTGGGTTTAACGCAATCAAGATAATGACGGGTTGAACTTGACTAGGACCCTTGATTTGTTTATTATTCATCAAGGTCCTTGGGTTCTAGGGGTAAAAACCATATCGGGAGTTTGAAATATAAAGAAAACTTGCTAGGCATGCGCATACCTTCTGGAGTGTGGTGACTTTAGTGGATTCCGTCAGATTATCACACGATGATAGTTAGTTCCTGATTCCCACTGATGAGTAGGTATTACTCCTCGGGAGATTTTTCACTTCACAATTAGCTAACCTATTAGGTGTCTAGAAAGTGTTAACGAGGTTACGCCTATGCGGAGACGAAGTTATTAATTGGGTCCATGCGAAAGCATGAGGGACCTCCCTCGGAGTACCAATACCGATCTGGCTGGATAGTTAGTGAACTTGTAAGGTGTACATGATCCCGACTAGTTCTCCTTTTAGGATTTGATGGAAAATTAGAGGAAACAATGGAAGCCATCCTGATTAGATAAAGTGATAACCAATCTAATCTTGATAGAGTGCACGCTGAGTATTTCTTTTCTCTCTCCCCCTGATACAGCGACCCATGACTTACCTAAAACTCAATAACCAAGTTAACCGAACCTTCTTACACATGTTGGCTTTGTATTGTCATGATTCTTCACGACAAAGTCGCAAATATCCCTTCTACTTCTCCTATCCCTTTGCATTTCTCCAGAATATTCCGTATCACTACGATGATCCATATTGTTTGGAAATGGCCGTTGTATAGTTACATACGTACTCGAAGAAATTATTTCAGTCGAGAATGGTCACTGGTTCTAGAGAATTTAGATTTTATTATTCGGTTGTCTCTTCTTTTATCTTCTCTTAAGTTGCGAGAGCTCCTTATATTAGGAGAGTACACCTATTGCACTTATTAGATTGTCTTCTTCCAAACCTTAGGCATGTGCCGAAAGGTAAGGAAAGAAGAAAATCAGTTAGCGTAAGTGCGATGTACAGAAGCTTAGATGTAGAGACATATAAAGGGATTGAAGTGAGGGCAAAGGAAATTGTGACTACTGTCATGAATCTGGATAGGGAAAGGGTATTACTAGGAATACTTGGCTACCTCCTTGAAACATTTATGTTTCAGATTTTCTGTATACTTGTAAATGAAAACTGTTTTCCCAATTAATTCTCACTCCAGAGTATGTATTTACCGGATTTGGATCTCACGTCTGTACGGCGTTACAAATGCTGAGAAGGAGTAGAATATTGGGAAATGGGTGATCTGATCTTCAATATCGGAATTCGTTGTAATTGGTGATATTGGATTAAATCGTCTGGGTTTGCCTAACGGCAAAATATTTGGTTTCAAATAACCGTTGTTATACATCAAATTTTTAAATGAAATAACTGTATCTTTATTTTATAAAGTGAGATATAAATTTTAAAAATTGTGTTCCAAATATTTACCTTTATCAGTTGAGGATAAAACAAGGTACATTGAATAACGGTGTAAGATATTCTCGACAAAAATACAGTTTTCAACTTACAACACGGAATTTGATTTAGTATACTCTTGGGACTTATACATGAAAATGTATGTTGTCCAGTGTCCTTCTGGACAAGGAGTTGGTATTCTTATTTCATTCAGGTTTACCTATGAGTACTCTGGTTTTAGACACACATTCGTTGTAATGTAAGATCTAAAGATTTTGAGAAGTTTATAGGTATAAGAATAAAGTAAAGAACCATATGTTGGAGATATCAGGATTCTTCAAAGTGATCGAAGATATATATACTTATACTAGGTATTCCATTATAGTAATATTGAGAACTTGACTCTCTCTCAGGTTACTCATCTGCGGGTTCGCTCCTTGATGAGTAATGTTGTATCGGTCTTTTTCCATTTAGGTGATATGCACTGAAAATAACTGCATGATATTTGAATCCGGTTCCCCCTAAATTAGTGCCTTTGATTATATATGGATATAGATTGATTGCATATCTTGAGGTTATTAAGATATGGAGTTATCCATATCCTATTTAAAAGCAGAATTCGAACAAACTCAAGGCATACTTCGGTAATGGCTGTTTGTAGATTATCCCAAGCATTCGCTAGG
Organism: Agapanthus africanus; assembly: GCA_030015575.1. Lineage (NCBI taxonomy): Eukaryota > Viridiplantae > Streptophyta > Magnoliopsida > Asparagales > Amaryllidaceae > Agapanthus > Agapanthus africanus. The sequence goes on from JASDDO010000006.1 coordinate 46,010,812, forward strand.
GTTTTATTTCTACCATTTTCAAGATCAATAGTTATATTGTTCTTGACTCTCCACCTTTTTATTAAAGGGATCATTTTGCAAAAGAAACTAGTGGGAGTATGGTTGAACTGGAAGTGATTTCAGAACCACAATCGGTTATTGAAAATTTAGTAGAACCTAAGGATTCAATTGGACTTGACAATCCATTAGCCACTCTGCGGATTTTAGTAGGTGACCTCAGCCACCCAAGAGATACTTCGGTTTTCTTGGTGACAGTGACAGGGAGGTCGGCATCATGGTTATGATGGCCCTACTAGTTATCTGTAGGTCATAGGAAGTGGTAACTTCCTGTAAGTGCACGGCGGCGCCCCGGCCGTCAATCCGACGCCGGAATGCGGAAGCGGTGATAAACTTAAATTTTCTATGAACTGGCACCACCGCGCACTAATACCCGGATCGAACCATTAACTAGTCCTAGCTAACTACAAGATGGGGAAGAGAGATATACCGACTGATCCGAGTCCTCCGGTCTTCTCGTCGTCGTCCCGATCTCCTGCGGAAGCTCCGGTCTCCTCCTCGTCGCCGGAAGTGCACCACATTGCCTACATCTTTTACGGGCTCCCACCTCAATGCCGAGGCAACTCGGGCACGAAGCTAGCTAGTCGACGTGCCCAAGGTTTACTGTAGAATGTGTAGTGAAGAAGTCTCATTTTGGGGTTGTAGAATTGCCTTTTGGTGGAGGGATGAACTATGGAGTTTGGAGATGGAACTTGTGGGAATTTTTCCAACATGAAATGAACCAAAACCCCTCACCAAAATGTTTGGACAGCCCCCATCTCTAGTGGCCGGCCAAGCTTGGAAAGGAGAGAGTGGGAGAGGGAGTGAATGTATCAAAAGATAATCAATCTCATAATGCAAGAGAGAGAGAGAAAAAGACTATCATGTATAAGCATGATAACAAGCTAAAACCAACACTCCACCACAACCATCATCAAGCATGATGACTTCAAAAAGTCAAGCCATCATGAAGAAGTCAAGAAGTCAAGGTCAAGGAATGGTGCAACCATCATGACACAAGAATATGCAAAGAATCCCTCCACAAATACTTATTTGCAACAATGCAAATAAGCCCTCCTCCACCAAACTTCGGCCAATGAACGATACAAAGGAAATTGGCCGAAACGGAAAGCAAACTGGCAACTCCAGAAAACTGATCCCGTAATAAATTACAGGAAAACCCCGATACTGTGCATACACACCCGCATTTGTATTCCGACCGAAATACAAATGCAATGAGACAAAATCTACACTGTACTATACTAGGATCCGGCTTAAACCAAAGCCGGCTAGTAATATCCGTTCGATCCTGATCCGTGCAATACCGCACATATCTGATCGAACCCTGCCATATATCCATACGGCCTATAGTACAAACTGTCCGATCCTGATCCGTGCAATACCGCACGTATATGATCGGACCTTGCCATATATCCATACGGCCTCTACAACTTTTCACCCGAAAGCTGAGTAACTGAATGTGGGGGACTCTAAAGACTCGTCAACACCTTGGTTGTGGATTTAACCACTAGTACGTCAGAGGTATAAGCCAATACGTAACGGGCTACCAGGTATTGACTAAAAGGGACGTCTGTGAGCGAACTCAGCCTGACAACCCTACTGAGCCTGTCAGTGACAATATCCGTACAGTCCGGTCCATTCGTCTATGAGTATCGCATGGCGGGCCTAGGGGGTTGATAAAAGTCAGACCCCCAAAAGCAGTACAAGTCGTGTCGGAGTGTAGCCCAGAACACCCTGAGATACTACTGGAATACCTACCAGTAAATCTCCTTGCCTCGGCCGAGGGCTTCGTGTAATGGCTCTCCTAGACACAGCGCGACCTCACCCCCAATACCGGGAGAGACGAACTCCTGAAGATACGCTCACTGCCTCCATGTGGCTCGGGACTGTACCCAACTAAAACCTGTTTGCACGACTCCTTTGAGCCGTGGTAGGGTAGTAATCAAAGTACAGTGGGAACTCACACAAGACAAATGATGATCCCCAGGTCGATGAACTAACCTGTACACATGTCACCAGGGAACTGCCATCTGACGTCTGGTATATGACCAACTAGCATGTTCCCGGCGAGTCCTGTCCGGTGTACTCATAACCCAATGAGCACCTGTATACATCTTAGGTGATCCAACTGACACCAGTGGCTTGTGAGACAGGCCACCGCCCCTCATCGGGGTCTCGACTGTATACACTAGTCTACTCTGGAGTATCGATGCCCTGTCTCGAAACTCTCACGACTAGGGACCATTTAAGGATATGCTTATAGACTGCCAGCTCCCACGTATATGATCGCCCTCATACTGCTGGTGGTCAAGCAAGAATCCTAGGGGCTCTATCAACGTGTAATAGAAACTTGTCAGGTCACCTAAAGCAGTACACGATGATAAAGGTAAACCAGATAGCATACTATCATCTCGAGTAAGACTGTCCTACCGGGATAGGTCCTCCGTCAATCATTGCAATCACGTACCTGTGACCTAATAATTGACTCTGAGGGCACTATCTCCAACAATCTCCCACTTGCACTCAAGGCTAATTATTGCGATGTCGCATACTCACAGCCCGTGTGATACCGAACACCCAACTCCTCTACTAGTCAGTCTCACAAAGCTCGTTTGCGAAACTATTGCGTTCGAGGAATAGCCTTAGTGAGTGGATCCTCTTTGTAGTCTCTTTCTATGTCTCTCTATATCTCAAGTTCGCGGAGAAAGCCATCTCCCGAAATGAGCAATACCTGTCTTAGAATATGTCTGGATGCCTGATGGGACCTAGCTCATAAATGAACTCCAAATCCAAACTTGTTAGACAGTATCGTCAACTGAACTTAATCAGTATCCTGCGCCATGCCACCCTCAGTATTGCCTTGGACCACCTGTCCAAAATACTGCCCCTTGTCACAAGGAAAACTATAACTCTGACAACCTCCTTGTCGTCCAGGTCACCTTGGAAGCCTGGAATGATAACTGTCTCCTGCATGAGGCTATCGTTATCATATCCCTAGAACATCCACTTATGTTCTAAAACTGCTTCTGACTGTTTGTCCAGGATTGGATCAAATGTCAACTTATTGCATCTAGTGCAAGAGCAACATCTGGTGTGGTACTTGACATCTCATGATTGACTCAATTGCCTAAGCAAGTGATCTGCCAATCATGCACATCCCTCTCCACTTTAGTCTATAAGACACCTTTAGAGAGGGTGACTCCATCGCCTGCAGGTACACTACCATGCCAGGAGTCGTCCATTCTAAATACTCTTAGAATGCTGTCTAAGTACCCAGATTGGGAGACTACCCAAATCTAGATCTAAAACCATAGATCTAGTAACCAGTATGTCTGATATAAAATCCATTTCCTTTGTGGAGAAAACACTGTATGACGACCAAAGTATAACCGATTGTAGTATAGGAGTTTCTTTTCCTACTCTGTGCATGTCATCCAAATACCAGGATATCACACCCTACTACCTTCTCAACAGATCCATCCCCTATTCTGATGAAGTCAAACCCATGACTGTCACGTGATGATCTATCTCCGCTATTACTGCTTTAGTCTATAAATAGACATAAGCTACCTGTCCACCAATGCTTCCGCTGCTCCCACTGACTACGACAACCCTCTGGCAGAGTCATATAGACGTACACTTCTAAAACTAGTTTAGAACGACGCTATACTAATCCTCCTGCCGGGTCTCACAGTCTGGAACAACAGCAATGGCAAACCTGGGTAAACGGGAACTTCCCTGTCACCGTCCTTGAGGCTACCGTAGTACCTCTCGGGTGCCTGAAGTTACCCACCTTATCTGCGGAGTGGCCAACGGAATGTCAATCCAGATTGAATCTTTAGGTTCCTTATCAAATCTTCAGTAATCGTTTGTGGTTCTGGAATCACTTCCAGTTCTACCATACTCCCACTACTGTTTTCTGGAAAAAAATCCATTTTTATTAAAACTGTGGCGAGTCTAGAACAATATCGCTATTGACCTTCCAGATGGTAGAAAGTCAACCCTCGTCATAGCCTGGGTCAACCCACAAACAGCCATTACAGAAACGCGCCTTGAGTTATCCAGAGTCTGGTTTTAATCATAAGCCGGACAACTCCCCGTACCTTAACATCGTTAAGATACGAACTGTTCTATATCCCATATAGGACCAGAGGCACTGATTTAATTGAACCAGATTCAAATCATGCAGCTGTCACCAGTGCATGTCAACTAAATGGAAGAAGGCCGATCAGCGTTACTCAACTTAGGAATGCTTCCAATTATGAGTGACCTGAAAAAGAAGCTAGTTCTCTTTATCATTACTATCAACTGAATACCATGCACAAGTGTCTACATTTTCGATCACTTTGAAGAATCCCGATACTTGCTACACCTGGTTCTCTACTCTATTCAAATACCTATAACTTCTCAAAACTTAGACCCTGCGTTTGCACGAAACACCTGTCTAAAAACTAGAGAAGTCATAAGTAAACCGAATATAGTACGAGGACCAACCCCTCTGTCCTGATGGACCCTGGACAACATACAATACTCTGTATAAGTCCCTTGAGTCTGATAACTCATTCACTGTGTGTCGTAGGTTGGAAACTGTACTTATGGTTAAGAAGAATTACACCGCTGTTTAATGCTCCTTACCTAACCATCCACTGATATAGGTAAATGTCATAGACATAATTTCAAAAAGGTATATCTCACTCTATGAAAATAGACGTACAGATATATCGATTTGAAATTGGTGCATAACAACGGATATTCAAAACCAAATATTTGCCGACCGGCAAACAAGCAAGGTGACTTCCTCAAATATCACCGATTACAACGAATCCCGATATAATGAAGATATTCACCCAATTCCCAATAACTTACTCCCACTCATCATCTGTAAAACCATACAGACGTGAGAATCGTACCTGGTAAATACATACCCTGGAGTAAGTATCTAATCGGGAAATCAGTTTTCCTTTAACAGTACACAGTGAGACTGAAACATTGAAATGTTTCGATGGGGTATCCCGGTATTCCTTGTAATGCCTCTTCCAGATTCACGATTGTAACCGTATAGTTCTTTGCCATCATTCCAAATCCCTTCATATGTCTTTAGTCTTTACCTTCTGCACACCCCTTAGGCCAAATGGTTTTCTTCCTTCCCTACCGTTCGGCACCAGCCTATGGTTTGGAAGAAGACTATCCAATAAGCATAATGGGTGTACTGTCCTAATCCTAGGAACACTCGCAATTAGAGAGGGTGAAGATAAAAGACAACCGAATAAACCTTATTCATATTTCTCCTGGACCAGAATCCATCTCCGAACTGGAACAAGTTCCTTTCGAGTTCGTATATAACCATACAATGGAGTATCCAAATAAACTGTGGATCTTCGTAGTGATACGGAGTGTCCTGGAGAAATACAAAGGTGATTTAGGATTGGCGAAGGAATACTTGGTTTGGTCGTGAATAGCAGTCGCAATTTACTTTGCCCTCTTACTAATCCCTTGCTTTGTCTGAACTTAATACCTTCTGCACACCATCGTTATGCTAATTGGTTTTCTTCATTCCCCACCGTTCGGCACCAGCCTAAGGTTTGGAAGAAGACTATCCAATCTGCATAATGGGTGTACTATCCCCTAATCTAAGGGGTACTCGCAACCTGAGAGAAGGTAAAAGGAAAAGACAACTGAATAGTCCTATCCGTTTCCTCCAGAACCTGAAACCATCCTCGAATAAATTCTTTCGAGTTCGTATCTAACCATACGATGGTTTTGTCCAATGGAAGTGGACGTTCGTAGTAATACGGGGTGTCCTGGAGAAAAGGGTAAAAGTAGGAGTGGCAATGAGGTTTGCAACTCTGACAATCCAAAAGCCAGTGTTTAAGAAGGTTCGGTCAACTTGGTCACTGAGTCATAGTCTTAGGGTCGGGTCAATGGTCGCTGCCAAAGAGAGAGAGAAAAGAAACACTCAGCGTGCACTCTAACCTAGATCAGAATGGTTACCAATTTATCTAATCTGGAAACCTCCCACTGTACCGTCAAATTCTCCTCCAAACCTGAAAGAAGAATTAGTCGGGGTCACCCGAGGAGTAAACTAACTCATCAGTGGGAATCGGGATCCAACTATCATCGCATGATAACGTGACGGAATCCGCTCACGGTATCACACTCCAGAAGGTATGCGCATATCTGGCAAGTTTCAGTTCTTTTGAAACTCCCGATGTGATTTCTGCCCCATGCGCTTATGACCTTGACTTTGGCCAACAAATCATAAGTCACATGTCAAGTTCTACCCGTCATTCTCCAGGTTGATTCGAATCCACCCGCACAAGCCCTTGACTTTGGCCAACAAGGCTATACGACTGTTCCAAACCAACGCATCTATCTATGCTGCATATGAATAACCAACAGCTACCAAACACTGTGCCTTGACTTTGGCCAACAAACACAGCTTGAATACTATTGACTATCCATATGAAACGACGGAGGGCTACGAATGGTTTCTGGCGAAAACCTTCAACGTAATGAACTTGATATCGTTGAAGGAACGGATAGCTTTTAAAAATATAGTGACGAAAACCGTTGCTAAAGAGGTCACTCCCGGTGAAGGGATCTCGGCTCTTTCCCCGTAGAATGAGGTGCAGGATATTCCAACTGAATACCACGGTGCAAAGCAAAAGTAATCGGCTATAGTGAAGTTATTGCCCTGACGCAAACTTCTGTCCAAGGGGTCACTCCCGGTGAAGGGATCTCGGCCCTTGCCTCGTCGACTGAGGAGCAGGATATTCCAAATGAATACCACGATGCAAAACAAAAGAGAACGTCCTTGCAATAACAGCTTTTTGAAAAGTGTTCCAACAACATCAGATTAGGTTTGTTTTAACTTGCATTGATCCGAACCAACGCAGTCCCATCAATTGATCACACCAAAAAGAATGAAAATATACTGATGTACGTATATGCCATCCGCATTCGCCACTGGGTCCCGTCATTACCCGTTAGGTTAGCTAACTAACGACAGAGCGGGGACTGGACTAGCGCGGATGCAAAACATATACAACATCTACTAATATATATACCAATATATTATATTCGCTCAAGGCGTGATAAAAATGCAACATCACAGAAATGTACAGCATCACAGAAACAATACAGATATCTGGGATCCCCGGGTTTCACAGAGCCACTACTGAAACCCGACGTTCCCCTGGTCGTGTGGATAGCCTGTGCAATGAAATCCTAGACCCCTACGGGCGCGGCAAGTTACCTGCCAAAACCTGAAGCGAGGCAGCCCTTTCAGCAACGTGAATGGACCACCCAATACTTCACGGAATCCGATAACTTGGGCACCCCGCCTGGGTCAACCTGTACCCCCTACGAGTGCGGCGAATAGCCCGCCAATCCTAGAGTGAAGCCCCCTCCGTCTCAATGCCATGAGATGCGGGCTTGTTGCCTTCTAGAATCCGGCTATCCGTGCACCCCTCCGTGGGGTAATCCTAGTATAGAAAGTAAAATATACATACAACAGGTGCATCGACCGCAACCTGGCCGTGCCCCAAAATAATAATACAATCAGGCAGTGACGGCAGTCCACATGTCGGACGCTCGTCCCGCAATATCAAATGTACATAATACAACAAAAACTGTACTAGCATTGCATCCGGGCTATCCCCCACGACCGATCCGCAACATCACAGCAAAAACAGAACATCAACGTGAAAGTCACGTTCGCAAATCCGTCTAACCGGGCTATAGCAGTTAGATTGGATTTACCGATCAAGTGACATTCACGGTCGCAGATATAATGTAAATACTGTGAAATAATGTGTTTAAAATATCCGATCGATCAAATTTTAACAAGTGGGCCCCCAAGCATTACTGTAGCAGATCAAGAAATTCTGGGCCTAATGTTATTATTCCAAAACCCCTATTTTCACCCCAGAAAGATACTGTAGAAATTTGGTGCAGCGAACCCAAAATAGTGCGGCGGAACCGCGGCCCAAAAGGGTGTTTGGCCGCGGTTCCGCGCTCCTACAGTGGAGTTAGTGCATCGAATTTTCACAGAACTCTTATTTTTTCTAGTAGATCACTTTTCTGTAACCTGAAAAAATTTTCGACACCAAAAAATTTCAACAGAAAACTGATGCGGTGGAAAATGCGGTTTTGGGATTTTTGTTCGATCGGAAATGCAAAACACATTAAACAAAGCTAGACTAAGTTAATGGCGATGCTCTGATACCACTGTAAGTGCACGGCGGCGCCCCGGCCGTCAATCCGACGCCGGAATGCGGAAGCGGTGATAAACTTAAATTTTCTATGAACTGGCACCACCGCGCACTAATACCCGGATCGAACCATTAACTAGTCCTAGCTAACTACAAGATGGGGAAGAGAGATATACCGACTGATCCGAGTCCTCCGGTCTTCTCGTCGTCGTCCCGATCTCCTGCGGAAGCTCCGGTCTCCTCCTCGTCGCCGGAAGTGCACCACATCGCCTACATCTTTTACGGGCTCCCACCTCAATGCCGAGGCAACTCGGGCACGAAGCCGGCTAGTCGACGTGCCTAAGGTTTGCTGTAGAATGTGTAGTGAAGAAGTCTCATTTTGGGGTTGTAGGAATTGCCTTTTGGTGGAGGGATGAACTATGGAGTTTGGAAATGGAACTTGTGGGAATTTTTCCAACATGAAATGAACCAAAACCCCTCACAAAAATGTTTGGACAACCCCCATCTCTAGTGGCCGGCCAAGCTTGGAAAGGAGAGAGTGGGAGAGGGAGTGAATGTATCAAAAGATAATCAATCTCATAATGCAAGAGAGAGAGAGAAAAAAAGACTATCATGCATAAGCATGATAACAAGCTAAAACCAACACTCCACCACAACCATCATCAAGCATGATGACTTCAAAAAGTCAAGCCATCATGAAGAAGTCAAGAAGTCAAGGTCAAGGAATGGTGCAACCATCATGACACAAGAATATGCAAAGAACCCCTCCACAAATACTTATTTGCAACAATGCAAATAAGCCCTCCTCCACCAAACTTCGGCCAATGAACGATACAAAGGAAATTGGCCGAAACGGAAAGCAAACCTGCAACTCCAGAAAACTGGTCCCGTAATAAATTACAGGAAAACCCCGATACTGTGCATACACACCCGCATTTGTATTCCGACCGAAATACAAATGCAATGAGACAAAATCTATACTGTACTATACTAGGATCCGGCTTAAACTAAAGCAGGCTAGTAATATCCGTTCGATCCTGATCCGTGCAATACCGCACGTATCTGATTGAACCCTGCCATATATCCATACAACCTATAGTACAAACTGTCCGATCCTGATCCGTGCAATACCGCACGTATCTGATCGGACCTTGCCATATCTCCATACGGCCTCTACAACTTTTCGCCCGAAAGCTGAGTAACTGAATGTGGGGGACTCTAAAGACTCGTCAACACCTTGGTTGTGGATTTAACCACTAGCACGTCAGAGGTATAAGCCAATACGTAACGGGCTACCGGGTATTGACTAAAAGGGACGTCTGTGAGCGAACTCAGCCTGACAACCCTACTGAGCCTGTCAGTGACAATATCCGTACAGTCCGGTCCGTTCGTCTATGAGTATCGCATGGCGGGCCTAGGGGGTTGGTAAAAGTCAGACCCCCAAAAGCGATACAAGTCGTGTCGGAGTGTAGCCCAGAACACCCTGAGATACTACTGGAATACCTACCAGTAAATCTCCTTGCCTCGGCTGAGGGCTTCGTGTAATGGCTCTCCTAGACACAGCGCGACTTCACCCCCAATACCGGGAGAGACGAACCCCTGAAGATACGCTCACTGCCTCCATATGGCTCGGGACTGTACCCAACTAAAACCTGTTTGCACGACTCCTTTGAGCCGTGGTAGGGTAGTAATCAAAGTACAGTGGGAACTCACACAAGACAAATGACGATCCCCAGGTCGATGAACTAACCTGTACACATGTCACCAGGGAACTGCCATCTGACGTCTGGTATATGACCAACTAGCATGTTCCCGGCGAGTCCTGTCCGGTGTACTCATAACCCAATGAGCACCTGTATACATTTTAGGTGATCCAACTGACACCAGTGGCTTGTGAGACCGGCCACCGCCCCTCGTCGGGGTCTCGACTGTATACACTAGTCTACTCTGGAGTATCGATGCCCTGTATCGAAACTCTCACGACTAGGGACCATTTAAGGATATGCTTATAGACTGCCAGCTCCCACGTATATGATCGCCCTCATACTGCTGGTGGTCAAGCAAGAATCCTAGGGGCTCTATCAACGTGTAATAGCAACTTGTCAGGTCACCTAAAGCAGTACACGATGATAAAGGTAAACCAGATAGCATACTATCATCTCGAGTAAGACTGTCCTACCGGGATAGGTCCTCCATCAATCATTGCAATCACGTACCTGTGACCTAATAATTGACTCTGAGGGCACTATATCCAACACTTCCAGGCAACCAGATGCTTTATATCTAAGATGGAATCCACGCACTTTAGCAAATTATGGATTTGAGACTTTCCTGGGTGCTCCTGAAGGGGTAAAACCCATTAAAAGCAAGTAGATATTTCCAGATCTATGCAAGTGGAAAGATATTAACCTAATAAGGCTATATTTGTTGTAATTATTCTCATCAAATACCCGTTGTGTATTGTGATGAGACTTTTACTTCGGTGTCAACGTTAAAGTCCATACAGAGATGACTTGGCACTGCTGCTACTCTAGACTATGATACCTGGCAAGAGGATGACTATAACGTCTTTCTAAATGGGAATTTGGAAGTGCACGTGTATATGACTCTACCAGAGGGTTATCATAGTCAGTGGAAGCAGCGGAAGGTGTGCAAGTTGCATGTGTCTATTCGTAGACTAAAGCATGCATAGCGGAGACGGATCTGTTTTTGATGTGACAGTCAAGGTGATTAACTTCATCAAAACAATAGATGGACCTGGTAAGAAGGGTGTAGGGAGTACTATCCTGGGATTTGGATGATATACTCCAGATAAGAAGTAATATTCATATACTACAATCGGTCAAACTTGGTTGTCACATAGTGTTTTCTCCATGTTGGATATGAATACAATACTAAAGATTCTGGTGACTAGATTTATGGTTTTAGATCTAGATTTGGAAAGTGTCCTAATCCAGGTACTTAGACTGCATTCTAAAAGTATTTTAGAATGGACGACTCCTGACGTGGTGGTGTACCCGCAGGTGATGGAGTCACCCTCTCTAAAGAGATGTCTTTCAGACTGATGAGGAGAGGGACCGGCATGAATGGCATATCATTTGTTTAGGCAAATAAGTCAATCATGCAATGTCTAATACAATACCAGATGTTGCTTATACACTTGTTATAGAAAGTAGATATTAATCCAATCCTGGAGAAACAAAGGGAAACAATTATGAACATTAGAGGATTTCTTGATATTTGGTAACGGCAGCCTCCTCCGAAAGGCGGTTATCAATTTAGGCTTCCAAGGTGACCTGGATGATAGAGATGCTGTTAGAGTTTTGAGTTTTACCTCTTATTAGGATCAGTATATTGGATAGTGTTCCAATAGGGATACTAAGGTAGGTATGGTTCAGGATACTGATTATGACTCAACATAGAATACAACCCAAGAAGTTTGTAGGATAAGGCTGTTCATTTATGAACTTGGTCCCATCTTGTATTCAGACAAAATTCTTAAGGTGGGGTATCACTCAGTTTGGGAGATTGTTCATCTCCACGAAGTTGAGATATAGAGAGAGGAAGTTGAAACATTATTGCGGATTCACTCACTAAGGCTGTTTCTCGAACACGGATGTTCCTCAAACGATATTTGAGAAACTGATAAGTGGAGAAATTGGGTATTCGATAGCATACGGGATGTGGGTATGCGATACCGCAATAATTAACCTTAAGTTCAAGTGGGAGATTGTTGGATATAGTGCCCTCAAGGCAATTATTGTAATTGCAGGCACGCGATTATGATAATTGAGGGAGGATCTATACAGGTAGAACAATCTTACTCGAAATTATAGAATGCTATCTGGTTTGTCTTTATCATTGATGTGTACATGTTTTACTTGTTATTACGTGTCGCTGATACATAATGATGAAGCCCGTAGGATTCTTGCTTGACTACCAGCATTATGATGGTGATCATATACGTGAGAGCTGGGTAGTCTATAAGCACATCCTTAAATGTCCCTAGTCATGGAAGTATTGAGTTCGGGTATCGATATTCTGGAATAGACTAGTGTATACGTTTCAAGACCCCGACGAGGGGCGGTGGCCAATTTCATAAGCCAATGGTGTTATGTCACCTAAGATAATATACAGGTGCTCATGAGAGGTGAGTACACTGGATGGACTCGCCGAGAACTTCTAGATGGTATTATATCTATCGTCAGATGGAAGTTCTCGAGTGGAATTAGTACAGGTCAGTATTTTGACCTGAGATCATTATTTGTCTCGTGTGAGTTCCCACTGTACTTTGATTACTACCCTACCATGGCTCAAAGGAGTCGTGCAAACTGGTTTTAGTTGGGTACAGTGCCGAGCCAATGGAGGTAATGAGCGATTGTTGGGGACTCGTCTCTCTTGATATTAGGAGTTGATATCGTGCTGTGTTCGGTTGGCTATCACCCTAAATCCGTGGCCACGGTAGATGAGATTTACTGATATGAGTTCAGTAGTTTCTCGGTTAGTGATGAGCTTGACTCCGACACGACTTATCGGGTTATTAGGGGTCTGACGTTTCCACCCCCTAGACCTGGTATGCGATACTCTCAGACGAATAGACAAGACTGTATGGAGATTGTCACATTCAGGCTCAGCAGGGTACAGACAGACTTGATTGTCGACCTCCCTTTCGACAGATACCTGGGCAGCCGTTACGTACAGCTAGTGCCGCTGACGCGCTTGTAGATTTTGGACTTATCCAGTAAATCAATGTCAGCGTATTGTCTTAGAGTCCCACACACAGGGTTTTCCCGGTTCAGACGATATGATGTAGATAACGTTTGTTGGTGCATACAGGGTGTCCGATTAAATACGTGTACAGGCTACACGGACTTTAATCGGACGGTTGATAATATTAGCAGCTTAGGATTAAGCCAGATTATTAAATCGGGTTTTTATTTAATAATATATATATATATATATATAATATGTATATTCTAGTATTATTGTTCATTATTCATTTTCTCTCTCGGCTATTCGTATTTTTTGTACGAATATGCATATATGTATTTCGATACTTATACCGGGTTGTATTCCGTATTTATACGGGATTTGTTCTGGAAGATGGACATTTCATTTCTTGATTTTTATTTAAAAGAAAATCAAGAATGAGATGGAGGATGTGTTAGTTATATGTATGCCCTAGAGGCAATTACTATACATAGGATGTATATTGTAGTGGATGCTTGGACATATATAGGGATGACTTTCTTGCTCGATATGATAGTATGCTATCTGGTTACTCTTTACCTTAACGTGTACACTGATTGTCTCTCTGTTACATGTTGGTAAAGCCCTTAGGATGTGTACTTGACTACCTGGACTATGATGCGGATCATACTAGTGGGGACATGGTAGTCCATAAGTACATCCTTCAAGGTACCTAGTCGTGGGTGTATCGAGACAGGGCATCGATATACCAGAGTAGACTAGCGTGTACCTTCTCGACCCATATAGATGGGCGATGGATGATCCCGTATCCATTGGTGTTTGACATCAGAGATGATATACGGGTGCTCAGTGTAGACTGGGTACACTGGACGGACTCGCCGAGAACTTCCAGATAGTATTATACCTCACGTCAGATGGCAGTTCTCTGGTGACACTGGTACAGGTTAGTCTGTAGACCCGAGATCGTCATAGAGTCTTGTGTGATTCCTACCGTGCTTTAATTTCCATCATACCACGTCCAAGAGGGCGTGCAAAAAGTGGCTTTTGGGTACAGTCCCGAATCACATGGAGGCAATGAGCGATAGGATGGGTTTCGTCTCTCCCGGTATAGGGAGTTGATGTTGCGCTGTGCTCGATTGGCTATAACTGGAAGTCATTGGCCAAGGCTGCTTTAGGGATTTACTGGTAAGTGTTACCGGTAGTTTCTCGACCCGTTATGAGCCCCATATCGACACGACTTATCGAGTTATTGGGGTCTGACGTTTACCACCCCTAGACGAGATATGCGACATATCAGACGAAGAGACCGGACTGTGCGGTAAGTGTTACTGGTTGGATTCGCAGGAGTGTGAGAAGGCTTGCTCGTTGATCTTCTGATTGCTCAATACCCGGGTGGCCGTTACGTTTAGCAGACTGCTTGCGGCTTGTGGGTTTTGATATGATCATCACCTACTGCCGGTGTATTGACGAGTCTTCAGAGTCCTACACAGGGGTTTCCTGGCTCAAGAGAAACGAAATAGGAGCGCATATGAGATATGTGCGGGACCGAGAATAATACCAGTATGTGATACTGTGTTCTATTCTCGCGATTTGTGACATTGATCGGTTGTATGCGATATAGCCGGGTTATCGGATCAAGTGTTGATTCGATAAGTTGTTACTATTGATATTAGTCGGTTATATGCAATATGACCGGATCGTTAAATCAAGTGTTGATTTAATGATTTAATGTATAATTATATATGTGATATATTACTTTATATTAACTAGTATTGGTTCACTTAAGATTGACTTTCTCACTAGCTTGTGCACATTGTTTATATGTGATATATGCAAGTGTACATGTTTGTATCATGCTTGATGATACAAACAAGTAATGTGTATGAGACTTATACCAAATCAAGGTTAAATTAGGGCTTACTATTTTTCTAACAAATAACAAAAGAGTGAGACTTTGGTCAAAGTTATCAAGCTTCATGAAGCTTGAAGAAACTTTGACAAAGTCAAATCTTTTGTCATTTCCTTAGGATATTAGTTAACCCAACCCTTAACCTAATGCTTTGGTTAATTCTCTACATGAGTTAAGCGTGAGAGCTTAACTCAACCATGGTGCCATAATTAAAAGAATAAGTTTCATTTTATTCTATGATTCTTTTCTTCTTCTTCTTCATCATCAAGCTCCACAAAAGCTTGCTAGCTCCAATGGTGCCTTGAGAAAAAGAGTGAGAAATCCAATTCTAAAGTGAACCCACTTCCTATTTTTTCATCCTCTACTACTTGCCATGTAGTATAGGGCGTTCTCTTCACAAAGTTTATGACCAAGTGAAGGAATAGCTTGAGTTTGAGTCTCCCCGACGTAGATCATTTTCGGCCTCGAAGTCAACGACCTAGCCCGCTCATTTCTCCGAAGAAACTAATGCTAGGGTCCGGAATCCCGATGATCGCAGCGAAGGGATGTCAACACGGAGCTATTGAAGTGAAGGACCGGATCTACAAAGGTTGTAATCCCTTTCACTTACTAGTAAAGTAGTTTACTAGCTTTTCGTTTCGCTTAATCTCTAGTTAACGATCTTGCATAGAGTTGTTAGGCACATAAAAATTTGAATTGGGCATGGTAGATTCTTTTTGGAACCTCTTGAGTGTGCCTAGTAACCCTGCAGTGGTACCAGAGCCTAGCTAGAGCATTAGACGATGTGTTAACGAAGTTAAAACTCCGAACGAACTCGAACACGACAAAATAAAACCCTCTCTGTACATTTTTTAAAATCTGGGATTTTTCTGAATTAAAAATGCCTAAAAAAATCAGCAGGCAATTATAAGAAACACTGTGCAAAACAACACTGTTTGGCGCCAAAGGCGCCGTGGAACCGCGGCACGAGCATGGCTCGTGCGGCGGTTCCGCGGCCATAATGTGACGTCACCCTCATAAATTTGCACAGTAATGATTCTTTTTAATTCCCTGATATTTGATGGGTATTTTTATCTGACTCAAGTATTGAGTGTTTTGGGGTTTATTTTGTAGTCGTTGTTTCGATCGGAATATTTAATTTCGTTGGGTTTTCCGGGTATTTAGAAACTGTTAAAAAGTTCGATCCGACATCAATAACTCACTTTTCCCCCGACCCGGAAAATTTCCAAGTGTTGGATTTTTCCGTTGTTTGAGAACGTCTAAATCGTGCAAGTTACGCAATGGACCCTCTAGAAGACAACAAACCTTAACTCGATTATGTGACCGTCTTGAACTGCCTTTTGAACCTTAGGGTTTGGGGCAGTACGACGTGCCACATGTGAGGCGTTGGCTTGACCCTTCTACGGCTGGACCGTTGGTACTGTGGCATATGATGGATGTTTTTAAACCCCCCTCAAGTGTTGAGAACCATTAGGGAAAACTTGGGTGTTTGATCATTCGGTCGGAAAGTTTAAAATTCTCTATTTATCTGGAATGTGATACAATATTTGGAATCCACAAGTAGTTATGAGATAACTGATTTGGATGTTATAAACATAGCAGTTTAGTCTCAATTGATCGGTTGCCACGGAATTTTGATGTGATCAAAAGTCCATCGCAATCACGTTGTGTACGCGGATACTTATCGGGTAAACTTAATAGATAGCCACGCCCCATAGCCCCGACCAAGTGACTGTAGGAGAACCCCGTCGCCGAAAGCATCCGTTCGGGTGCTCGCGGCAGCGGTGTTCCTCCTTAGTGCACTTCGTCGACGGTATCGGGGGTGCGGCCGTCTACTAAAGTTTGCGACGAGCATTCGTACCGGATGTCGGGAATCTTGTTGAATTGCCCGACTTGATATTGAAAAGAGTTTTCGATATAGAGACTAAAATGCGGGGTTTATAACTGTTAGGGATGTGATGTCTAAGTAGATTGCGGATTCCAACTGTTGTAGTTTTACACTTTCTTTTCTGCGACCGTAAGTGTAATATGTGTTAGTTATATGTATGCCCTAGAGGCCATTACTGTACATAGGATGTATATTGTAGTGGATGCTGGGACATATATAGGGAGGACTTTCTTGCTCGACATGACAGTATGCTATCTGGTTGCTCTTTATCTTAACGTGTACACTGATTGTCTCTCTGTTACATGTTGGTAAAGCCCTTAGGATGTGTACTTGACTACCTGGACTATGATGCGGATCATACTAGTGGGGACATGGTAGTCCATAAGTACATCCTTCAAGGTCCCTAGTCGTGGGTGTATCGAGACGGGTCATCGATATACCAGAGTAGACTAGCGTATACCTTCTCGACCCATACAGATGGGCGATGGATGATCCCATATCCATTGGTGTTTGACATCAGAGATGATATACGGGTGCTCAGTGGAGACTGGGTACACTGGACGGACTCGCCGAGAACTCCCAGATGGTATTATACCTTACGTCAGATGGCAGTTCTCTGGTGACACTGGTACAGGTTAGTCTGTAGACCCGAGATTGTCATAGAGTCTTGTGTGATTCCCACTGTGCTTTGATCTCCACCTTACCACGTCCAAGAGGGCGTGCAAAACGGTGGCTTTTGGGTACAGTCCCGAATTACATGGAAGCAATAAGCGATAGTAGGGGATTCGTCTCTCCCGGTATAGGGAGTTGATGTTGCGCTATGTTCAATTGGCTATAACCGGAAATCCCTGGCCAGGGTTGCTGAGATTTACTGATAAGTGTTATCAGTAGTATCTCAAACTCTTATAGACCTCATATCGACACGACTTATCGATCTATTGGGGTCTGACATTTACCACCCCTAGGCAAGATATGCGACATATCAGACGATCAGACCGGACTGTACGGTAAGTGTTACTGGTTGGATTCACAGGAGTGTGAGCGGGCTTTCTCGTCGATCTTCTGATCGCTCAATACCCGGGTGGCCGTTACGTTTAGCAGACCGCTTGCGGCTTGTGGGTGTTTGATATGATCATCACCTGTTGCCGGCGTATTGACGAGTCTTTAGAGTCCTACACAGAGGTTTCCTGGCTCAAGCGAAACGAAATAGGAGCGCATATGAGATATGTGCGGGACCGAGAATAATACCAGTATGTGATACTGTATTCAATTCTCGCGATTTATGACATTGATCGGTTATATGCGATATAGCCGTGTTATCGG
The DNA here is from genome assembly GCA_030015575.1 of Agapanthus africanus. Taxonomy (NCBI): domain Eukaryota; kingdom Viridiplantae; phylum Streptophyta; class Magnoliopsida; order Asparagales; family Amaryllidaceae; genus Agapanthus; species Agapanthus africanus. The sequence continues at coordinate 46,028,912 of JASDDO010000006.1, forward strand.
ATCAAGTGTTGATTCGATAAGTTGTTACTATAGATATTAGTCGGTTATCTACGATATGACCGGATCATTAAGTCCAGTGTTGATTTAATGATTTAATGTATAATTATATATTTGATATATTACTTTGCATTAAATAGTATTGGTTCACTTAAGATGGATTTTCTCACTTGAATGTGCACATTGTATATATGATATAGTTTTGTGCACAAGTTTGTATCATGTTTGATGATACATGCAAACTTGGGTGTGTATGATTAAACCATGATTAAGTTAATGGTTAGGGTTTGATTTACTTATTTATTTATTTTTTTTCATTTATATTTGTACAAGAAATAAAATGGCTGCTACTTTTGTTTTTTGTTGAAGCTTCATGAAGCTTTGAAAGCTTGACCATTTTGCTTCTTTCCTTAACCCTAACCATTCACCCAACCCTAGTTTATTCTCTACACTTAACCATGGTTGCATTATGATAACCATCAATTGTTTTTCTATTCTTGATAATTCATTATTCATTTTCTTTCTTCTTCTTCTTCTTGATAAAGAAAGAAAAAGCTTGCTACAAAATTTCAAGTGATGAATCAAAGTGAGAAATTAAAATCCAAAGTGAACCCACTTCCTATTTCTTCATCCTCTACCACTTGCCAAGTAGTATAGGGTGTTTTCTTCATAAGTTTCATGGCTTGGTGAAGTTGGAGCTTGATCTTGTGTTGCCTCGACGTAGATCATCTTCGGCATCGAAGTCGACGACCTAGACCGCCCATTTCTCCGATGAAGCCGACGCTAGAGTCTGGGATCCGATGATCGCAGCGAGGGGACGCCATCACCGAGCTAGAGAAGTGGTGGACCGAATCAACAAAGGTTGTAGTCACTTTTCTTTAGCAATAAAGTCGTTTACTTGCTTGCATCGCCTTATCCTCTAGTTAACGATCCGTATTAGGGTTTGTAGGCACATGAAAAAATTTGAATTGGGCATGTTTGATCTGTTGTGAGACCTCATTAGTGTGTCTAGGAACCTTACAGTGGTATCAGAGCCTAGCTAGAGCCTTAGGCGATGCGTAGACGGAGTTAGAAACCCGATCGAACCCGAAACCCTAATCCATGACCCCTCTCTGTACATTTTTGAAAATTGTGGATTTTTCTGAATTAAAAATACCTGAAAAATTTAGAAGGGAAATATAAGAATTGTGGTGAAAAACGAACCCCTAATTCGTACATTCCACCGCGGAACCGCGGCAATAGTCTGCTTGGGCCGCGGTTCCGCGGCCATACAAAGGGGTTAGGCAATATTTTTTGCACCATAATTCCTATTTCTGTGATTTATATTTTATGGGTATTTTTATTATGACTCAAGTGTTGAGTGTTCTGGGGTTGTATTGGGGACTCGGTGATTCGATCGGATTATCAAACTTTGTCTATGTGTTTTTCCGGGTAATTTTAGAATATGTTAAAAAGTTCGACCGGATATAAATACCCATTTTTCCCCCTGCCGGGAAATTTCCAATTGTTGGATTTTTCCGTTATTTAATGACGTTCTAAGTAGTGCAAGTAACGCGATGGTCCCTCTAGAAGACAATAAACCTTAACTCGATTATGTGACCGTCTTGAACTGCCCTTTGAACCTTAGGGTTTGGGGCAGCACGGCGTGCCACATGTGAGGCGTTGGCTTGACCCTTCTACGGCTGGACCGTTGGTACTGAGGCACGAAGTGAATGTTTTAAAACTTATTTCATGTGATGAGCTATTTCGGGAAAACTTGGGTGTTCGATTGTTCGATCGGAAAATTTAACATTTTCTATTTATCCGGAATGTGATACAATAATTGGAATTCACAAATGGTTATGTGATAACTGAATGAATGTTATAAATCAAGCACTTTATTCTCACTTGATCGGTTGCCACGGAATTTTTATGTGATCAAAAGTCCGTCGCAATCACGTAGCGTACGCGGATACTCGCCGGGTAAACTTAATAGACAGCCTCACCCCATTGCCCCGACCAAGTGACTGTAGGAGAACCCCGTCGCCGAAAGCATCCGTTCGGATGCTCGCGGTAGCGGTGTTCCGCCTTAGTGCACTTCGTCGACGGTATCGGGGGTGCGGCCGCCTACTAAAGTTTGCGACGAGCATTCGATCAGAATGTCGGGAATCCTGTTGAATTGCCCGACTTGATATTGAAAAGAGTTTTCGATAATGAGACTAAAATGCAGGGTTTATAATTGTTAGGCATGCGATGTCTAAGTATTTCATTTGATTAGGCATGCGATGTCTAAAGAGGTTGCGAATTCCAACTGTTGTAGTTTTACACTTTCTTTTCTGTGACCGTAAGTGTAATATGTGATATCGCCGGTTTCGTTGTTATATGTCAACGACAATTGGGATGCGCATAGTTACTTACGTTGATGACATGTGATGTTATGTGTTGCTGGATATGTTATATTGGATTGTCGTGTTTGAATAGCCGGGGTTTTTTATGTGAGATGAGTGTTTTTCATTTTCATTCATGTAAAAACTTGTATGTAATATTCTTTTATTGGGGCACTTCCAGGTTGCGAAAGATGTCACCGATTGAATATTATTTACTTTTCCGCACTAGGATAGACCCAAGGAGGAGGGCACAAGTAACCGGGTTCTGGAGTCCAGTGGGAGACCAACTTGAGGAGTCGAGTCTGGGTCTCCTAACATTAGAATTGGTAGGGTTGCTTGCCGCTCTCGTAGGGGTCTAGGGGTGTGGGTTTGGCTATTCATCACGACCGTGGAATCCGTGTTTTATACAGGCTCAATATAAAACACGGACGTCCTAGTATATCCAATATTTCATATGATATTTTCTGCTGCGTTATCTGTGATGTGATCATGTGATTTGTTCAGATAGATATTATATATAGTATATATGATATATTATATAGACGTTGCTTATGTTTTACACCCGTGCTAGCCCTGCCCTGCTCTGCCGTTAGTTACCTAACCTAACGGTGCACGAGGGGATATTGAGGCGAATGCGGATGGCATAAGTGTACGTCGTATTTATCTGTGATGTTTAGGTGCTTAAATGATGAGACTTCATTAATGCGATTAATGAAAGAAAAGAAACCTAAGATGTTGGAGAATCGAATTTCTTAAAAATAGGTAGCTACAGTTCTTGCTTTGCATCGCGGTGTTCCTTGTAGAACATCCTGCACCTTATTCAATAAGGAAAGGACCGAGATCCCTTCACCGGGAGTGACTCCTTTAGCAATAACTGGCAGATGCTACACACTCGGTTTGTCTTTTGATTGCTTCTATAGTTTCTGCTTTGCACAGCGATATATATGATATATCCCGCACCTCATTCGACGAGGAAAGGGCCGACGATCCCTTCACCAGGAGTGACCCCTTTAGCAAAACTAGAAAAGCCTAAAAAACACTCCATTTTAAAATTCATTCGATCCTACAACGATATCAAGTTCATTACGCAATGGGTTTCAGAAAAACCTGTCGTAGCCCTCCGTCATTTCAGATAAGTAGTAGTTAGTATTTGTGCTGCGTTTGTTGGCCTTTGTCAAGGCGTAGTGTGCGGTAGCTGACTAGTGCTTATCTGCTTATGCATATGATACAGATTGAGTTAGGGTAGTCGTGCGACCTTGTTGGCCTTGTCAAGGGTCGTGCGGGTGGGTTTAATTCAATCAAGAAATGATGGGTTGAACTTGACTAGCATCCTATAGTTTGTTGGCCTTTGTCAAGGTCATAGGAGGTTAGGGGCAAAATTATCGGGAATTTCAAGTGTTGAAATTTGCAATGAGATTGTATACCTTCTATGAGATAGTTGGATCCCGATACCCGCTGGGAGTAAGAGTTACTCCTGGGAGAGTTTTACATATTACAATTAGCCGATCAAGTAGGTGTCTAGAAAGGTGTCAACGGGGTTACGCCTCTGGGAAAACGAGGTTTACTTTAATTAGGTCCGTGCGAAAGCATGGGGAACCTCCCTCAAAGTACCGACACTGGCCTGGCTGAAAGATTGGCGAACTTGTAGCGTGTAATTAATCCCGGCTAGTCTTTCCTTTTAGGGTTTGAAGGAAGATTTGATAAAAAACAGTGGGAACCATCCTGATTAGATAAAATAATAACCAATCTATTCTTGCAAGAGCGCACGCTGAGTGTTTTCTTCTCTCTCTCTCCAGGTAGCGACCATTTCACGCCTTAATCAAGATAATAAAACGGATATATTGACCGAATCCGCTTGTTATACTGACCTGGGGAACGTTGGTCCCGCTCCAACTTAGAATTGTTATAAGACAGAGCAGGAAATAGGGGATTACCAGAATTCCCGTGCCGCCCAAACGAAGAGAGTGCATGCTGATGCATCATCTTCAGGTGTGTTCATTATACAGAACTGTTTCTCAGTATTCTTTACGTCCTGGATATGAGATACTGGATCAGGATCCCGAATATGTAATTTGTTACATGGGCTACAGATAGGTAAAGAACTGAGAACGGGTGATAAGTTTCATGAGACAGAAAACGGGGCAAGTGTTGCAGCCAAGTCTGTTGGTCACTGTCACCCTGTATTACCAATACATTGATTCTGAACAAATGCTATTAGATACCGAACCTGATATACAAAATCATATCAGTCTCTTTATTAGTAAAGAAAGGATATAATTTTGTATTGTTGGATAATGTTTTGAACATTTCCTATATCAAAAGTTGATCGGTTCAGGAACGCTATCTAAAAGTATTGACGTTCTAAATCAAACTACAGTTCCTTGTATACAGAACACACACAAGAGGAAGAGTTCAGAAATGAACAAATTCTTCTTGAGGCATTATAGACTAGGTCATATCAATGCGACCCGACTGGCTGAAGTTACATTTAGATGCATATTTAAATTAGTTTGAATTTACATCTTATGAAACTTGCCAGTCATGTCACAAAGATAAAATGACCATAGCTCTGTTTAATGGAAACAGAGAAAGAGTTAGTAAACTCTTGGGACTGATACATGATGATGTATGTTAAGTCCCCTGTCTACACATGCCAAGACCGGTTCTTTGTACTTCATTACATTCTCTGATAATCTCTCAAGATTCAGACATATGTTCCTGTTGAAACACAAGTCCGAACCTTTTGAGATATTCACAGAATATAAGCTAGAAGTAGAGAACCAATACGGGTATAAGTATTATGTCCTTTGATGTGATCAGGGAGGAGAATACTTGAGCACGGAATTCCTGGATTATTCTAAAGGAGAATGAGATTCTCTCTCAGTGTTACTCCTCCGTATACACCACAACACCTCGGTGTATCGGGGCGGAGCAATCACAACCTATATGATATGCTCTATGATGAGTACTACTGAGTTTCCTATTTCCTTTTGGGAGTTATGCGCTTGAGAAGCTGCATACCTATTGAATAGGGTTCGAATCAAATCTGTGCCTCCCACTCCATATGAGATATGGTATGGGAAGAGCCCATATCTTAAGTTTGTTAAGATTTGGGGTTGTCCGGCCTATGTCTAAAAAGCAAAATCCGGACAAGCTCGAGGCAAGGTCTGTTATGTAGAACTGGAAAGGTTCCAGCTATACAAACTGAAGCTGCTAATTTGGTAAAACTAAAGGATTCGATAGTAACCAATGAACCTCAGCCTCTCCGCCGATCTAGCAGGGTTCCTCACCCACCTGAGAGATACTTCGGTTTCTCTATGACAGTGGGAGCGAGGAATGCATCATGAGATGACGACCCAACTAGTTTCGAGCAGGCCATCGAGAGTAGGGACTCTGTAAGAATGGCTGGATGCTTAGCGACCTGAGATGGAATCCTTATACACCAGCAAAGTATGGACTTTGGGTGCTATATCTGAAGGGTTAAATCCCCATCAGGAGCAAGTATATCTTGAGTAGATTACTTGGTGTAAATGGAAAAGTTGAGACTTTCAAAACTAGACTTGTTAAAGGTTTGCATCATTGACCAGGTATGGATTATGTTGAAACCTTTTCTAAGGATCTATGCTTAAGTCCATCCAGATCCTACTTGCCACGGCTAAATACCATGAATACGATATCTGGCGGTTGGGTGCCATGACTGCTTTTCTAAATACTGATTTAGAAGAGAACGTCTATAAGTACACAGCCAGAGGGCTTCGTAAACAGTGGGAGCAGCGGAAACGTGTGCAAGTTGCTTTACAGAATAAAGCAGGCATCGCGGAGTTGGAACAACTGTTTTGATGTGGTAGTCAAAAAGTTTGACATCATCAAAATGGTAGATGAACCTTGTATATACAAAAAGGTAGTAGGGAGTATGATGGTGATCCTCGTAGAGTACGTGGATGACATACTCTTGATAAGAAAGGAGTTTCCTATGCTACGCTCGGTCAATCTCCACTTATCACAATGATTCTCCATACAGGATCAAAGTGATACCTTCTAAATCCTGGGTTTTGGATCCATGAGATAGATCTAACTGGATGTTAGGATACTCACTAGTTGTAGTGAGATGGTATCAATTGATCCTGGGGAGAATTACTGGAAAGGTTCCAGGGTGATAAAGACGACTGAATGTCAGTCACAGGCATTGTCTTTACCCTCAGTAAAGGGACGGTATGTTGGAAGAGTTCCAAGCTAGATACCGTGGCATACTAGACGATAAAGGATGGATACATCACTACTTAAGATGCTACCAAAGAGAAAGTCTGGGTGTATATTAGTTCATGAAATGAACTTAGTTCCCCCCATTGTGTGACAATGGAGTTGTGGCTTATGCCAAGGAACGTCCGTCCCATCAGTGATCCAGACATATTCTAAGGCAGTATCACCTGATCATGGAGATAGTTGATCTCCAGGGTGATCGAGGTTAGGAGAGTAGACTCAGAGGATAACACGGCGGATCCACCCACGAAGGCCAATTCCCAGAGAGAGACTTGTATGGGATGGTTGAGTATGTGATACTGAAACCACTGCTATAGATGGCCCTAGTGCAAGTGGGAGATTGTTAGTTATATGTATGCCCTAGAGACCATTACTATACATAGGATGTATATTGTAGTGGATGCTGGGACATATATAGGGAGGACTTTCTTGCTCGACATGATAGTATGCTATCTGGTTGCTCTTTATCTTAACGTGTACACTGATTGTCTCTCTGTTACATGTTGGTAAAGCCCTTAGTATGTGTACTTGACTACCTGGACTATGATGCGGATCATACTAGTGGGGACATGGTAGTCCATAAGTACATCCTTCAAGGTCCCTAGTCGTGGGTGTATCGAGACGGGGCATCGATATACCAGAGTAGACTAGCGTATACCTTCTCGACCCATACAGATGGGCCATGGATGATCCCATATCCATTGGTGTTTGACATCAGAGATGATATACGGGTGCTCAGTGGAGACTGGGTACACAGGACGGACTCGTCGAGAACTCCCGGATGGTATTATACCTTACGTCAGATGGAAGTTCTCTGGTGACACTGGTACAGGTTAGTCTGTAGACCCGAGATCGTCATAGAGTCTTGTGTGATTCCCACTGTGCTTTGATTTCCACCTTACCAATTCTAAGAGGGCGTGCAAAACGGTGGCTTTTGGGTACAGTCCCGAATCACATGGAGGCAATGAGCGATAGGAGGGGATTCGTCTCTCCCGGTATAGGGAGTTGATGTTGCGCTGTGTTCGATTGGCTATAACCGGAAATCCCTGGCCAGGGTTGCTGAGATTTTCTGGTAAGTGTTATCAGTAGTATCTCGAACACTTATAGACCTCATATCGACACGACTTATCGAGCTATTGGGGTCTGACATTTACCACCCCTAGGCAAGATATGCGACATATCAGACGATCAGACCGGACTGTACGGTAAGTGTTACTGGTTGGATTCACAGGAGTGTGAGCGGGCTTTCTCGTTGATCTTCTGATCACTCAATACCCGGGTGGCCGTTACGTTTAGCAGACCGCTTTCGGCTTGTGGGTGTTTGATATGATCATCACCTGCTGCCGGCGTATTGACAAGTCTTTAGAGTCCTACACAGAGGTTTCCTGGCTCAAGAGAAACGAAATAGGAGCGCATATGAGATATGTGCGGGACTGAGAATAATACCAGTATGTGATACTGTATTCGATTCTCGCGATTTGTGACATTGATAGGTTATATGCGATATAGCCGGGTTATCAGATTAAGTGTTGATTCGATAAGTTGTTACTATAGATATTAGTCGGTTATATACGATATGACCGGATCATTAAGTCAAGTGTTGATTTAATGATTTAATGTATAATTATATATTTGATATATTACTTTGCATTAACTAGTATTGGTTCACTTAAGATGGATTTTCTCACTTGAATGTGCACATTGTATATATGATATAGTTTTGTGCACTAGTTTGTATCATGTTTGATGATACATGCAAACTTGGGTGTGTATGATTAAACCATGATTAAGTTAATGGTTAGGGTTTGATTTACTTATTTATTTATTTCTTTTCATTTATATTTGGACAAGAAATAAAATAGTTGCTACTTTTGTTTTTTGTTGAAGTTTCATGAAGCTTTGAAAGCTTGACCATTTTGTTTCTTTCCTTAACCCTAACCATTCACCTAACCCTAGTTTATTCTCTACACTTAACCATGGTTGCATTATGATAACCATCACTTGTTTTTCTATTCTTGATAATTCATTATTCATTTCTTTCTTCTTCTTCTTCTTGATAAAGAAAGAAAAAGCTTGCTACAAAATTTGAAGTGATGAATCAAAGTGAGAAATCAAAATCCAAAGTGAACCCACTTCCTATTTCTTCATCCTCTACCACTTGCCAAGTAGTATAGGGTGTTTTCTTCACAAGTTTCATGGCTTGGTGAAGTTGGAGCTTGATCTTGTATTGCCTCGACGTTGATCATCTTCGGCATTGAAGTCGACGACCTAGCCCGCGCATTTCTCCGATGAAGCCGACGCTAGAGTCTGGGATCCGATGATCGCAGCGAGGGGACGTCATCACGGAGCTAGAGAAGTGGTGGACCGGATCTACAAAGGTTGTAGTCACTTTCCTTTAGCAATAAAGTCGTTTACTTGCTTGCATCGCCTTATCCTCTAGTTAACGATCCGTATTAGGGTTTGTAGACACATGAAAAAATTTGAGTTGGGCATGTTTGATCTGTTGTAAGACCTCATTAGTGTGCCTAGGAACCTTATAATATGTGATATCGTCGGTTTCGTTGCTATATGTCAACGACAATTGGGATGCGCACATTTACTTACGTTGATGACATGTGATGTTATTTGTTGCTGGATATGTTATATTGGATCGTCGCGTTTTGAATAGCCGGGGGTTTTATGTGAGATGGGAGTTTTTATTTTCATTCATGTAAAATTAATTGTATGTAATATTCTTTTATTAGGGCACTTCCGGGTTGAGGTTGATGTCACCATTTGTATATTATTTACTTTTCCGCAATAGGATAGACCCGAGGAGGAGAGCACAAGTAACCGGGTTCTAGAGTCCAGTGGGAGACCAACTCGAGGAGCCGAGTCTGAGTCTCCTAACTTTAGAATTGGTAGGGTTGCTTGCCGCTCTCGTAGGGGTCTAGGGGTGTGGGTTTGGCTATTCATCGCGACCGTGGAATCCATGTTTTATACAGGCTCGTATTGAAAACACGGACGTCCTAGTATATCCAATGTTTCATATGTTTCTTCTGCTGCGATATCTGTGATGTGATCATTTGATATGTGATAATAGATACTGTATATGATATATATGATATATTATATAGACGTTACTTATGTTTTACACCCGCGCTAGCCCTGCCCCGCTCTGCCGTTAGTTACCTAACCTAACGGTGTACGAGGGGACATCGAGGCGAATGCGGATGGCATAAGTGTACATCGTATTTATCTGTGATGTTTAGGTGATTTAAATGATGGGACTTCATTAATATGATTAATGAAAGAAAAGAAACCTAAAAGATGTTGTGGAATCGAATTTTCAAAAACAGGTAGCTACAGTTCTTACTTTGCATCGCGGTGTTCCTTGTAGAACATCCTGCACCTTATTCGATAAGGAAAGGGCCGAGATCCCTTCACCGGGAGTGACCTCTTTAGTAATGACTGGCAGATGCTACACCCCTCGGTTTGTCTTTTGATTGCTTTTCTAGTTCTCGCTTTGCATAGTGATATATATGATATATCCTGCACCTCATTCGACGAGGAAAGAGCCGACGATCCCTTTACCGGGAGTGGCCTCTTTAGCGAAACTAGTAAAAGCCTAAAAAACACTCCATTTTAAAATCATTTGATTTTACAACGATATCAAGTTCATTACGCAATAGGTTTTCTGAAAAACCTGTCGTAGCCCTCCGTCATTTCAGATAAGTCTTACTTAGTATTCGTGCTACGTTTGTTGACCTCCGTCAAGGCGTAGTGTGCGGTAGCTAACTAGTATTTATCTGCTTATGCATATGATGCAGATTGGATTAGGGTAGTCGTACGGCCTTGTTGACCTTCGTCAAGGGTCGTGCGGGTGGGTTTGATTCAATCAAGAAATGACGGGTTGAACTTGACTAGTAGCCTATGGTTTGTTGACCTCTGTCAAGGTCATAAGGTGCTAGGGGCAAAATTTTCGGGAATTTCAAGTGTTGAAATTTGCAATGAGATTGCATACCTTCTATGAGATAGTTGGATCCCGATACCCACTACGAGTAATTGTTACTCCTGGGAGAGTTTTACACATTACAATTAGCCGATCAAGTAGGTGTCTAGAAAGGTGTCAACGGGGTTACGCCTCTGGGAAAACGAGGTTTGCTTTAATTAGGTCTGTGCGAATGCACGGGGAACCTCCCTCAAAGTACCGACACTGGCCTGGCTGAATTATTGGCAAACTTGTAGGGTGTAATTAATCCCGGCTAGTCCTTCCTTTTAGGGTTTGAAGGAAGATTTGATAAAAACAGTGGGAGCCATCCTGATTAGATAAAATAATAACCAATCTGATCTTGCAAGAGCGCACGCAGAGTGTTTTCTTCTCTCTCTCTCCAGGTAGCGACCATGTCACGCCTTAATCAAGATAATAATACGGATGTATTGACCGAACCCGCTTATTATACTAAACTGGGGAACGTTGGTCCCGCTCCAACTTATAAATATTATAAGACAGAGCAGGATTTAGGGGATTACCAAAATTCTCGTGCCACCCAAACAAAGAAAGTGCATGATGATGCATCATCTTCGGGTGTGTTCATTACAGAGAACTGTTTCTCCATCTCCTTTACGTCCTGGGTATTTGATACCGGATCCGGATCCCACATATGTAATATATTACATGGGCTACAGAAAGGTAAAAACTGAGAACGGGTGATAAGTTTCATGAGACAGAAAACGGTACAAGTGTTGCAGCCAAGTCTGTTGGTCACTGTCACCCTGTATTACCAGAATACATTAATTCTGAACAAATGTTATTAGATACCGAACCTGATATACAAAATCATATCAGTCTCTTTATTAGTAAAGAAAGGATATAATTTTGTATTGTTGGATAATGTTTTGAACATTTCCTATAATCAAGAGTTGATCGGTTCAGGCACGTTATCTAAAAGCATTGACGTTCTAAATCAAACTACAGTTCTTAGTATACAGAACGCACACAAGAGGAAGAGTTCAGATATGAACGAATCCTTCTTGAGGCATTATAGACTAGGTCATATCAATGCGACCCAACTAGCTAAGTTACATTAAGATGCATTTTAAATCAGTTTGAATTTACATCTTGTGAAACTTGCCAGTCATGTCACAAAGATAAGATGACCATAGCTCTGTTTAATGGAAACAGAGAAAGTGTTAGTGAACTCTTGGGATGATACATGTTGATGTATGAAAGTCCCCTGTCTACAAATGCCAAGACCGGTTCTTTGTACTTCATTAAATTCTCTGATGATCTCTCGAGATTCAGACATATGTTCCTGTTGAAACACAAGTCCGAAGCTTTTAAGATATTCAAAGAATATAATTAAGAAGTAGAGAACCAACAACGGGTATAAGTATTATGTCCTTTGATGAGATCAATGAGGAGAATACTTGAGCACGGGATTCCTTGACTATTCTAAAGGAGAATGAAATTCTCTCTCAGCATTACCCCTCCGTATACACCACAGCACCTCGGTGTATCGGGGCGGAGCAATCATACCCTATTGGATATGGTGTGCTCTATGATGAGTACTACTGAGTTTCCTATTTCCTTTTAGGGAGTTATGCACTTATGAAGTTGCATACCTATTGAATAGGGTTCCGATCAAATCAGTTGCCTACCACTTCATATATGATATGGAAAGGGAAGAGCCCATATCTTAAATTTGTTAAGATTTGGGGTTGTCCGGCCTATGTCTGAAAAGCAAAATCCGGACAAGCTCGAGGCAAAGTCAAATCTGTGAAAGTTTGTTGGATATCCCAAGCATACGCAAAGGAATATCTTCTACCTAACCGAGGAACAAAAATGTTTTGTTTCTCATCATGCCACTTTTGTGAAAGGGAATTTCTTGTGAAGAAATTATTGATCATGAGGTAGAACTAGAAACAGTTCCAGCTATACAAACTGCAGCTGATGATTTGGTAGAACCAAAGGATTCAATAGCAACCAACGAACCTCAGCCTCTCCGCCGATCTAGTAGGTTTCCTCACCCACCTGAGAGATACTCTGGTTTCTTTATGACAGTGGGAGCGAGGATTGCATCATGGGATGATGACCTAACTAGTTTCGAGCTGACCATCAGGAGTGGGACTCTGTAAGAATGGCTGGATGTTTATCGATCTGAGATGGAATCCTTTTACACCAACAAAGTATGGACTTTGGTTGCTTTATCTGAAGGGTTAAATCCCCATCAGGAGCAAGTATATCTTGAGAAGATTACTTGGTGTACATGGAAAAGTTGAGACTTTCAAAGCTAGACTTGTTAAAGGTTTGCATCATTGACCAGGTATGGATTGTGATGAAACCTTTTCTAAGTACCTATTCTTAAGTCCATCCAGATCCTACTTGCCACGACTACATACCATGACTACGATATCTGGCGGTTGGGTGTCATGACTGCTTTTCTAAATAAAGATTTAGAAGAGAGAGTCTATAAGTACACAGTCAGAGGGCTTCGTAGACAGTGGGAACAGCGGAAACGTGTACAAGATGTTTTATGTGATAAAGCAGGCATCGCGGAGATGGAACATCTGTTTTGATGTGGTAGTCAAAGAGTTTGACTTCATCAAAATGGTAGATGAACCTTGTATATACAAAAAGATAGTAGGGAGTATGGAGGTGATCCTCGTAGAGTACATCGATGGCATACTCTTAATAGGGAAGGAGTTTCCTATGCTGCGCTCGGTCAATCTCCGCTTATCACAAGGATTCTCCAAATAGGATCAAAGTGATACCTACTAAATCCTGGATTTTGGATCTATGAGATAGATCTAATTGGATGTTAGGATACTCACTAGTTGTAGTGAGATGGTATCAATTGATCCTGGGGAGAATCACTGGAAAGGTTCCAGGGTGATAAGGACGACTAAATGTCTCGCAGGCATTGTCTTTACCCTCAGTAAAGGGACGGTATGTTGGAAGAGTTCCAAGCTAGATACCGTGGCATACTAGACGATTAAAGGCAAGATACATCGTTACCAAAGATTCTACCAAAGAGGCAGTCTGGGTGTATATTAGTTCATGAGATGAACTTCGTTCCTCCCATTGTGTGACAATGGAGTTGTGGCTCATGCCAAGGAACGCCCGTCCCATCAGTGATCCAGACATATTCTTAGGCAGTATCACCTGATCGTGGAGATGGTTGATCTCCAGGGGATCGAGGTTAGGAGAGTAGACTCAGAGGACAACACGGCGGATCCACTCACAAAGGCCTTTTTCCCAGAGAGAGACTTTCATGGGATGGTTGAGTATGAGATACTACAACCACTGCTATCAGATGGCCCTAGTGCAAGTTGGAGATTGTTAGTTATATGTATGCCCTAGAGGCCATTACTACACATAGGATGTATATTGTAGTGGATGCTTGGACATATATAGGAATGACTTTCTTGCTCGATATGATAGTATGCTATCTGGTTACTCTTTACCTTAACGTGTACACTGATTGTCTCTCTGTTACATGTTGGTAAAGCCCTTAGGATGTGTACTTGACTACCTGGACTATGATGCGGATCATACTAGTGGGGACATGGTAGTCCATAAGTACATCCTTCAAGGTCCCTAGTCGTGGGTGTATCGAGACAGGGCATCGATATACCAGAGTAGACTAGCGTGTACCTTCTCGACCCATATAGATGGGCGATGGATGATCCCATATCCATTGGTGTTTGACATCAGAGATGATATACGGGTGCTCAGTGTAGACTGGTTACACTGGACGGACTCGCCGAGAACTCCCAGATAGTATTATACCTCACGTCAGATGGCAGTTCACTGGTGACACTGGTACAGGTTAGTCTGTAGACCCGAGATCGTCATAGAGTCTTGTGTGATTCCCACCGTGCTTTAATTTCCATCATACCACGTCCAAGAGGGCGTGCAAAAAGTGGCTTTTAGGTACAGTCCCGAATCACATGGAGGCAATGAGCGATAGGAGGGGTTTCGTCTCTCCCGGTATAGGGAGTTGATGTTGCGCTGTGCTCGATTGGCTATAACAGGAAGTCCTTGGCCAAGGCTGCTTTAGGGATTTACTAGTAAGTGTTACCAGTAGTTTCTCGACCCGTTATGAGCCTCATATCGACACGACTTATCGAGTTATTAGGGTCTGACGTTTACCACCCCTAGACGAGATATGCGACATATCAGACGAAGAGACCGGACTGTGCGGTAAGTGTTACTGGTAGGATTCGCAGGAGTGTGAGAAGGATTGCTCGTTGATCTTCTGATCGCTCAATACCCGGGTGGCCGTTACGTTTAGCAGACCGCTTGCGGCTTGTGGGTGTTTGATATGATCATCACCTACTGCCGGCATATTGACGAGTCTTTAGAGTCCTACACAGGGGTTTCCTGGCTCAAGCGAAACAAAATAGGAGCGCATATGAGATATGTGCGGGACCGAGAATAATACCAGTATGTGATACTGTATTCTATTCTCGCGATTTGTGACATTGATCGGTTGTATGCGATATAGCCGGGTTATCGGATCAAGTGTTGATTCGATAAGTTGTTACTATTGATATTAGTCGGTTATATGCAATATGACCGGATCGTTAAATCAAGTGTTGATTTAATGATTTAATGTATAATTATATATTTGATATATTACTTTACATTAACTAGTATTGGTTCACTTAAGATTGACTTTCTCACTAGCTTATGCACATTGTTTATATGTGATATATGCAAGTGTACACGTTTGTATCATGCTTGATGATACAAACAAGTAATGTGTATGCGACTTATACCAAATCAAGGTTAAATTAGGGTTTACTATTTTCCTAACAAATTGTTAGTGTATATGCCCTAGAGGCCATTACTGTATCATACTAGCTTGTATATTACTTAATGGAAGCTTGGGATATTCACAGTTGTATAGAAAATCTTGCTCAAAATGGTAGTATGCTATGCTACTTGGTTTGTCTCTACTTCAATATGTGCATGTGTTTCTTTTAGCATATCGCTTATATACATATTAGTAGAGCCCTTAGGATCTTTGCTTGATTACCAGCATTGTGATGGCAGTCATACTCATGGGGGCTGGATAATCCATAAGCATATCCTTATACAGGTCCCTAGTCGTAGGACTATCGAGACAGGGCATCGATACTCCGGAGTAGACTAGCGTATGCGCTTCTCATCCCAGCGGGGGAGACGGTCTGTCCCACAGCCGTCAATACGTCTGTCACGACCCAAAATTGGCCCGTGACGGTCCTAATACTACGTAACGCCTAAAGACGTAGCGCAGTAAAAGAAAGCCAAAACCGAGAAATCTAAACCATAAAAATACGGAAAAGATAATATAAGATTTTGAAACATTTGAAATCGCAACCCAAATTCTTTAAAAGTCCTATTTTAATTCTTTAAAATTTAACAACAACCCTTTTTGTAAAAACCAGCCAAGATGAATACAATACAAATATACGACGCCGTAGCGAAGAAATAAAGACAGTAGAGAGAAAGCTGTATATAAAAGACAACAAATCCACAATAATATACAAATACTTCCTCACCAAGTCTCTAAGTCCACAATACAATAGTTGATGGAGAGTACAATATACAACGAATGTATAATATGAAATACAGATAATCATTTAACCCACCTAAGCAAATAGTACTGGGAGCTGATGCGGTATCTGTAGCAAAAGATGATAGATGGATACTGAATAGCTGAATAGCTGAATAGCCTGCCTCGACTACTCTGGGGAAAAACCTGAAACACCTGTGGCACAACGGGGGTGAGTTGCCAACTCGTGAATAGTAGATAACATATGCAGGTAATCGCAGGAATGCACGTACAGCATGAATCTAAGATATGTGATTACAGTAATAACATGTCATGCAAATGCTGAAAAAAGGTAAGTACACTAGCAGGAACAATCAATATGAAGCAACAGTAACATGGCAATAATATGCAATAACCATGCAATAGGGATGTGGGAATGTAAATATGCAACTATCATAAGGGTACACTAACACGTACTACCAATATATGAAACTATGCATAAAATAGATAAGGGTGAGGTATAGGGTAGAATATGTCATTTCCACGGAAACCTGACATCGTGGCAGGATCACAATCCATCAAGACACTCAAATCCCAAATCCTCAAATCAGCCCCCAAACTAGGCTCTCACATCATATAAGTCTCACATCACCTCAATGTACAATATCGAGTAGCTCTCCTATATCTCGAATGTATAAATCAACAATCTCTTTTATATCCAATATCCAATGTCAATGAATCACCTATATCCCAAGTCGAATCTCAAGTAAGTTTCTAATATCCTAAAGTATATATATATATATTTGCAGAAATAAATATGATGGGGGCAATACACATATATTAGCGTCCCATTCCACTAATATTGGTGTAAGGGTATATATAACAACGGCTAATCCCCTGTTATATATACAAAGGTATTACAAGAAATGTCACGACCCGAAAGAGTACGTGACTGGCCCTTGAACCATATGAAGTCTATAGGACTCCATCTGATCCAAGTAAGCCAAAAGCCCAGAAATCTAAAACCATTTAAAGAGTAAGTAAAGAAAACTGGTTTAAAGAAGTGAAGGAAAATATGTTTGAAGTCAAGGTCTTTAAATAACTAAGCCGAATGTGCATTTTTAAAAGGTAAAGTCTTTTCTAAAAATTTCGGCAGAGTTTCTTTTGTAAATACTGGCCCCGAACGGGGTACAACAAGCACAACATATATACAATGATAAAAGGCATCCCCAAGCGGGAGCTAGCTCTTCGTCAATCGACGGTCACAACCACGCAAGCAACAATAATATACAACGCCGAAAGGCGAGGATCAAATCCAAAAGAAACACAGTAAGCATGAAAACCGCAATACTACTAAGCGCGACTCTAAGGTCAAATAAAACATCACTAAAGTCTAAGTCTGAAACAATATACAAGTTTTGGTTGATGGAAAAATCTAGATAAAAGGAATAATACAAGTACAATGGTGGTTCTTGATGCAAAAGAAACCACCTACCAAATGCAATTCACCCGCAAGGAAGCAATGTGCCAGAAATGCCGCAATGAAACCTGTACGGCAAACCTGCAAGAACTGTGGCACAACGGGGGGGGGGGGGGTGAATTGCCAACTCGTGAATAGAGAACAACTACAAGCAGAAACCGAACGCAAGACATAATCCTAGGTCAAAACGATCAGTACAAAATCCTCAATAAAAACATGCGGCCTATAACAAGGCTAGGGTAAATATCTAACCCGAGTGCAATCTCATGTGCCTGTGTCAGTGCCTCAGGTAGCAATATATCATATGAATGAGGTATGAATGCATGAGAACAGAATACATGTAAATGAAGAAACTGTTTTCATAATTTAGTGAGATTTCCTTTGTATTTTTAAAATGAGGTATCATAATGAAATCAGCATAAAACAGTGCCTAACATCGGCACAAAACGTAATCCAAATATCTCGATATCTCTGTATCACAGTCTCTGTACCTCAATATCTCGAAATCTCAATGTCTCAATCATAAAATCTAGGGCGCCGTCAGTCCAGACCGGCCCCTACCATCAATCTCAAGACCACGACGGTATCCTCCGGATATCCGATGCGTCAGGTAAAATCACCGGTCGGTAGTGCTCCCCTGCCAGGCTCAACGTCATCACCACATTCATCTTGCCCCGGGGTACCGCACCGAGTCCACCATGTACCCGAAACGGTTCATCCGTCTCCTCGAATCGGGTTTCCAAATCCATCAGCAAACTCATGGTGGACGACTCATACATCATGGGAAAACCGCACTTTTTATTTTAAAAGAGAGAGAATGTTTATTTGTGTTTTTGCGGTTTTCCTCCAAATCCAGAAAATCTCACGGAAATCCAAATCCAAAACCTCAGTAACACGTAAAATAGTGAATATATGCATGAGAATCCATGAATGCGGCATAACAATGAATAACAGTATACATGAAGTAGCAGGTAATAACTACAATGTCTAAACTATTAGATAATAGGTTATGACAAGCAATAGTATTTTCTAAGGTGTACGTGACATGGCAATTACCGATGAAGATGTGTGTGAGCCGGCAAGTAAGTGTACGTGGTACATACGCAACATCGGTAATGGTGCTGGTGTCCTAACAGCATGATATCAATAATGGAGTATGAAACATAATATAAGAATGCGATGCAAAGCGAACCACAAAAAGAGTGGGAGCTGAATCTAGACGCAACTATAACTAATCTGCATTAATCTAATATAAGTCCTACAAATGGTGCCTTTTGAAATATCACGAATCATGGGGTTTTGAAAATATGGGCTACGGTGTTTTTATGAAAAGATACGCCTTTTGAAATGTCCGTAGATCCCTTGACCTGTCTTTTAAAATACCCACGACCCGCTATTTTTGAAATAGGTAGGAGTCTAATCTAATCTAACAACTACACTAAACTATACAGCTGAACTAACAAGCTGAGCTACAGGTAAGGCAACCGCCTAACATCTGAGTCGATATATATAAATATATATAAGTCGGTGATCCCGCCTCAATAGTATCGCGTACGATACAGTATATCATATGACATCCTCAAGTCATGAGTGCGGATCTATCGTCAATGTAAAGCTCATACGGTAAATCGTCGTACGGCATCCCAATCGCTGGGTACGGGTCAATATCACACTATCTCATCACATCTCAGGTATCACTATTATCGTATCACATAAGCTGGGGTACTGATCTAAGTCTAGTACAACTGATGCCATCTACAAAGTATGAATGCGGGGGGGTAAACACACATCCCAAGCCCGCAAGAAACACATTTCGTATCCCAAATACGAATCATATCACATCACCGATCTCGCGGCACAAAGCCCAATATCATCGACTCATCTCCAAAGTCATCCAATATCATCAACACAGTGCCAGTATAAGTAATATGCAAGGGTGTGCGTGTAGGTGTAATTCTATTCTAGGGTTCGCGACTATGAACTACACTAGTCACTTCTAACCCTACACTATCCATAATACACCTAACTATCATATATAATAACTACGGACTGCGGGGGTGCTATACGCCATCCACCCGACTTCCCCCAGTAGATATAATCTACTCACCTTGCGTCTCCATCTTTCGATGTCACCACACGTTTGCTTGTCGTTCCGTAGTCTTCATAGGGTACCTACACATCAAAATATCGTATATGCGCATTAAAACCAAATCAAAGCTAAAACGGCACACGAAACCCAAAACGATACGATAAGAGGCCTATAGGTTAGAACCTATGGCACGCCTTCAAAACCATCAATAAATCCTCTATATCGTCGTATAAACGCCAAATAGTCGAGGTAAAACACAAGACACAAATTCAGACTTAAAAATACGGAATACGGAAACACGAATCCAAAACAGCAACTTAGGAAATATGTTCCAGATTTCACCCTAGGTCCAATTAGACAATTCTATGTATACCAGGGGCCTAAACTACAGATAAGGGAACACCAAAACCAAAACGAGCCAATTCCATTATGGTCTGGCCGCAATTTGCGGCCAGAATGGAGGAATTTGCGGCCTGGAAATGGAAGTAAGGGCTGGGGGCTTGGTGGTAGCTTCCTGAGTGCCTGCACATGTCACTGTCCAATCAATTTTAATTTAGGGTGTCTCGGGTGATAGCAGATTCAATATACCCTTCACTGATTTCATAAATTCTCCGATATCAGTTTCTAAAATCCACATTATGGGTTTAATCTTCAGGTTAGGGTCTCAATTCATACACTAGGGTGTTTGTATAACCTCAATTGAACTCAATTTCACATACAACACAAGTTTCCCTCAAACCCTAACTAGGTTTTACCTCAAGTCACCAATTCACACAATATCGGTTCAAAACTAAACATGGGGTATAAGTAATACTAAAACTAAGCTAATGGTTCAGAAAAATACCTCATTTGGCAACTCAAGAATTTTCTTGAGTTGCCCCTAGTGGCCAAAATCCATGCTTTCATGGTCCATCATGTAGGTCTTGAGCTTGTGCATCTTTTTAGTGAAATGAGATTGGGGTTTTGAGTTTGTTTTAAAGGTGTTGTGAGGTGTTGAAGAGGGGAGGGAGATGAAGGAGGAGGAGCAGCAGCAAGCAAGGAAGGGGGAGAGAGAAATGAGTGTTGAAAATGGAGGAGAATGGCTAAGTCTTTAGTCAATGGTGCTCATACCTCTCTCTCACCTACTACCAATTTCTTTAATCTTTTTCCATTTCTTTTCCTTTTCTTTTCTTATTCTCTCAAAATCCTTCTCCCAAGAATAGTAAACCCAAAGAGAACCATGGCAAGAAAATGCACAAGTGTGAAAAAATGATATGTGCATGTGTTGCACAAAAAAGCTAAAAACCGATTAGCGATTTTTAATCGCGATTAGCATTAAATTAGTGTCAAATTAATCACAAAAACTTTAAAATGTCATAATTCTCTAATTTACCCTATTTTAGAATTTTCCATAATTTTCCAAAATTTTTCC
This sequence comes from Agapanthus africanus, assembly GCA_030015575.1. Lineage (NCBI taxonomy): Eukaryota > Viridiplantae > Streptophyta > Magnoliopsida > Asparagales > Amaryllidaceae > Agapanthus > Agapanthus africanus. The sequence goes on from JASDDO010000006.1 coordinate 46,050,036, forward strand.
CATTTATTTGTATTTAATAATTCCAAAATATTAAAATATTCAATAAAATAATATTAAATTATAAAAATTCCCAAAATTAATATTTTATCTTTTTTGAAATGTTACAATCTACCCCCCTTAAAGAAATTCGGTCCCCGAATTTAAATTTAAACCCCCAATACTAAAACAATTTTAGTAATACTCCAATTTGTCGGGGCTCCGAAAACATCAATACATAGAGAATATCATAAAAAATGTACCGCTCTACTAGAAATCAATCCCCAAAATGCATATATAAGAATATCCTGTGCGTCTGGTGCGCAAGGAATCAAAATCCATATATGTGTCAAACAGGTGTACAAAACAACATCTAGGTGCAACTGGTGTGCACGAAACATCTGTCGTAGGCAACGTGTGTGCCTGACAGTAAAAAAAAATCAGGTGCATGTGACATGCACGAAGAATCCCGATTTAGTGCATCTGGCGTGCACCAAAATCGTATATCAAAACACTAAAGGTGCATGAAAACTCTGCTGGAAGTGCAAATCAAATCACTGTATAAGATGGGCGTGAATTCACAATCAATACCTCGAATGTAATAATTATGCGCAAATATAAATATCCAGTGGGTGCATGAAACAAATATCATGAAACTCAGTCATCAAAACTAAATCATGCAAACAGAACGCCCAAAATACCGAAATCCAAAACGACAGATACGTGAAAATTGAATCACAAAATCACAAATCATAAATACCGTCGTCGGTAGTTCCTCCTTCGAGGTCGAGAAGGAGTCGGTGCATCCAATACTAGCAGCGCAAGATATCTACTTGCCTCTTGCTCACGGTCTGGCGTCCTCTGACTCTGGGTCCTTATCTTCTCTGCGGATTACCTATCTCGCAGTCGATCGGCTCATCGGCCCTGTCAGGTGTGCTAACGGGGACGATTCCGTTCTGGCACTTCTCTGGTCACCTATCGGTCAATCCTCACGACCACTCGTGAGGCAGCCTATCACTGGCGTCGGCCTCTGGCTCTCTGAATGCACGTCACACATCTGATCCTGGGTGCAAACATCATTGCAGCAATGTCCTGGAAGGAATCCTGCTCAAGGTCTCTTCCGATCTTGCCTATGCCGAATTGTACAGAGGCTGGCTCTCCTGCATAATCTCTTCTCACTCGATAGACATCTGTGTCCCCAGCACAAAATTTTCTCGGAAATTGGTCGCATCCCAACGTCTCTGTAAGCAAATCAGGTCTCTAGTCTCGACGGGAAGTAATGACAGCCCGTCAGCGTCTCGCCCGAACCTCTGGTTCCACCTGTCTCTATCGTCGTCCACTATGACGTCACGCCATGCATATCTACGCACTGCACTGTTCTCGGCCACGGTCAATCTGAAGTCTCTCACACGGACTCGAAATCGCGTACTCTGTAGCTTCATCATTCTGTAGAAGATGTCTGGCCGAACAGGCCCTCGGGGACACGCCCCAACCATCGGAGGAATACTCAACACTCGTCCGTCCTTGATCAATTCGCAACGCATCTGGGTAAGTTCCTTTATCCGAACCTGGTCAACTACCTCGTCGACAATGCCGAACTCTGGCCTGCTGGGTGTGCGCAATATGACCACCCCTGGGTCTAGGTCTTCTCGTATAGCATTCCAGAAAGGTCCTATCGAGATTTCTCTCTCAAATCTCTTTCCTGCAGGATTGCCCGGAAGTCATCATCCATTGCTGAAGCAAATTCTTATTCCGGAACGGCTGCATACTTATCGCGCTTCTTTCTGGAAGATATATCCATATACAACGCCTCTGGGTGCGTATCACATCTCTGATGTCAGCGGAGTGGGACGTCATCTCGTCGAAATCTCTTGTGAACTCTTTTCTTCACTCTGCTTCAATGTCGACTGATTCGGACTCGTCTCATCGTGGCTGCATGGACTATGCTCCGACGGCTATACTCATATCTGGAGTTTCCCAAGCAATGCATCCCATCACATGATATCCGAATGATGTCGAAACATTCGATCGACTCGTCAGAACCTTATAATCCTCCAAGAGATCAACATCTCGAGTACAGTTTAATAGTATCGAGTACATGCCTCAGCGTCGGTGGTCCAGCCGTAGAAGGGCAAACCCAAGCCTCACTAATGGCGCCGAGGAACTGCCGCAAACCCTAAGGTTCAAAGGCTTTCACACGGTCATTAAGTCGAGTTAGGGTTTCATTCTTCTAGAGGGTCCATAGAATCACCTGCATGTCTTTCCGTATACTTTAAACGTGGAAAATGGGCTCCTGACATTCGATCGTCTCTATCGACTCTCAACGAATCTGCGCGAAGTCGTCTCCAGCTGGAAACAATCTATCTGATGACCTCGCATCGGTAACCGAACGAACCACATGTCCTAGTCATTAGTCCTCAGGTGACTAGCGACCGTCCATCATATCTCTAAGTATAAGCTCACGCTGCAGTAGCTCCATCCATCTGGGCGATATCTCGTCATTTGCAGCAATAACTGGCTCATTCACCTGTACGCCGAACAGCGCCTCAATCCCCTTCAGGAAAGGCGACACATTGGCGGTCATCTCTGAATCGGTCTGCTCTAGATCTGAGTAAGACTCTCCACACTGGAAATCTTCAACTCAACTGGGCCCGCTCCGGTGCATAAATCGGACGAATCACCTTCGTCTCTCAGTTCGGGTAGACTAGCTATAATCTGTCTCATATCTGCCTGGAAGCTCCGACAATCTAAGCTCGTAAGCTCCGAAAGCGACATCCCGTCAATCTCAGCAACAGCTGGTCCCTCTGTCTGCACGGTAGACGACATCATAATCTCTGAGGTATGATGTACAACAACAGTCCTCTCTCAACTGGCAGCTCTAACAATGGCCCGATCATCCGGTGCAAAACCAAGCACTCGCCTCCACTTGAGGTCACAGTCATCAATACTAACTCGAGACGTTCCCATGTCACCAGAAAACACAATGGTCGGCCCTCGTACCAGACGAGCTCGCCCTGACCGTAACCCTAGCAGCAGCCCAAACTGCGCTCAAACATGGCGACAGGAACCTCAATCGAGTATCGAAGAGAGCAGATCAATGACAAGAAAGGAAACAACAGATCCAGAGTGGATACATGATCATAAGAAGGAACAGCATCAATGAAGGTATGATTATGGACTAATAGAATCGGGGATCTCAAATGGATGTATAATCATGGATATAAAGAGAATCACTGATCTCGAAAATATGTACATCCTAAGGTTCCTTAAGCGGAGTGGCGTGTCGTAAGTATGCCGCGGAACATACCAACGGTACGTCACTCTACTTTAGTCACCTATTCCATCAACCAAGGGTCATCCTATACGACGAAAGTTCGGGTCTAATACCCCCTCGACTAAGTCTAAGTTCCGTAAGGTCAAGCCTAAGTTCTGTATATATATAACGCCCTAGGCTCCACATAGTCAAACTTAGACTCGAACCAAGGTCAACCTAGCGCTTTGATACCAACTTTGTCACGACCCGAAAGAGTACGTGACTGGCCCTTGAACCATATGAAGTCTATAGGACTCCATCTGATCCAAGTAAGCCAAAAGCCCAGAAATCTAAAACCATTTAAAGAGTAAGTAAAGAAAACTGGTTTAAAGAAGTGAAGGAAAATATGTTTGAAGTCAAGGTCTTTAAATAACTAAGCCGAATGTGCATTTTTAAAAGGTAAAGTCTTTTCTAAAAATTTCGGCAGAGTTTCTTTTGTAAATACTGGCCCCGAACGGGGTACAACAAGCACAACATATATACAATGATAAAAGGCATCCCCAAGCGGGAGCTAGCTCTTCGTCAATCGACGGTCACAACCACGCAAGCAACAATAATATACAACGCCGAAAGGCGAGGATCAAATCCAAAAGAAACACAGTAAGCATGAAAACCGCAATACTACTAAGCGCGACTCTAAGGTCAAATAAAACATCACTAAAGTCTAAGTCTGAAACAATATACAAGTTTTGGTTGATGGAAAAATCTAGATACAAGGAATAATACAAGTACAATGGTGGTTCTTGATGCAAAAGAAACCACCTACCAAATGCAATTCACCCGCAAGGAAGCAATGTGCCAGAAATGCCGCAATGAAACCTGTACGGCAAACCTGCAAGAACTGTGGCACAACGGGGGGGTGAGTTGCCAACTCGTGAATAGAGAACAACTACAAGCAGAAACCGAACGCAAGACATAATCCTAGGTCAAAACGATCAGTACAAAATCCTCAATAAAAACATGCAGCCTATAACAAGGCTAGGGTAAATATCTAACCCGAGTGCAATCTCATGTGCCTGTGTCAGTGCCTCAGGTAGCAATATATCATATGAATGAGGTATGAATGCATGAGAACAGAATACATGTAAATGAAGAAACTGTTTTCATAATTTAGTGAGATTTCCTTTGTATTTTTAAAATGAGGTATCATAATGAAATCAGCATAAAACAGTGCCTAACATCGGCACAAAACGTAATCCAAATATCTCGATATCTCTGTATCACAGTCTCTGTACCTCAATATCTCGAAATCTCAATGTCTCAATCATAAAATCTAGGGCGCCGTCAGTCCAGACCGGCCCCTACCATCAATCTCAAGACCACGACGGTATCCTCCGGATATCCGACGCGTCAGGTAAAATCACCGGTCGGTAGTGCTCCCCTGCCAGGCTCAACGTCATCACCACATTCATCTTGCCCCGGGGTACCGCACCGAGTCCACCATGTACCCGAAACGGTTCATCCGTCTCCTCGAATCGGGTTTCCAAATCCATCAGCAAACTCATGGTGGACGACTCATACATCATGGGAAAACCGCACTTTTTATTTTAAAAGAGAGAGAATGTTTATTTGTGTTTTTGCGGTTTTCCTCCAAATCCAGAAAATCTCACGGAAATCCAAATCCAAAACCTCAGTAACACGTAAAATAGTGAATATATGCATGAGAATCCATGAATGCGGCATAACAATGAATAACAGTATACATGAAGTAGCAGGTAATAACTACAATGTCTAAACTATTAGCTAATAGGTTATGACAAGCAATAGTATTTTCTAAGGTGTACGTGACATGGCAATTACCGATGAAGATGTGTGTGAGCCGGCAAGTAAGTGTACGTGGTACATACGCAACATCGGTAATGGTGCTGGTGTCCTAACAGCATGATATCAATAATGGAGTATGAAACATAATATAAGAATGCGATGCAAAGCGAACCACAAAAAGAGTGGGAGCTGAATCTAGACGCAACTATAACTAATCTGCATTAATCTAATATAAGTCCTACAAATGGTGCCTTTTGAAATATCACGAATCATGGGGTTTTGAAAATATGGGCTACGGTGTTTTTATGAAAAGATACGCCTTTTGAAATGTCCGTAGATCCCTTGACCTGTCTTTTAAAATACCCACGACCCGCTATTTTTGAAATAGGTAGGAGTCTAATCTAATCTAACAACTACACTAAACTATACAGCTGAACTAACAAGCTGAGCTACAGGTAAGGCAACCGCCTAACATCTGAGTCGATATATATAAATATATATAAGTCGGTGATCCCGCCTCAATAGTATCGCGTACGATACAGTATATCATATGACATCCTCAAGTCATGAGTGCGGATCTATCGTCAATGTAAAGCTCATACGGTAAATCGTCGTACGGCATCCCAATCGCTGGGTACGGGTCAATATCACACTATCTCATCACATCTCAGGTATCACTATTATCGTATCACATAAGCTGGGGTACTGATCTAAGTCTAGTACAACTGATGCCATCTACAAAGTATGAATGCGGGGGGGTAAACACACATCCCAAGCCCGCAAGAAACACATTTCGTATCCCAAATACGAATCATATCACATCACCGATCTCGCGGCACAAAGCCCAATATCATCGACTCATCTCCAAAGTCATCCAATATCATCAACACAGTGCCAGTATAAGTAATATGCAAGGGTGTGTGTGTAGGTGTAATTCTATTCTAGGGTTCGCGACTATGAACTACACTAGTCACTTCTAACCCTACACTATCCATAATACACCTAACTATCATATATAATAACTACGGACTGCGGGGGTGCTATACGCCATCCACCCGACTTCCCCCAGTAGATATAATCTACTCACCTTGCGTCTCCATCTTTCGATGTCACCACACGTTTGCTTGTCGTCCCGTAGTCTTCATAGGGTACCTACACATCAAAATATCGTATATGCGCATTAAAACCAAATCAAAGCTAAAACGGCACACGAAACCCAAAACGATACGATAAGAGGCCTATAGGTTAGAACCTATGGCACGCCTTCAAAACCATCAATAAATCCTCTATATCGTCGTATAAACGCCAAATAGTCGAGGTAAAACACAAGACACAAATTCAGACTTAAAAATACGGAATACGGAAACACGAATTCAAAACAGCAACTTAGGAAATATGTTCCAGATTTCACCCTAGGTCCAATTAGACAATTCTATGTATACCAGGGGCCTAAACTACAGATAAGGGAACACCAAAACCAAAACGAGCCAATTCCATCATGGTCTGGCCGCAATTTGCGGCCAGAATGGAGGAATTTGCGGCCTGGAAATGGAAGTAAGGGCTGGGGGCTTGGTGGTAGCTTCCTGAGTGCCTGCACATGTCACTGTCCAATCAATTTTAATTTAGGGTGTCTCGGGTGATAGCAGATTCAATATACCCTTCACTGATTTCATAAATTCTCCGATATCGGTTTCTAAAATCCGCATTATGGGTTTAATCTTCAGGTTAGGGTCTCAATTCATACACTAGGGTGTTTGTATAACCTCAATTGAACTCAATTTCACATACAACACAAGTTTCCCTCAAACCCTAACTAGGTTTTACCTCAAGTCACCAATTCACACAATATCGGTTCAAAACTAAACATGGGGTATAAGTAATACTAAAACTAAGCTAATGGTTCAGAAAAATACCTCATTTGGCAACTCAAGAATTTTCTTGAGTTGCCCCTAGTGGCCAAAATCCATGCTTTCATGGTCCATCATGTAGGTCTTGAGCTTGTGCATCTTTTTAGTGAAATGAGATTGGGGTTTTGAGTTTGTTTTAAAGGTGTTGTGAGGTGTTGAAGAGGGGAGGGAGATGAAGGAGGAGGAGCAGCAGCAAGCAAGGAAGGGGGAGAGAGAAATGAGTGTTGAAAATGGAGGAGAATGGCTAAGTCTTTAGTCAATGGTGCTCATACCTCTCTCTCACCTACTACCAATTTCTTTAATCTTTTTCCATTTCTTTTCCTTTTCTTTTCTTATTCTCTCAAAATCCTTCTTCCAAGAATAGTAAACCCAAAGAGAACCATGGCAAGAAAATGGACAAGTGTGAAAAAATGATATGTGCATGTGTTGCACAAAAAAGCTAAAAACCGATTAGCGATTTTTAATCGCGATTAGCACTAAATTAGTGTCAAATTAATCACAAAAACTTTAAAATGTCATAATTCTCTAATTTACCCTATTTTAGAATTTTCCATAATTTTCCAAATTTTTTCCCATTTATTTGTATTTAATAATTCCAAAATATTAAAATATTCAATAAAATAATATTAAATTATAAAAATTCCCAAAATTAATATTTTATCTTTTTTGAAATGTTACAAGAAATATCATGAAAACAATGTGCCAAGCATCGACACAGAAATCCTGACCATGTATCATACGCTATCCTGAAAGCACGAGTGCCTAGCTCAGACCCTCGCCTTTCGACGTATGCATACGTAAATGACTCCAAGCGGTGTCTCCGTGATCCCCCGCCGAGTCATGGGTACTGTCACCGGTAGGTACTCGCCCGCCTCCAGGCTCAATCGGCAAAATCCATCGATTTTCTTGCCGAGGGGAACCATACCGGGCCCCACCATGTACTCTCATACGGCAACCACACCTCGTATGGAGTATATAATCAGCTCCGATAAAACTCATGGTGGACGCGCAAATATCATCTCAAGGAAACCGGGTTCTTCAATGTATGCATAATTTCATGAACTCCCGCGGTTCCCAAATCCAGAAATCATCATGTGAAATCCAAATAACAATGCGCAAATCCAAGAATAAATATATGCGATATATCTGAAATGTGAGCATATAAATGAGAATATGTAGCTGAAACCAGATGTATGCGAAACCAATAAGGTACAGCTAAGTAACATCAGTAAAGGTAAATATGTAACTGCAACTGAATATATGTGTAACATACAGGTGTAGCAATGTATATGTATCTACCTATAAGAACTGATGTCGTATACCCCCCTGGGTATAAGTAAAATATGTAGGATACCCCCCCCGGTATAACTAAAATATGTGCAAGGTATACCTGTAGCTGTATCGCAAGGTGTATGTGTACCTATCACTAAAAGTATGATACACTATGGGTGTACCGATAAGCTAGATGTCATGTGTGGTAAGCAATAGTATCTATAATGGTTAGTGTGTGACATGGCAATTATTGACGGTGTGTGTGTAGCATATAATCCGTGCTCGTGCAACATAAACCGTCAATAATATGTGCAGTGTCCTATGGCTACTAGTCACAGTATAACTATATCAAGGTAATAAAGTAAAGGCGCAATTCTACAATGACGTAGAATGTGCGACAGGTATTTGAATCCTAGCCCAGACGCATAACGCCATGCTGGCGATTCCCCTGTAGATGTTAAATCTACTCACCTACGCTCCACGCTAAGTGAATCCTACCATCTGCTCCCCCCTGTAGTAGTGTCCGTAGTCCCTGGCTGCAAACCTGCAAATAAGACACGGATATCATATATAAGCCAAATATCTCGCAAAACGCGATATCGAACCAAAACGAGAAACTCGCGTCGCGAACTAAACGCGCGTGTGCACGATACGCTGAATCGTGTGTATACGCGTCTAAAACTATCGCGACATGCAGCGATACGCTGGATCACAGAACTCACTCACGTATCGCGCGTATCGCGCAAACACAACGGACACTAAAACGATATTTAGTCCCAGATTTTCCTACAGGTAAAATATTACAAAACTAGACATGCCAAAACACTACACTACACAGCAGACAGCCCTACCCAAAACCCCAACACCCATGCCCCTGATCTGGCCGCAATTTGAGGCCAAACTGAACAAATTGGCGGCCTGGGATTAGAATGGGTGGCTCGAGTTCTGGTGGTGGTATCTAGACCTAGTGTACATGTCCCAGTCTTCTCAATTTTATCCTGTAGGGTCCAGGTCAAAAGCAGATCTCAGAAGTCACAAATATCACTGTAAAAACACCGATTTGCACAATTTAGAAACCATATGGTATTTTAGTGAAATCTGGGGAATTCTCAGTGCAAGTGACCCTAACAACACTTAAATAGACTAGGTTATCTAACACAATCACCACATAAACAAAGTTCCACACAAATCACCCTAATTAGCACTAAACTAGCTAATTTAACATTAACCGACACCAATTATCACATAACTAAGCAACCAAGAGATTGGGTTCAGAAAATATACCCTATAGGATCTCAAGAAGCAGGAGGAGAAGTGAATGGAGGAAATGAGGGCTTGCTATTGCTGTTGGGCTCCTGCTGTTGCTGTTGCAGAAGTTGTTGCTGCTGTAGCTTGCTGCTCTGCTGCTGAAGATGATGATGATGCTGCTGCTGTTGTTGTAGCTGATGTTGTTGTTGTTGTTGCTGATGTTGTTGTTCCTGCTACTGCTGCTGCTGCTGCTGTTGTTGTTGTTGTTGTTGTTGTTTCTGCTGCTGCTCTGGTGAGTGTGTGTGTGAGAGAGAATGAGAGCAAGGAAATGAGAGGGAGAATGAGTAAAACAACAAGGACCCCTTCCCCTTTCTCACTCTCTTTCCTCACTAATGAGGCATGGTCACACCATGCTCCCATGCCCTCTCTCTCTCACACAAAGTCAAACCATTTATAAAAAAAACCCTTTTTAATTTAACAACCATAACTTAACAACCCAAAAGCACCTAAACAAATTTTAAAACAAGCTCAAAGGAAAATGGTTAGCTAACCATGATTGCTAATCATGATTAACCTCCCAATTAGCACCCTAGTTAATATGCACAAGTGTGTGTGTGCCTAACAAAATTCTAATAAAATACACATTAAATAGGATAAAATATTTAAAACTTAATTTGGTAAACTTTTATTAAAAACCATACATAAAAATATAATTAGCTACAAAACACATTCTAAGGTGTTACAATCTCCCCCCTTAAAAGAAATTCGTCCCCGAATTTAAAAATTATACTGCTACGCGTACCTTCAAAGAGAAGATTAAAATCCTCAAATCTCGCTCGCAGCCTCCCAAGTGACTACCTCACTATACGGCTACGTCCAAGGAAACCCTTCACAGATGGCAAGACCCTTCACAGATGGCAAGACCCTTGACCGATGTCCCTCCACCTGCCGAGCCATCAATACCATTGGCTGCTGGTGAACGAAGGATCGCGTCCAAGCTACATGGTCTGGTGCTAAATCATGTGAGAAAGGTCAAGAAGGTAATTGTAAAGCATCATCACAAGGAATACGGGGTGAAAACTCAATAATCTGGGCGGAAGAGCCAATTTAAAGGCAACGGAACTAACTCGCTTATAGGATCTTAAAAGGACCTAGAATCCTGGGACAAGCTTCCCAAAATCCAACACGTCATTCATCGGAAGGTCCGTAGGAATACATGATTTGCCACTGCGCACTCAAGCCTGCGACCAGCACAGTCGCATAAGACATCTGTTTGCAATGGACAATTCTCATCCTGACCTGAACACAACTGGACTATCTCCGAAGCTCTGGACTAGCTGGGGTCCAAAATCCTACTTACGCAGAGTCAGCAAAACAACAGACTGGTGATCGACACGACCTAACCCCTAAACCTAAAGGTGGCCAATTGGAGTGTCTCCTGATAACAACTATCGAAGAAGAACCCTAACAATGGCGAGTGATGATCCCCAACTGCTGACGACAATCAACACAAACACACAACTTAACAAAGAACAACTGAGCAAACTGAGTATAAGAATCCGAATGGAGTCACACCCTGACTAAACCTGGGTAGACACCATAACGAAACTCGTGGAGATCTGCTCCCACTCCTACTTCGGAACGGTAAAAGATTGCAACTCTCCAGCCGGCCTCAGATGCTCGACCAAAGCACACAACAAGAAAGACACCTTGAAACGAAACCTGAAACTTCTCTTTACATCCCTGTCCACCCGTAACTATCTCACAAGTCACGTTAAATGTTGGTGGAACTTGAATGCATATAGAGAGTTGACAGATGTGCATGTGCTAGGATTACACGTCTCTACCTGATGATGTCAGGTACACAAACGCGTCCCTAACTTAGCACACCATTGTCACAATTCAAGGTCTCCGAATCATTACCCAGCCGAATATGCTCAAGTATCTCTGACGTACGAGCATCGACGGGCAGTGTCTCGCGAAAACGATTTAAGGGAAGTGGTCGGGCGCGGACATGAGCACGCTGTCCCTTCCGTAGAGACGAACTTAAGCTATACTCAACGATCACACAAAAACTGTAAATCTGCAGAAGACTAACACAACAATCAAAATCCGCTGCAGGAAGATGTTCATTAAGCTCTAGTGGTCCGGGGAAAATCTGACACGACTCTCAAACAAGTAGTGTCCCCAAATCTCCAACGCAAAACCACCGCGGCTATCTCCAGATCATGGGTGGAATATCCTTCTCGTACTTCCTCCAAATGTAGGGAAGCAAAAGCGATGACTCCATAGTGTCACATCAGTACACCCTCGAGCCCACTCAAGAAATATTACAGTTAAACAACAAAGTCGCCCGAGCCAAAGGCAAAGAAAGGACTAATGCAGTTGTTAACCGAATCTTCAACTGCCGAAAATTCCGCACACATGCCTCAGTCTAAAGAAAAGAAACCTCCTTACTGGTCAATTCAGTTGACGGTGCAGCACTACTCTAGCAATCCTGCATGAAACGGCGGTAAAAACCTGCTAAGCCCAACAATCTGCGGATCTCCGTCCAGCACACAAGTCTGGGCCTAAGCTGTACGGTCATGATCTCCCTCGGGACCATACAAAACCGTCTCCCGTGACTACCAGACCTAGGAGTCAACACAAAACAAGCTTGAAGAAACACTCCGAGAATTTAGCAAACAGCTGGTGCTCTCCCAGTATCTGCATAACAAATTCTCAAGTGTTACTCCTGATCCTCAAGACACATTAAAAAGACTAGAATGTCGTATATAACACAACAAAACTGGTCGAGGAACGGCCTGCAGAAATCTGGTTCATCATATCTACGAATGCTGCTAGGGCATCAGGGAATCCAACGACTCAGTGATACACACAAAGCCCATAGAACGCATAAGGCAGTCTTCGGAATGCCATCACCCCGAATCCGCAATAATGATGACCTGATCCCGAACAAACTTAGAAAATGTCTCGCACTCTGGAGCTGATCGAAGAAATCGTCACGGCGAGGTGAAGGATACCTATCCGCACCGTAAGACGGTTTAATTAACGATCCGTCGATACACAACCTCAAACTGCTGTCTTCCTCCTCGACGAACAGAAATAGGAGCCTCCAAAAGCGAAACACTCCGACGCACAAGACTCCCCAAACCATAACTCTGCAGCTGATCCTTTAGATCTCAAGATTCGCCGGCTCACCCGGAACAACGTCGGAAAAACTCTCGCACGAAAGAAACCCGGTCCAACAATCCCACTGTGGCTCCGGTATCACGAATGAACGCCAAGAATCCACGACATCTCCTCAGAAGCCGACTAGCGAAAAAGGCTGAATTCAAGCTGTGAGGGGCGGCACCACTATCCACCTGCACAACAAGAACTGACTTGCCGGGGAAAACAAAACCTAACTTGACTGTCTCCTCGCGGTAGTCCACAGACACCTAGCACGTAATTAACCAGCCCGTGCCCAGGAGAACGTCAAATCCAACATCTCTAGAAGGATCAAAATGACGGACGAATCTCTATCTCCTATCCGATTGGCACACAACTGAAGTACGTGTCGCGTAACAAAAGAATCGCTGACAAAAATTAACACAACTACGACTAATCTATCCAACCACAGTACAAGCATGAAAAACGAACGGATACATCAAAAGAACATATAAAAAAAAGATACCTGAAAACTCCACATTGGACGTCTGCGCGTCCCGATGAGTAGAAGCAAACTCCTGTGTCTGCCCTCTACTCGCAGCTGGATGAATTCCTCTGGTAGCCTGAGCCCTCTGAGCAAATTTTCCACGTCCATGGCCTCTCTGAGTACGATCATGACGAGGTGCTAAGGAACAATCCCTGACGAAGTGCTGAAGGCTTCCGCATCTAAAACATCAACGCGCTGACTGCTGACCATCCTGGGGCTGAGAGCTGAACGACTGTCCTCGTCCTAAGCCTCTGCTACTCCCGCGACAGCCACGAAATCTGTCTCGATGACCAAACCTCTGTCTCTGGGCGGGTACACTAGTACGAGTCCTCCACTGTCCTGGAACTCTCTGAGCCTCTGGAATATGCGCCTCATCAACTGGAGATGCAACCACTGGTGCTATGTAGGTGACGGACTGTTGCATGCTGACCGTGAGTGACAACTGAGTGACAGGGGTGACAACCTCCTGTCGTAGCTCCCGAACGATATCAACCAAAGAACTCATCGTCTGGCGGAAGTCCTGCATCTCTGCCACAAGCCTATCAATAGTATATGTGTAGGCTGATCCGTCTGCACCTGTGCAACTATACTGCCATCCTGGTCAGTACTCGTCTCACCCGAGCCAACTCTGACCTCGGCCCTCGCTGCATCACTCTGAGTCCCCATAGTCATCGGCGGCAAGGCTATAATTAGATATAAGATAAGATTCGACAAGAATAAGGAAATCGAATCTCAAGGATATGGATCATCAAGGAAGGAATTTAAAGCAAATTGTACTCAGGTCACTTAATGCAAGGTACCGCATCGTGGGTATGCTGCAGACATACACACTACGTTACTCTGCTTAAGCTACCTACTCTATCATACTAAGGTCATCCTATACTCCGAAAGGTAAAACCTAGCGCTCTGATACCAACTTTGTCACGACCTAAAATTGGCCCGTGACGGCCCTAATACTACATAACGCCTAAAGACGTAACGCGGTAAAAGAAACCCAAAACCCAGAATTCTAAACCATAAAAATACGGAAAAGATAATATAAGATTTTGAAACATTTGAAATCGCAACCCAAATTCTTTAAAAGTCCTATTTTAATTCTTTAAAATTTTAGCAACAACCCTTTTTGTATAAACCAGCAAAGATGAATACAATACAAATATATGACGCCGTAGCGAAGAAATAAAGACAGTAGAGAGAAAGCTGTATATAAAAGACAACAAATCCACAATAATATACAAATACGTCCTCACCAAGTCTCTAAGTCCACAATACAATAGTAGATGGAAAGTACAATATATAACGAATGTATAATATGAAATACAGATAATCATCTAACCCACCTAAGCAAATAGTACTGGGAGCTGATGCGGTATCTGTAGCAAAAGATGATAGATGGATACTGAATAGCTGAATAGCCTGCCCCGACTACTCTGGAGAAAAACCTGAAACACCTATGGCACAACGGGGGTGAGTTGCCAACTCGTGAATAGTAGATAACATATGCAGGTAATCACAGGAATGCACGTACAGCATGAATCTAAGATATGCGATTACAGTAATAACATGTCATGCAAATGCTGAATAAAGGTAAGTACACTAGCAGGTACAATCAATATGAAGCAACAGTAACATGACAATAATATGCAATAACCATGCAATAGGGATGTGGGAATGTAAATATGCAACTATCATAAGGGTACACTAACATGTACTACCAATATATGAAACTGTGCATAAAATAGATAAGGGTGAGGTATAGGGTAGAATATGTCATTTCCACGGAAACCTGACATCGTGGCAGGATCACAATCCATCAAGACACTCAAATCCCAAATCCTCAAATCAGCCCCCAAACTGGGCTCTCACATCATATAAGTCTCACATCACCTCAATGTACAATATCGAGTAGCTCTCCTATATCTCGAATGTACAAATCCACAATCTCTTTCATATCCAATATCCAATGTCAATGAATCACCTATATCCCAAGTCGAATCTCAAGTAAGTTTCTAACATCCTAAAGTATATATATATATATATATATATATATATATATTTGCAGAAATAAATATGATGGGGGCAATACACATATATTAGCGTCCCATTCCACTAATATTGGTGTAAGGGTATATATAACAACGGCTAATCCCTTGTTATATATACAAAGGTATTACAAGAAATATCATGAAAACAATGTGCCAAGCATCGACACAGAAATCCTGACCACGTATCATACGCTATCCCGAAAGCACGAGTGCCTAGTTCTGACCCTCGCCTTTCGACGTATGCATACGTACATGACTCCAAGCGGTGTCTCCGTGATCCCCCGCCGAGTCATAGGTACTGTCACCGGTAGGTACTCGCCCGCCTCCAGGCTCAATCGGCAAAATCCATCGATCTTCTTGCCGAGAGGAACCATACCGGGCCCCACCATGTACTCGCATACGGCAACCACACCTCGTATGGAGTATATAATCAGCACCGATAAAACTTATGGTGGACGCGCAAATATCATCTCAAGGAAACCGGGTTCTTCAATGTATGCATAATTTCATGAACTCCCGCGGTTCCCATTTCCAGAAATCATCATGTGAAATCCAAATAACAATGCGCAAATCCAGGAATAAATATATGCGATATATCTGAAATGCGAGCATATAAATGAGAATATGTAGCTGAAACCAGATGTATGCGAAACCAATAAGGTACAGCTAAGTAACACCAGTAAAGGTAAATATGTAACTGCAACTGAATATGTGTGTAACATACAGGTGTAGTAATGTATATGTATCTACCTATAAGAACTGATGTCGTATACCCCCCTGGGTATAAGTAAAATATGTAGGATACCCCCCGGTATAACTAAAATATGTGCAAGGTATACCTGTAGCTGTATCGCAAGGTGTATGTGTACCTATCACTAAAGGTATGATACACTATGGGTATACCGATAAGCTAGATGTCATGTGTGGTAAGCAATAGTATCTATAATGGTTAGTGTGTGACATGGCAATTATTGACGGTGTGTGTGTAGCATACAATTCGTGCTCGTGCAACATAAACCGTCAATAATATGTGCAGTGTCCTACGGCTGCTAGTCACAGTATAACTATATCAAGGAAATAAAGTAAAGGCGCAATTCTACAATGACGTAGAATGTGCGACAGGTATTTGAATCCTAGCCCAGACGCATAACGCCATGCGGGCGATTCCCCTGTAGATGTTAAATCTACTCACCTACGCTCCACGCTAGGTGAATCCTACCATCTGCTCCCCCATGTAGTAGTGTCCGTAGTCCCTGGCTGCAAACCTGCAAATAAGACACGGAAATCATATATAAGCCAAATATCTCGCAAAACGCGATATCGAACCAAAACGAGAAACTCGCGTCGCGAACTAAACGCGCGTGTGCACGATATGCTGAATCGTGTGTATACGCGTCTAAAACTATCGCGACACGCCGCGATACGCTGGATCACAGAACTCACTCACGTATCGCGCGTATCGCGCAAACACAACGGACACTAAAACAATATTTAGTCCCAGATTTTCCTACAGGTAAAATATTACAAAACTAGACATGCCAAAACACTACACTACACTACACAGCAGACAGCCCTACCCAAAACCCCAACACCCATGCCCATGATCTGGCCGCAATTTGCGGCCAAACTGAACAAATTGGCGGCCTGGGATTAGAATGGGTGGCTCGAGTTCTGGTGGTGGTATCTAGACCTAGTGTACATGTCCCAGTCTTCTCAATTTTATCCTGTAGGGTCCGGGTCAAAAGCAGATCTCAGAAGTCATAAATATCACTTTAAAAACACCGATTTGCACAATTTAGAAATCTTATGGTATTTTAGTGAAATCTAGGGAATTCTCAGTGCAAGTGACCCTAACAACACTTAAATAGACTAGGTTATCTAACACAATCACCACATAAACAAAGTTCCACACAAATCACCCTAATTAGCACTAAATTAGCTAATTTAACATTAACCGAGACCAATTATCACATAACTAAGCAACCAAGAGATTGGGTTCAGAAAATATACCCTATAGGATCTCAAGAAGCAGGAGGAGAAGTGAATGGAGGAAATGAGGGCTTGCTATTGCTGTTGGGCTCCTGCTGTTGCTGTTGCAGAAGTTGTTGCTGCTGTAGCTTGCTGCTCTGCTGCTGAAGATGATGATGATGATGCTGCTGTTGTTGTAGCTGATGTTGTTGTTGTTGTTGCTGATGTTGTTGTTCCTGCTGCTGTTGCTGCTGCTGTTGTTGTTGTTGTTGTTGTTGTTGTTGTTTCTGCTGCTGCTCTGGTGAGTGTGTGTGTGAGAGAGAATGAGAGCAAGGAAATGAGAGGGAGAATGAGTAAAACAACAAGGACCCCTTCCCCCTTCTCACTCTCTTTCCTCACTAATGAGGCATGGTCACACCATGCTCCCATGCCCTCTCTCTCTCACACAAAGTCAAACCATTTATAAAAAAAACCCTTTTTAATTTAACAACCATAACTTAACAACCCAAAAGCACCTAAACAAATTTTAAAACAAGCTCAAAGGA
This sequence comes from Agapanthus africanus, assembly GCA_030015575.1. NCBI lineage: Eukaryota > Viridiplantae > Streptophyta > Magnoliopsida > Asparagales > Amaryllidaceae > Agapanthus > Agapanthus africanus. The sequence continues at coordinate 46,067,771 of JASDDO010000006.1, forward strand.
AAATGGTTAGCTAACCATGATTGCTAATCATGATTAACCTCCCAATTAGCACCCTAGTTAACATGCACAAGTGTGTGTGTGCCTAACAAAATTCTAATAAAATACACATTAAATAGGATAAAATATTTAAAACTTAATTTGGTAAACTTTTATTAAAAACCATACATAAAAATATAATTAGCTACAAAACACATTCTAAGGTGTTACAACGTCGTACTTGAGATAGTATGCGGGTGCTCGTTAGGTTACGAGTACTCTGGACAGGACTCGTCGGGAACTGTTGGTTTGTATTATACCTATCGTCAGTTATCAGTTCCCAGGTGACATGAGTACAGCTTAGTCCGCTGACTTGACACTGTCACTTCGCCTCGAGTGTGTTCCCACTGTACTTAGATTACTACCCTACCACGGCTCAAAGGAGTCATGCAAACAGGTAGTAGTTGGGTGCAGTCCCGAAGCACTTGGAGGCAGTGACGGTTAGACAGGATTCATCTCTCCCGGTATTGGGGGTTGACATCGCGCTGTGTCTAGGAGAGCCATTACACAAGTAGTCCCTGGCCAGGGTAAGCGAGATATACTGGTAGGTTTCCAGTGTTATCTCAGGGTGTTCTGGGCTATACTCCGACACGACTTGTACCGCTATTAGGGGACTGACGTTCGCCACCCCCTAGGCCCGCCATGCGATGTATCAGACGAACAGACCGGACTGTACGGAGATTGTCACATACAGGCTCAGTTGGAGTTCGGATGGGTTTATCTCATCGGCCTTCTTATCGACATCTACCTGGGGACCGTTACGTACAGCTAGTGCCGCTTGCGGTCTGTGGTTAAACCCACTGCCAGAGTAGTGTCGAGTCTTTAGAGTCCCACACAGAGAGTTTCCCTGCACTGAGCGAAACGTGTAGAGTCCGTATGGTTTTACGGCAGGGCTATGATCACTTACATGCACTTGTGTGCGTATGCTGTTCGGGCAGGCAATACTAGTGGGCTTTTGTTTAAGCCAAATCCTAGTATTACACGGATGGATTTGTTTTGTCTTCTGTGCATTCGCATTCTACGGAATGCGGATGTAGGTGTGTATGCACAGTTTCGAAGAGCGATGAAGGAGGATGTGCCTCATTAGGGTTTTGGCAGATGGTTCGGCCAAAACCATTATGTGGCAGGCTCATTAGGGTTTTGACAGTTGATTCGGTCAAAACCATTTTGAGACGGACTCTTTAGGGTTTTGGCAATTCGTTTGGTCAAAACCATTATGAGCCGGAGACATTGTTTACTAATCCTTTTATTGATAGTTTAGTGATGGCTAATTGCATTGACCATTTGACCACCTTGACCTCTCTTGACTTTGTTGACCCGTTGACCGGTGTTGACCGTTGACCTTCAAGAATGGTCTACACTCTTCTTTGATTTTCTTTTTAATTCTTGAGTTATGGAAATGGTCAAGTCATTTGTGCCATCAACTTTATCATGATAGGATTAGTAATGATGGTTTTGGTGTATTATTGCAACCATGGTTGATTTTCTTTAGTTAATCTTTTCATTATTCTCTTCTCATTCTCTCTCTTGAAGTGAGAAGAAAAGAAAAACTCCATGGTTGCTAAAGTTTCTCCTTCATCTTCCTCCTCTTGATAAATTCTTTTGATCTCATGTGTTGAGAGAAAAAGAATCCACTTACACAAACACTTCCATCTTTCTCTTCTACATAACCTAGGGCATCTAGATTAGCGATCTCGTTGCCCTAGTTGCCTCGGCTTGAGGTGGAGCTCGGTGTACAACTCTCGGGTGGATCGTCTTCGACTCAAGAAGGCCGCGGAGGTGACCAAGATCCGGATCGCACCTTGGAACTTGGATGGACGAGCAGGACAGCGGAATGAAGACCCGAAGGACCGGTTTCGTGAGGTATATTTTCTACAGCATAGTAGTTAAAGCCTCTACTTGTTTGCTAGTTTCTAGTTTAGCCAAGATCCTTGCTTTTGAGTCCATGTTGCCTTGTGCTAAATAATTGTTTTTCGCCGTTTCCGCCTCCCCGTAAGAACCGGGGTGGGCAACGTGGACTTACACAAATAACAAAAGAGTGAGACTTTGGTCAAAGTTATCAAGCTTCATGAAGCTTGAAGAAATTTTGACAAAGTCAAATCTTTTGTCATTTCCTTAGGATATTAGTTAACCCAACCCTTAACCTAATGCTTTGGTTAATTCTCTACATGAGTTAAGCATGAGAGCTTAACTCAACCATGGTGCCATAATTAAAAGGATAAGTTTCATTTTATTCTATGATTCTTTTCTTCTTCTTCTTTTTCATCAAGCTCCACAAAAGCTTGCTAGCTCCAATGGTGCCTTGAGAAAAAGAGTGAGAAATTCAATTATAAAGTGAACCCACTTCCTATTTCTTCATCCTCTACTACTTGCCATGTAGTATAGGATGTTCTCTTCACAAAGTTTATGACCAAGTGAAGGAATAGCTTGAGTTTGAGTCTCCCCGACATAGATCATCTCCGGCCTCGAAGTCAACGACCTAGCCCGCTCATTTCTTCGAAGAAACCAACGCTAGGGTCCAGGATCCCGATGATCGCAGCGAAGGGACGTCAACACGGGGCTATTGAAGTGAAGGACCGGATCTACAAAGGTTGTAATCCCTTTCACTTATTAGTAAAGTAGTTTACTAGCTTTTCGTTTCTCCTAATCTCTAGTTAACGATCTTGCATAGAGTTGTTAGGCACATAAAAATTTGAATTTGGCATGGTAGATGCCTTGTGGAACCTCTTGAGTGTGCCTAGTAACCCTACAGGATGAGGTGTTAAAAAGCATGGTAGAAAATGATGGCCTTGGTTATTATATTGTATAATCATTTGGATTTACTATTGTGGCATGGTTGCAAAAATCAAGCCATTCTTTTCTATACTTGCTAGTTTTTTCCTACATAAAAAGACTTAGCCATTTTCCATGGCTTCTTCTTTTTCACCTCCTCCTCCTTCTTCTAGGTAGCTCACTTGAGCTTAGAAAAGAAAGAAAAATATAGTGAGAATATTCCTACATCCCCACTCTCCATTCGTAGCGATCTTGGAGCGTCGGTCGCTTCACTAGGTGAAGCCAGAACTTGGATCAGTTTCCCTGAGGTGGATCTTCTTCGGGAAAGGCGGTCGCCACTCAAGCATGATCCGGACAGTATACACAGAGCTTGGAGGGGTCTTCTACGACTGGGTGGACACGCGTCGAAAGTAGTATTCCGTATTTTTATGCCCCATTCGTGCCTCCGCTGCACCGCCGGCACTAGGGAACCCTATATAGGATCAACCTGCGGAAGGGTGTCCAAGTCACCGGATTTTAGAAGTGTTGGGTGGCTCACTCACTTTGTTGATTGGGGTTGCCTCGCTTTTGGGTTTGGCGGGTGGCTTGCCGCACTCGTAGGGGTCTAGGATCCGATACTACGGGCTATCCATACGACTGGAAAAATTGCATTTTATTTTTGGCTCCATTGAAATGTACTTTTCCTATTTTATTCGCATTTACATATAGTGTTTGCTTCTGCTGTGATTCTACTGTAATGCTTTTATTATGTTACTTGATATCATGCGTGAGACGAATGTTTCTATATATATATATATATATATTGTAACATTTCACAAAATAAAATATTATTTTTTTGGGAAATTAAGTAATTAAAATAATAATTTCTATGAATATTATTAAGTATGAGAATTAGTTTTAATGAAATGGTATAGTTATATACCGATAGTTTGGAAGATATTTGGAAAATTTATTAGAGTTATTAATTTTGAAAGTGTTAAGTTGATTTGGATATGTTATGAATATTTATACAATTATTTGTATACGAGTTTATTATTAAACTTGATTAATATTTACTAATTATGCATTAATCCGGTTTATGTGCATGGTATGCAACAAAGCATGTTTCAAATACTTGCAACATTTTTATTTCTATGCACCATGGTTCCTTTTTTTTTAAATGATTTGTTTTAAGTTTTAAATAAAAAAGAAAAGAAGAAAAGAATTATGATGAGAGTAATGTGAGGTGACAAGTATCATGGGACCTTGAGAGGGAGAGAGTGAGAGAGTGAGAAGGCTATAGAGTTTTCTCTAAGAATTTTGACCATGGCTCCTCTTCTTCACTTCTTCATTGTTCTCAACTTCATTCTTCATCTCATTTTCCACCCCCTCCACCTCCTCTAGCACTCACAAACATCCCAAAATCCTCACAAAAACCCCACAACCCCTTCACAAAAATTGATCCCTACCTCACTACAAACCCCATGGTGGAATCAAAAATTGGACTTTGAACACTTGGGATTATCTAGGGTTTTTCCTTAGTTGCCAAATGAGGTAATCTCTACACCCATAGTTTATAATTTGAGTTCTTTAACCTCTATAGTAGTTTAGAGCTAAGTAATTGAGGTTTAGTGATCTTGGAAAATTCCAAGATGAGGGTTAGGGGATTTTATGAGTTGTGAAGTGTAATTGAGGTTAGTAGAGCCCATAAAACCCATATGGTGTTAGAATTTTGGACAAAACCAGAGACTAGACCCCAAGATATGAACTTTGAATTTGTCGATATCGGTTTTGGTGGAAATTGTGGTGTTGTTTTGAGATATGCTATAACACGGGAACCTTAAAAATTACTTAGAAATTACTGTGAGACAAGTAGGTGACCTAGAAGCTACATCTGAGACCCGAGCCCCTAACTCTTCACTGAGTCCGCAAATAATTCCATTTTGGCCGCAAATTGCAGCCTGGGCATGGGCAAATTGTCTCGTGCTTAGTCCATGGCTCCATTGTGTGTTAACTTGACCTATCCTATATGCTAAATGTCCTAATGCTCACCTGAGGCAAATCTGGGAGTGTTTTCTTGAGTTGTTGTTTTCATTTTGCAGTTTTAATAACCTGAGTTTTCATAATTGTGTTTATCTCGATCGATTGATGTTTGTACATCAATGACGATGGTTGTTTGGTTGTTCTTGCACGCGTAGACCATAGGTTCTAACTTATGTGTGTTTCATGTGTCGTTTTGGTTTTCATATTCGATTCGTATTATGATATAACGCATTGAAAAATGTAGGTACCCCGCGTGGACATTGTACGACAAGGAAGAGTGTGGCGTCATTGACTTCGGCAAGCGAGGATCAAGGTGAGTATATGTATATCTACGGGGGAAGTCGGGTGGATGGCGTATAGTACCCCCGCAAATGTAGAATAGGGTTATTACCGTATTATTATTATGAGTTTGGATGTGATATTGGATACTTAGCGAGTAGGGTATTTAGAAGACCTTAGGTTAGATTAGGTTGTTTAGGAAGACCTATCAAGAGGACGATTACCTTGGAGGCGAATCACAGGTTACATGTAGTCACACACGCACGCGCGCATGCACACTTGATTTTGTGTGTATATGAGTATGTGTGTGTGTATGTGTGTGTGTGTGTGTGTGTGTGTGTGTGTGTGTGTGTATGTATGAGTGTAGGTTTACACACAGACACACACACACAGACATGTGAGATGAGGATGGTATATGATATTTGGAGATGAGTCGATATGATCTGGCATGATGCCGTGAGATTGTGATATGTGCTTGAGTCGTGGTATGATATACGATATGATATTATAATGGATCGTTAGGCGATGTGTATTCATACATACGATAATATGTGTTGATGATATTGGAATGTACGAGGCTTTAGAACAGTACCCCTGATCATGATGTTGTTCGATGATCATACCATATGAATGATGATGTATTTATGATAGTTGACCCGTACCCTCGATTTTGGAGATGTCGTACGATGGATTTTAACGTACGAGGTATAGATATGATGATTGATCTGCACTCTTGACTCGAGGATGCCGTACTATGCATTATACAGTATGTGATGCTATGAGGCTAGATCGCCGACTGCTAGGTATATCGACTCAGAATTTAGGTGGATTTTCTTACCCATTCGACTAGTTTCTTAGTTAGTCTTTTAGTTGATTAGGTAGATGTGAGACTAGGCTCGAGTCATACCTATTTTAAAAAACTAACGAATCGTGAGTATTTTTAAAAGACAAATCCGTGGGATGCTACGAATTTTCAAAGGACATATTTTTTCTTAAAAACACCGTAGCCCCTATTTTTCTAAAAACCACGATTCGTGCTATTTCAAACACCAAAACTATATGACTCGTATATAAATATGTATATTCTACAATGTTACGTTTACTACTCATTCTCCGTTATATTCATGTTGTTCTCATCGCATTGCATGTTTATACATGTGTTTTCTTTAGTTTTTATGAACCCCGTCTTTTAGGACACCAGCACCATTACCGATGATGCGTATGCTCCACATACACTTACTTGCCGACTCACACACATCATCATCGGTAATTGCCATGTCATGTATACTTTAGAATATGTTACTTCATTGGTATAACCTGCTAGCTGCTAGTTTCAACATATTATTAGTATGCTTGCTCTCATGTGCTAGTTTAGATATTGCATTCCTTGCTTAGATACCCTATGCATTTATATCTTCATTCCGTTATACAATATTGTGGGCTTTATGCCGATATTCACTGTTTATTGACTCTTGATTTTGGGATTTTGGATTTTCTATGAGATTTCTGGATTTGGGGGAAAACCGCAAGACTTTTATAAACTCATTATCATTTTTAAAATACAAATTGCGGGTTTCTCGTGATATGAGGCATGTGTCATCCACCATGAGTTTTCCTGATTTTTGTTGGTTTTCGAGACCCGATTCAAGGAGTAGGATGAACCATCTCGGATATATGGTGGACCTGGTAAGGTACCCAAGAGCAAGAAGCTCGATTGTAGACGATGAGCCTAGCAGGGACAGACTACCTACCGGTGATAGTTGGCGCGGCGGATATCCGGAGGATACCGACCGTAGTCGTGAGATTGGATGATACGGGCCTATCCGGACTGACGCAGCCCGGGATATTGAGGATTTGGTATCGATGTTTGACACGGATTTCTGTTGATTTCATTGATAATACTCCAGTTTTTACACTAAAATCTTACTGAGATAAGAACACAGTTTTCTCATACAGATAAATTCTAATTTCATTCTTGATGCATTCATACATCATATATATGACATGGTGCTACTTGAGGCACTGACACGAGTACATGGTATTACACTTATGTTTAGATGATTACTTTTGCCACTACTAGATGTTTTAGTGTATATTATGAGTACATTATGGTATGACCTAGGAGATCGTCATACATTCGATTTCTGCTCAGTGATGTCTTCTACTCATGAGTTGGCAACTCACCCCCGTTATGCCACAGTTTCTTGCAGGTTTAGCCGTACAGGTTGCGTAGCGGCTTGATGGCACTTTACTTTCCTTCGGGTGATTGCTGGATAGGTGGGATACATTTGCTTCGTAACCACAATATATATTGTATATTTATTTCACTTGTATCTAGTTAAGCTCCATCAACCAGACTTGTATATTTAGTAGACTTAGATAATCATAGTTGTATATTCTTTCGGTTTTAGAGTCGCGCTTATGTATTTATTGTTGTTCTTGGTTTTCTCATGATGCTTAGATTTCTCGCTTTCTTCTGAGTTTTGATCCTCGCCTTTCGGCGTTGTATATTTGTATTATCTTGCGTGGTTGTTTCCGCCATTTGGCGAAGAGCTAGCTCCCGCTTGGGAATGCATATATATATATAGATATATATATATATATAGATATATATATATATATATCATTGCTTGTACCGTTTTTGGGTTACAATTTACAAGAGAGGTGTCATTGACGAAAATGTTTTCAAGTAAAATACAAACATTATGTTTTCGTATACTATTACTTATCTTTTAAGAAAAGAACCTGTTTTCGTTATACCGTTATTTCAAAACTGCACCTCCACTATTTTCCCCTAAAAGGTTTAGATTTCTGGGCTTTGGCTTACTTGAATTAGGTGGGGTCCTATAAACTTCACATAATTCAAGTGCCAGTCATATGCCTTTTTTGGGTCGTGACATATATTTAGTAGATGCTATATATATTTTGCATCCGCGCTAGTCCTGTCCCCGCCCTGCCGTAAGTTAAGTAACCTTACGGTGAAGACCCGGGACCCTGTGGCGAATGCGGATGGTATATATGTGCATGCTTATTTTCTTTTCTTTCTGGCATGATATGTTTAATTGATGGGACTATATTAATTCTGATTAGTGTAAGGAAAACAAACCTAAATGATGTTGTTGGAACCAATTTTTGAAAACTATAGGCTTTTCCATTTTCTTTGCGTTGAGGTATTCAGTTCGGAATATCCTGCACCTCATTTGATAAGGAAAGAGCCTAGATCCCTTCACCAGGAGTGACCTCTTTGGTAAAAGTTTACGTGACTATAAACTACTCGGTTTTCTTCAAAACCATCGGTTTTTTATAAAAACCACTCGTTTTAAAAATGCGGAGCCTAAACCACTCTTTTTCAAAACTACTTGAGTTTCTTCAACGATATCAAGTTCATTACGTTAAAGGTTTTTCGCCAAAGACCAGATAGCCCTCCGTCATTTATAACAAGTATCACCTAGTATTCATGCTATGTATGTTGGCCTAGGTCAAGGCATAGTGAATGGTAGCTGGGTAATACTTGTTTGCGGTATAGAGATGTGATTATTTAGGACAGTCGTACAGTTATTTTGGCCTACGTCAAGGACTTGTACAGGTGGGTATAAACTAATCCATGACAATGACTGGTTGAACTTGACTGATGACTTATGATATGTTGGCCTACGTCACGGTCATGAAGTCGTTTGGGGCAAAAACCATATCGAGAGTTTTAAACATGAAGGAAACTTGCCAGGCATGCACATACATTCTAGAGTGTGGTGACTTGAGTGGCTTATATCAAGTTATCACGCGGTGATGGTTGGATCCTGAATCTCACTGATGAGTATGTGTTACTCTTCGGGAGGTTTTCAGATGATCCCGACTAATTCTTCTTTTAGAGTTTGAAGGAGAATTCAAGGAAACAGTAAGAGCCATCCTGATTAGATAAAGTGATTAACCAATCTAATCTTGATAGAGTGCACATTGAGTGTTTCTTTTCTCTCTCTCTCTCTCTCTGGCAGCGACCATGACCTGACCTTAAACTAAAACTCATGAACCAACTTAACCGAATCTTCTTACACACTTTGGCTTTTGAATTGTCATGATTCACGACAAAGTCGCATATATCCCTGCCGCTCCTACTTCCCCTTTGCATTTCTCCAGAACACTCCGTATCACTACGAAAATCCATATTGCTTGGGTATGCCATCATATAGTTACATACGAACTGGAAGAAACTTGTTTCAGTTCGAGAATGGATTCCGGTTCTGGAGAAATTGAATAAGATTATTCGCTTGTCTTTTCTTTTTCCCTTCTCTTAGGTTGCGAGAGCTCCTAGTATTAGAAGAGTACACCTATTACGCTTATTGGATAGTCTTCTTCCAAAGATTAAGCAGGTATTGAATGGTAGAGAAAGAAGAAAACCAATTAGCCTAAGTGTGGTATATAGAAAGTAAGAAATAAAGACATATAAAGGGTTTGCAGTGAGGGCAAGAAAAATTGCGTCTACCGTCATGAATTTGGATAGTGGAAGTGTCATTACTATGAATACTCGGTCACCCTCTCTAAATATTTTCATGTTTCAGTTTTACTCTACAGTGTTAATTGAAAATTGTTTTCCCAATTAGATTCTAACTCCACGGTATGTATTTAACAGACTTGATTCTCACGTCTGTATGACGTTACAGATGATGTGTGTGAGTAAAATATTGGGAATTGGATGATTAGATCCTCAATATCAGAATTCTTTGTGATTGGTGATATTTGAGAAAATCACATGGGTTTTGCCTTACGGCAAATATTTGGTTTTGAATATCCGTTGTTATGCATAAATTTCAAATTGATATATCTGTACGTTTATTTTATAAAGTGAGATATAACTTTTAGATATTATATTTATGATATTAACCTTTATCAGTTGATGATTAGTGTAACGACCCCAATATTACTATACCATCGCGTTTTCTTTCTTTAGTAAAATATTTATTCGTAATATTTTTTCGTATATTTTGTTTTCTATTATATATATATTATTTTATTATTCTATCTATTTTTTTCCAAACCTAATTCTTTAAACTAAATCTTAACCTATTTCAAATTAAACGCAAGACCTGACCCAGCCCATAACCCAAATCCAATCTCATTTTCATTTTCTTTTATAAAACCATGAGCCCAAAAGCCCACTTTCTTTTCAAGGAACAACATATATTTAATTCTAATTAAATACATGCATGAACAACTTTGTAGCTCATTGGTTAAGTCTTTACATTGTTATTTCATAGATCACATGTTCAAATCCCCATTCTTACAATTATTTTTTATCAATTTTTATTCTTCTTATAACCTACAAATGAGACCTTTCATTTCCAAAATGAATGGTGACCTTTCATTTCTCTTTTAATTCTCATGTTGAATGCATATATTATTATACATAATACACCATTACACCATCTTTATTTGTCCTCCTCTATCTTTTCCTTCCTCACATTTTTCTATCTCTCACTTCTTCCTCTTCACCTAGAGTCCAAGAAGAAGAACATGAAAAAGTTTTCAAGAAGGTCTCGCTAGTAACGCGAGGCTATCGGCGGATAGACAAGCCTGGTGACAATACCGGCTTGTGTATGTAAGTCTCTTCTCTCTCTCCCTCTCCATCTCTTTATTCTCCTTTTGTCATACTCGTAAACTCGCTATTCTTTTCATATCGTCATCCATAAGAGAAGATAAACATAAACATATACATATATATAAATCTAGATATATGTGGTTCTATATGGTTTAATAATTTCTTATTGCCTCTTGTTCAATTTAAAGCATTTTCAATTCTTTGTTCATGACTATGAATGTTTATTATGAGTTGTGAGAACATAAATTTCATGCCATAATATATATCTACGATGTCTCATGGAATCGGTTTGCTTTTTAAAAGAAAAGGAGAAGCTTGCATAAAAAAATACTAGTTAATCTTTTTGCCAATTTTAGTATACACATCAATACCTTTAGTTTTAAAATAAATTTTAGAAATTAATTTTTACATATGAAAATTTTAGGAAATTTACATATAATAAATTATATTATTTTTTACATGCTGTAAAAAATTTAGATCGAATCACTCAACGGTTTAGGAATTATATCGTTTTTATTCACTGTTCGTAAAACAGAAAACTGCAGTTATCGGTCAACTTCTAGGACACATAACTTGGTATGAAGGTATCCAATTTGAGCAAAATCAGGTGTTTTAGATATCTACATCGAATAATCTATATTTTATTAGTTTTAAGTTTTTATTAAAAACCAACGTAAGAAAAAGAAAACCGCGTTACAATATTAAGCGACGGATGAGGATAGAATATGTCCTGATTCGCACACTGTTTTTAAATAGGATGTTGGAGATAGTGCCCTCAGAGTCAATTATTGGATCACAGGCACGTGATTGCAATGATTGAGGGAGGACCTATCCTGGTAGGACAGTCTTACTCAAGATGATAGTATGCTATCTGGTTTATCTTTATCATCGTGTACTGCTTTAGGTGACATTACTGATCACTATTGCACGTTGATAGAGCCCCTAGGATTCTTTCTTGACTACCAGCAGTATGAGGGCGATCATATACGTGGGAGCTGGGGTCTATAAGCAAATCCTTAAAAGGTCCCTAGTCGTGAGAGTTTCGAGACAGGGCATCGATACTCCAGAGTAGACTAGTGTATACAGTCGAGACCCCGACGAGGGGCGGTGGCCGGTCTCACAAGCCACTGGTGTCAGTTGGTTCACCTAAGATGTATACAGGTGCTCATTGGGTTATGAGTACACCGGACATGACTCGCTGGGAACCTGCTAGTTGGTATTATACCTGACGTCAGATAGCAGTTCCCTGGTGACATGTGTACAGGTTAGTTCATCGACCTGAGATCGTCATTTGTCTCGTGTGAGTTCCCACTGTGCTTTGATTACTACCCTACCACGCTCAAAGGAGACGTGCAAACAGGTTTTAGTTGGGTACAGTCCCGAGCCACATGGAGGCAGCGAGCGGATCTGCGGGGGTTCGTCTCTCCCTGTATTGGGGGTGAGGTCACGCTGTGTCTAGGAGAGCCAGTACATGAAAAGTCCTTGGCCAAGGCAGGAGATTTACTGGTAGGTATTCCAGTAGTATCTCAGGGTGTTCTGGGCTACACTCCGACACGACTTGTACCGCTTTTGGGGGTCTGACTTTTACCAACCCCCTAGGCCCGCCATGCGATGCTCATAGACGAACGGACCGGACTGTACGGATATTGTCACTGACAGGCTCAGTAGGGTGTCAGGATGAGTTCGCTCATCGACGTCCCTTTTGGTCAATAGCTGGTAGCCCGTCACGTATGGCTAATACCTCTGACGTGCTAGTGGTTAAATCCACAGCCATAGTATTGACGAGTCTTTAGAGTCCACCACACACAGTTACTCAAGTTTCGGGCGAAACGCTGTAGAGACCGTATGGAGATATGGCAGGGTTCGATCAGATACGTGCGTATTGCACGGATCGTGATCGGACGGATTTTACTAGCGGGCTTTGGTTTAAGCCAGATCCTAGTATTTGACAGTGTAGATTTTGTCTCTTTGCATTTGTATTCAGTGGGAATACAAATGCGGGCATGTATATGCAGCCGCGGGGTTTTCCTGTAATTTATTACGGGATCAGTTTTCTGAAGTTTCCAGTTTGCATTCCGTTCCGGCCAGTTTTCATTTGTTCCTTCCCGGTCGGACTTTTCTGATGGGGGAGATAATTTGCAATTGTGTAAATTACTTATTGTGGAGGGGGTTTCTTGCATATGAGAGCTTCATGATAGTTCCTTCATAATGAGATTCCATTTTGGTCTCTTCCTTTGCATTAAATGTGATGGTTTGTGATATGATGAGATTAGAAGTGAGTGTGACCATTTTTCTTCTCTTTTATTATGCTTATTCTTTCTTGCATTATTTGATTCTCTTCCCATCACCATTTTGAGGAGAGGGGCCGGCCACTTTATGGGAGGGAGAGGGAGTTCATTTTCATGTGAGGGAAAATGGTTCATCTCATTTTTTCTTGCCACCAAATTCCTAAGCACATTTCTATAGTTGATTTCTTCACCTTCACATTACCATGGCAACTTCATAAGCCCCAAAGAGACAAGTTTCTACACTACACCTACAAAAAATCTTGGACGCGTCGGCTAGCCAACTTCGCGCCCGAGTTGCCTCGGTCCAGAGGTGGGAGCCCATAAAAGAACCCGGCGATGTGGTGCCCGTTTCGACGAGGAGGCGACGACCGGAGATACCGCGAGGAGATCGGAGTGGAGACGAAGACCGAAGGACACGGATCGCTCGGTATAGCTTCTCTACCCATCTTTTAGTTTGCTAGGAGTAGGTTAATGGCCTGATCCGGGTTTTTAGTGCGCGGTGGTGCCGGTTTTCAAGTTTTCGAAAAGCATCGTTTCCGCATTCCGACGTCGGATCGACGGCCGGGGCGCCGCCGTGCACTTACATAGGACATAACTCGAAATCCCGATATCCGTTCATGACAAAATTTAGATGTGTAGAAGCATAAATGATAAAGCTATAATTTACTGTATATTAGATTACTAAGAAATGCACGAAACAACCCGATATAGGCTTTAAAATATAACATATAATTGCTGTCCAGAAATCTGAATTCTGTTTTAAATGCTGATGTTAAAATGATCAAAAATAGAGTTTATGTAACATTTCAGAAAAATAAAATATAATTTTAGGGAATTTTTATAATTTAATATTAATTTTTAATGAATATTTTAATATTTCGGTATAATTAAATACCGATAAATGGGGAAAATTTTGGAAAAATTATGGAAAATTCTAAAATAGGGTATTTTATGGAATTATGCCATTTTAAAGTTTTTATGATAAATTATATGCTATTTTAGTGATAATCGCGATTAAAAATCGCTAATCGGATTTTTAGCATTTTTGGTGGAAAACATGCACATATCATTTTTCCACACTTGTCACATTTTCTTACATGTTGTGGGTGTATGGTTGCCTAGGGTCACCATTGTGAGGAGAAGGAAATAAAGAAAAGGAAAAGAAAAGAAAAAGTGAAAGAATGATGAAGAGAGAGAAAGAATAGGTCAACTCTCTTTTTGAACCATGACCCCCATCATTCCTTCTTCTCATTTTCTCTCTCCCTCCTTCAAATGAGCTGTTGCTGCTCTTGCTCTCCCTCTTATTCCTCCTCCCTCTTCAAGCTTAGATCCACCATGAATCCAACCCCAAAACCCTATTCCCATTTCACAAAAAATGTTCCCAAGCTCACTAGCTACACATTGGACCTAGAAGGAATGGATTTGGAGGACTTTGAGCAACTCAAGAAAATTCTTAAGTTGCCAAAGGAGGTAATTTCTACACCCATAGAGTAGTATTTCGATTCCTTATGCATCTATACTAGTTTCATGTCGATATGGTGTCGTTTGATGGACTTTTGAAATTTCAAGTTAGGATTTAGGGTTGATATGAAATCAAAAGTGAAATTGAGGTTTGTTGTGACCTTAGAACCCCTGTTGTGATGTTATTTTAGACCCAAACCTGAATTAAAACCCAGAATACGGATTTATGGAATCGATATCGGGGAAAAACTGTAAATCTGGGACTGTTTCTGGAAATCTGCTATCACCCGAGCCTTCTGAAAATAAAATTGGTTTGACAGAGAGATGTGCAGGCACCCTGGAATCACCACCTAGAGCCCTAGCCCCCACCTCCATTTTCAGGCCGCAAATAAATTCCTTTTGGCCCCAATTTGCGGCCAGAGCAGGGGGGTTTGGTCTCGTTTTTGCTCCATAGCCCTATCTCCAGTAAACTTGACCCCTGGCATGTGCAATTTTGTCTGATTCCATTTAGGGTAAAATCTGGGTTAGTTTTCATAAGTTGGCGCATGGTTTACGACTTGTTTTAGCATGGATTTTAGTATTTGATGATTCGTTTCTGTCGGATGGCGTTTGAACGTCAACGGCAAAGAGTTATTGGTCGTGTTTGCATGCGAGACTATAGGTTTTTACCTATGAGAGTAGCGTGTGGCGTTTTGGTTTCCGATGTGATTTTCATATGCTTTTGGGATTGTGTTATCTTTGTAGGTACCCCACGTGATATAGAGGCGTTGAGGATGAAGATGGCGACATCGGCATCGGCATACAAGAAGTTAGGTGAGTAGATTTATATCTACGGGGAGAAGTCGGGTGGATGGCGTATAGCACCCCCGCAGTTCGTGGTGATGTATACGAATACGTATACACACATATATTGATTATGTATTGTTTAAGATTATTAATGTTAGAGATGGATATTTGGTGTGTTTGGATTGGTTTAGTGTTGCGAAACCCTAGTGTAGTGGTTGCACCACACATGCACACACACACACCCATACTTGCATACATTCTTCTTTCATATGTGCTTATATGGGAATATATATTATGTGTTCATATGGGTATGGGACTATGTGATCATATACTGGATTTGAGGATGATACTTGGGATTGAGATGAGTCGATGAGATGTGATTTGAGACCGTGAGATCGGTGATATGGCAGGATTCGTACTTGAGATACGTCCTGATGTTTTAGCGGATCTTTGGACGACGATACCATATGAATAGTGATATATATAAAATGGTTGACATGAGATCAGATATGTTAAGATATTCATAATAGGTCGCATTGGGCGATGTACACCTCTTTATGACGATATATGATGATGATATCAGTTTGTATGAGGCTGTAGATCAGCAGTCAGATCATGATTGGATTGATGATATTAGGGTTGTACTAGATGTAGATCAGTACCCCGAATTATGATCTTTGATTAAGAGGATACCAGATGAATAATGTGATGAATGTGATATTGACCCATACCCAGATTTGGGATGCCGTACGACGGATTTACATACGAGCTATATATTGATGTTTGATCCGCACTCTTGACTTGGGAATGTCTGATTATGGATATGGTATCGGATGTGATATTATTGAGGTGGGATTACCGACTAATATATATATATTGACTCAGATGTTAGGCGGTTTCCTTACCTTCGGTTAGCCTGTTAGCTCAGCCCTATAGTTTAGTGTAGCTGTATGACTCATATTACATTAAATGCAGATTTGTTATCATTGTGTCTAGTATTCAGCTCCCGCTCATTATTGTTGTTCGCTCCGCTTTGCATACTTATATTGTGATTTCATATTCCATTGTTGATATCATGCTGTTAGGACACCAACACCATTACCGATGATGCGTATGTACCACGTACACTTACTTGCCGGCTCACACACATCTTCATCGGTAATTGCCATGTCACGTACACTTAGAAAATACTATTGCATTGACATAGCTTGTTAGCTAATAGTTTAGACATGATGTTAGTGTACTTGCCTTATATGCTAGTTTAGACAATGTAGTTATTACTTGCTGCTTCATGAATGTTATTATTCACTGTTATGCCGCATTCATGGATTCTCATGCCTATATTCACTGTTTACATGCTTTTGATGATTTGGATTTGGATTTTCATGAGATTTCCTGGATTTGGGGGAAAACCGCAAAAACATTTATAAACTTCTTTTCTCTCTCTTTTTAAATGAAAAGCGCGGTTTCCCATGATGTATGAGTCATCCACCATGAGTTTGCTGATGGATTTCGAGACCCGATTCGAGGAGATGGATGAACCGTTTCAGGTACATGGTGGACCCAGTAAGGTACCCCGAGGCAAGAAGCTCGTGGTGATGACGATGAGCCTGGCAGGGGAGCACTACCAACCGGTGATTTTACCCGACGCGTCGGATATCCAGAGGATACCGTCGTGGTCTTGAGATTGATGTTAGGGGCCGGTCTAGACTGACGGCGCCCTAGATAGTGAGATTGAGATTTTGAGATATTGAGGTACTGAGATTTGATGATCCAGGCCAGTCCGGATAGCCGGAGCCTGAGATATTGAGATATTGGGATTTATGTTTTGTGTCGATGCTAGACACTATTTATACTGATTTCATTTATGATAGCTCTTTTTGAAAATACAGTAATCTCACTAAGTTATGAAAGCAGTTTCTTCAGTACATGTATTCTGTTTTCATGCATTCATATATCATCCATATGATATATTGCTATCTGAGGCACTGGCACGAGCACTTGGTATTACCGTTGTTTAAAAGTATACCCTAGCCATTGTTATTAGGCTGCTGGTTATACATTTGAGGATACATTATGATCGTATGACCTAGGATTGCATCATACATGCGATTTCTGTTCATATATGTTTTTCTATTCACGAGTTGGCAACTCACCCCCGTTGTGCCACAGTTTCTTGTAGGTTTTACCATACAGGTTTCATTACGGCTTTGATGGCACTGCTTCTTTTCGGGTGACTTGCTAGTAGGTGGGTTTATTTGTATCGTACCCATCATTATACCTTGTATATTATTATTCTGTTGTATCTAGAAGTTTTATCAACCAAACATGTATTTATTTCAGAGATAGAGACCAGTGTTGTTTATTCTTTCGACCTTAGAGTCGCGCGTTGTATTTCTATGGATTTCATGCTGTTTTGAGTTTCCTTTTCTGTTGTGATCCTCGCCTTTTGGCGTTGTATATTATATTGCTTGCGTGGTTGTGACCGTCGATTGACGAAGAGCTAGCTCCCGCTTTGGGATGCCCTTATTCATTATATATGCTTTATCAGGTTTTGTACCCGTTTGGGGTCAGTTTTTACAAAGGAAACTCTGCCGAAATTTTTAGAAAAGACTTGTGATTTTAAAATGCATATTTCGGTGTATGTTGCAAACTATTTGATTTAAAAATGGTTTTCCTTCACTCTACTACTTTTCTTGGTTTGGATTTCTTGGTTTTCGGCTTACTTAGATTACGTACGCCTCGAGACGTTTCGTAGTTTAAATGCCGGTCATGTTCCGTACTTTCGGGTCGTGACAAAGTTGGTATCAGAGCGTTAGGTTTTACCTTTGGAGTGTAGGATGACCCTTGGTTGATGGAGTAGGTAGCTTGAGTAGAGTGACGTACCGTACGTATGTTCCGCGGCATATTTACGATACGCTACTCCACTTAAGAAGCCTTAGGATGTACATTTCTTTGCTCAGTATTATATTCATTTCTGATCTAGCCTCATCGGTACCAGTTATGGTTTTGCTGCCACGATTACGGGCAGGGAGAGCTACGATTAGAGTTGCGGTCAGCGCGAGCTCGTCACGAACAAGGACTGACCAGGGCGTGAGTCCGGCGACATGCGATTGCAGAGATGTGTATTTTTATTGTGATTTTGCGCCACGAGCGTTGGATGGATCGCTGTATGAGATTACTTGGATGTGCTGATCGGCACCAGAGGATTGAGCCACGGACAGAGGCCAGCCAGATTTTGATGACCGTTGAAGTATTGCTTATTCATGATGATTGAGGCACAGTTCAGCGTGCAGACGAGTGAGCCAGTTGTTGCCGCGAACGACGAGATATCGCCCCAGAGGTTGGAGCTATTGCAGTACGAGTTGTACTAAGATATGATAGAAGGTCGCTAGTCACCGAGGATGAATGACTGGGACATGTAGATCGTTCGCCTACCCTGATGCGAGGTCATCAGATAGATTGATTCCAGCTAGAGACGACTTCACGCGGAGACGTTGAGAGTCGATAGGGGCGATCGAATGTCAGAAACCTATTATTCCAAGTTTAAAGTATTCGGAAAGACATGCAGGCAATTCTATGGACCCTCTAGAAGAATGAAACCCTAACTCGACATAATGACCGTGTGAAAGCCTTTGAACCTTAGGGTTTGCGGCAGTTCCGCGGCGCCATTAGTGAGGCTTGGGCTTGCCCTTCTACGGCTGGACCACCGATGCTGTGGTATGTACTCGATACTATTAAACTGTATCCAAGATGTTGAGCTCTTGGGGGATTATGAGGTTTTGACGAATCGATCAAATGGTTCGACTTCATTCGGATGCTTGGTGGTGAGATACACTTCTTGGGAGACTCCAGATACGAGGATAGCCATTGGAGCTCAGTCCATGCAGCCACGGCGAGACGAGTCTGAATCAGTCGACATTGGAGTAGAGTGAAGTAAAGAGTTCGCAAGAGATTTCGACGAGATGGCGTTCCACTCCGCTGACATCAGAGATGCGATACGCATGCCGATGTATCGTACTTGGATATACCTTCCAGAAGGAGTTGCGATGAGTATGCAGCCGTTCCAGAACAAGAAACAGATATAGTAAAGGACGATGACTTCCGGACAGTTCGACAGAGACGAGATTTGGGAGAGACCTCGATAGGACCTTTCTAGAATAAATTACGAGAAGACTTGGACCCAGGAGTGGTCATGTTACGCACACCAGCAGGCCAGAGTTCATGATCGTCGACGAGACATGCTATGAGTGACCACGACAGTTGGTTAGAGATTCTTGGAGGATGTTCTTGAGCGGGACTATTCCGCCATA
Source organism: Agapanthus africanus (assembly GCA_030015575.1). Classification (NCBI taxonomy): domain Eukaryota; kingdom Viridiplantae; phylum Streptophyta; class Magnoliopsida; order Asparagales; family Amaryllidaceae; genus Agapanthus; species Agapanthus africanus. The sequence continues at coordinate 46,087,321 of JASDDO010000006.1, forward strand.
CTTGATTTTGGTATTTTGGGTGATCTATTCGCATGACTGATTTTGATGAATGAGTTTCATGATATTTGTTTTCATACACCATGGTTGCACATACTGAGTATTTACGACTTTTGCACAGTTGTTGCACTTGATATCGTTTTCGTACCTTGGTTTCAGATGTTTATGATTTTTTGGGGTTTCATACAGCTGGGTTGATTTTGTGCATATGTACGCACACGATTTGGTTTTTGCACTCGGTATAGTTCACATATGCTTGCAGTGCAGTGATTCGTATTTTGTGCACTTAGTTGCACTGGACTTCGATTTCGATTGTGATGTTCGATATTTATTTTGTGCACCTCGTGCACCTGATTGGATTTTTGCGCATGTTCGGCGCTTGATATTGGATTTCATGATTTCGTGCATGACGGATGCACCTGATTTGGGTTTCCGCGCGTGTTGGGCGCATGCTAGGAAATGCGATTTTGGTGCACACCAGATGCACTAAATCGAGATTCTTCGTGCATGTCAGATGCACCTGATTGTGCTGTCAGGCACACACGTTGCCTATGACAGATGCTTCGTGCACACTCGTTGCACCTTGATGTTGTTTCTGTGCACGTGTATGGCACATATTTGGATTTTGATTTCCGTGCGTACCAGACGCACATAGTATTCATATGCGCATTTTGGGATTGATTTCTTATGGAGCAGTACGTTTTTGTGATGTTTTATTATTGTTTTCGTACTGAGCAGGATAAGTCAGATGACAGGACCTGAGTATATTTTGCATGCATTGATAGATTTCAAAGGGATTTCCAAAAAGCGAGCTATAGTCTCAGTATTTACCTACGTGTCTGATATGACACGAAACGTTTAAAACAAGGAAACCCTTCTAAATTGTTTCCAAAACGGCGGAACGTACACATTAAAAAAAAGGTATATATGTATATGGTTATTTTCTTACGATAGACGTCCGCCACTGTGCAGTGTTATACGCATTGCACAGCGACTTTAAAAGATTTGGCATGCATTTCCTTCAGATATTTACATGTATAGATTTGATATTTACATGTATATTCCGAGTTATATCATATTGGTTTTGCGTGGATTTGGCATTCGTATCTTTACCTTGACTCCGATGATCGCGGGATGCTTGACAAAATTTCGATTTTGAGTTATCTACTCACTACTCATGCGCATGCATTACGCTATAATGCGTTTTATGTATTGATGACTTCGGAGCCCCGACGATTTGGACATTTTATTGAAATGTTTTAGAATTTGGGTGTTTAAATTTAAATTCGGGGACCGAATTTTTTTGAGGGGGTAAGATTGTAACATTTCATAAAAATAAAATATTATTTTTGGGAATTTTTATAATTTAATATTAATTTTTAATGAATATTTTAATATTTCGGTATAATTAAATACCGATAAATGGGGAAAATTTTGGAAAAATTATGGAAAATTCTAAAATAGGGTATTTTATTGAATTATGCCATTTTAAAGTTTTTATGATAAATTATATGCTATTTTAGTGATAATCGCGATTAAAAATCGCTAATCGGATTTTTAGCATTTTTGGTGGAAAACATGCACATATCATTTTTCCACACTTGTCACATTTTCTTACATGTTGTGGGTGTATGGTTGCCTAGGGTCACCATTGTGAGGAGAAGGAAATAAAGAAAAGGAAAAGAAAAGAAAAAGTGAAAGAATGATGAAGAGAGAGAAAGAATAGGTCAACTCCCTTTTTTGAACCATGACCCCCATCATTCCTTCTTCTCATTTTCTCTCTCCCTCCTTCAAATGAGCTGCTGCTGCTCTTGCTCTCCCTCTTCTTCCTCCTCCCTCTTCAAGCTTAGATCCACCATGAATCCAACCCCAAAACCCTATTCCCATTTCACAAAAAATGTTCTCAAGCTCACTAGCTACACATTGGACCTAGAAAGAATGGATTTGGAGGACTTTGAGCAACTCAAGAAAATTCTTGAATTGCCAAAGGAGGTAATTTCTGCACCCATAGAGTAGTATTTCGATTCCTTATGCATCTATACTAGTTTCATGTCGATATGGTGTCGTTTGATGGACTTTTGAAATTTCAAGTTAGGATTTATGGTTGATCTGAAATCAAAAGTGAAATTGAGGTTTGTTGTGACCTTAGAACCCCTGTTGTGATGTTATTTTGGACCCAAGCCTGAATTAAAACCCAGAATACGGATTTATGGAATCGATATCGGGGAAAAACTGTAAATCTGGGACTGTTTCTGGAAATCTGCTATCACCCGAGCCTTCTGAAAATAAAATTGGTTTGACAGAGAGATGTGCAGGCACCCTGGAACCACCACCCAGAGCCTTAGCCCCCACCTCCATTTTAAGGCCGCAAATAAATTCCTTTTTGCCGCAATTTGCGGCCAGAGCAGGGGGTTTGATCTCGTTTTTGCTCCATAGCCCTATCTCCAGTAAACTTGACCCCTGGCATGTGCAATTTTGTCTGATTCCATTTAGGGTAAAATCTGGGTTAGTTTTCATGAGTTGGCGCATGGTTTACGACTTGTTTTAGCATGGATTTTAGTATTTGATGATTCGTTTCTGTCGGATGGCGTTTGAACGTCAACGGCAAAGGGTTTTTGGTCGTGTTTGCATGCGAGACTATAGGTTTTTACCTATGAGAGTAGCGTGTGGCGTTTTGGTTTCCGATGTGATTTTCATATGCTTTTGGTATTGTGTTATCTTTGTAGGTACCCCACGTGATATCAAGGCGTTGAGGATGAAGATGGCGACATCGGTATTGGCACACAAGAAGTAAGGTGAGTGGATTTATATCTACGGGGAGAAGTCGGGTGGATGGCATATAGCACCCCCGCAGTTCGTGGTGATGTATACGAATACGTATACACACATATATTGATTATGTATTGTTTAAGATTATTAATGTTAGAGATGGATATTTGGTGTGTTTGAATTGGTTTAGTGTTGCGAAACCCTAGGGTAGTGGTTGCGCCACACATGCACACACACACCCATACTTGCATACATTCTTCTTTCATATCTGCTTATATGGGAATATATATTATGTGTTCATATGGGTATGGGACTATGTGATCATATACTGGATTTGAGGATGATACTTGGGATTGAGATGAGTCGATGAGATGTGATTTGAGACCGTGAGATCGGTGATATGGCAGGATTCGTACTTGAGATACGTCCTGATGTTTTAGCGGATCTTTGGACGACGATACCATATGAATAGTGATATATATAAAATGGTTGACATGAGATCAGATATGTTAAGATATTCATAATAGGTCGCATTGGGCGATGTACACCTCTTTATGACGATATATGATGATGATATCGGTTTGTATGAGGCTGTAGATCAGCAGTCAGATCATGATTGGATTGATGATATTAGGGTTGTACTAGACGTAGATCAGTACCCCGAATTATGATCTTTGATTAAGAAGATAACAGATGAATAATGTGATGAATGTGATATTGACCCGTACCCAGATTTGGGATGCCGTACGACGGATTTACGTACGAGCTATATATTGATGTTTGATCCGCACTCTTGACTTGGGAATGTCTGATTATGGATATGGTATCGGATGTGATATTATTGAGGCGGGATCACCGACTAATATATATATATATATATATATATATATATATATATATATATATCGACCCAGATGTTAGGCGGTTTCCTTACCTTCAGTTAGCCTGTTAGCTCAGCCCTATAGTTTAGTGTAGCTATATGACTCATATTACATTAAATGCAGATTTGTTATCATTGTGTCTAGTATTCAGCTCCCGCTCATTATTGCTGTTCTCTCCGCTTTGCATACTTATATTGTGATTTCATATTCCAATGTTGATATCATGCTGTTAGGACACCAACACCATTACCGATGATGCGTATGTACCACGTACACTTACTTGCCGGCTCACACACATATTCATTGGTAATTGCCATGTCACGTACACTTAGAAAATACTATTGCATTGACATAGCTTGTTAGCTAATAGTTTAGATATGATGTTAGTGTACTTGCCTTATATGCTAGTTTAGACATTGTAGTTATTACTTGCTGCTTCATGCATGTTATTATTCACTGTTATGCCGCATTCATGGATTCTCATGCCTATATTCACTGTTTACATGCTATTGATGATTTGGATTCGGATTTTCATGAGATTTCCTGGATTTGGGGGGAAACCGCAAAAACATTTATAAACTTCTTTTCTCTCTCTTTTTAAATGAAAAGCGCGGTTTTCCCATGATGTATGAGTCGTCCACCATAAGTTTGCTGATGGATTTCGAGACCCGATTCGAGGAGATGGATGAACCGTTTCGGGTACATGGTGGACCTGGTAAGGTACCCCGAGGCAAGAAGCTCGTAGTGATGACGATGAGCATGGCAGGGGAGCACTACCTACCGGTGATTTTACCCGAAGCGTCGGATATCCGGAGGATACCGTCGTGGTCTTGAGATTGATGTTAGGGGCCGGTCTGGATTGACGGCGCCCTAGATAGTGAGATTGAGATTTTAAGATATTGAGCTACTGAGATTTGATGATCCAGGCCAGTCCGGATAGCCGGAGCCTGAGATATTGAGATATTGGGATTTATGTTTTGTGTCGATGCTAGACACTGTTTATACTGATTTCATTTATGATACCTCGTTTTGAAAATACTGTAATCTCACTAAGTTATGAAAGCAGTTTCTTCAGTACATGTATTCTGTTTTCATGCATTCATACATCATCCATATGATATATTGCTATCTGAGGCACCGGCACGAGCACTTGGTATTACCGTTGTTTAGAGGTATACCCTAGCTATTGTTATTAGGCTGCTGGTTATACATTTGAGGATATATTATGATCGTATGACCTAGGATTGCGTCATACATGCGATTTCTGTTCATAGATGTTTTTCTATTCACGAGTTGGCAACTCACCCCCGTTGTGCCACAGTTTCTTGCAGGTTTTGCCGTACAGGTTTCATTACGGCTTTGCTGGCACTGCTTCTTTTCGGGTGACTTGCTAGTAGGTGGGTTTATTTGTATCGTACCCATCATTATACCTTGTATATTATTATTCTGTTGTATCTAGAAGTTCCATCAACCAAACATGTATTTATTTCAGAGATAGAGACCAGTGTTGTTTATTCTTTCGACCTTAGAGTCGCGCGTTGTATTTCTATGGATTTCATGCTGTTTTGAGTTTCCTTTTCTGTTGTGATCCTCGCCTTTTGGCGTTGTATATTATATTGCTTGCGTGGTTGTGACCGTCGATTGACGAAGAGCTAGATCCCGCTTGGGGATGCCCTTATTCATTATATATGCTTTATCCGGTTTTGTACCCGTTTGGGGTCAGTTTTTATAAAGGAAACTCTGCCGAAATTTTTAGAAAAGACTTGTGATTTTAAAATGCATATTTCGGCGTATGTTGCAAACTATTTGATTTAAAAATGGTTTTCCTTCACTCTACTACTTTTCTTGGTTTTCGTCTTACTTAGATTACGTACGCCTCGAGATGTTTCGTAGTTTGAGTGTCGGTCATGTTCCGTACTTTCGGGTCGTGACAGTCTAAGAAATCCAAATCGTGCGAATCTTGGTGTTTTGGATAAGTATATCGAAAGACCTACAATTTTCTAATAATCATCTTAACTTGAAACCTTATGGAAATTAACTCAAACTATGTTTTAAAAATATGCGACGGTGCTGGACAGATTCAGATCTGTTCTGCGCGACAAAACGAAAATGAGTATATCTCCCAAACCGGTAGTCATATTTAGGCGCGTCTGGATCTCACACGTGCACAACACTTAGATCTATATTTTTGTTTATATTCAGAAATTGATTGACTTGATTGATTAGTCATACATAATATTTCTTTACAGCATTATTTATGGTAGTTACTTGAATAATGTACTTGACCCATTTTATGCTATTCGAACATGTATACATATTTATCTGGATCATTAAATTGTTGTATGTACATAAAGACGATAATTAAATACTTGAGTTGTATTTGAAAACTATACAAAATTATTTTTTACATAAAACCCCCTCAGGTTATATAAATTACAATAAGGACCCTAGTAAATATAGGTTTAAGCGGAACAAGTCTCTTGAGCCTCAGAGAGCCGGAGATATGGGTGCTTGCCTATCTAAGATAGACAATCTAACAAACGGTGTTATCAATACGGTAATTGTCTTTGAAAAAGACACAAATCCTGCCGTCCATGTGCAGCGGTTACCGATAAAACTAAAACCTAATTCAGGATTCAATTTCTTTTCTAATTATCTGACTCGGACTGAGTCTCATTAAATAATCTGACTTGAATATGATTCAAGTACAACCGACAATCTACAATTCAATATGAATCCATGAATCCATATAATCAATCGGATCAAACTATTCAGTCTATATTGACCGAACCGAACCATGGATATACTTCCATTTACACGATTCTCCAGTTACATCTATGATTCTCCAGTTACATCCATTTACTGATATCATGGTTTCGGCAAGTCATCCAATTATACAATCTATATTACAAGACAATACAAGTTGCAATACAACACAAACAATACAATCAAGATATCGCGGGGTTTAAGGGGTAGATTGGTACGGAAGGTGTTAGAAGTGGCACGAGACTGCAACCATAAGACACCTAATCTGTATTCCTTTGCTGTTGTACCGTGGTATAAACGGTTCCTTCAGTTCATGATACCTTAGTCTCCGGGGCAAGTGAGACTCCTCTCGTATACACTGGCATCCTTCTGTACCAAGCTACAAACAACAACGTTAACACTAAATACAATATTATAACAATATAATACAACTTTAAAAGTTGCACTCTCTCTCTTTCTGTCTTTTCTATTTCTCCCTTATCTTTGGGACTTACCGAGCGATTGTTCGCTGACGACATTCCTTTTCTTTCTTCTTTGGAATGTTGTCAGGTGATCTGGACACTCAGGAGATCGAGCCTACCAGCGAGGACTTGGACCAGCTTGCATACGATCCAGAGCTTTAGATTCATTGTACACATTTCATTTTAGTACTTTCGATTTCTGTTTTGCCATTGTTTAGGCATTGCTTTCAGTCAGATGTATTTATTTTTTTATACATTTTACAAAAGAATGTGAATAAATAAAGTTGTTGTTCAATTATATCTTCTGTCTCTTGTGTACATTTCTTTTATATTGCTTATATACACTTAGCGTATTTACTTCAGAGTAAATACGTAGCGGTGTTCACATCATAATATTGCAATTCATACGCCCCACTTTTGTGCATTTTATAAGTAAACAGGTACTTTTGACGCTCGTTTGTTGCATGTTACAGGATACAGGATTTCGGAGCAAATACAGTGAAAAAGACAAAGATGATACAGAAAATGGACTTTTGACCAACCAGCAGACGGATCTTACTCAAGTCGAGATGAAGAACAATGCAAGGTCCAAAAAGACAAAAGTGAAACGGTCAAAAGATCCTTACAAGTTCACTGAGGATCTGGAGAATACTAAGAAGCCCAACAGAGAAAAGAACAATGAAAATAGGAAGCCCAAGAGAAGAAAAACCAATTACAGAAATTTGGTGAGATGAACTCACCAAATAGCCGCGGAACCGCGGCCAAAGGCATGTCTTTGCCGCGGAACCGCGGCCATATGGTGCCCGTGTCGGCACCGACTTCTTGTGTCGGTGTGTCGGTTCATATGTTGGGATTTTTAGGGGGCAAATCAGTAATTTCATGTATACGAGAGTCTGTAACCCTAGCTTCACTGGTTGCTTATAAATTGTACTCAAGATCTGTAAAATGTATGCCTCTTATCAATCAATAAAAGTTCAGACCTGTTGAGAGATCAAGAGCATCATCTTTTCTTGTAAGTTTTTAAATTATTTAATTCATGCCTTAGTTTAATATCATTACTTGCCCTAGTTATCCATTTGTTTGCTGTAGTTCACTAGTTTAGCTATCTTTAATCTGTCGTAAGAAGTAAGTAATTACACTAAAAACATAAAGCAACAAAAATGTCTCTTTGTAATAATTCCCTAATGAGCGAGTAAAATCCTCGCTCGTTAGGGTTAGGAACAAGAGAGGGAGTGAGAGATGGATGTCTCTCACCTCCTTCAATGCCAACATATTTTCAAAACGAAACCTTCATGCACGCATGTATGATCCGCCCCCTACGGCACCCTACCTACAAGGTAACGGTGAACCGTAGTATAAAAGGCCGGACATATACGACGTCCATGAAGATCACAGCAATTAATAGGAAAGGACGGACAAGTATCTAGAGGAAGAAACTTTGTTTCTTCCCGATCATCCTAATCCCCTTTGCTAATAATTGTTGTGATTTTTCTAAAAAGCTTAAATCAACGGCATTGAAAGAGGTGAAAACATTGATCTCAACACCCCTACCTTCGACCTAACCCTAACGAGTTCTTTCATATCACATAAATTAGTTTTTAATTCAATCGACAAAAACCAAACAACAATCTGAATCAACTCGTTATAACACAAAAACAAGAAATTACACATCTCTGCGGATCGACCCGTACTCACCGGCTAGCTGCAAAGCGACGCCGTTTCTGATTACGGTAAACTACAATTTTTGGATTAATCAAGCGGCCTCATCGCGTCCTCTGCCCGTATACTGGGAAGCGGGGCGTGACAATTAGGTAAGGTGCATTCAATAACGATGTAATTCTTCTTAACCATAATACAGTTTTCAACCTACGACGCACATGGTTTGAGTTATTAAACTTAGATTACTTATACAAAGTATTGTATGTTGTGCGATGTTCATTAAGACAAGGGGTTGGTACTCGTACTATATTTCGTTTACATATGACTTCTCTGGTTTTAGATACATATTTCGTTGAAATACAATGTCCAAATTTTGAGAAGTTATAGGTATAAGAATAAAGTGGAGAACCATTTGTTGGAAATATCAGGATTCTTCGAGGTGATCGAAGATGTAGATACTTATGCTAGGTATTTCGTCGTAAGTAATATATTTGAGAACTTGCTTCTCTCTCAGGTTACTCATCTGTGGGTGCGCTCCTTGATGAGTAATGCTGCATGGCCTTCTTCTATTTAGTCGATATGCACCAGAAACGGCTGCATGATTTTTGAATCTGGTTCAAATTAAATTAATGTCTTTGTTTCTATATTGGATATAGAATGGATTCATATTTTAACAATGGTAAGGTATAAAGAGTTGTCCGTCTTATACTTAAGACCATAATCCGGATAAACTTAAGGCACGTTTCAGTAATATCAATTTGTGGGTTATCCTGGGCTTTGACGAGAGTTAACATTCTACTATTTGGAGGATCAATAGTTATATTGTTCTCGACTCGTCATCCATTTTAGTAAAATGAATTCTTTTCAGAAAACATTAGTGGGGGTATGGTAGAACTGAAAGTAATTCCAGAACCACAAACGATTACTGAAAATTTAGTAGAACCTAAGGATTCAATTAGATTTGATAATCCATTATCTACTCCGCCGATTTGGTGGGTAATTTCAGCCACCCGAGAGGTACTTTAGTCTCCTCAAAGATGGTGACAAGAAGGTTTTGATAATCCACGCTTACCACTACTGCTGTCCTAGACTATGAGATCTAGCAGGTGGATGACTATAATATCGTTCTAAATTATCTTTAGAAGTGCACGTATATATGACTCTACCAGAGGGTTGTTGTAGTTAGTGGGAGCAGTGAAAGCATGGTGGGAAAGTAGATTATGTCTATTTATAGACTAAAACAAGAATAGCGGAGATAGATCATCTATTTTTTATATGACAGTCATAGAGTTTGACTTCATCAAAAAAAAGATGGACCTGGTAAAAAGGTGGTAGGGAGTGATGTCCTGGTATTCAGATGACGTAGTCTTGAAAGGACGTGATGTTCCTATATTACGATCGATTATACTATGGTTGTCACAAGGTATTTCTGTACATAAGACTTGAATAGGATATCAGGGATACTGATGACTAGATCTATGGTTTTAGATCTAGATTTGGGAAGTGTCCCAATTCGGGTACTTTATCAACTATTCTAAAGTATTTTAGAATGAACGACTCCTGGCATGGTGGTGTACCCACAGGTGACGGAGCCACCCTCTCTAAAGAGATGTTTTCTAGACTGATGAGGAGAGAGATTTGCATGATTGACATATCACTTGCTTAGGCAATTGAGTCAATCATGAGATGTCAAGTGCCACACCAGATATTGTTTTTGCACTAGCTGCAATAAGTATATATTAATCTAATCCCGGAGAAACATTGGAAAGCAATTATGAATATAAGATGATGTTCTTGGTATATAGTAACTGTTGGCTATAGTGCCCTCAAGTCAATTATTGAATCGCAGGCATGCAATTGTGATGACTGAGGGAGGACCTATATGGGTAGAACTGTCTTACTCGAGATGATAGTATGCTATCTGGTCTATCTTTATCATCATGTAAATGTATTAGGTGTCATTACAGATCACTATTACATGTTGATAGAGCCCATAGGATTCTTGCTTAACTACCAGCATTATGATGGCGATCATATAAGTAGGAGCTGGGTGGTCTATAAGCACATCCTTAAATGTCCCTAGTCATGGGAGTATCGAGACTGGGCATCGATACTCCGGAGTAGACAAGTGTATACTTATCGAGACCCTGACGAGGGGCGGTGGCCGGTCTCACAAGCCATTGGTTCCAGTTAGTCACCTAAGATAGTATACATGTGCTTATTGGGTTATGAATACACTGGACGGACTCGCCGGGAACATGCTAGTTGGTATTATACCTATTGTCTGATAGAAATTCCTAGGTGACATGAGTACAGGTTAGTCTGTCGACCTGAGTTTGTCATTTTTCTCGTGTGAGTTCCCACTGTACTTTGATTACTACCCACCACGGCTCAAAGGAGTCGTGCAAACAGGTTTTAGTTGGGTACAGTCCCGAGCCACATGGAGGCAGTGAGCGGATCGTCGAGGATTTGTCTCTCCTGGTATTGAGGGTTGATGTCTCATTGTGCACGGGTGGCCATCACCATAAATCCTCGGCCGAGATGGACGAGAATTACTGATTTGGATCAGTAGTTTCTCAGTGGGTGATGGGTTTCATACCGACACAAAATGTCGCGTTATTAGGGGTCTGACTTTATCCACCCCCCAGACTCGATATGCGATACTCTTAGACGAACGGACCGGACTGTATGGAGGTTGTCACGGACAGGCTCAGTAGGGGTTCAGATAAGTTTGCTCGTCAACCTTTTTTCACTCAATACCTGGGTAGCCGTTACGTACAGATAGTGCCGCTGATGTGCTTGTGGTTAAACCCATTGCCAGCGTATCGACGAGTCTTTAGAGTCCCATACAGAGGGTTTTCCTGGTTCTGGTGAAACGATATAGTAGCCGTATTGGATATGTGCAGGGTTCCGATCGATTGATTATACTTTGTCCCAAACTTTCGATCGGACGGTTGATAATACTAGCCGGCTCGGGTTTGAGCCGGATTATTAAATCAGATATTGATTTAATAATTTACATATATATATATATATATATATATATTTTGATATGTATATTCTAGTATTATGTTTTTTGTGTTATTCTATCTCTTCGAGTATCCGTGTTTCGATACGAATACAGGTATGTATATACAGTATAATGTAATCCGTATTTTTCCGGAAAATGTTCTAGAAAGTGGACACCTCATATTGGTTTGACCATTTATATTAAATGGATTATGAGGTGGCAAAGACATGATAGGAGTATAGTGGGGACCATGCTTGCATAGTGTGCACAAATGAATTATTAATTCATTTGTGCAAACTATTCAAGTATAGGCTTGATATTTTATTGAAAAGAATTGTTTTACATGTGAGATTTTTCCTAACTTGAAAACACATGTTCATTTTTTGATGAAAGAAGAGAGATGGTTCATTCTTGAGAGCTCTCTTCTCCTCACTATTTTGCTTCACTCCTTTTGAGTTTCTTGAGCTCCCTTCACCTTCATCTTCCTCCTCCTATCAACCCTCTCATGTGTTGAGAATCGTGAGAGGATGTGAGATGAGATAGATAAACACTTAGTTCACTCACTATATCCTAGGCTTTCAATATTAGCAACCTAAAAACCCTAGTTGCTTCACTTTCATCCTTTAATGTGGAGCTAGAGCCATGACTACATCTCTCGGGTGGATCATCTTCGATGGAGGAAGACCGGCGGCCAAGTTCGTTCGAACATGCTTCAAGGAGCTTAGGAAGGTGATGGAAGACCGAAGGACTTGGTTCTTTTGGTATAACCCCCTCTAACCTTTAGTTAAGCCCTCTTAGTTGCTAGTATTGGTTTATGGTTTCGATCTTAGGGCAGGTTTTGTTTGTGCCAAAATTTTTAAACGCCGGTTTTTGTTCCGCATCAGCCACGGTAGATGACCAAGGCGCCGGCGAAACCCAATATTTTAGGCTTCCATGGTAACATGGATGACAGAGTAACTGTCAGAGTTAAAATTTACCCTCTTCCGAGGGACAGTATGTTGGACATGTGATCCAAGCGGATACTGAGGGATACTGATTAAATTCAATGGATGATACAGTCTAAGAAGTTTGTTTTATTTGGAGTTTATTTATGAACTTGGTTCCATCAGATATCCAGAAAAATTCTAAGACATGTATTGTAGGGTTACTTAGCGCGGCAGCAAGGTTTCAGGAGGTATCGTCCATGCCGTTTTAAAAAATTTGCCGTTCTAAATAACTCTAACCCTAGAATCTTAACTAGAGTTATAAACAAAATAACATGCAAACAACTTTGCAAACTGAGTGAATGCGGAATACAACCTTTGTAGACCGGTCATTCACTTCAAATACTCCGTGTAGAAGCCCCTTCGCTACGAGTAAGAATCTCCCGAACTCTTGATAGGCTCCACAAGGTGAAAGATGCAAACTTGCTCGAAGTCTTCGAGGCCGAAAATGATCTACGTTGAGGAGACTCAAGCCCATGCTACCTCTTCACTAAATTAGGGTTTAGTGAAGCAAACACCCTAAACTAAATGGCTAGTAGTAGAGGATGATGTAGTAGGAATTTGGCTCTCTTTAGTTTTCTTTTTCTCACAATATTTTCTCACCTTTGAAAAAGCTAGTGAGCTTTCTCATTGAGGAAGAAGAAGGTCAAGTGAAGAAATGAAATCAAGTCACGAGAATGAACTCAAGAGGTGAGAATATAAACCATGGGTGAGTTAGTGTCATACACTAACTCATGTAGAGACTTAACTAGGGTAAGGATAAAGGTTGGGTTAATAAATATCTCAAGAAAAACAAAAGAGTGGACTTGGTCAATGGTTATCCAAAACTTTCTCAAAGCTTCTACCATGACAAAATACCACCATTTTAGAATTACTTTGATAAATAAAAATTCTAGGATTATTCTAACTATAGTGTAAGTCTCATACACCCATGTTTCATGTATCATCAAACATGACACAATAAAATGTATATTAATATATATCACGTATATACAATATGCACACAAGTGAGGAAAAAGAATACTTAGTAAGCAAATATTAGTTAATGTAAATTAATATATCAAATATACAATTATACATTAAATTATCAAACCAACACTTGATTTAATAATCCGGCTATATCATATATAACCAACTAATATCATATGAATCAACTTATCGAATCAACACTTGATCCGATACCCGGCTATATCTCATATAACCGACCGATATCACATATCGCGAGAATAGAATGCGGTATCACATACGCGCATTAATCTTCGTCCCGCACATATCACATATGTGCTCCTACTCCATTTCGCATGAACCAGGAAACCTCTGTGTAGGACTCTAAAGACTCGTCAATACGCCGGCAGTACGTGATGATCATATCAAACACCCACAAGCCACAAGCGGTCTTCTAAATGTAACGGCCACCCGGGTATTGAGCGATCAGAAGATCAACAAGCAAGCCTGCTCACACTCCTGCGAATCCAATTAGTAACACTACCGTACAATCCGGTCTTTTCGTCAGATATATCGCATATCATAGCCTGGGGTGGTATAATGTCAGACCCCAATAGCCTGATAAGTCATGCCGATGCAAGGTCCATAACGGTTCGAGAAACTATTGATAATACTTACCAGTAGATCTCAGCAACCCTGGCCAGGGATTTCATGTTATGGCCAATCGAGTATAGCGCAACATCAACTCACAATACTGGGAGTGACGAATCCCCTCCTATCGCTCATTGCCTCTATATGACTCGGGACTATACCCAAAAACCACCGTTTTTCACGATCTCTTGACCGTGGTAAGGTGGAAATCAAAGCACAGTGGGAATCACACAAGACTCTATAACGATCTTGGGTCGACAGACTAACCTGTACCAGTGTCACCAGAGAACTGCTATCCGACGATAGGTATAATACAATCTAGGAGTTCTCGGCGACTCCGTCCAGTGTACCCAGTCTCCACTGAGCACCCGTATACCTTCTCTAATGTCAAACACCAATGGATATGAGATCATCTATCGCCCATCATATGGATCGAGAAGCGCATACGCTAGTCTACTCTGGAGTATCGATGCCCTGTCTCGATACTCCCACGACTAGGAACAATTATAGGATGTACTTGTGGACTACCCTGGCCCCACTAGTATGATCTCCATCATAGCCTTAGTAGTCAAGTACTCATCTTAAGGGCTTTATCAACATGTAAGAGCGAGACAGTATCACAATACAAGTCAATATGTTAAGATAAAGTGCAACCAGATAGCACACTATCATGTCGAGCAAGAAAGTCCTCCCTATATATGTCCAAGCATCCACTACAATATACATCACATTTACAGTAATGGCCTCTAGGGCATACATATAACTAACAATCTCCCACTTGCACTAAGGCCATCTGTTGTAGTATCCAATACCCAACAATGTAGCAGTGGTTGTAGTATCCCATACTCAACCATCCTAAAATCTCTCAAATAGTATTTGAGGAAGCAGGCCTTGGTGAGTGGATCCACCGTGTTAACCTCCGTGTCTACTCTCCTAATCTTGATCCCTTGGAGATCAACCATCTCCATGATCATGTGATACTTGCCTCAGAATATGTCTGAAACGCTGATGGGACCTTCGTTCCTAGGCCAAAGCCACAACTCTATTGTTGTCATAATAACAGTTATTGGATGCTCAATGGTAGGAACCTTGTTCATCTCATGAACTAGAAATGCCCAGACAACCACTTTGGTAGTATCGTTGGTAGCAATGTATTCAGCCTTTATCGTCTAGTATGTCACGGCATCTGGTTTGGAACTCTTCCAACATAACGTCCCTCCACTGAGGGTAAAGACAATGCCTGTGACTGATTTTTAGTCGTCCTTATCACTCTGGAAGCTCGAACCAAGAACTTTCTTTTAGTGCTTCTCAAGAACTTAAGAATGTCCTCCACAGCTGTCCAGTGATTCTCCTAAGATCCGATTGATTCCTTATCACTACACCTAGTGAGCCATCTATATCTAGTCTGGATTTGAGACACTCCCAACATCCACTTAGATCTATCATCATAGATCATAAACAACAAGATGTAGTAGGTATCATCCAGATCTTCTATGGAGAATCCCCGTGATAAGAGGGGCTTGACCGAGTGTAGCATAGGAAACCATTTCCTATCAAGAGTATGTTATCCAGGTACAATACATGGAAGACAACCTTACTCTCTACAACCTTCTTGTATATACAAGGTTCATCTATCTTTTTGATGAAGTCAAACTCTTTGACTGCTACATTAAAACAGATGTTCCATCTTCGCGATGCGCGCATTGATCCTGATGGACTTAAGCATAGCTTTGAAAGTCTTAACTTTTCCATCTATACCAAGAATCTTCTCACGATTCATTTGCTCCCAATGGGTTTTACCCCTTCAGGTGCAACATGCAAAGTCATACTTTGTTGGTGTATATGAATTCCATCTTTGATCGCATAGCATCCAGCCATTTCACAGAGTCCCCACTCGTGATGGCCTGCCTGAATCTAGTTGGGCCATCATCAACCATGATGCAATCCTCGCTCCCACTGTCACCGGGAAGACCATAGTATCTCTCAAGTGGATGAGGAACCCTACCAGATTCGCGGAAAGGCTGAGGTTCATTGGAGACTATTGAATCCTTTGGTTTCACCAAATCATCAGCTGTTAGTTTGTCAAGCTGGAACAACTTCCAGTTCTACCTCATGTCCACA
This sequence comes from Agapanthus africanus, assembly GCA_030015575.1. Lineage (NCBI taxonomy): Eukaryota > Viridiplantae > Streptophyta > Magnoliopsida > Asparagales > Amaryllidaceae > Agapanthus > Agapanthus africanus. The sequence goes on from JASDDO010000006.1 coordinate 46,103,564, forward strand.
AATTTTTTCACAAGAAATTCCTTTTTCTAAAAAGGTGGCATGCTGAGAAACAAAACACCTTTTGCTCCTCAGAGTGGTAGAAGATATTCCCTTGCAAATGTTTGGGATATCCTAACAAACTTATACAGAACTGACTTTGCCTCAATCTTGTCCGGATTCTGCCTTCCAACATAGGCTGGACAACCCCATATCTTAACTTGTTTAAGACATGGTCTCTTCCCATTCCATATCTCATATGTAGTGGTAGGCTCTGATTTGGATGGAACCCCATTTAATACGTATGCAGCTTCTTAAGTGCATAACACCCAAAAGAAAACAGGTAACTCAGCAGTTTTCATCATAGAGCGCACCATATCTGTTAGTTATGTATATGCCCTAGAGGCCATTGTTGTACATATGATGTATATTATAATGGATGCTTGGATATAGAGAGAGAGGACTTTCTTGCTCGTCATGATAGTATGCTATTTGGTTTCACTTTATCTTAACATGTTGACTTGTATTGGTTTACTGTTTTTCTCTCACATGTTGATAAAGCCCTTAGGATCTATACTCGACAACTGGGACTATGATGAGATCACACTAGTGGGGCCATGGTAGTCGATGAGTACATCCTATTACTATTCCTAGTCGAGGGTATATCGAGACAGGGCATCGATACACCAGAGTAGACTAGCGTATACGCATCTTGACCCATATGATTGTTAGTGTATATGCCCTAGAGGCCATTACTGTATCATACTAGTTTGTATATTACTTAATGGATGCTTGGGATATTCACCTTGTATGTACAATCTTGCTCAAAATAGTAGTATGCTACTTGGTTTGTTTCTACTTCAATGTGTACATGTGTTTATTTTTGTATATCGCCTATACACATTAGTAGAGCCCTTAGGATCTTTGCCTGATTACCAACGATGTGATGGCCGTCACACTAGTGGGGCTGGGTAATCTATAGGCACATCCTTATGCAGGTCCCTGGTCGCAGGACTATCGAGACAGGGCATCGATACTCCGGAGTAGACCAGCGCATGCGCTTCTCATCCCAGTGTGGGAGACGGTCTGTCCCACAGCCGTCAGTACGTCGTACTTGAGATAGTATGCGGGTGCTCGTTGGGTTACGGGTACACTGGACAGGACTCGTCGGGAACTGAATAGTTGGTATTATACCTATCGTCAGTTATCAGTTCCCAGGTGACATGAGTACAGCTTAGTCCGCTGACTTGACACTGTCACTTCACCTCGAGTGTGTTCCCACTGTACCTTGATCACTACCCTACCACGGCTCAAAGGAGTCGTGCAAACAGGTAGTGGTTGGGTGCAGTCCCGAAGCACTTGGAGGCAGTGACGGTTAGACAGGATTCGTCTCTCCCGGTATTGGGGGTTGACATCGCGCTGTGTCTAGGAGAGCCATTACACGAGTAGTCCCTGGCCAGGGCAAACGAGATATACTGGTAGGTTTCCAGTGTTATCTCAGGGTGTTTTGGGCTTCGCTCCGGCACGACTTGTACCGCTATTTGGGGACTGACGTTTACCGCCCCCTAGGCCCGCCATGCGATGTATCAGACGAACAGACCGGACTGTACGGAGAATGTCACACTCAGGCTCAGTAGGAGTTCAGATGGGTTTCGCCTCGTCGGTCTTCTTGTCGGCATTACCTGGGGACCGTTACGCACAGCTAGTGCCGCTTGCGGTCTGTGGTTAAACCCACTGCCAGCGTAGTGTCGAGTCTTTAGAGTCCCACACAGAAAGCTTTTCGCCTTTAGGCAAAAGAGTAGAGGTCGCATGGTGTTGCGACAGGTCGCATGGTTTTGCGACAGGGTTCGATCACATCCGTGCACTTGTGCACGTTCAGTGTCCGGACAGTTTACACTAGCGGGCTTTGGTTTAAGCCAGATCCTAGTGTACCTTATGGGATTGGATTTATCCAGTTTGCATTCGTGTTCCTCGGAACGCGGATGCGGGTGTGTATGCACAGTTGACAGGGAGGCACAGACAGCGGATTCTCATTAGGGTTATTGACAGTTGACCGTTGACTTTTTGACTTTTTGCTCAACCCTAATGAGAATTTGATATGTGATTAACTATTATATTAATTAAGTATTATGGTGACTTGGTTGTTGACTTTGTTGACTTGTTGACTTTTGTTGACTTGTTGACTTTGTTGACCGGTTGACTAGGCTTGACTAGTTGACCATCATGATAACCATGGCTATCATTTCATGCCTAAGACTTTTACTTGCTTGTTCATTTAAGTAAAATGAGTGCATGACATGATAAGCTTATGGTTGCTTCTACCATCACATAAGACTTTTGTTAATATGATGAGTTATGATTACTTTGGATTATGAGAGGGTGAGAGACAAAAGAGAGCCTCATTCTTTCTTGCTCATTCTCTCTCTTGTTCTTGAGCTCTCCATTTTGCTCTCACCCTCTTGCTCTTGCTCCCTCTCTTTAATCTATGGTTCATATCTCTCATGAGTTGAGAATCAAGAACCATAGATAAAATCCCATTCTAAATCTTCTCTACTCATTCTAGTTCACTAGGTTTAGCAAACCAAGTGAACTAGTTTCTTCAAAGAACGAAGAAGGAGCTAAAGGTTGGAGCTTTCAGGTGGATCTATCTTCGGCGTACGGAGACGACGAGAAGGAACCATCGAACCACCATCGGAGCTTGAAGACGAAGGAGTTCAAGACAAGCTAGGTATAACCCCCTAACCGAGTAGCTAGAAACTCTTAGTTAGGATGTTAGATAGATGTTTAACCAAGATCCGGGTTATAGGTCCATGTTACCACCTCCGTAAAAATTGTTATTTACCAAATTCCGCATTCCCGAAAGTACCGGGAGAGGTAGCATGGACTTACAGTGGTATCAGAGCCTAGTTAAACTCTATCTAATATGTTAGCAAGTAACTAGAAGATCGATCAACGAAAAAGTCCCGAAACAAACCCCAAAAAATTTGCAGTTTCTGTCGATTTTTCCACTGTTCAAAAGTTGATTATTTTAACACCTAAAATCGGCTCAGGCTTTTTTATGAATAACCACCAAAAATTGTCCAACGTTCGAGTCAAAGGGCCGCGGAAGCGCGGCGGGAGCACGCTCCCGCCGCGGATCCGCGGCCGAGTCGACTCGGCCGAGGAAAATTTTTGGTGCAGTGTTTTCATGGGGGTATTTTGGGATTTTTAGCATATATATTTTCAACCCAGATTTTCCAGAACGAAAATTTCATTTTGGGGTCCCGAAAATCCGTATTTTTGATCGAACTTCTAAAAGACTTAAGCTAACGGGTTTTCTGTAATGTGATATTTGTATTGAACGTCTACTAATCGCTATATGTCGATTAGTGGGGGTTATACAAATCTGTGATCTGTAATGTGCTGGAATGTGTATATAAATATGTTGGATTGTCGCGGGTGAATAGCCGGGGGTTGTGAGACGAGAGTTTTCTTTTCTTGCAATTCATGTAAATTTTTAAATTGATGTAATAATTATTTGTATGGCCGCGCAACCGGGTCGGGGTTGTAGCCGTCATTGTATAATTTCTTTTTACTGTTTTTGCTCCTAGGATAGACCCATGGAGGGGGTGCACAAACTACCGGGTATGCCGAAGTGTCGAGTGGCCTACTCATGGAGATGAGGGAGGTTACTACGCTTCGGGTACTTGGCGGGTAGTTTGCCGCACCCGTAGGGGTCTTGGGTGGGGTATTGGCTATTCACCGTGACCGTGTAATCTGTTTTTGTTACAGGCTCGTACAAATTACAGATTCCTAGTATATCCAATGTATTTATCTGTGATCTGAAATGTCTATCATTGCTTTCTATTTAGGCGTTGCTTATGTTTTACAGACGCGCTAGCCCAGCCCCCGCTCTGTCGTTAGTTAAGTAACCTAACGGGTAATGACGGGGCCCAGTGGCGAATGCGAATGGCATAAGCGTACGTCATATTTTGGTTGTTTTCTGCAATGGTAGGATTAAATGATGGGACGCATTAAAAGAACTAATGCAAGAATATCACGCATTAAAAGAACTAATGCAAGATAATAAACCAAGTTAAAGTCGTTGGAACACTTTCGAAAAACCACTCGGTTCTTTTCAAAACAAACTTTTAAAATACGGAGTTTGAGCCACTCCATTTAAAAGCTATCTCGTTCCATCGACTAAATCAAGTTCACTACGTTCACGGTTTTGCCAAAACCATCCGTAGCCCTCCATCATTTCAGTTAAATATTCGGTAGTATTCAAGCTATGTATTTTGACCTCACGCCAAGGCATAGTGATTGGTAGCTGCCGGATATTTATCTGTTGCATAGATAGAATGCGTTGGTTTGAGACAGTCATACTGCCATTTTGGCCTACGTCAAGGGTATGTACGGGTGGATTCAAATTAACCTGGATAATGATGGGACGAACTTGACATGTGACTTATGACATTTTGACCTCACGCCAAGGTCATAAGAGCATGGGGCAAAAATCCACATCGGGAGTTTCATAAGTACTGAAACTTGCTAGATTTGCATACCATTTGGAGTGTGATGATTCTGGTAGGATTCCTTCAGTTTCTTCACGCGATGATATTTGGATCCCGATCCTACTGTGAGTATATGCTACTCCTCGGGAAATTTCTCACTTAACGATCAATGCTATAAACCTAGTAGGTGCCTAGAAAGGTGTTAGCGGGGCTACGCCCCCAGGGAAAAGAGGTTCTATAATTAAGGAACTTCGCGAAAGCGTTGGAAAACCTCCCTCGAAGTACCGACACCGGCCTGGCTGAACGGTTAAGCAAGTATTGTACGGTGGGATTGATCCTGACTAATTCTTCCTTTATGGTTTGAGGAGGGATTCGAGAAACAGTGGGAGCCATCCTGTTTAGACAAACTAAAAACCACTCTAAACTTGCAAGAGCATCATGCTGAGTGTTTCTTCTTCTCTCTCCTAATTGCAGCGACCAATCAACATGACTGGACTTAAGTTACTCCTAGATAAAAACAAACTGACAGGGCCAAACTACAAAGATTGGCTCAGGAATGTCAAGATAGCAATCACTTATGACAAGCTGGGGTATCTTCTTACCACCAAAGCTCCCCCTGTCCCTGGTCCAACTTCCAGCGTCGCGGATAAGGAAATCCGCAAGACTTGGGAGATTGATAGCGCGAAGGCCAAGTGCCTCCTGCTTGCCTCGATGGACAACGAACATCAGAGGAGGCATGAGAATATGGACATGGAATCCATATTGCTCCATACAAAAGAACTGTATGGAGAGCAATCTCGTATCGCAAGATACGAAGCGTCGAAAAAGTTATTTTCGACAAGAATGGCCGTCGGATCATCAGTAGCCGAGCACGTGCTAAAGATGATCGGCTACATTGAGGAGCTCGCAGACCTAGGGACCACATTGGAGGCTGAACTCTATACGGATATAGTTTTCCAGTCCCTTCCTTCCACTTACGCCCAGTTCATACTGAACTTCAACCTACAAGAAAAGGAGGTTGAACTTTCAGAGCTCCTCAACATGCTGAGGAGCGCAGAGGGCACCCTACAGAAAGGTAGGGAAACATCCACTTTGTTTGTAGGAGGATCGTCTTCTTCTAGGTCCAAGGCGAAAGCCAAGGGAAAGAAGAAGAAAACCCCCGCCAAACCAAGGGGCGGTGTTAGTAAAGTGGATACGAAGGGAAAAGCCAAAGCAACAAAGATAGCGGGGAAGCTTGTGGATAAGGAAGAATGCTTCTATTGTCATAAGAAAGGACACTGGAAGAATGATTGCAGGGCCTGGAAGGCCAGAACACAGGAATTGAAGCAGGTTGCAGCTTCAGCTTCAGGTGTGTATGTTATTGAAAACTGTCTTTCAATAAACTCTACTTCCTGGGTATTGGATACCGGATCAGGATCTCATATCTGTAATTCTTTGCAGGCGTTGAGAAACCGTAGGGTTTTGAAGGCAGGTGACATGACCCTCAGAGTTGCGAACGGAGCTAGCATGGATGCTAAAGCCGTGGGGGACTATCACCTGGGAATGTCAGATGGACATGTTTTGGTTTTTGCGTAATTGCTTTTTTGTATCCAACGCAACTTGTAATATCATTTCTGTATCTTTAGTTTCTAAAGAAGGTTATGAATTTGCGTTTGTAAGTAATGTTGTAAACATTCACCTTAATCAAGTTTTGATTGGGTCAGGTACATTGAGTAATGGTATATACGTGTTAAACCAACCACAGATTTTTAATGTCCAGAATACACACAAAAGAAAGTCTCCAAAAATAAATCAGACTTTCTTATGGCATTGTAGATTGGGTCACATCAATGAGAGAAGGTTGACGAAGTTACATACAGAAGGGTATTTGAATGCGTTCGAATATCAGTCGTATGCCACTTGTCAATCCTGTCTCAAAGGAAAGATGACAAAGACTCCGTTTACTGGACATGGAGTAAGAGCGAGCGAGCTCTTGGGACTCGTACACAGTGACGTGTGCGGTCCAATGTCTACACATGCCCGAAGCGGACATTCTTACTTCATTACTTTTACGGATGACTTCTCAAGGTACGGTTATGTCTTCTTAATGAAACATAAGTCCGAGGCCTTTGGAAAATTCCAGGAGTATAAGAATGAAGTAGAGAAACAGACCGGCAAAAGTATTAAGATTCTAAGATCGGATCGAGGTGGAGAATACTTAAGTGCCGAGTTCCTGGACTATTTAAAAGAGAACGGAATTCTCTCTCAGCTTACTCCTCCTTACACCCCGCAACATAACGGTGTATCGGAGAGACGGAACCGCACCCTATTGGATATGGTGCGGTCCATGATGAGTAACGCTGAGTTACCGCGATCATTCTGGGGGTATGCGCTAGAATCAGCTGCGTACCTTTTGAACCGAGTTCCGACTAAGACTGTGCCTTCCACACCATATGAAATATGGAGTGGGAAGAAACCCTATCTTCAATATCTGAAGATCTGGGGATGTCCGGCTTTTGTCAAAAAGCAGCATGCAGACAAGCTTGAGGCACGCTCAGTACTGTGCAAGTTTGTGGGATACCCAAAGAACACCAGGGGGTATCTTTTCTACTACGCAGAGGAACAAAAAGTCCTTGTTTCTCGTAATGCCCACTTTCTAGAACACCAGTTCTTAGAAAAGGAGATTAGTGGGAGCGCAGTAGAACTGGAAGAAATTCCAGAACCACAGACTATTACTGAAAGGTTAGTGGAACCAGAGGGTTCAACAGAACAGGACATTCCTACGCCGCTCCGCAGGAGTAGTAGGCAGTCTCATCCGCCCGAGAGATACTGCGGTTTTCTCATAGACGGGGATAGAGAGGATTGCATCATAGATTATGATGAGCCTACTAGCTTCCAGCAGGCCGTTCAGAGCGTTGACTCAGTGAAATGGCTGGATGCAATGCGGACCGAAATGGAGTCCATGTACACCAACAAGGTATGGACGTTGGACATTGCTCCAGACGGGATAAAACCCGTAGGATGCAAGTGGATCTTCAAAAGGAAGATTGGTGTAGATGGACAGGTTGAGACCTATAAAGCTAGGCTGGTAGCAAAGGGTTTTCGTCAAAGGCCTGGCTTGGACTATGACGAAACTTTTTCTCCAGTAGCCATGCTGAAATCCATTCGGATCCTTCTTGCCATTGCTGCCTTCCACGATTATGAGATTTGGCAAATGGACGTAAAGACAGCTTTTCTAAATGGAAATTTAGAGGAGAGTGTCTATATGGACCAGCCAGAGGGTTTCATTCAGAGTGGGAGCAGCGGAAAGGTGTGCAAGTTGCTTAAGTCCATCTATGGACTAAAGCAGGCATCGCGGAGTTGGAACATCTGTTTCGATGAGACGGTCAAAGAATTTGGCTTTATCAAAAATCCAGATGAACCATGCATCTATAGTAGATTTGTAGCGAGAACTGTAGTATTCCTCGTTTTATACGTGGATGACATTCTCTTAATAGGAAATGACATTCCTATGCTACAATCTGTCAAGGGGTTCTTGTCACACAGGTTCTCCATGAAAGACCTGGGTGATGCCTCATACATTCTGGGTATCCGGATCTACCGTGACAGATCCAAGAGGATATTAGGACTTTCACAGTCCAGGTACATCGACACCATACTGAAGAGATTCAGTATGGAAGATTCCAAGCGCGGTAACCTACCGGCTTGTCACGGGATCACCCTCTCTAAAGAGATGTCTCCCAAGACTGATTTAGAGAGGGATCGCATGTCTATTATACCCTACGCTTCTGCGGTAGGCTCTATAATGTATGCGATGTTGTGTACCAGACCGGATGTAGCTTATGCACTGAGTGTGGTAAGCCGGTATCAGTCAAACCCTGGGGAGAAACATTGGATAGCGGTAAAGAACATTCTCAAGTACCTGAGAAGGACTAAGGAGATGTTCTTAGTGTATGGCGGAAAGGACCTCCAGATCGAGGCCTTTGCTGACTCCAGCTTCCAGAGTGACAAGGATGATTCCAAGTCCATGTCGGGTTTTGTCTTCACCCTCAATGGAGGGGCGGTGTGTTGGAAGAGTTCCAAACAGGAAACCGTTGCAGACTCGACGATGGAAGCGGAATACATCGCTGCATCTGATGCCGCAAAAGAAGCTGTCTGGATGTGGAAGTTCTTGAAAGAACTTCAGGTGGTTCCGTCCATTGTTGATCCAATACCTCTGTATTGCGACAACAACGGGGCTATAGCTTTAGCGAAGGAACCCAGGTCCCATCAGAGATCCAGGCACATCTTGAGGCGGTATCACCTGATCAGGGAGATCGTGGATCGCCAGGAGATCGAGGTTCGGAGAGTCGCTTCAGAAGACAACACTGCAGATCCATTCACCAAGGCCCTACCCCAGACTCAGTTCGAGCGGCTGATCGAGATGATAGGTCTTCGATACGCCAGTACATGGCCTTAGTGCAAGTGGGAGATTGTTAGTGTATATGCCCTAGAGGCCATTACTGTATCATACTAGTTTGTATATTACTTAATGGATGCTTGGGATATTCACCTTGTATGTACAATCTTGCTCAAAATAGTAGTATGCTACTTGGTTTGTTTCTACTTCAATGTGTACATGTGTTTATTTTTGTATATCGCCTATACACATTAGTAGAGCCCTTAGGATCTTTGCCTGATTACCAACGATGTGATGGCCGTCACACTAGTGGGGCTGGGTAATCTATAGGCACATCCTTATGCAGGTCCCTGGTCGCAGGACTATCGAGACAGGGCATCGATACTCCGGAGTAGACCAGCGCATGCGCTTCTCATCCCAGTGTGGGAGACGGTCTGTCCCACAGCCGTCAGTACGTCGTACTTGAGATAGTATGCGGGTGCTCGTTGGGTTACGGGTACACTGGACAGGACTCGTCGGGAACTGAATAGTTGGTATTATACCTATCGTCAGTTATCAGTTCCCAGGTGACATGAGTACAGCTTAGTCCGCTGACTTGACACTGTCACTTCGCCTCGAGTGTGTTCCCACTGTACTTTGATCACTACCCTACCACGGCTCAAAGGAGTCGTGCAAACAGGTAGTGGTTGGGTGCAGTCCCGAAGCACTTGGAGGCAGTGACGGTTAGACAGGATTCGTCTCTCCCGGTATTAGGGGTTGACATCGCGCTGTGTCTAGGAGAGCCATTACACGAGTAGTCCCTGGCCAGGGCAAACGAGATATACTGGTAGGTTTCCAGTGTTATCTCAGGGTGTTTTGGGCTTCGCTCCGGCACGACTTGTACCGCTATTTGGGGACTGACGTTTACCGCCCCCTAGGCCCGCCATGCGATGTATCAGACGAACAGACCGGACTGTACGGAGAATGTCACACTCAGGCTCAGTAGGAGTTCAGATGGGTTTCGTCTCGTCGGTCTTCTTGTCGGCATTACCTGGGGACCGTTACGCACAGCTAGTGCCGCTTGCGGTCTGTGGTTAAACCCACTGCCAGCGTAGTGTCGAGTCTTTAGAGTCCCACACAGAAAGCTTTTCGCCTTTAGGCAAAAGAGTAGAGGTCGCATGGTGTTGCGACAGGTCGCATGGTTTTGCGACAGGGTTCGGTCACATCCGTGCACTTGTGCACGTTCAGTGTCCGGACAGTTTACACTAGCGGGCTTTGGTTTAAGCCAGATCCTAGTGTACCTTATGGGATTGGATTTATCCAGTTTGCATTCGTGTTCCTCGGAACGCGGATGCGGGTGTGTATGCACAGTTGACAGGGAGGCACAGACAGCGGATTCTCATTAGGGTTATTGACAGTTGACCGTTGACTTTTTGACTTTTTGCTCAACCCTAATGAGAATTTGATATGTGATTAACTATTATATTAATTAAGTATTATGGTGACTTGGTTGTTGACTTTGTTGACTTTTGTTGACTTGTTGACTTTGTTGACCGGTTGACTAGGCTTGACTAGTTGACCATCATGATAACCATGGCTATCATTTCATGCCTAAGACTTTTACTTGCTTGTTCATTTAAGTAAAATGAGTGCATGACATGATAAGCTTATGGTTGCTTCTACCATCATATAAGACTTTTGTTAATATGATGAGTTATGATTACTTTGGATTATGAGAGGGTGAGAGACAAAAGAGAGCCTCATTCTTTCTTGCTCATTCTCTCTCTTGTTCTTGAGCTCTCCATTTTGCTCTCACCCTCTTGCTCTTGCTCCCTCTCTTTAATCTATGGTTCATATCTCTCATGAGTTGAGAATCAAGAACCATAGATAAAATCCCATTCTAAATCTTCTCTACTCATTCTAGTTCACTAGGTTTAGCAAACCAAGTGAACTAGTTTCTTCAAAGAACGAAGAAGGAGCTAAAGGTTGGAGCTTTCAGGTGGATCTATCTTCGACGTACGGAGACGACGAGAAGGAACCATCGAACCACCATCGGAGCTTGAAGACGAAGGAGTTCAAGACAAGCTAGGTATAACCCCCTAACCGAGTAGCTAGAAACTCTTAGTTAGGATGTTAGATAGATGTTTAACCAAGATTCGGGTTATAGGTCCATGTTACCACCTCCGTAAAAATTGTTATTTACCAAATTCCGCATTCCCGAAAGTACCGGGAGAGGTAGCATGGACTTACAATGATGGGCGATGGATGATCCCATATCCATCAGTGTTTGACATCAGAGATGGTGTACGGGTGCTCAGTGGAGACTGGGTACACTGGACGGACTCGCCGAGAACTCCCAGATGGTGATATACCACACGTCAGATGGCGGTTCTCCGGTGACACTGGTACAGGGTAGTCTGAAGACCCGAGATCGTCATAGAGTCTTGTGTGATTTCCACTGTGCTTTGATTTTCACCTTACCATGTCCAAGAGGGTGTGCAAAACGGTGGCTTTTGGGTACAGTCCCGAATCACATGGAGGCAATGAGCGATAGGAGGGGATTCGTCTCTCCCGGTATAGGGAGTTGATGTTGTGATGTGTTCGATTGGCTATAACTGGAAGTCCCTGGCCAGGGCTTATATAGAGATTTACTGGTAAGTGTTACTAGTAGTTTCTCGACCTGTTATGAGCCACACATCGACACGACTTATCGGTTACTGGGGTCTGACGTATACCACCCCTAAACTTGATATGCGACATATCAGACGAAGAGACCGGACTGTACGGGAGTGTTACTGGTTGGATTCACAGGAGAACGTACAGGCTAGCTTGTTGATCTTCTGATCGCTCAATACCTGGGTGGCTGTTATGTTTAGCCGACCGCTTGCAGCTTGTGGGTGTTTGATATGATCATCACCTGCTACCGGCGTATTGACGATTCTTTAGAGTCCTACACAGAGGTTTCTTGGCTCAGGCAAAACGGAGTAGAGGCACATATGTGATATTTGCAGGACCGAGGATAATGCGATATGAGATACCGTATTATATTCTCACGATATTTATATATGAACCGGCTCATCGGATCAAGTGTTAATTCGATGAATCGGTACAGGATATATTAGTCGGTTATATTCGATATAGCCGGATTGTCGGATCAAGTATTGATTCAATGATTTAATGTATAATAATAATATATATGATATATTGTATTATATTATCTAATATTGGCTCGCTTTATTATTTCATTTTCTCACCGGATAATATATTGATATATATGCGATATATATTAATTGTATTATTTTCTTTTGTTACAAATATATAATATATATGTGATATATATTAAAGTAACATGATATGATTAATAATGGAACATGTTTAGTGAAGATTAAACAAGGTTAGGGTTTGATTAGGGTTAGCTCTTTCTTGCACATTCTAGAAGGAATTTCTTTTGTCTTGGTTAAGATATTATGGTTGATATTTTTCCATGACTCATTTCTAACCTAACCAAACCCTAGCTCTAGTTTATTCTCTACAAGGGTTATCCTTGTCATACTAAACTATGGTTACATTATTAATTCATATATACATTTTCATTATTCATGACAAAAGGAATTATCTCATTATTCATCTTCTTCCTCTCTCTTTAGCTTTGAGAAAGCTTACTAGAAATTCCTTTTGTGATGATTTCATGTGAGATTATGATATAAAAAGATAGCATAAATACTACTCCATCATCCTCATCTAATCTAGCCCATTAGATTAAAGTGTTCACCTCATTAGAGTGAGAGAGCTTGAGTTATTGCAACTTCGACGTAGATCATCGGAGAAAAGGAATACCACAAGCTAGCATGGATCGTTCGAGTCGTGGAGCCTCTCTTGAGTCCGGGAGATCGTGGATCGTGGCGAAGGGACTTCTACTCGGAGCTTATGAAGCGAAGGAGCGGACTACAAAGGTTGTAATCCCTCACACTTAGTGATAAAGTTGTTATCTTGCATGTTAAATAATAATAATCTAGCAAAGATCCCGGCTTTGGGTTGTTCGGCACGTCTAAATTTTTATCCGGACATGTTTGATACCTTATGAACCTTCACAAGAGTGCCTAGGAACCCTACAGTGGTATCAGAGCCTAGCTAGAGCATTAGGCGACGTGTATACGAAGTTAAAACTCCGAACGAACCCCGAAACTACGAAATGAACCCCTCTCTGGATATTTTTTTTAAAATGTGATTTTTCTAAATTAAAAATACTCAAAAAAATCAGCAGGGAATTCTAAGAGTTATCATGAAATACGAGCTCCCAATTCGATGAAGTCGCCGCGGAACCGCTGTGGGAACCTGCTTCCCGCGGCGGTTCCGCGGCCGATCTTGGGTATTGGGGCACGTGGCTTCAGGGTAATATCCGTAGGTACTTGTTGCTGCTTCTGGGTATTTTTAAACTGACTCAGGTGTTGAGTGTTCTGGGGTTTATTTTTTAATCGTTGATTCGATCGGAAATTTTAATTTTGTGTCGTTTTCCGGATATTTAGAAACTGTTAAAAAGTTCGAACGGATATCATTAACTCACTTTTTCCCGGCACGTAAACCTTTCAAGTATTGAATTTTTATCGGGTTTAAATATTTCGGAAAAACGAACAAGTAACACGGCGGTCCCTCTAGAAGAACACAAACCTTAACTCGATTATGTGACCGTCTTGAACTGCCTCTAAACCTTAGGGTTTGGGGCAGTACGGCGTGCCACATGTGAGGCGTTGGCTTGACCCTTCTACGGCTGGATCATCGGTACTGTGACAGTTTCTGGGATTATTTGAACTCCGCTCAAATGTTGAGCTATTTAGGAAATTTTGGGTATTTGATTATCTGTTCGGAAAGTTTAATACTGTCTATTTATCTGGAATGTGATACAATATGTGGAATTCATAAAGTTAGGCATGAAATGCGAAGTATGTGATATTTCGGATTTACGATGTCTAAAGTGATTGTGGATTCCAAATATTGTAGTTTTACACTTTCTTTTCTGTGACCGTAAGCGTAGTATGTGGTGTATCGCCGGTTTCGTTGCTATACATCAACGACAATCGGGATACGCATACTTAATTACGTTGATGATATGAGATATTATGTGTTGCTGTGATATGTTATATTGGATCGTCGTGTTCTGAATAGCCGGGGGTTTTATGTGAGATGAGGGTTTTTTTATTTTCATTCATGTAAATTTCATTTGTATGTAATATTCTTTTATTGGGGCACTTCCGGGATGAGGTTGATGTCACCCTTTTATATTATTTACTTTTCCGCATTAGGTAGACCCAAGGGGGGGAGCACAAGTAACCGGGTTCTAGGGTCCAGTGGGAGGCCATCTCGAGGAGTCGAGACTGGGTCTCCTAACCCTAGAATTGGCAGAGTTACTTGCCGCTCTCGTAGGGGTCTTGGGATGTGGGTTTGGCTATTCATCGCGACCGTGGAATCCGTGTTTTATACCGGCTCGTATTGAAAACACGGACATCCTTGAATATCCAATATTTCATATATGTTCTTCTGCTGCAATGTTCTGTGATGAGATCATATTACTGCCTGAGACGAATGCTTATACTATATATATATATATGTTGATATATAAATATTACTGTTTTCGTTTCTTCTGTGATGCTTAGGAAGCATAAGCTGATGGGATTTTTATTAATGAGATTAATAAAAAGAAAAGAAACCTAAAAGATGTTGTAGAATCAAAACTTTATAAAAAGGGTAGGTACAGTTTTTATTTGCATAGCGGTATATATGATATGCCCTGCACCTTATTCGATGAGGAAAGAGCCGAGATCCCTTCACCGGGAGTGACCTCTTTAGCGAAACTGGCAGATACTACAAACTCGCGGTTTAGTTTTTTGACAGCTTATATAGTTCTTGCTTTGCACAGCGGTATATATGATATATCCTGCACTTTATTCGATGGGGAAAGAGCCGAGATCCCTTCATCGGGAGTGACCTCTTTAGCGAAACTAGAAGCCTAAAAAACACTCCTTTTCAAAAACACTCGATTCTACAACGATATCAAGTTCATTACGCAATAGGTTTTCAGAAAAACCTGACGTTGCCCTCCGTCATTTCAGATAAATCCTACTTAGTATTCGTGCTACGTTTGTTGACCTCCGTCAAGGCGTAGTGTACGGTAGCTAATTAGTATTTATCTGCTTATGCATATGATGCAGATTGGATTAGGGTAGTCGTACGGCCTTGTTGACCTCCGTCAAGGGTCGTGCGGGTGGGTTTAATTCAATCAGGAAATGACGGGTTAGACTTGACTGGTAGACTATGGTTTGTTGACCTCCGTCAAGGTCATAGGACGCTAGGGGCAAAATATTATCGGGAATTTCAAGTATTGAAATTTGCAATAAGATTGCATACCTCCTATGAGATAATTGGATCCCGATACCCACTGCGAGTAAGAGTTACTCCTGGGAGGGTTTTACACAGGACAATTAGCCGATCAAGTAGGTGTTTAGAAAAGTGTTAACGAGGTTACGTCTCTGGGAAAATGAGGTTTACTTTAATTAGGTCCGTGCGAAAGCACGGGGAACCTCCCTCAAAGTACCGACACTGATCTGGCTGAAAGATTGACGAAATTGTAGGGTGTAATTAATCCCGGCTAATCTTACCTTTTAGGGTTTGAAGGTAGATTTGATAAAAACAGCGGGAGACATCCTGATTAGATAAGATAATAACCAATCTAATCTTGCAAGAGTATACGCTAAAGTGTTTTCTTCTCTCTCTCTCCAGGTAGCGACCATGCCAGGCCATAATCAAGATAATAATATGGATGTATTGACTGAACCTGCTTATTATACTGAGCAGGGGAACGTTGGACCCGTTCTTTCTTATAAGAGTTATAAGACTGAACAGGAAACAGGAGAATATCTGGATTCTCACGCCGCCCAAAAGAACATGCATGTTGATGCATCTTCTTCAGGTGTGTTAGTTATTGAGAATTGTTTCTCAGTTCACCCTACGTCCTGGGTATTAGATACCGGATCTGGATCCCACATATGTAAACTGTTACATGGGCCACGAAAAGGTAAAGAACTGGGAAAAGGTGATCATTCCGTTCAAGTAGGAAACGATGCAAGTATTGCAGCCAAAGCAGTTGGCGAATATCACCTAGTATTGCCAAGTCATAATACACTGATTCTGAATGAGTGCTATTATATACCGAACATGATGTGCAACATTATATCAGTTTCTTTATTAAGTAAAGAAGGATATAATTTTGTAGTACAGGATAATGTTATGAACATATTCCTAGATCAAAAGTTGATTACATCAGGCACGTTACATAATGGCATATTCATTCTCAATCAAAATACAGTCCTCAATATACAAAACACACACAAGAGGAAAAGTTCAGAAATGAACGAATCCTTCTTGTGGCATTGTAGACTTGGTCATATCAATGCGACACGACTGGCTAAGTTACATAAGGATAGGTATTTGAATCCGTTCGAATTATCATCTTATGATACTTGCCATTCATGTCTCATAGGGAAAATGACCAAAGCTCCGTTTAGTGGACACGGAGAAAGAGTTACGGAACTCTTAGGACTGGTACATAGTGATGTATGCGGTCCCATGTCTATGCATGCCAGGAACGGTTCTTCCTACTTTATTACATTCACTGACGATCTCTCAAGATTTAGACATGTGTTCCTGATAAAACACAAGTCTGAAGCTTTTGAGAAATTCAGAGAATATAAGCACGAAATAGAGAACCAAACGGGCAAAAGTATTAAAATCCTTCGATCTGATCGAGGAGGAGAATACTTGAGCAATGAGTTCCGGGATTACCTAAAAGAGAATGGGATTCTCTCTCAGCTTACTCCCCCTTATACACCACAGCACAACGGTGTATCGGGGCGGAGGAATCGCACCCTATTAGATATGGTGCGCTCGATGATGAGCACTGCTGAGTTACTTATTTCCTTCTTGGGGTATGCGCTTGAGACAGCAGCATACATACTGAATAAAGTTCCTACCAAATCTGTGCCTACCACCCCATATGAGATATGGGAAGGGAAGAGACCATATCTTAATTTTGTTAAGATATGGGGTTGCCCGGCCTACGTCAAAAGACAAAACCCGGACAAACTCGAGGCAAGATCTGTCTTATGTAAGTTTATTGGATATCCCAAGCATTCGCGAGGATATATTTTCTACCACAGTGAGGAACAAAGGGTGTTTGTTGCTCAACACGCCACCTTTTTAGAAAATGAATTTCTTGCAAAAGAGATTAGTGGCTCTGAGGTAGAACTGGAAGAAGTTCCAACAGAACAAACTGAAACTGAAGATTTGGTGGAACCAGAGGAATCAGTAGCACCCGACGAACCCCAGCCTCTCCGACTATCTAGTAGGGTTTCTCGTCCACCTGAGAGATACTACGGTTTTCTCATTGATGGTGGAAGCGAGGATTGCATCATGGAAGATGATGACCCAACTAGTTTCGAGCAGGCCATCACGAGTGGTGACTCTGTGAAATGGCTGGATGCAATGCGATCTGAGATGGAATCCATGTATACCAACAAAGTATGGACTTTGGAAAATGCTCCTGAAGGGGTAAAACCCATTGGGAGCAAGTGGATCTTTAAAAAGAAATTTGGTGTAGATCGAAAATTTGAGACTTTCAAAGCTAGACTTGTAGCAAAGGGTTTTCGTCAACGACCAGGTGTGGATTATGACGAAACCTTTTCTCCAGTGGCTATGCTTAAGTCCATCCGGATCTTACTTGCCATTGCTGCATACCATGACTACGAAATCTGGCAAATGGATGTTAAGACCGCCTTTCTAAATGGTGATTTAGAAGAGTGCGTGTACATGACTCAGCCAGAGGGCTTCGTAGACAGTGGGAGCAGCGGAAAGGTGTGCAAGCTGCTTAAATCCATTTATGGGTTGAAGCAAGTATCGTGGAGTTGGAACATCTGTTTTGATGTTGTAGTCAAAGAGTTTGACTTCATCAAAAATATAGATGAACCTTGTATCTATAAGAAGGTAGCAGAGGGTAAGGTTGTCTTCCTCGTATTGTACGTGGATGACATACTCTTGATAGGAAATGATATTCCTATGCTGCAATCAGTCAAGCTCTTCTTATCACAAAGATTCTCAATGAAAGATCTAGGTGATGCCTCCTGCATATTGGGAATCATGATCAATAGAGATAGATCTAAACGGATACTGGGATTGTCACAATCCAGATACATTGACACCATACTAAAGAGGTTTAGTATGGAAGAATCCAAGCGTGGGAACCAACCCACGATCTCTGGACTCACTCTCTCCAAAGAGATGCCTCCCAAGACTGATTTGGAGAGAGCTCGCATGCAAGGGATGAAGGGTCCCGTCAGCTCCCCGGCCATCAAAACACGGACAAAATGCGGAACGAAAATTTTCTAAACCGGCGCTACCGGTACCCGATTGCCGGATCGACCTTAAACCCTAAACTAGCATACTAAAATAAGAGTTAGAATCTTTATACCGAGATGATCCAAGTCCTTCGGTCTTCATTCCAAGCTCCTAGCGATCCTTGATGTGGTTTGGTTGCCGGTCTTCTTTCGTCTCCGATGATCCACCCGAGGGAAACGGCGCAAGCTCCAACCTCGTCGAACGAGGTAACCGACGCTCCAACGTCGCTAGTGATGGAGTGTGGGGGTGTATGTATATGTCACTATAATTTTTCTCTCAACCATGAGCTCAATGAGAAACTCAAGAAGAAGAATGAAGGAGATGATGTTTTGGCATGAGCAAAAGAAATTGGCTAAGTCTTTTCTTGTATGAATGAGAGAGTGGGGAGTTATGCAAGTGTGATCCCAAAATGAAATGAGCCCCATTCCCATGGAATAATGGCCGCCCCCCCTTCCCCATTCACACAAAAAGAAATGTTTCATTTTTTAATTTGATTAAACAATGTGAACCATTAAACAAATGTGCACCATACCTTAGTCCATGCCAAAACCCATGCCACAAATCACATCACCTTTTCCACCTCATAAATAAAAACCAAATGAATTTCCATAAATGGAAAAACATATAAATAAGGTGGCATCTTCTAGAAGCTATTCCGTATAAAATACGGAATACTTCCCGGTACATGTATCGAAATACATATACGCGTATTCGTACTAAAATACGAATAGCCAAGAGAGAAAACGTATAGTGAACAATAATACTAGAATACGTATATCCAAATACATATATAAATTATTAAATCAAAACCTGATTTAATAAACTGGCTTAATCCTAAGCTGCTAGTATTATCAACCGTCCGATTAAAGTCTGCACAGCAAGTGCACATATTTAATCGGACACCTGTATGTATCAACATACCTCATGTACACCATATCGCCTGAACCGTGAAAAACCCTCTGTGTGGGACTCTAAAGACTCGTCAATACGCTGGCAGTGGGTTTAACCACAAGCACGTCAGCGGCACTAGCTGTACGTAACGGCTACCCAGGTATTGAGCGAAAGGGAGGCCGACGAGCAAACTCATCCAGAACTCCTACTGAGCCTGTCAGTGACAATATCCGTACAGTCCGGTCTGTTCGTCTAAGAGTATCGCATATCGAGTCTAGGGGGGTGGAAAAAGTCAGACCCCCAACAACGCGACATTTAGTGCCGGTATGAAACCCATCACCACCTGAGAAACTATCGATCCTGGATCGGTAATTCTCGTCCACCGTGGCCACGGATTTATTGTGATGGCCATCCGTACACAACGCGACATCAACCCCCAATACCGGGAGAGACGAATCCCCGACAATCCGATCACTGCCTCCATGTGGCTCGGGACTGTACCCAACTAAAACCTGTTTGCACGACTCCTTTGAGCCGTGGTAGGGTAGTAATCAAAGCACAGTGGGAACTCACACGAGACAAATGACGATCTCAGGTCGGCAGACTAACCTGTACACATGTCACCTGGGAACTGCTATCTGACAATAGGTATAATACCAACTAGCAGGTTCCCGGCGAGTCCGTCCAGTGTACTCATAACCCAATGACCACCTGTATACTATCTCAGGTGAACAAACTAACACCAATGGCTTGTGAGACCTTGCCACCGCCCCTCGTCGGGGTCTCGATCAGTATACACTAGTCTACACTGGAGTACCGATGCCCGGTCTCGATACTCCTACGACTAGGGACATTTAAGGATGTGCTTATAGACCCCCAGCTCCCACGTATGTGATCGCCATCACAATGCTGGCAGTCAAGCAAGAATCCTATGGGCTCTATCAACATGTAAATGATGAAAAAGACAAACCAGATAGCATACTATCATCTTGAGTAAGACTGTTTTATCGGTATAGGTCCTCACTCAATCATCATAATCACAAGTCCGCGACTATGATAATTGCCTTGAGGGCACTATAGCCAACAATCTCCCACTTGCACTTAAGGCCAATTATTGCGATGTCGCATACTCACAGCCCGTGTGATACCGAACACCCAACTTCTCTACTAATCAGTTTCGCAAAGCCTGTTTGCGAAAATGATTGCGTTCGAGAAATAGCCTCAGTGAGTGGATCCGCTCTAATGTTTCTTTCTGTATCTCTCTTAATCTTAACTTCGCGGAGAAAACTATCTCTCGAAATGAGCAATACTTGTCTTAGAATTTATCTGGATATCTGATGGGACCCAGTTCACGAATGAACTCCAAATCCAGCATCATACTTAGACTGTATCGTCCACTGAATTTAATCAGTATCATGCGCCTTGCCTTTCCTCAGTATCCGCTTGGACCACCTGTCCAACAAACTGTCCCTCAAAAGAGGGAAAACTATAACTCTGACAGTCACTCTGTCATCTAGGTCACCTTAGAAGCCTGAAATGATAACCGTCTCCTGAAGGAGGCTGCCGTAATCATTTCTCGAGAACATTCACTTATGTTCATTAACTGCTTCCCAATGTTTCTCCAGGATTGGATTAATATATCTGCATATTGCATCTAGTGCAAAAGCAATATGTGGTGTTTTACTTGACATTTCATGATTAACTCAATTGCCTAAGCAAATGATATGTTAATCATGTAGATCTCTCTCCCCTTTAGTCTGTAAGACACCTTTAGAGAGTTTGACTCCATCACCTGCAGGTACACCACCATGCCAGGAGTCGTCCATTTAATGTCAAAGTACCCAGATTAGGATACTTCCCAAATCTAGATCTAAAACCATGGGTCTAGTGACCAGAAAACCTGATATTATATCCATATCCTATGTGGAGAAACAACTTTGTGACAACCAAAATACAACCGATCGTAGTATAGGAATATCTCTTCCTATCAAGTGCATGTCATCCCGAATCCTCGGACATCACACCCTACTACCTTCTTATCAGATCCATCTCCTATTCTGATGAAGTCAAGACTTATGACCGTCTCATCAAAATTAGATGATCTATTTCCGCTATAGCTGCTTTAGTCTATGAATATACATAAGCTACTTGTCTACTATGCTTCCGCTGCTCCCACTGACTACAACAACCCTCTGGCAGAGTCATATACACGTGCACTTCTAAAGCTAGTTTAGAACGACGCTATACTCATCCTCCTGCCGGGTCTTATAGTCCAGAACAACAACAATGGCAAGTCTGGGTAAACAAGAACCTCCCTGTCACGGTCTCTGAGAAGACTGAAGTACCTCTCGGGTGCCTGAGGTTACCCACCAAAATCTGCGGAGTGGCTAATGTAACATCACATCCAATTGAAACCTTATGTTCTATTAAATTTCCAGTAATCGTTTGTAGTTCTGGAATAACTTCCTGTTCTACCATACTCCCACTTGTGTTTTCTGAAAAAGTCCATTTTATTAAAACAGCGGCGAGTCAAGAACAATATAAATATTGATCTTCCTGATGGTAGAAAATTATCCCTCGTCAAAGCCAGGGATAACCCACAAACGGCCATTACTGAAACGTGCCTTAAGTTTATCCGGATTCTGGTTTTAAGCATCAGCCGAACAACTCCCTATACCTTAACATCGTTAAGATATAAATTGATTCTATATATACGTAATATAGAAACAAAAGCACTAATCTAATTTGAACTAGATTCAAAATTATGCAGCTGTCTCCAGTGCATATGAACCAAATGGAAAAAGGACAATCAACATTACTCATCTAGGAGTACATTCACATATGAGTAACCCGAAAGAGAAGCAAGTTCTCAAAACCATTACTATCAGCGGAATACAAAACACAAGTATCTACATCTTCGACTTCATCGAGGAATCCTGATACTTCCAACAAATGGTTCTTTACTTTATTCTTATACCTATAACTTCTCAAAATCTGGACCATGCATTTCAACGAAATACTTGTCCAGAACTGGAGAATTCACAAGTAAACAGAATATAGTATGAGTACCAAGCCCATTGTCGTAATCGACACTGGACAACATACAATACTTTGTACAAGTCCACTGAGTTCAATAACTCAAACTCTGTGCGTTGTAGGTTGAAAAACTGTACTATGGTTAAGAAGAATTACACCGCTGTTGAATACACCTTACCTAATCACCAACTGATATACGTAAATGCCATAGACACAATATCAAAAAGTTATATCTCACTTTATAAAATAAATGTACAGATATATCAGTTTGAAATTGGTGCATAACAATGGATATTCATAACCAAATAATTGCCATCCGGCAAAATCCAGATGATTTCCTCAAATATCACTAATTACAACGAATTCCGATATAATGAGGATCAAATCACCCAATTCCAAATATCTTACTCCCACTCAGCATCTATAATATCATACAGATGTGAGAAACTGATCTGGTAAATACATACCCTGGAGTTAGATTCTTGCTGGGAAAACAGTCATCAATTAATATCGCACAGTGAATCTGAAACATGAAAATATTTCAAAAGGGTTAACCTGGTATTCCTAGTAACGCCTCTTCCATTATCCTGATTCATGACAGTAACCATATACTTACCTGCCCTCACTCCAATCCCTTTATTATGTCTTTACTTATTACCTTCTGTACACCTCCTTTACGCTAATTGGTTTTCTTCATTCCCTACCCTTCGGCACCAGCCTAAGGTTTGGAAAAAGACTATCCAATAAGAATAATAGGTGTACTCTCCTAATCCTAGGAGCCCTCGCAACCTGAGAGAAGGTAATGGGAAAAGACATCTGAATAATCATATTCAATCTCTCCAGAACCAGAATCCATCCTCGAAAAGGATCCTTCGAGTTCGTATATAACCATACGATGGATTTATCCAAAGGAAGTGGATGTTCGTAATAATACGGGGTGTTCTGGAGAAAAGCAAAGTGGATGTAGGAGTGGCAGGGGTATACCCGGTCTTTGTCGTGAATGATGGTGATCGTATTTCTTTTGCCATTGTTCTAATCCCTTTACATATCTTTTCTTATTACCTTCTGTACACCACACTTAAGTTTAATTGGTTTTCTTCCTTCCCTACCGTTCGGCACCGGCCTATGGTTTGGAAGAAGACTATCCAATAAGTTCAATAGGTGTACCCTCTCCTAATCCTAGGAGCCCTCACAACCTGAGAGAAGGTGAAGAGAAAAGACAACTGAATAAACCTATTCAATCTCTCCAAAACCAGAATCCATCCTCGAAAAAGTTCCTTCGAGTTCGTATATAACCATACGATGGATTTATCCAATGGAAGTGGACGTTCGTAGTAATACGGGGTGTTCTGGAGAAATGAAAAGGTGATATAGAAGTGGCAATGATGTATGCGACACCGTGACATTCCAAAATCCAAAGTGTTTTAAGAAGGTTCGGTTAACCTGGTTTCATGAGTTTTAGTCAAAGGTCGGGTCAAAGTCGCAGCTAGAGAGAGAGAAAAGAAACACTCAGCGTGCACTCTAACCTAGATCAGAATGGTTGATCATTTTATCTAATCTGGATGGCTCCCACTGTTTCCTCGAATTCTCCTCCAAACCTAAAAGGAGAATTAGTCGGAATCACCCGAGGAGTAATCCTACTCATCAGTGGGAATCGGGATGCAACTATCATCGCATGATAACTTGATGGAAGCCACTTAAGTCACCACACTCCAGAAGGTATGCGCAAGCCTGGCAAATTTCCTGTATGTTTGAAACCCCCGATATGATTTTTACCCCTAACGACCTATAACCTTGACGCTTGCCAACAAATTATAGGTCACTAGTCAAGTTCAACCCGTCATTGTCCTGGATTAACTCGAACCCACCCGCACAAGCCCTTGACGCTTGCCAACAAAGCTCTACGACTGTCCCGATCAATCGCATATCCATGCTACAGATAAGTATTATTCAGCTACCGCACACTATGCCTTGACGCTTGCCAACAAACATAGCACGAATACCAAATAGTACTCATAAGAAATGACGGAGGGCTACGGCTGGTTTTTGGCGAAAAACCTTTAACGTAATGAACTTGATCTCGTTGAAGGAATCCAAGTGGTTTTATAAATATATAGTGGCGAAAACTTTTGTTAAAGAGGTCACTCCCGGTGAAGGGATCTCGGCTCTTTCCCCGTCGAATGGGGTGCAGGATATCCCAAATGAATACCACGATGCAAAGCAAAAGGAAACGACTATAGTAAAGTTATTACGTTGACGCAAACTTTTACCCAAGGGGTCACTCCCGATGAAGGGATCTCGGCCCATGCCTCGTCGAATGAGGTGCAGGATATTCCAAATGAATACCACGATGCAAAGCAAAAGTGTACGTCTGCAATGTCAGTTTTTAAAAACTCGGTTCCAACAACATCATATAAATAGGTTTGTTTTATCCTTGCATTGATAAGAATCAATGCAGTCCCATCAATTAATCACACTAGAAAAGAACGAAAATAAAATGTACGTATATGCCATCCGCATTCGCCACTGGGTCCCGTCATTACCCTTTAGGTTACTTAACTAACGACAGAGCGGGGACTGGTCTAGCGCAGGTGCAAAACATATACAACATCTTCTAGTATATATAAATATATATATAACATTCGTCCCAGGCATGATATAAAGCAACATCACAGAAACATCACAGAAGCAATACAGAATGGTGGATAATCTGGAGCCCCGGGTTTCACTTGAGCCGCAAGTGAGACCCGACGTTCCCTGTCGTGTGGATAGCCTGTGCAATGAAACCTAGACCCCTACGAGCGCGGCAAGTTACCCACCAAAACCAGAAGTGAGGCAGCCCCCTTCAGCAATGTGAATGGACCACCCAGCACTTCACGGAATCCGGTAACTTGAGCACCCCTCCTGGGTCACCTATACCCCCTACGAGTGCGGCGAATAGCCCGCCAATTCTAGAGTAAAGTCCCCTCCGTCTAAATGCCTTGAGATGCAGACCAGTTGCCCTCTAGAACCCGGCTATTCGTGCACTCCACCTCGGGGTAATCCTAGTACAGAAAATAAAATAATATACAAGGGTGACATTGACCTCAGCCCGGTCGTGCCCCAAAAGAATAATATACAAACGGGCAGTGACGGCAGTCCACATGTCGGACGCTCGCCCCGCAATATCAAATGTACAAATAAAATGAAACTGTACTATCATTGCACCATTGCTATCCACCACGACGATCCAACCAACATCACAGCACATCACAGAACATCAACGTGAATGTCACGTTCGCAAACCCGTCTAAAAGACATATAGCAATTAGACGAGTTTACCGATCAAATGACATTCACGGTCGCAGAATATAATGTATGTACTGTTAAACGCACGCTTAAATTATCGATCGACAAAGTTCCAAATTGGCCCCAATAGAAAAACAACACTTCACTGAAACCTGGGCCAAAACAGAATATGAAAAAAATCACAATTCCAAGTCTCTGTGCTACAGAAAAAATTTGGAAGCCCGTCGCCACTAAACGGCCGCGGATCCGCCGCCAAAAGGGGGTTAGTGCGGCTGTTCCGCGGCACTTTAGAGGCTTCAGTGGCTCAAATTTTTCCAGTATCCTTAAAATTGCCTGCACGGATTTTTAAGATGTGTGAAATAATTTTTTGACCACATTTAAAAATCGACAGCAACTGCATAAATGAAATCATGATTTCGGTAAAATCCGTCGATCGATCTTTTAAGCACGTCTAACCAAGCTAGTAAGGGGTTTAAAGGGTGGCTCTGATACCATGAAGGGTCCCGGCAGCTCCCCGGCCGTCAAAACGCGGCCAAAATGCGGAACAAAAATTTTCTAAACCGGCGCTACCGGTACCCGATTGCCGGATCGACCTTAAACCCTAAACTAGCATACTAAAATAAGAGTTAGAATCTTTATACCGAGATGATCCAAGTCCTTCGGTCTTCATTCCAAGCTCCTAGCGATCCTTGATGTGGTTTGGTTGCCGGTCTTCCTTCGTCTCCGATGATCCACCCGAGGGAAACGGCGCAAGCTCCAACCTCGTCGAACGAGGTAACCGACGCTCCAACGTCGCTAGTGATGGAGTGTGGGGGTGTATGTATATGTCACTACAATTTTTCTCTCAACCATGAGCTCAATGAGAAACTCAAGAAGAAGAATGAAGGAGATGATGTTTTGGCATGAGCAAAAGAAATTGGCTAAGTCTTTTCTTGTATGAATGAGAGGGTGGGGAGTTATGCAAGTGTGATCCCAAAATGAAATGAGCCCCATTCCCATGGAATAATGGCCGGCCCCCCTTCCCCATTCATACAAAAAGAAATGTTTCATTTTTTAATTTGATTAAACAATGTGAACCATTAAACAAATGTGCACCATACCTTAGTCCATGCCAAAACCCATGCCACAAATCACATCACCTTTTCCACCTCATAAATAAAAATCAAATGAATTTCCATAAATGGAAAAACATATAAATAAGGTGGCATCTTCTAGAAGCTATTCCGTATAAAATACGGAATACTTCCCGGTACATGTATCGAAATACATATACGCGTATTCGTACCAAAATACGAATAGCCAAGAGAGAAAACGTATAGTGAACAATAATACTAGAATACGTATATCCAAATACATATATAAATTATTAAATCAAAACCTGATTTAATAAACTGGCTTAATCCTAAGCCGCTAGTATTATCAACCGTCCGATTAAAGTCTGCACAGCAAGTGCACATATTTAATCGGACACCTGTATGTATCAACATACCTCATGTACACCATATCGCCTGAACCGTGAAAAACCCTCTGTGTGGGACTCTAAAGACTCATCAATACGCTGGCAGTAGGTTTAACCACAAGCACGTCAGCGGCACTAGCTGTACGTAACGGCTACCCAGGTATTGAGCGAAAGGGAGGCCGACGAGCAAACTCATCCTGAACCCCTACTGAGCCTGTCAGTGACAATATCCGTACAGTCCGGTCTGTTCGTCTAAGAGTATCGCATATCGAGTCTAGGGGGGTGGAAAAAGTCAGACCCCCAACAACGCGACATTTAGTGCCGGTATGAAACCCATCACCACCTGAGAAACTATCGATCCTGGATCGGTAATTCTCATCCACCGTGGCCACGGATTTATTGTGATGGCCATCCGTACACAATGCGACATCAACCCCCAATACCGGGAGAGACGAATCCCCGACGATCCGATCACTGCCTCCATGTGGCTCGGGACTATACCCAACTAAAACCTGTTTGTACGACTCCTTTGAGCCGTGGTAGGGTAGTAATCAAAGCACAGTGGGAACTCACACGAGAAAAATAACGATCTCAGGTCGACAGACTAACCTGTACACATGTCACCTGGGAACTGCTATCTGACAATAGGTATAATACCAACTAGCAGGTTCCCGGCGAGTCCGTCCAGTATACTCATAACCCAATGAGCACCTGTATACTATCTCAGGTGAACAAACTAACACCAATGGCTTGTGAGACCTGGCCACCGCCCCTCGTCGGGGTCTCGATCAGTATACACTAGTCTACACTGGAGTACCGATGTCCGGTCTTGATACTCCTACGACTAGGGACATTTAAGGATGTGCTTATAGACCCCCAGCTCCCACGTATGTGATCGCCATCACAATGCTGGCAGTCAAGCAAGAATCCTATGGGCTCTATCAACATGTAAATGATGATAAAGACAAACCAGATAGCATACTATCATCTTGAGTAAGACTGTTTTATCGGTATTGGTCCTCACTTAATCATCATAATCACAAGTCCGCGACTATGATAATTGCCTTGAGGGCACTATAGCCAACAAGGGATACCCTATGCTTCGGCAGTAGGCTCTATCATGTATGCGATGCTATGTACCAGACCCGATGTAGCATACTCACTAAGTGTAATGAGTCGGTATCAAGCAGATCCTGGAGAGAGTCACTGGACAACTGTGAAGAGCATTCTCAAGTACTTGCGAAGGACTAAGGAGATGTTCTTGGTGTATGGTAACGGAGAAATCCAGGTGGAGTCCTTTACCGATTCCAGCTTCCAAAGTGATAAGGACGACTCTAAGTCGCACTCGGGATTTGTCTTTACCCTCAATGGAGGGGCGGTATGTTGGAAGAGTTCCAAACAGGATACCGTTGCAGACTCGACAATGGAGGCTGAATACATCGCTGCCAACAATGCTGCCAAAGAGGCTGTCTGGATAAAGTAGTTCATTAGTGAACTTGGTGTGGTTCCATCCATTGAACATCCAATACCTCTATATTGCGATAACAATGGAGCTGTGGCGTTGGCCAAGGAACCCAGGTCCCATCAAAAGTCCAGACATATTCTTAGGCGGTATCACCTGATCAAGGAGATAGTTGATCGCCGGGAGATCGAGGTCAGGAGAGTAGATACGAAGGACAACACTGCGGATCCATTCATGAAGGCTATTCCCCAGATACAGTTTGAGAGATTATTCGGGATGCTAGGTATGAGATACTACAGCAGCTGGCCTTAGTGCAAGTGGGAGATTGTTAGTTATGTATATGCCCTAGAGAGCATTGTTGTACATATGATGTATATTATAATGGATGCTTGGATATATATAGAGAGGTCTTTCTTGCTCGTCATGATAGTATGCTATTTGGTTTCACTTTATCTTAACATGTTGACTTGTATTGGTTTACTGTTTTTCTCTCACATGTTGATAAAGCCCTTAGGATCTGTACTCGACTACTGGGACTATGATGAGATCATACTAGTGGGGCCATGGTAGTCGATGAGTACATCCTATTACTGTTCCTAGTCGAGGGTATATCGAGACAGGGCATCGATACACCAGAGTAGACTAGCGTATACGCATCTTGACGCATATGATGGGCGATGGATGATCCCATATCCATCGGTGTTGGACATCAGAGATGGTGTACGGGTGCTCAGTGGAGACTGGGTACACTGGACGGACTTGCCGAGAACTCCCAGGTGGTGATATACCACAGGTCAGATGGCAGTTCTCCAGTGACACTGGTACAGGGTAGTCTGAAGACCCGAGATCGTCATAGAGTCTTGTATGATTCCCACTGTGCTTTGATTTCCACCTTACCATGTCCAAGAGGGCGTGCAAAACGGTGGCTTTTGGGTACAGTCCCGAATCACATGGAGGCAATGAGCGATAGGAGGGGATTCGTCTCTCCCGGTATAGGGAGTTGATGTTGTGCTGTGTTCGATTGGCTATAACTGGAAGTCCCTGGCCAGGGCTGATATAGAGATTTACTGGTAAGTGTCACTAGTAGTTTCTCGACCTGTTATAAGCCACACATCGACACGACTTATCGGTTACTGGGGTCTGACGTATACCACCCCTAGACTTGATATGCGACATATCAGACGAAGAGACCGGACTGTACGGGAGTGTTACTGGTTGGATTCACAGGAGAACATACAGGCTAGCTTGTTGATCTTCTGATCGCTCAATACCTGGGTGGCTGTTACGTTTAGCTGACCGCTTGCAGCTTGTGGGTGTTTGATATGATCATCACCTACTACCGACGTATTGACGATTCTTTAGAGTCCTACACAGAGGTTTCTTGGCTCAGGCAAAACGGAGTAGAGGCACATATGTGATATTTGCAGGACCGAGGATAATGCGATATGAGATACCGTATTATATTCTCGCGATATTTATATATGAACCGGCTCATCGGATCAAGTGTTAATTCGATGAATCGGTACAGGATATATTAGTCGGTTATATTCGATATAGCCGGATTGTCGGATCAAGTATTGATTCAATGATTTAATGTATAATAATAATATATATGATATATTGTATTACATTATCTAATATTGGCTCGCTTTATTATTTCATTTTCTCACCGGATAATACATTGATATATATGCGATATATATTAATTGTATTATTTTCTTTTGTTATAAATATATAATATATATGTGATATATATCAAAGTAACATGATATGATTAATAATGGAACATGTTTAGTGAAGATTAAACAAGGTTAGGGTTTGATTAGGGTTAGCTCCTTCTTGCACATTCTAGAAGGAATTTCTTTTGTCTTGGTTAAGATATTATGGTTGATATTTTTCCATGACTCATTTCTAACCTAACCAAACCCTAGCTCTAGTTTATTCTCTACAAGGGTTATCCTTGTCATACTAAACTATGGTTACATTATTAATTCATATATACATTTTCATTATTCATGACAAAAGGAATTATCTCATTATTCATCTTCTTCCTCTCTCTTTAGCTTTGAGAAAGCTTACTAGAAATTCCTTTTGTGATGATTTCATGTGAGATTATGATATAAAAAGATAGCATAAATACTACTCCATCATCCTCATCTAATCTAGCCCATTAGATTAGAGTGTTCACCTCATTAGAGTGAGAGAGCTTGAGTTATTGCAACTTCGACGTAAATCATCAGAGAAAAGGAATACCACAAGCTAGCATGGATTGTTCGAGTCGTGGAGCCTCTCTTGAGTCCGGGAGATCGTGGATTGTGGAGAAGGGACTTCTACTCGGAGCTTATGAAGCGAAGGAGCGGACTACAAAGGTTGTAATCCCCCACACTTAGTGATAAAGTTGTTATCTTGCATGTTAAATAATAATAATCTAGCAAAGATCCCGGCTTTGGGTTGTTCGGCACGTCTAAATTTTTATCCGGGCATGTTTGATGACTTATGAACCTTCACAAGAGTGCCTAGGAACCCTACAATATCTCATAGGGTGTGATACCTCCGTCCCGATACACCATTATACTGTGGTGTATACGAAGGAGTAAGCTAAGAGAGAATCTCATTCTCCTTTTAGAAAATCCAGGAACTCCATGCCCAAGTATTCGCTTCCTCGATCTCATGGAAGGACTTTAACAGTTCTACCCGTCTGATTCTTTAACTTCAAACTTATATTCCTTGAATTTCTCAAAAGTTTCAGACTTGTGTTTCAACAGGAACATATGTCCGAATCTCGAGAGATGATCGGTGAATATAATGATGTACGAAGAACCAACCTTGGCATTTATAGACATATGATCGTATACATCATCATGTATTCGTCGCAAGGGTTCACTAATTCTTTCTCTGTTTCTAGTAAATGGAGTATTGGTCATTTTACTATTGAGACAAGACTGGCAAGTATCATAAGATGAAAATTCGAACAGAATCTTATATTCATCCTTATATAACTTAGATGGTCGTGTCGCATTGATATGACCTAGTCTACAATGCCACAAGAAAGATTCGTTCATTTATGAACTACTCCCCTTGTGTGTGTTCTACATACTTTGAACTATAGTTTGATTTAGAACGTATATGCTATTATATAAATCAACTCTTTATTCAGGAAAATGTTCTAAAATTATCCTCCAATAGAATTATACCCTTCTTTAACTTATTAAAGAAAACGATGTAATGTTTTATCTTAGGTTCGGTATGTAATAACATTCGTTCAGAATCAATGTATTAATACAAGGTGATATTTGCCAACTGATTTGGCTGCAACAATTGCACCATTCTCTAACACTTAGTGACATATCACCCATTCTCAGTTCCTTACCTATTTGCAGCCCATGTAACATATTACATATGCGGGATCCTGATCTGGTATCACATACCCAGGACGTAGAGGATACTGAGAAACAGTTCTTGGTAATTAACACACTCGAAGAAGGTGCATCAACATGCACTTTCTTCGATTGAGTGGCATGGGAATCCGGATATTCCCCTATTTCCTACTCGGACTTATAACAGTTATAAGATAGAGCGGAACCAACGTTCCCTAGCACAGTATAATAAGCAGGTTCGGTCAATGCATCCATATTATTATCTTGATTAAAGCGTGACATGGTCTCTACCAGGAGAGAGAAAGAAGAAAACACTCTGCGTGCGCTCTTGCAGGATTAGATTGGTTATTAATTTATCTAATCAGGATGGCTCCCACTGTTTTTATCAAATCTTCCTTCAAACCCTAAAAGGTAAGACTAGCTGGGATTAATTATTGTAACACCTGAGTTCAGGGTTAGTAGTAATTGTGTGTTAATGTGGGGTTTTTGGTAAAAAGTTTACCAAAACGGGTTTCTAGTAATTTATCTGGTTTTATGGTTATTTTTGTAGAATTTTATCTCGATCACACACACTTGTGCACGTTAAATAGGATTAAGATTAGCGCTTGCCATATTTGAGCTTGTGGGTTAACTATGTTTAAGTTAACCATGGTGGGTTAGGTCCTTGGTTAAGTTAATTGAGTTGTTTAGAGCTAATTAGTTTAAATTGAGAGTGGTTAGCTTTGACCATGGGTATTTAGAGAGTTTTAAGGTTGACTTAGAGAGAGAGAGGGATGTGATGTTGTCATGATGGCTTTTGGTTTGAGAAAGGGAGAATGATGGTTTAAGGTTGGGTCTCATCACCTCACTTCAAAACTTTTCTCACCTCTCTCTCACTCACACAACAATTCAGCCCATATACCAACAGATCAGCCATCCAACCAACACCTTTTGCTGCTACAGCAGCTAATGAGTCATTTTTAGCCATTCTCAGCTCATTTCCAGCATCAGTTCTTCACAAGCAACACTTAACTGCTGCACAAACAGCCACATCAGCCCAATTACCATCTTTTCAGCCACCAAAACAACCTCTTCAGCCAAACTTCAGAATGAACATCAGCATCAGCCACCAAGAGCAGCACATCAGCCCCTGTACATCAGCCTGCACATAAGCTGTTACATTAGCTTCAACCTTCTTCAAAACATCAACTGCAGCTGCTGTTTTAGCCCCAACTCCTCACATAACACCCCCTCACAACACTCAACCCTTCCCTCAAGATTTCCCAAACCCCCTGCTGCTGCTGCTGCTTCAAAAAGCAGCACCTGAAACTAACACAACACCCACATCACCATAGCTGCAACAGCAAACTCAGCTGCTGCAAACAGCCCAATGCTTCAAAAAGCACACACCAGCTGCACCATATCAGCCCCAACACCACACCACATCAACCCAACACAAAACAACACAACACTTCACACCTTCACTACATCAGCATCAGCATCAGCAGTTGCAGCTTCAGCCTTGGACTGCAGCAGCTCCAGTTCAACACTGCAGCACCCTCCTTCCTCTTCTTCTCCTTCTCCTTGTTTGCAAGGTTCCTTGGGGGTATAATTCCTAAACTCTTTCCATATCGCTTAGATTACGTGTTTTTTTGGCTAGTTTAGTGTTTTAATGGAAGTTTTCATGCTAGAATTGTGTAGTGATGTTAGATTTAGTTACATTAGAGTGCTTGTAGTTTAATGAACCCTTTTAGGTGTTAATTAAACTGTTTTAGCCTAGTAGTGTCGTTAATTTTAGATGGATAGCCTTAAATTGCTAAATGATGGTAACCTAGCATGAATGGTGTTTATTGCATGCTTTAGTAGTGATTTTGGATGGATTAGGGGAATTTTGGGTAAAGTAAAAGTAGTGTTGGATTGAATAGCCCTTTTAGGTTCTGTTGAGACCAGTTAACCAGAAGATTGCCCCAGATTTCACAAAGACACCCGAATTACCCGACTTGGCGTAATTTAGCAGTTTTAGCAACTTTTTGGCCTTCTAAGATCTGTTGTTGACCCGAGACCTTCAGAATAAAATTGAGAAGACTGTAGCTCAGTGACCATAGAAGAAACACTCACACAAAACACGGGGACCCCTCTCCTTTTTATGGCCGCAGATATATTGTATCTGGCCGCAATTTGCGGCCAGGATGGGGGTGGGGGTGTTGGGTTTTAGTGTGTGGGTTTACTCTGAGTAGCTAGGGTTTTTGGTATCTGTAACTTTTCAAGTTGGGTCCAAAGGCAAAATCTGGAGCTATTAATGTGTTTTCGGTATTTTAAACTTGTGCGACACGCGCGTGATACGCGTGGTTCTGTGGCGCGGTGCGCGACACAGCGTGTCAGTCTAGGTTCTGGTGGGTTTGTGCACGTCGCGTCGTGTCGTGTGCGCACGCGTTTAGATTCACGCACGCGTATCCATTTTATCGATATATCGCGTTTTGCAGGATTTTTCCTTATGTGGTGACTTTTGTAATTCTAGGTTCGCCGGCAGGAACTTCATGCGCAGCTGAGAAAGGAAAGCAGGTAGTCGGACACACCTAGCACGGGATCACGGGTGAGTAGATTTAACATCTACGGGGGACGATCGTTTGGATAGTGCGAGTCGCCCGATAGATTTAGTAAACTCGAAAATAGTAAACTTGATATTACTTATGACATTAGAATAATGATACTCGCATGATATTTGCTGCAGTTAGACCCATATGTTATACCCATATACGCAAACTCATTTGTAGGACACATGCACCATTACCAGGTTTTTATATGCAGCACGGGCACTATTCATGTGGACACACACCTCTGATAATTGCTATGTCACGACACTAGATAACTATAAATGTGAAACATGTTAATTGCTTAGACCTGTGCTATTGCTGTAAAATATTTAAAATAAAATCATAAGAATCGCTATTCTCGTGAATATATATACCCTTATATCACTTGCTCATGCCTAGTATAAATCATACATTGCAACTTGAACATTGATATCATTTGCATTCATTATCATTGACATATGCACCATGATGATTTCATGAGATTTATGATATTTCTGGATTTCGGGGGAAAGCCACAAGATTTCAAACTTATAATCTTTTAAAATGCAAAAATTGCGGTTTTCTAGTGATGTAAAGTGTCGTCCACCATGAGTTTGCTGTGGTTTTCAAGATCCGTGTCGAGGAGTGGAGGAACCGTCACGGGTACATGGTGGGCCCGGTAAGGTACCCCGGGGCAAGAGGATCGCAGATGATGGCGTTGAGCCTGGCAGGGGACGGATTACCAACCGGTGACTTCATTTGGCACGGCGGATATCTAGAGGATACCGACCGTGGCCGCTGGATTGAGATATGGATATTTGACATGGATCAGCCGGATGGCTGAGGCCAGAGATACTTGACATGGATACATGAGATTTAGACAGTTTTGAGGTGTCGTTGCTGGACACGGATTTATTGATTTCATGGACATTATACCGATGTTTTAAAAAGAGTTTCAAAAACAGAATAAAGAACAATTCTTATACCTACATGATGAGATCTTGAGTTGACTCATATAGCATTCATATATGACAGTATATTCATGTGGCATACATACCTGTTATCACATCCATGTAACATACATACTTGATAGTACACTGATGATGCATACATACCTGCTAGTACATATAGCTATATTTGTTCTAGAGATGCTAGGATACTTGTGTACATTCATGCGATAGCCTTTGTAGATGTTATTTATTACTCACGAGCTGGCAACTCACCCCCGTTGTGCCACAGCTTTTCTGCAGGTCCGTTCCGTCAGCACTGTAGCGGCGGATACTTTTGCCTCTTTTGTACTTTTTGCCTGGACTCGAGGCTTTTGCTCATAGGTGGGTTATTATCATTTTGTACCACCTTATATGTTCATTGTATCTAGAACACTCCATCTACTGCTCCTATTATTTCAGTTGTACCTGTCTTATTTGGATTACTGTATATTGACCTAGAAGTGAGATTATGAGACTTGTGGATTTATTTTATGATATATCTGGAGTCGAGCTCACTTGAGTCGACATGTTATTTCTTATGCTTCATGCTTATATATGCACATTGTCATTTTTACATTGCATGGGATTGGTGACCGTCTTGAGGCGAAGAGCTAGCTCCCGCTTGGGGATGCCATATTCATATATTCATTTATATTCTGCTTT
This sequence comes from Agapanthus africanus, assembly GCA_030015575.1. Taxonomy (NCBI): domain Eukaryota; kingdom Viridiplantae; phylum Streptophyta; class Magnoliopsida; order Asparagales; family Amaryllidaceae; genus Agapanthus; species Agapanthus africanus. The sequence goes on from JASDDO010000006.1 coordinate 46,139,551, forward strand.
CACCCGTCTGGGACTTATTTTACAAGGAAATTTTGCATGGATTTTGGGAAAAGGAAGGTTATTTTAAAGAGGGAATTTGATATGGTAATGGAGTAAATGCTTAAACAAATTGGTTTTCCTTCACTCTAAAATTTTAATTGGGTTTTGTATTCTGGGCTTCGGCTTACTTATTTACGGACGCCTTGAGACGTTTCGTAACTTAAGTGCCGGTCGCGTTCCGTACTTTGCGGGTCGTGACAATTATACCCTACAAGTTCGCCAATCTTTCGGCCATACCAGTGTCGGTACTTTAAGGGAGGTTCCCTGTGCTTTCGTACCGACCTAATTAAAATAAATCTCGTTTTCCCAGGGGAGTAACCCCGTTGACACATTTCTAGACACCTACTTGATCGGCTAATTGTAAAGTGCAAAACTCTCCCAGGAGTAACAATTACTCGCAGTGGGTTTCAGGATCCAACTATCTCATAGAAGGTATGAAATCTCATTGAAAATTTCAACACTTGAAATTCCCGATAATGGTTTTTACCCCTAGCACTTATGACCTTGGCTATGGTTAACATATCATATGCACTAGTCAAGTTCTACCCATCATTTCATGATTAATTAGACCCATCCACATGACCCTCGACTATGGTCGACATAATCATGTGACAGTCCTAACTAATCGCATCATATGCTGTGTAGGAAGACATCACTTAGCTACCGTATACTACGCCTTGACTATGGTCAACATACGCAGCACGAATACTAAGTACTCTACTTCCTAAAATGACGGAGGGTCTGCGGATGGTTTTTGTGAAAAACCTTTAACGCTTAATGAACTTGATATCGTTGTAGAATCGAGTGAATTTTAAAAGGAGTGTTTTTTAGGTTTTTACTAGTTTTGCTAAAGCGGTCACTCCCGGTGAAGGGATCTCGGCTCTTTTCTCATCGAATGAGGTGCAGGATATTTCATAAATATCACCATGCAAAGCAAAAACTATAGAAGAAATTAAAAGACAAACCGAGTGGGTTGTAGCATTTGCTAGTTTCGCTAAAGAGGTCACTCCCGGTGAAGGGATCTCGGCTCTTTCCTTATCGAATAAGGTGCTGGATATTCTAAAAGGAATACCGCTATGCAAAGCAAGAACTAGAGCTACCAGTTTAAACAAGTTTCTACAAAATCTTTAGGTTTCTTTTATCTCATTAATCTCATTAATGAAGTCCCATCAAATTATGCTTAGCATCACAAAGAAACGAAAGCATCAATATTAATTACATATCATATATATAACATATAAGCATTCGTCTCATAATATATAAAGTGATCACATCACAAAATATCAGCAGCAGAAGAACACATATGAAATATTGGATATACTAGGAATTTCGTGTTTTAGATTAAGCCAATATAAAACACGGATTCCACGGTGGCGATGAATAGCCAAACCCACATCCATAGACCCCTACGAGAGCGGCAAGCAACCCTACCAATTCTAGAGTTAGGAGATCCGGTCTCGACTCCTCGAGATGGTCTTCCACTGGACCCTAGAACCCAGTTACTTATGCTCTCCTCTTTGGGTCTATCCTAATGCGGAAAAGTAAATAATATACATCAATGGTGACATCATCCTCAACCCGGAAGTGCCCCAATAAAAAAATATTACATACAAGGTTTTACATGAATGAAAATGAAAAACTCTTATCTCACATAAAAACCCCGGCTATTCAAAACACAATGATCCAATATAACATATCACAGCAACACATAACATCACATGTCATCAACGTAAGTAAATATGAGTATCCCAATTGTCGTTGACGTATAGCAACGAAACTGGCGATACACCACATATTACACTTACGGTCGCAGAAAAGAAATTGAAAAAGTACAACAGTTGGATCCGCAACCACCTTAGACATCATAAACCCAATGTATCACATACTTTGGATTTCATACCTAACTGAATGAATTCCTTAGACATCACATGCTTAACAATTATAAACCCCGTATTTTACTCTCGATATTGAAAACACTTTCCAATAGCCTGTCGGGTAATTCAACAAGATTCCCGATAACCTGATCGAATGCTCGTCGGAAACTTTAGTAGACGGCCGCACCCCCGATGCCATCGACGAAGTGCACTAAGGCGGAACACCGCTGCCACGAGCACCCGAACGGATGCTTTTGGCTACGGGGTTCTCCTACAGTCACTTGGTCAGGGCTATGGGGGGTGGCTATCTAGTAAGTTTACCCGGCGAGTATCCGCGTACACTACGTAATTGCGACGGACTTTTGATCACATCAAAATCCCGTGGCAACCGATCAAATGAGACTAAACTGCTGGATTTATAAAATTCAAACTAGTTATCTCATAATTGATTATGTGGATTCCACATATTGTATCATAATCACAGATAGCTAGACGAAGTTAAACTTTTCGATCGAATAAGCAAACACCCAAAATTTCCCAACAAGCTCAATACTTGAGCGGAGTTCAAAAAGTACTCAGAACATGCCACAGCTCCTATGAACCATCCGTAGAAGGGCCGACCCATGCCTCACTTATGTCGCCACGGAACTGCAGAAAACCCTAGGGTATGACCGCGGTTCCGCGATCCAAAAAGTCAAGTTTGGGTATCGTTCTTCTAGAGGGTCCACAGAATCGCTTGCATGATTTTCTGAAATTTTTGAACTCGGAAAAATCCAACACTTGGAAAATTTCCAGCGGGGAAAAATTGGGTTATTGATATCCGTTCAAACTTTTTAACATCGTCTATATAACCCGAATACATATTAGGATTACGACTACGAAACACTCCGAGTTGCCTTTGGAGAAAGTTAATATCACATAAAAATTTAGCAAAAACAAACAACACCTGAAACACCAAAACCCAGACCCTGAAACACTGAAAAAATTTGAAGCTCAGAACACTTCAAAGGGACCGCCTCCTTGGATTTTATGCTCATGTGCTCGGCCAAAAATCGAGCATCTGGGTTCAAATTTCTACTGTGTTCATATTGCATCTCATACAACATTCTGCAGTTGTTGTAAAAAATTTCAGAGGCCTTTAAGAAATCGACAGAAACCAGATCATGATGTTTCAAGTTTCGGAGCAGTTTCGGTTTCGTAATCTAACAAATATCGTTTAAATCTCTAACTTGGCTCTGATACCACTGTAAGGTTACTTAGCGCGGTAGCAAGGTTTCGGGAGGTATCGTCCATGCCGTTTTAAAAATTTTGCCATTCTAAATAATTCTAACCCTAGAATCTTAACTAGAGTTTTAAACAAAACAACATGCAAACAACTTTGCAAACAAAGTGAATGCAGAATACAACCTTTGTAGACCGGTCCTTCACTTCAAATGCTCCGTGTAGAAATCTCTTCGCTGGGAGTAAGAATCTCACGAACTATTAAGAGGCTCCACAAGATGAAAAATGCAAACTTGCTCGAAATCTTCGAGGCCGAAGATGATCTACGTCGAAGAGACGCAAGCTCATGCTACCTCTTCACTAAATTAGGGTTTAGTGAAGCAAACACCCTAAACTAAATGGCTAGTAGTAGAGGATGATGAAGTAAGAATTGGGCTCTCTTTAGTTTTCTTTTTCTCACAATATTTTCTCACCTTTGGAAAAGCTAGTGAGCTTTCTCATTGAGGAAGAAGAAGCTCAAGTGAAGAAATGAAATCAAGTCAAGAGAATGAACTCATGAGGTGAGAATATAAACCATGGGTGAGTTAGTGTCATGCACTAACTCATGTAGAGACTTAACTAGGGTAAGGATAAAGGTTGGGTTAATAAATATCTCAAGAAAAACAAAAGAGTGGACCTGGTCAATGGTTATCCAAAGCTTTCTCAAAGCTTCTACCATGACTAAATACCACCATTTTAGAATTACTTTGATAAATAAAAATCCTAGGATTATCCTAACTATAGTGTAAGTCTCATACACCCATGTTTCATGTATCATCAAACATGACACAATAAAATGTACATTAATATATATCAATATATACAATATGCACACAAGTGAGAAAAAAGAATACTTAGTGAGCAAATATTAGTTAATGTAAATTAATATATCAAATATATAATTATATATTAAATTATCAAATCAACACTTGATTTAATAATCCGGCTATTTCACATATAACCAATTAATATCATATGAATCAACTTATCGAATCAACACTTGATCCGATAACCCGGCTATATCTCATATAACCGACCGATATCACATATCGTGAGAATAGAATGCGGTATCACATACACGCATTAATCTCGGTCCCGCACATATCATATATGTGCTCCTACTCCGTTTCGCATGAACCAGGAAACCTCTGTGTAGGACTCTAAAAACTCGTCATTACGCCGGCAGTAGGTGATGATCATATCAAACACCCACAAGCCGCAAGCGGTCTGCTAAACGTAACGGCCACCCGGGTATTGAGCGATCAGAAGATCAACAAGCAAGCCTGCTCACATTCCTGCGAATCCAATCAGTAACACTACTGTACAGTCCGGTCTTTTCGTCAGATATGTCGCATATCATAGCCTGGGGTGGTATAACGTCAGACCCCAATAGCCTGATAAGTCATGCCGATGCAAGGTCCATAACGGTTCGAGAAACTACTGATAACACTTACCAGTATATCTCAGTAATCCTGACCAGGGATTTCATGTTATGGCCAATCGAGCATAGCGCAATATCAACTCCCAATACTGGGAGTGACGAATCCCCTCCTATCACTCATTGCCTCCGTGTGACTTGGGACTGTACCCAAAAACCACCGTTTTGCACGATCTCTTGACCGTGGTAAGGTGGAAATCAAAGCACAATGGGAATCACGCAAGACTCTATGATGATCTCGGGTCGACAGACTAACCTGTACCAGTGTCACCAGAGAACTGCTATCCGACGATAGGTTTAATACCATTTAGGAGTTCTCGGCGAGTCCGTCCACTGTACCCAGTCTCCACTGAGAACCCGTATACCTTCTCTGATGTCAAACACCAATGGATATGGGATCATCCATCGCCCATCATATGGGTCGAGAAGCGCATACGCTAGTCTACTCTGGAGTATCGATGCCCTGTCTCGATACTCCTACGACTAGGAACAATTATAGGATGCACTTGTGGACTACCCTGGCCCCACTAGTATGATCTCCATCATAGTCCAAGTAGTTAAGTACTCATCCTAAGGGCTTTATCAACATATGAGAGCATGACAGTATCACAATACAAGTCAATATGTTAAGATAAAGTGCAACCAGATAGCACACTATCATGTCGAGCAAGAAAGTCATCCCTATATATGTCCAAGCATCCACTACAATATACATCACATATACAGTAATGGCCTCTAGGGCATACATATAACTAACATGCATCGCTCATTTCGGGAGATAGTCTTTCTCCGCGAAATTGAGATATAAAGAGATAAAGATAGAAATATTGGAGCAGGTCCACTTACTGAGGCTATTTCTTGAACGCGATAGTTTTGCAAACAAGCTTTGCGAGACTGATTGGTAGAAAAGTTGGGTGTTCGGTATCACACGGACTGTGAGTATGCGACACCGCAATAATTAGCCTTAAATGCAAGTGGGAGATTGTTGGATATAGTGCGCTCAAGTTAATTATTATAATCACAGGTAGGCGATTATGATGATTGAGGGAGGACCTATACGGGTAGAACGGTCTTACTCGAGATGATAGTACGCTATCTGGGTTGACTTTATCATCATGTACAAGCATTATATGGTATTACTGATCTCTATTACATATTGATAGAGCCCATAAAATTTTTGCTTGACTACCGGTATTATGATGATGACATATACGTGGGAGCTGGGTGGTCCATAAGCACATCCTTAATCGTCCCCAGTCGAGAGAGTATTGAGACTGGGCATCGATGCTCTGGAGTAGACTAGTGTATATTTTTAGAGACCCCGACAAGGGGCGGTGGCCGGTCTCATAAGCCATTGGTGTCAGTTAGTCACCTAAGATAGTATACAAGTGCTCATTGGGTTATGAGTTACACTGGACGGACTCGCCGAGAACATGCTAGATGGTATTATATCTATTGTCAGATAGCAGTTCTCAGGTGACATGAGTACATGTTAGTCTGTCAACCAGAGATCGTTATTTGTCTCATGTGAATTCCCACTGTGCTTAGATTACTAGCTTACCACGTCTTAAAGGAGTTGTGCAAACAGGTTTTAGTTAGGTACAGTCCTGAGCTACATGGAGGCAGTGAGAGGATCGTCAGGGATTCGTCTCTCCTGATATTGGGGGTAGATGTCGCGCCGTGCACGGGTGGCCATTACCAGAAATTCTTGGCCAAGGTGGAAGAGATTTACTGATTTGGATTAGTAGTTTCTCAGTGGGTGATGGGCTTCACATCGACACGAAATATCGCGTTATTAGGGGTCTGATTTTATCTACCCCCTAGACCCGATATGCGATACTCTTAGACGAACAGACCAGACTGTATGGAGATTGTTACAGATAGATTCAGTAGGGGTACGGATGAGTTTGCTCGTCGGCCTTCCTTTCGCTCAATAGTTGGGTAGCCGTTACGTACAGTTAGTACCGCTGACGTGCTTGTGGTTAAACCCACTGCCAGCGTATTGACGAATCTTTAGAGTCCCACAGAGGGTTTTCCTGGTTCAGGCGATATGATGTAGATGATGTATGTTGGTACATACATATGTCCGATTAAATATGTGTACATGCTACACGGGCTTTAATCGGTTGATAATACTAGCGGCTCAGGATTAAGCTGGATTATTAAATCAAGTTTTGATTTGATAATATATATATATATATATATATATATATATATATATATATATTATAGTATTATTGTTCACTATTCATTTTCCCTCTTAGCTATTCGTATTTTTATACGGATACACATATATGTATTTCGATACGTATACCGAGTTGTATTCCGTATTTATACGGAATTTGTTCTAGAAGATGGACACCTTAATTGTGAATATTTATAAAATGAGATGGAGGGTGAGGTGGAATTGAGCATGATTGAAGACATGTAGAAAGGAATGAGCTTCATTATTTTATTAACAAATGTGTTATGATTTTTATTTGTATGGTTGTAAAATGAAAATGAAGCCATTCCACTCTTTTCTATTCTTCATTCTACACTTCACTTCATTCATGCTCTCTTGCTCATGGCCATCTTTCCTCACTTCCTCCTCCTTCTTTAGATGTTCTTTTGAGCTTAGATTTGATAGAAAAAGATAGTGGAAAATTTCTGCATTCCCACTCTTCATTCCTAGCGAGTTTGGAGCGTCGGTTGCTTCACTTGGTGAAGCCGGAGCTTGGATTGGTTTCCTCGGGTAGATCATCTTCGGTGAAAGAGGACCGGCTTGCAAACGCGACCCGAGCTCTTGAGAGCATGCTAGAGTCCAACTCAATTGGAGCAAATGAAAATGCTACAAAGGTTGTGATTTCTATCTTGTTATGGTTCTAATTTAGATGTTTGGTTCAATTCTTGGTTTAGGGTTTCTAGTGCCATAAAATTTTTGTTTTTGAATTCCGCATTGGCCACGGATTAGCAATGAGGGCACTAGGAACCAACACCAACTTACTCCATAACGCCACTGTCGCAATCTCTTGCTCGACCTCGCAAAGAATTTCATCAGCCAAGTGAAGTTGTATCGCATTGAAGGCCTTATCCTTCATCCCTTCTTTTCTTTCCTCTGTGTTCGTGTTCAGACTTTTGTCTTTTGTACAGACAATCTTATGAACCCCCTGCTGCTTAAGAATATCGGTCATTTTCAACCTCCAAAGGCCGAAGTTGTTCCGCCTATCACACTTGGCCACCTTATACCGTTTAGATTCTATCTATCCAAATAATCCGCGAACACCGAATCTGATACTCTGATACCACTTATTGTAATTTCAATACCCGTGATTCTCGAAAGAATCATAAATCACATCAAGAGTCATAATGGAAAATCTATCAGGATCGTATGATTTGAATCTACTTGAAAAGGACCAACCAAACAACTACCAAAACAATACAAATTGTCAAAAAGCACACCAACACAAACACAAGATTTACTCAGGTTCGATGGAATTTGCTCCTAATTCTGCAATCCGACTATGAAACTTCCATGATCAAGAAAGAATTACATGAGAACTGTTCTCTACGATCACCGCCCAATACAATAGGATTGTACTGCTTAATTCTCTGAAGAATATAAAATAAGAATAAAACCTGATTTCTTTCTGGTATATTAGGTTGATTAGATTTGAATGAAAGGATTTACATTATATAGATAAATATCTTTAATAAAATTTGTACTTTACGAGATTTATTAGCTACAAATGATAAAATTTGCATGGTATATCGAAATTGATTTCAGGATGTATATTTTTATAAATCTTTTATATATATATAACATAGGTGCTGAATAATGATCTTACCTCAATATTCGAGATAAATACTTAACATTCTGTTCTTAAAACAACATCCATATCTTTAATTAAAGAGACAAATACTTGAATTTCTTCTTTAATATAAGAATCTTTCCTTTAATTAAGGATCATGTATGTGCTAGTTGTTTTGGGATACTTCCATTCCAAAACAACTAAATATTAGAACCTGTATGTTTTTTTGCTTAAAATTTTGGGACATGGGCAAGATTATCAATCTCAATTAATTTTTTCGGATTGGGGGGCATCTCCCCCTTTCTCATTGCGTGGTTTCGCCTCTGAGGTTGAACCCCGAAAAAACCAAACGTTATTTTATTGTTCGCAGAACCATAAGCATTGGAGGGAGAGGCTCTGCAGCGGTTTCGATGACATCTTGCTATATCGGCGGCGGCAGATGCTAAGAAATGGATCGAAGAGAATATAAAACATATGCAACTTATTTAACTCGAGCTGTTCATATAAAATCTCTAGTATTATAAGTAGAACTTATGGGGCCAATAAAAAGTCTTTTATTTTTCCAAAAAATAATGGAAAAAGAGGAGAAAAAATGTATCGCAGGATTCTTGATTTAAAAACACTCCATGACATCCTTTCATACACATGTTATTATCATGTTATGAAACCCAATAAAAAAGTTTTCCTCCTTGGAAAATGAACAAAATCTATGAATTGATGACAATTATCAAGAGAGCATGCAAATAAATAACATAGGCATGGCAAACTATTCTTCCACACACGTGTATAGCACGTGAATGATGATCGTATATAATAAGACAAAGATGTGGCAACATTCGCTGTGGTGGTGTGGCAAGGATGGGTCCCGTCTCAATATATACAACGAGTCCACTCCATTTTATTCCTCTTTTGGTATCATGTAATAATCCTTCAATCAAATCTTTATCTCATGCCAATATGCCATGGGTCTGCTAGCCAAAACAAAATAAAGAAAATATTAAGGGGCTGCATTAAAAATTGAGGCTGCATTTAAAATTTGAGCCTACCTAATATGGACTACCGAAATTGATTAGGAATTACAATAAGCAAAATGTATGAAATATGTTTTACAATTTTTTGATGGAGAGAGTTGTAGAGATTTGAGTCCTTTAGTTTATTTAAGCATGTGATCTCTCTATCAACAGAATACATCCAGAAATAAAATAGACAAAAAACTAGGGCTTTTCTCTATAAATTTCAGATCACAGACAAGTGCTCGAAGAAGAAGAAGAGGGCCGGAGGTAAAAAGTTTTAAATAAAGTTGTGTTGCATTAACACCATAAAGATTAACAGTTGGTATCAGAGCTTTAGGATTTCAATTACATACCTATTAAAGAAAGGAATCGGAGATCGATCCCGACCATACAACCATAATCCTTTTGTATCATCTCCTCATGATCGACTATGTAGTATGGGTCCAACCTAGGACTCGATTATTTCTTCGTCGGCGTGGTGATCGGTCCTTGATCGCCGCTCGATTTTTGTGCTCCACGATGGAGTCGCCGCCTTAGAACACCGCTACAATGATATTTTCCCTTCTTTATATTATATTAAAAGCCAGGCGTCCGGTTTTCTGGCAATTTTTTGTTGTGGGGAAAATTATCCTCCACCCCCTAGAATTTAGGGATATTTCCTTTCAGTGCCTGAGGAAAATTATCCTCTATTCCCTGAAATTTAAGAATATTTGTATTCGGTCCCTGCGCTTGCGTAAGGCCTCCAGCCAGTTTAGATAAAATAAAACAAAGAAAGGAGAACGATCAGTTGGATTTAATAAATACTTACGGGTCGGGTATTTGCAGATTTTGGATCCTCTTAAACCCGTTGAAGTTTGCTGGCTAGTAGAATTATCCTACATCATATCATATTTGGGAAGTTGATTGGGCCATCTATAGCCTAAACATATTTAACGTGTAGATCTAAACCAATATTTCTTGTGATGGAGATCTCATTTATTTTATAATAGGCCCAACCAGTAAGTCTTGTATTGGGTCGTAGGTCCAATTATAGGTTTTAAATAAATTCATTATAATTTTTGGTTCTGCCGATAATTTTACAAAATGACGTGAACTGGATTTATATTTTTGTAATATTCTGGACTGTTATAAATTATGCATGCGGTTTATGTTTTGGTCTGCCTGAATTTATTTAATTGCAGAAAACATTCAGATTTGCATAATTGGTCCTGAAAATTAAAGTGGTTATATCTTTTGATATAAATGTCCGATTTCAATAATCTATCAGTCATTTTAAAGATATTTTCATACTCCACGCATATTTTTTCAGTTATACTATCATCTTGCAAGTATAAAATTATTGTTATCATGTATATTGCACGTGGTTATTTAAATCATCAAATATGATTGTATTGATGAATAAACGGGATGCCATTTAAATGAAGTGTTGTATGATTTAGAAATAGCCTCAGCATCCTATTTTGTATGATATGTGAACTATGGTTTTGTTCCCATCAAAATAAAAAAAAATAAAAAAAATTAAAGTGACCTCTAAAATTGCAATTGATATATTTTGATAGTTACTTTTCCCTGCCGGAAGGTAATTTGTCTATGTGTGGGGAGGTAATTTGTTTATGTGTTTCGATTGGAATAAGTTAGTCTAAAGTTATGTCTAATCCTATTAGCTCCATTTTATTGCTTACCAGGACTGGAAAGATAAAGTGCTTCTAGCATTAGGAAAATGTGAAAAGAGACAATTTTCCTTACTCTTCAAGGTATAAAAGAAACAAGCCTATAAAGTTTGAAAATATAAAGGGGCCGTGTTTCTTCTGTAAGAAGAAAGGACATTTTAAGAAAGATTGTATAAATTATAAGAAATGGCTGGAGAAGAAAGGTAGACTCATTTTGTTTGTGTGTTTTTAATCTCATTTTACGCATGCTTCTAATAATATTTGGTGGATTGATTCGGGTTTCACAATTCACATTTCTAACACAATGCAGGGCTTTCAAAACTAGAGGAAGCCAGTAGGCAGTGAACAAGGCATCTATTAGGATATGCGTTCACTCATTAAAACCTTGTGAAATTTTAGACCTATTTTAAGATCCGGTTATATTTTAGATTTAAAAATAACTTTCTATTTTCCAACATTGTCAAGAAATCTAGTTTCTGAATCTAAATTATCAAGTCTTGAATATTAATTTCTTTTTTGTGGTTCTGTCTTTAATTAACTTGTTAAAAGGCAATAAAGTTGTTGGAACTGGAACTTTATTTAATAACCTATATAAATTTGATTTGGATCGTATATTTGAACTGTTAGTATATATGCCCTAGAGGCCATTGTTGTATCATACTAGCTTGTATATTACTTAATAGAAGCTTGGGATATTCACAGTTGTATAGACAATCTTGCTCAGAATGGTAGTATGCTACTTGGTTTGTTTCTACTTCAATATATGCATGTGTTTCTTTTAGCATATCGCTTATACATATCAGTAGAGCCCTCAGGATCTTTGCTTGATTACCAGCGTTGTGATGGCAGTCATACTTGTGGGGGCTGGGTAATCTATAAGCACATCCTTATACAGGCCCCTAGTCGTAGGACTATCGAGACAGGGCATCTGTAGGGTTTCTATGCACGCGCACAAGGGTCTACGAGGCATCAACCATGCCCGATTAAAAATTTAGCCGTGCCGAACAACCCGAATACGGATCTTTAAACTAGAGATTAGGCGAAAACTAACATGTTAACATCTTTAACACTAAGTGAGAGGGATTGCAACCTTTGTAGATCCGGTCCTTCACTTCATATGCTCCGTGTTGTGGTCCCTTCGCTGCGATCATCGGGTTCCGGACTCTCGAGAGGTTCCACGAAGAGAAAGATACAACCTTTGCTTCTAATCTTCGATACTTAGATGATCTACCTTGAAGTTTCGTTAACACAAGCTAATACTCATGAAATGATGTGAACACCCTCATCTAAATGGCAAGAGAAGATGAGGATGATGAAGTAGGATTTTTGCTCTTTTTATTTATCTTTTTCTCATATTTATCCATCACTTTAGAAAAACTAGTAAGCTTTTTCATGAAGAGAATGAAGGAAGAAGATGAACAATCATAGAATTATCATTTGTGATGAATAATGCAAAGTATAATAATGATGAATAATGCAACCATGGTCAAACTAACCCTTGTAGAGATTTGACTAAGGTTAAAGGTTTGGTTAGGTTAAGGAAATATCTAGCAAAATATCTTTTCCAAAACAAAAAAAGAAAGCTTCTAGAAACTTCTAGAAAACCTTAACCCTAATCAAACCCTAACCATGTTTAATCTCCACTAAACAAGTTGCATTAGTTATCATATCATATTACAATATTATATATCACATATATAATATTTATCGTAACAAAATAAAATAATACAATTAACATATATCGCATATATATCAATGTATTATCCGAGTGAGAAAAAGAATCTTTTAATGAGCTAATATTAGTTAACGTCTTTTAATATATCATATATATTATTATACATTAAATTATCGAATCAACACTTGATCCGACAATCCGGCTATATCGCATATAACCGACTAATATTTATCCGTACCGATTCATCGAATCAACTCTTGATCCGATGACCCGGCTGATATCAAATATCATGAGAATAGAATACGGTATCTCATATCGTATTATCCTCGGTCCCGCACATATCACATATGTGCTCCTACTCCGTTTTGCCTGAGCCAAGAAACCTCTGTGTAGGACTCTAAAGAATCGTCAATACGCCGGCAGTAGGTGATGATCATATCAAACACCCACAAGCTGCAAGCGGTCAGCTAAACGTAACAGCTACCCAGGTATTGAGCGCTCAGAAGATCAACAAGCAAGCCTGTACATTCTCCTGTGAATCCAAACAGTAACACTCCCGTACAGTCCGGTCTCGTCGTCTGATATGTCGCATATCTCGCTTAGGGGTGGTAAACGTCAAACCCCAATAGCTCGATAAGTCGTGTCGATATGAGGTCTATAACTGTTCGAGAAACTACTGATAACACATACCAGTAAATCTCAGCAACCCTGGCCAGAGATTTCCAGTTATAGCCAATCGAACACAGCACAACATCAACTCCCTATACCGGGAGAGACGAATCCCCTCCTATCGCTCATTGCCTCCATGTGATTCGGGACTGTACCCCAAAGCCACCTTTTTGCACGCCCTCTTGGACGTGGTATGATGGAAATCAAAGCACAGTGGGAATCACACAAGACTCTATGACGATCTCGGGTCGACAGACTACTCTGTACCAGTGTCACCGAAGAACTGCCATCTGACGTATGGTATAATACCATCTGGGAGTTCTCGGCGAGTCCGTCCAGTGTACCCAGTCTCCACTGAGCACCCGTACACCATCCTTGATGTCAAACACCGATGGATATGGGATCATCCATCGCCCATCATATAGGTCAAGATGCGTATACGCTAGTCTGGTCTGGTGCATCGATACACCCTCGACTAGGAACAGTTATAGGATGTACTCGTCGACTACCGTGGCCCCACTAGTATGATCTCATCATAGTCCCAGTAGTCGAGTACATATCCTAAGGACTTTATCAACATGTAATATAGAGACAATCAGAGTACATGTTAAGATAAAGTACAACCAGATAGCATACTATCATGTCGAGCAAGAAAGTCCTCCCTATATATGTCCTAGCATCCACTACAATATACATCGTATGTACAGTAATGGCCTCTAGGGCGTACATATAACTAACAATTTCCCACTTGCACTAGGGCTATCTGTTATGGTATCGCATACCCAACAATTAGCTGCGGTTGTAGTATCTCATACTCAACCATCCCATAAAAGTCTCTACTGGGAAAAAGGCCTTTGTGAGTGGATCCGCGCTGTTGTCCTCTGTGTCTACTCTCCTAACCTCGATCTTCCTGGAGATCAACCATCTCCATGATCAGGTGATACTGCCTAAGAATTATATCTGGATTTCTGATGGGACGGTCGTTCCTTGGCATAAGCCACAACTCCATTGTCTCACAATGACAGGAACGAAGTTCATCTCATGAGCTTATATATATCCAGACTGCCTTTTTGGTAGCATCCTTGGTAACGATGTATCTTTCCTTTAATCGTCTAGTATGTCACGGTATCTAGCTTGGAACTCTTCCAACATACCGTCCCTCCACTGAGGGTATAGACAATGCCTGCGACTGACATTCAGTCGTCCTTATCACCCTGGAACCTTTCCAGTGATTCTCCCCAGGATCGATTGATACCATCTCACTACAACTAGTGAGTATCCTAACATCCAATTAGATCTATCTCATAGATCAAAACATAGGATTAGGAGGTATCACCTTGATCCTATATGGAGAATCCTTGTGATAAGCGGAGATTGACCGAGCGTAGCATAGGAAACTCCTTCCCTATCAAGAGTATGTCATCCACGTACTCTACGAGGATCACCACCATACTCCCTACTACCTTTTCGTATATACAAGGTTCATCTACCATTTTGATGAAGTCAAACTCTTTGACTACCACATCAAAACAGACGTTCCAACTCCGCGATGCCTGTTTTATCATATAAAACATATTGCACACGTTTCCGCTGCTCCCACTGTCTACGAAGCCCTCTGGCTGTGTACTTATAGATGCTCTTTTCTAAAACATCATTTAGAAAAGCAGTCATGACACCCAACCACCAGATATCGTAGTCATGGTATGTAGCCGTGGCAAGTAGGATCTGGATGGACTTAAGCATAGATCCTTAGAAAAGGTTTCAACATAATCCATACCTGGTCAATGATGTAAACCTTTAACAAGTCTAACTTTTAAAGTCTCAACTTTTCCATGTACACCAAGTAATCTTCTCAAGATATACTTGCTCCTGATGGGGATTTAACCCTTCAGATAAAGCAACCAAAGTCCATACTTTGTTGGTGTATAAGGATTCCATCTCAAATCGATAAGCATCCAGCCATTCTTATAGAGTCTCACTCCTGATGGCCTGCTCGAAACTAGTTGGGTCATCATCTCATGATGCAATCCTCGCTCCCACTGTCATAGAGAAACCGAAGTATCTCTCAGGTGGTTGAGGAACCCTGCTAGATCGGCGGAGAGGCTGAGGTTCGTTGGTTACTATTGAATGCTTTGGTTCTACCAAATTATCAGCTGCAGTTTGTATAGCTGGAACATTTCCAGTTCTACATAACAGACCTTGTCTCGAGCTTGTCCAGATTTTGCTTTTAGACATAGTCCGGACAACCCCAAATCTTAACAAACTTAAGATATGGGCTAATCCCATTCCATATCACATATGAAGTGGTAGGTTACTGATTTTATTTGAACCCTATTCAATAGGTATGCAGCTTCTCAAGTGCATAACTTCCAAAAGGGAAAAGGAAACTCAGTAGTACTCATCATAGAGCACACCATATCACATAGGGTGCTATTGCTCCGCCCCGATACACCGATGTGCTGTGGTGTATACGGAGGAGTAATGCTGAGAGAGTATCTCATTCTCCTTTAGAATAATCCAGGAATTCCGTGCTCAAGTATTCTCCTCCTTGATCACATCAAAGGACATAATACTTTTACCCGTATTTTCGGTTCTCTACTTCTAACTCATATTCTGTGAATATCTCAAAAGGTTCGGACTTGTGTTTCAACAGGAACATATGTCTGAATCTTGAGAGATTATCAGAGAATGCAATGAAGTACAAAGAACCGATCTTGGCATATGTAGACAGGGGACTTTCATACATCAACATGTATCAATCCCAAAAGTTCACTAACTCTTTCTCTGTTTCCAATAAACAGAGCTGTGATCATCTTATCTTTGTGACATGACCGGCAAGTTTCACAAGATGTAAATTCAAACAAATTTAAATATGCATCTAAATGTAACTTCAGCCAGTCGGGTCGCATTGATATGACCTAGTCTATAATGCCTCAAGAAGGATTCATTCATTTCTGAACTCTTCCTCTTGTGTGTGTTCCGTATACTAAGAACTGTAGTTTGATTTAGAACGTCAATGGTTTTAGATTACGTGCCTGAACCGATCAACTCTTGATATAGGAAATATTCAAAACATTATCCAACAATACAAAATTATATCCTTTCTTTACTAATAAAGAGACTGATGTGATTTTGTATATCAGGTTCGGTATCTAATAACATTTCAGAATCAATGTATTCTGGTAATACAGGGTGATAGTGACCAACAGATTTGGCTGCAACACTTGCACCGTTTTCTGTCTCATGAAACTTATCACCCGTTCTCAGTTCTCTACCTTTCTGTAGCCCATGTAACAGATTACATATGCGGGATCCTGATCCGGTATCACATACCCAGGACGTAAAGGATACTGAGAAACAGTTCTCTGTAATGAACACACCTGAAGATGATGCATCAGCATGCACTTTCTTCGTTTGGGCGGCATGGGAAATCTGGTATTCCCCAATTTCCTGCTCTGTCTTATAACAATTATAAGTTGGAGCGGGACCAACGTTCCCCAGCTCAGTATAACAAGCGGGTTCGGTCAATATATCCGTTTTATTATCTTGATTAAGACGTGATAGGGTCGCTACCTTGAGAGAGAGAGAAGAAAACATTCAGCGTATGCTCTTGCAAGATTAGATTGGTTATCTAATATATCTAATCAGGATGTCTCCCACTGTTTTAATCAAATCTTCCTTCAAACCCTAAAAGGAAAGACTAGCCGGGATTAATCACACGCTACAAGTTCGCCAATCTTTCAGCCAGGCCAGTGTCGGTACTTTGAGGGAGGTCCCCCGTGCTTTCGCACAAACCTAATTAAAGTAAACCTCGTTTTCCCAGAGGCGTAACCCCGTTAACACCTTTCTAGATACCTACTTGATCGGCTAATTGTAATGTGTAAAACTCTCTCAGGAGTAACTCTTACTCGCAGCGGGTATCGGGATCCAACTATCTCATAGAAGGTATGCAATCTCATTGCAAATTTCAACACTTGAAATTCCCAATAATATTTTGCCTCAAGCCTCCTATGACCTTGACAAAGGCCAACAAACCATAGGCTGCTAGTCAAGTTCAACCCGTCATTTCTTGATTGAAGTAAACCCACCCGCACGGCCCTTGACAAAGGCCAACAAGGTCGCACGACTACCCTAATCCAATCTGCATCATATGCACAAGCAGATAAGTACTATTCAGCTACCGCACACTACGCCTTGACAAAGGCCAACAAACGCAGCACGAATACTAAACAGTCCTTATCTGAAATGACGGAGGGCTACGACGGGTTTTTCAGAAAATCCTTTGCGTAATGAACTTGATATCGTTGTAGAATCGAGTGATTTTAAATGGAGTGTTTTTGAGGCTTTTCTAGTTTTGCTAAAGGGGTCACTCCCGGTGAAGGGATCGTCGGCCCTTTCCTCATCGAATAAGGTGCAAGATATTTCACAAATATCACTATGCAAAGTAAGAACTATAGAAGCAATCAAAAGACAAACCGAGTTTGTAGCATCTGCCAGTTATTGCTAAAGGAGTCACTCCCGGTGAAGGGATCTCGGTCCTTTCCTTATCGAATAAGGTGTAGGATGTTCTACAAGGAACACCGCGATGCAAAGCAAGAACTAGAGCTACCAGTTTTTAATTTAAACAAGTTTCTACAACATCTTAGGTTTCTTTTATTTCATTAATCTCATTAATGAAGTCTCATTTTATTATGCTTCACAAGCATCTCTTTTGAAACGAAATCTGCAATATAACATATATCTCATATATATAATATAAACATTCGTCTCAGGCAGTAATATGATCTCATCACAGAACATTGCAGCAGAAGAACATATATGAAATATTGGATATACTAGGACGTCCGTGTTTTCAATACGAGCCTGTATAAAACACGGATTCCACGGTCACGATGAATAGCCAAACCCACATCCCTAGACCCCTACGAGAGCGGCAAGTAACACTGCCAATTCTAGGGTTAGGAGACCCGGTCTCGACTCCTCGAGATGGTCTCCCACTGGACCCTAGAACCCGGTTACTTGTGCTCCCCGCCTTGGGTCTACCTAATGCGGAAAAGTAAATAATATACAACGGTGACATCTTCCGCTACCTGGAAGTGCCCCAATAAAAGAATATTACATACAAATGAATTTTACATGAATGAAAAAGAAAAAACTCTCATCTCACATAAAACCCCCGGCTATTCAAACGCGACGATCCAATATAACATATCACAGCAACACATAATATCACATATCATCAACGTAAGCAAGTATGCGTATCCCGATTGTCGTTGATGTATAGCAACGAAGCCGGCGATACACCACATACTACGCTTACGGTCACAGAAAAGAAAGTGTAAACTACAACAGTTGGAATCCGCAACCTCTTTAGACATCGCATGCCAACCAAATGAATTCCTTAGACATCACATGCCTAACAATTATAAACCCCGCATTTTAGTCTCATTATCGAAAACTCTTTTCAATATCAAGTCGGGGAATTCAACAAGATTCCCGATATTCTGATCGAATGCTCGTCGCAAACTTTAATAGACGGCCGCACCCCCAGATGCCGTCGACAAAGTGCACTAAGGCGGAACACCGTCGCCGCGAGCACCCGAACGGATGCTTTCGGTGACGGGGTTCTCCTACAGTCACTTGGTCGGGGCTATGGGGCGTAGCTGTCTATTAAGTTTACCCGGCGAGTATCCGCGTACACTACGTGATTGCGACGGACTTTTGATCATATCAAAATTCTGTAGCAACCGATCATCTGAGACTAAACTGCTATGTCTATAATATTCAAATTAGTTATCTTATAACTACCTGTGGATTCCAAATATTGTATCACATTCCAGATAAATAGACAAAGTTAAACTTTCCGATCGAATCATCAAACACCCAAGATTTCCCCAATATATCTCAACACTTGAAATCAGTTTAAAAAACATCCATCACATGCCACAGTACCAATGGTCCAGCCGTAGAAGGGTCAAGCCAGCGCCTCACATGTGGCACGCCGTACTGCCCCAAACCCTAAGGTTCAAAAGGCAGTTCAAGACGGTCACATAATCGAGTTAAGGTTTGTTGTCTTCTAGAGGGTCCACCGCGTTACTTGCACGACTTAGAACATTCTTAAACACGAGAAAAAAAATCTAACTTTTGAAAAATTTTCCGACAGGGGAAAAAGTGAGTTATTGATATCCGTTCGAACTTTTTAACAGTTTCTAAAAATTACCCGGAAAACACATAGACAAAATTAGACAATCCGATCGAATCTACGAAGTCCCAATACAACCCCAGAAAACTCAACTGTTGAGTAAATATTAAAAATTCCCATAAATTACAGCACATAAAGTTACTAATTACTGTGCAAAGCACGTGCATTGATTCAGCACTTTGGCTGCGGAACCGCCGCGCAAGCCATGGTGGGGCCGCGGTTCCGCGGCGCTTCTGTCGAATCAATGGCACGTGCTTCACAGTAATTCATCAAATTCCCTGCTGAATTTTTTGGATATTTTTAATTTGGAAAAAACCACATTTTCAGAAAATGTACAGAGAAGAGTTCGTGTCGGGGTTTTCGGGTTCGATCGGACTTTAAACTTCGTCTAGACTTCGCCTAAAGCTCTAGCTTGGCTCTGATACCACTGTAGGGTTGCTATGGACGCGCACAAGGGTCTACGAGGTATCAACCATGCTCGATTAAAAATTTAGCCGTGCCGAACAACCCGAATACGGATCTTTAAACTAGAGATTAGGCGAAAACTAACATGTTAACATCTTTAACACTAAGTGAGAGGGATTACAACCTTTGTAGATCCGGTCCTTCACTTCATATGCTCCGTGTTGTGGTCCCTTCGCTGCGATCATCGGGTTCCGGACTCTCGAGAGGTTTCACAAAGAGAAAGATGCAACCTTTGCTTCTGATCTTCGATACTTAGATGATCTACCTTGAAGTTTCGTTAACACAAGCTAATACTCATGAAATGATGTGAACACCCTCATCTAAATGGCAAGAGAAGATGAGGATGATGAAGTAGGATTTTTGCTCTCTTTATTTATCTTTTTCTCATATTTATCCATCACTTTAGAAAAACTAGTAAGCTTTTTCATGAAGAGAATGAAGGAAGAAGATGAACAATCATAGAATTATCATTTGTGATGAATAATGCAAAGTATAATAATGATGAATAATGCAACCATGGTCAAACTAACCCTTGTAGAGATTTGACTAAGGTTAAAGCTTTGGTTAGGTTAAGGAAATATCTAGCAAAATATCTTTTCCAAAACAAAAAAAAGAAAGCTTCTAGAAACTTCTAGAAAACCTTAACCCTAATCAAACCCTAACCATGTTTAATCTCCACTAAACAAGTTGCATTAGTTATCATATCATGTTACAATATTATATATCACATATATAATATTTATCGTAACAAAATAAAATAATACAATTAACATATATCGCATATATATCAATGTATTATCCGAGTGAGAAAAAGAATCTTTTAGTGAGCTAATATTAGTTAACGTCTTTTAATATATCATATATTGATTGATGTGAAAAAGTTTGTTTGTAGTTTAACCGCAATCAAGAACGGTGTCGCGTGTAGCTAGACCGAGATGAGTACGGGTCGTCCTCTGGGAAACGTGGAACCTTTTACTTTTACTTTAGATGTGTTGAGAAAGAGAGGAGGAATAAAGAATTTTATAGAATGGTTTCTAGATCTACGTTAAACAAGAATATAAAATATAGATCTAGATTATTTTAAAGAAGTAATTAATATAATAAGAGGGCTTGCAGGGTTCGTTAGGATTTAGTAGTTATGGATGATTAATTAAAAGTTACCCTTTTTATCCATTAATAGATTTAGAACTAGAACGACGGTGATGCGTGTAGATTAGGGTTTCTGGAGGGAAAAGGAATCCCACTCTTAACCCTTATCTCGACACGGAACTCCGTTCATATCTAGCCTTTACCAAAACAATCATTAATTTAATCTCTAATCGCGGTCAGAACTAGCAAAGAATTGCTAGCGCGCCCGATTAGGATGTTAATGATTCTTTTGAAAAAGTTCCTAAACTTTATAGGACTTAAAAAGGGTTTAGTTATTTTCATCGTCTATTAGCCTACCCTAATCCTACGAACCCTTACAAGCGGAGAATTACTCGCGCATGTTGGGAGAAGAAGATGAAAAGAAAGAGAGGAAAAACATAATGTAAAATGCAAAAGAATTAAATAAAATAACTACCTTTATTAATCAACTTGAACAATCTACATTTTATTCCGTAGAAAATGATTACAAAACTAGTTGCTTCTCGATCTTTCCTAAGGAGGTAGATGAACCGTTGATGATCAGCCTGGATGCATGAGCCGTCTTGGACTTCGTGATCTCGTCGACTTGATAACTTTTCCAAGAGGCTCTCGGTGCTCTTTTATAGTGCAAAGCCAGAATCTTATTGTTGAAAAGTTGGTAAAATTCTTCATAGATTTATGCCAAAAAATCTTGCTTCCCAATTCCCTAGAAGTGCGGCGGATCCGCGGCCCAAGGGGGGGTTTGGCCGCGGATCCACGCTCAAAGGTGAGGATCTCTTGATCAAAATTCTTGGGCTTTCTTCTTGTGACATGTGGCAATCTTAGGCACCTTTAGAATTCAGAAATCTTCTCTCGGTTGCTTCCAGACTTGGTCTCTAAGTTTTGCTTCTTAATTAGGCAAATCTTCTTCAATAGCTTGATTTCTTTGATATATTCTGCATAACAACTTGGAAAATTCTGCACAATAATCTTAAATAATATTTAGTAGACTTAGTTCTACCAGGATTCGGTCAATGAATTTATTTGCATACATTTTTCTACCAAATGCTAATTAAAATATATTAACACATGGAAAATAGTGTTTTTACACATAAACCCTCATATGTATAATATATTATAATAAAGTCCTTTTTTAATATGAAAATGGTAGGAAAAATGTAACACAAATGTGCAGTTTTATCAACTGAACAAATACCCCCAAACTTATCTTTGATCGTCCCGAGCAAATTAGTTTATTCAATAGGAGAAAAAGAAAGGAGAAAACCAAGCACACTTTCGTAGGCAGACACGATTGCACTGAGCACGTGCAACAAGCCGTTAAACCTCTAGGTGTCCCTAGTAGGAGGAGTGTTGTCTCCTGAGGGTTTTCAGCGGATTACACCCACAAAATCCAATAACAAAAATGAGATGGTGAAATTTACATATAAAGATAAGAACCATAAAAAAAAGACTTTGAAAATAAGAGTTTCCAACTACACTAGCTTTTCAGTTGTCATGAGCCCTATCTTAATAGTCATGAAAAAATGTTAGAAATCACATCATCCCTCAATAAAACATCGTCTTTATTCTTCATTCCTACCTTTCATCCAAACATTGATCATATACCCCTACGTGTGTGTAAAGAACATCCCTACACTCGGAGAATTCAATTCAAGCTATCATACTCTTGTCCATCTACCTTAGTACTTTTTAATTTGGTGAATATTTAGGGTTGCTCACACACTTTCATGCGACCGTTAATACTTCTTGAGGTACTAACCGACCGATTACTCATGTGCTTGCAGATTCGGTGATAATATTTTCCTCGTCTTGCACCACCTAAGGCTTAGCAGTGACTCCCAGACCAGTTGGCCTTAGGGCACTAGGTGAAGAGGCACCCTCGCTATATTTTTTTATTGCTGCCTTGGCGATAACAAAACCAGTGTTCATTTTTTTCTTTTCACCAATTATATATTTTCTTCATTTTCTTTTATTTCCTTCATACTTTGGCTTTTAGACAAGAGCATTTCAAGGTATCCTCTACTATCCCGAGTTTCAAGACGCGTGTAAGTGCATATAGTAGGGTATCAACATTCAAATGTTTGGCTTCTAGAATAGAAACTATTTTTCAGACTTATTTTTATGCTCAGATTAGTGACTTCCTTCATCTTACTAACCCTTGGGACAACGGCTCATAACTACTTATTACCAGTTCGTTTAAGAAAACTTCTAATTTTCTTGATTTTCTTAAACTATTCATATCTTTTGGATGTAATTTTTCACTTCCTACTCTTTTGTTATCAAAAAAAAAATTGTGCTTATATATAGTATAATGCAAAGTATGTGTAAATAAGCACAAACCTCCCCCAAACTTGTTTTCAACAGTGTCCTCACTGTTGCTATCTGCTGGATCACAAAAACCTGTAAGCTTGGAAGGACATTATTAATGGGGGCAAGAATATATGAAAGTGAAAATGCTCCCCCAAACTTATTTTTGGCTCACAAATTTGAGGACAAAAGTTATGTTCAAGAGCCAAAAATATACCCCCCCTCAAACATAAGTTAGACAATACGAAGCATTTTAAGAGGGGGTGAGTCATTTGGTCAAAGTAAGACTTTACAAAGACCAAAAATTAACACCAACCATTCAAAGATTTTATCAGTATATCGTATTGGTTGGTGGAAGAATGTGTTGTATCGAGTCAAAAAAAAGTGGGGAAGTGATAAGAGGTGGTCTGGAAAGGGTTTGAAATTAGTGAAAAGAAAGAATGAGGATGAATGTGAATAATTAGGAAGAAGGAACGGTGACGGTTCAACCTCTATAGGTGGAGAATGATTAATCACAAAATCAGTATTGTTTAAAAATTCAGGTTTGTCAGCAAAAAGTTCTTCAAAACTTTTATCAATGGTGTGATTGAACATTTTTCTGTCAAAGAGTTTTATGCCAGAATTTATTCTACTTGATTCATAAAAAATCACTGAGGTAGAGGACTCGAAAAACTCATCTACCTTTTTTTCAAAAATATCCAAATCAAGTTGAATTTCTGGTATTACTGAACTTGAATTAACGGATTGTGATCTATTAAAACTCACTGAAACTATAGGAACAGAAGAAGAACCAGAGAAAGTAGAAGGTGAAATGGGTAAACAAATTGGTGTGTCGAGTGTTGCAGAACCAGATGTGGAAGATGGAGGCTGTATTTCTTCGGGTATACCTGTATCATCAACTTCAAGACATATTTGGGGTTCGGGAAGAATTAAAGGCTCAAGATGATGACCACAAGGAAGTGAAAGGATTTGATGAATTGGTGGGACAAAATCATCCAAAATTTCGGATTCATCAATCAATATATCCCCAATGTCAATCACGTCATTCAAGTGAAGGTTAAAATTCTCAAACTCCTCATCAAAAGTATGGTTTTCAATCAGTTTTGGTTCAAGAGTGGAGGTGTAAAGATCACAAGGGTTGGGTATGGTTTCACTTGAAAGGGACCCTTCACAGTTGGGTAAATCAAACACTACAAAGTCACACAACTTATCAGACATTGTACTTGATGAATCTATGAAACTAGAGTTGTGGAGTTCAGTTTGGAATGTGGAGGTTTGATTAGGAACGGTGTACAGTTCTGTTTTACTACGCAAATCCTTCATAATTTGATTCGTCAGTTCCATATATTTTTCTAATGTCTGCTCCAGACTAGTCTTGGGTTGATAAGGGGTTTCAGTATAAGATTGAAATTCCTGTGGATAATTAAAACTCCCAAATGACTGATTAGAAGAACTGTCTAGAGTAGGTGGAAAAGTCGGATTGGATTGATAGGAACAGAATGGTTGCTGAACTTGGGTAGGAGTAGGATCAATATTATGATAAGAAGAATATTGATATGGGTTGGTTAGTTGGCTATATACAAACCGCATATCAAACTCTTCTCCGGACAGTGGTGGTGATGGTTGATATTGGTCCGGGTTGAAACTTTGGCCTCTAGACCTAGCTATGTGCTCAGCAATGGACATTCGTCTATGGGCTTCCTCACTCTGGGTATGAACTGAAACAGGTGTAGGATTAGGATACGGTTGATAAGACCTAGACTGAGGTGGCCAACTGTTTCTTCCTGCTTGTTCTATATGATCTCTTAAGGACATGGAAGAGCCGGACGGTATACCGAAGGGATTTCGAAAACAAGAGATATCTGGTTGTGGACAGCAAAGCTCGGCAAGTGTTCTTCTGTTTAGGTCACCCATTATAAGAAGAGAAGAAGGGGGAAGGGGTAAAAAGGAGAGAAAGTAATTGGTTTGTTTTAAAAAAAAGTCGGATTTAGACAAATCACAAAAATGCACAACCCTAGAACTATGGTTACCTAGGTCCAGTCTCAAGACCGCTCCTAGACTTCCAAAGGACAAGCCGCAGGATAAATCCTCTACCGCCTCCGTACTACCCTTGTAGCCAGGTAAGTGCCAGGTAAGTGGGAAGGAACCACGTTGTGGGCTTAATTAAAAACCACTAGCCTTCGACACACTTGCCTAGGCACTACAAAAATAATGCGGATAAACGATAGATTACCCACGACCTTCCTATGTCCTTATTGAGCGCGACAGTCCTTAGAGTCTGGTCTAGATATTTTTTAAATTAATGAAGGGTTGATCTATATGCTTGGTTTGTGATTTGTGGGGCTTAGGAAGGGTGATGAAATCCCCACCTAATCTTGATTTGGTCCTTGCCCCTTAAAGATCCGTATTAAAATATGCAAAAACAAACCGAAAAACAAAACTTTGCAAAAAGATTTTTGAGCGGCGATATTTTGCAAAGAATTCTGCAGAAAATAGATTTTATTGGATTTTAGAGGAGAGAGAAGGGAGTTAGAATCTTACCAGAGAAGTGTCAACCCTAGATCTCCTGTTTCCTCAAGTCCGTGACTCCAGATTTCCTCGCAAAAATTCACACAATAATCGTTAAATATACAATTTGCAGTTTTGTTTTAATAATGATATGACTCGTCTAAGAATTCAACACAAATAGTAAAAATAAAAAATTACGCACGTTTCCCTGGCAACGGCGCCATTTGATTGATGTGAAAAAGTTTGTTTGTAGTTTAACCGCAATCAAGAACGGTGTCGCGTGTAGCTAGACCGAGATGAGTACGGGTCGTCCTCTTGGAAACGTGGAACCTTTTACTTTTACTTTAGATGTGTTGAGAAAGAGAGGAGGAATAAAGAATTTTATAGAATGGTTTCTAGATCTACGTTAAACAAGAATATAAAATATAGATCTAGATTATTTTAAAGAAGTAATTAATATAATAAGAGGGCTTGCAGGGTTCGTTAGGATTTAGTAGTTATGGATGATTAATTAAAAATTACCCTTTTTATCCATTAATAGATTTAGAACTAGAACGACGGTGATGCGTGTAGATTAGGGTTTCTGGAGGGAAAAGGAATCCCACTCTTAACCCTTATCTCGACACGGAACTCCGTTCATATCTAGCCTTTACCAAAACAATCATTAATTTAATCTCTAATCGCGGTCGGAACTAGCAAAGAATTGCTAGCGCGCCCGATTAGGATGTTAATGATTCTTTTGATAAAGTTCCTAAACTTTATAGGACTTAAAAAGGGTTTAGTTATTTTCATCGTCCATTAGCCTACCCTAATCCTACGAACCCTAACAAGCGGAGAATTACTCGCGCATGTTGGGAGAAGAAGATGAAAAGAAAGAGAGGGAAAACATAATGTAAAATGCAAAAGAATTAAATAAAATAACTACCTTTATTAATCAACTTGAACAATCTACACTTTATTCCGTAGAAAATGATTACAAAACTAGTTGCTACTCGATCTTTCCTAAGGAGGTAGATGAACCGTTGATGATCAGCCTGGATGCATGAGCCGTCTTGGACTTCGTGATCTCGTCGACTTGATAACTTTTCCAAGAGGCTCTCGGTGCTCTTTTATAGTGCAAAGCCAGAATCTTATTGTTGAAAAGTTGGTAAAATTCTTCATAGATTTATGCCAAAAAATCTTGCTTCCCAATTCCCTAGAAGTGCGGCGGATCCGCGGCCCAAGGGGTGGTTTGGCCGCGGATCCGCGCTCAAAGGTGAGGATCTCTTGATCAAAATTCTTGGGCTTTCTTCTTGTGACATGTGGCAATCCTAGGCACCTTTAGAATTCAGAAATCTTCTCTCGGTTGCTTCCAGACTTGGTCTCTAAGTTTTGCTTCTTAATTAGGCAAATCTTCTTCAACAGCTTGATTTCTTTGATATATTCTGCATAACAACTTGGAAAATTCTGCACAATAATCTTAAATAATATTTAGTAGACTTAGTTCTACCAGGATTCGGTCAATGAATTTATTTGCATACATTTTTCTACCAAATGCTAATTAAAATATATTAACACATGGAAAATAGTGTTTTTACACATAAACCCTCATATGTATAATATATTATAATAAAGTCCATTTTTAATATGAAAATGGTAGGAAAAATGTAATACAAATGTGCAGTTTTATCAACTGAACAAATACCCCCAAACTTATCTTTGATCGTCCCGAGCAAACTAGTTTATTCAATAGGAGAAAAAGAAAGGAGAAAACCAAGCACACTTTCGTAGGCAGACACGATTGCACTGAGCACGTGCAACAAGCCGTTAAACCTCTAGGTGTCCCTAGTAGGAGGAGTGTTGTCTCCTGAGGGTTTTCAGCGGATTACACCCACAAAATCCAATAACAAAAAAGAGATGGTGAAATTTACATATAAAGATAAGAACCATAAAAGAAAGACTTTGAAAATAAGAGTTTCCAACTACACTAGCTTTTCAGTTGTCATGAGCCCTATCTTAATAGTCATGAAAAAATGTTAGAAATCACATCATCCCTCAATAAAACATCGTCTTTATTCTTCATTCCTACCTTTCATCCAAACATTGATCATATACCCCTACGTGTGTGTAAAGAACATCCCTACACTCGGAGAATTCAATTCAAGCTATCATACTCTTGTCCATCTACCTTAGTACTTTTTAATTTGGTGAATATTTAGGGTTGCTCACACACTTTCATGCGACCGTTAATACTTCTTGAGGTACTAACCGACCGATTACTCATGTGCTTGCAGATTCGGTGATAATATTTTCCTCGTCTTGCACCACCTAAGGCTTAGCAGTGACTCCCAGACCAGTTGGCCTTAGGGCACTAGGTGAAGAGGCACCCTCGCTATATTTTTTTATTGCTGCCTTGGCGATAACAAAACCAGTGTTCATTTTTTTCTTTTCACCAATTATATATTTTCTTCATTTTCTTTTATTTCCTTCATACTTTGGCTTTTAGACAAGAGCATTTCAAGGTATCCTCTACTATCCCGAGTTTCAAGACGCGTGTAAGTGCATATAGTAGGGTATCAACATTCAAATGTTTGGCTTCCAGAATAGAAACTATTTTTCAGACTTATTTTTATGCTCAGATTAGTGACTTCCTTCATCTTACTAACCCTTGGGACAACGGCTCATAACTACTTATTACCAGTTCGTTTAAGAAAACTTCTAATTTTCTTGATTTTCTTAAACTATTCATATCTTTTGGATGTAATTTTTCACTTCCTACTCTTTTGTTATCAAAAAAAAAAAATTGTGCTTATATATAGTATAATGCAAAGTATGTGTAAATAAGCACAAACCTCCCCCAAACTTGTTTTCAACAGTGTCCTCACTGTTGCTATCTCCTGGATCACAAAAACCTGTAAGCTTGGAAGGACATTATTAATGGGGGCAAGAATATATGAAAGTGAAAATGCTCCCCCAAACTTATTTTTGGCTCACAAATTTGAGGACAAAAGTTATGTTCAAGAGCCAAAAATATACCCCCCCTCAAACATAAGTTAGACAATACGAAGCATTTTAAGAGGGGGTGAGTCATTTGGTCAAAGTAAGACTTTACAAAGACCAAAAATTAACACCAACCATTCAAAGATTTTATCAGTATATCGTATAGGTTGGTGGAAGAATGTGTTGTATCGAGTCAAAAAAAAGTGGGGAAGTGATAAGAGGTGGTCTGGAAAGGGTTTGAAATTAGTGAAAAGAAAGAATGAGGATGAATGTGAATAATTAGGAAGAAGGAACGGTGACGGTTCAACCTCTATAGGTGGA
Source organism: Agapanthus africanus (assembly GCA_030015575.1). NCBI lineage: Eukaryota > Viridiplantae > Streptophyta > Magnoliopsida > Asparagales > Amaryllidaceae > Agapanthus > Agapanthus africanus. The sequence goes on from JASDDO010000006.1 coordinate 46,168,890, forward strand.
GAATGATTAATCACAAAATCAGTATTGTTTAAAAATTCAGGTTTGTCAGCAAAAAGTTCTTCAAAACTTTTATCAATGGTGTGATTGAACATTTTTCTGTCAAAGAGTTTTATGCCAGAATTTATTCTACTTGATTCATAAAAAATCACTGAGGTAGAGGACTCGAAAAACTCATCTACCTTTTTTTCAAAAATATCCAAATCAAGTTGAATTTCTGGTATTACTGAACTTGAATTAACGGATTGTGATCTATTAAAACTCACTGAAACTATAGGAACAGAAGAAGAACCAGAGAAAGTAGAAGGTGAAATGGGTAAACAAATTGGTGTGTCGAGTGTTGCAGAACCAGATGTGGAAGATGGAGGCTGTATTTCTTCGGGTATACCTGTATCATCAACTTCAAGACATATTTGGGGTTCGGGAAGAATTAAAGGCTCAAGATGATGACCACAAGGAAGTGAAAGGATTTGATGAATTGGTGGGACAAAATCATCCAAAATTTCGGATTCATCAATCAATATATCCCCAATGTCAATCACGTCATTCAAGTGAAGGTTAAAATTCTCAAACTCCTCATCAAAAGTATGGTTTTCAATCAGTTTTGGTTCAAGAGTGGAGGTGTAAAGATCACAAGGGTTGGGTATGGTTTCACTTGAAAGGGACCCTTCACAGTTGGGTAAATCAAACACTACAAAGTCACACAACTTATCAGACATTGTACTTGATGAATCTATGAAACTAGAGTTGTGGAGTTCAGTTTGGAATGTGGAGGTTTGATTAGGAACGGTGTACAGTTCTGTTTTACTACGCAAATCCTTCATAATTTGATTCGTCAGTTCCATATATTTTTCTAATGTCTGCTCCAGACTAGTCTTGGGTTGATAAGGGGTTTTAGTATAAGATTGAAATTCCTGTGGATAATTAAAACTCCCAAATGACTGATTAGAAGAACTGTCTAGAGTAGGTGGAAAAGTCGGATTGGATTGATAGGAACAGAATGGTTGCTGAACTTGGGTAGGAGTAGGATCAATATTATGATAAGAAGAATATTGATATGGGTTGGTTAGTTGGCTATATACAAACCGCATATCAAACTCTTCTCCGGACAGTGGTGGTGATGGTTGATATTGGTCCGGGTTGAAACTTTGGCCTCTAGACCTAGCTATGTGCTCAGCAATGGACATTCGTCTATGGGCTTCCTCACTCTGGGTATGAACTGAAACAGGTGTAGGATTAGGATACGGTTGATAAGACCTAGACTGAGGTGGCCAACTATTTCTTCCTGCTTGTTCTATATGATCTCTTAAGGACATGGAAGAGCCGGACGGTATACCGAAGGGATTTCGAAAACAAAAGATATCTTGTTGTGGACAGCAAAGCTCGGCAAGTGTTCTTCTGTTTAGGTCACCCATTATAAGAAGAGAAGAAGGGGGAAGGGGTAAAAAGGAGAGAAAGTAATTGGTTTGTTTTAAAAAAAAGACGGATTTAGACAAATCACAAAAATGCACAACCCTAGAACTATGGTTACCTAGGTCCAGTCTCTAGACCGCTCCTAGACTTCCAAAGGACAAGCCGCAGGATAAATCCTCTACCGCCTCCGTACTACCCTTGTAGCCAGGTAAGTGCCAGGTAAGTGCGAAGGAACCACGTTGTGGGCCTAATTAAAAACCACTAGCCTTCGACACACTTGCCTAGGCACTACAAAAATAATGCGGATAAACGATAGATTACCCACGACCTTCCTCTGTCCTTATTGAGCGCGACAGTCCTTAGAGTCTGGTCTAGATATTTTTTAAATTAATGAAGGGTTGATCTATATGCTTGGTTTGTGATTTGTGGGGCTTAGGAAGGGTGATGAAATCCCCACCTAATCTTGATTTGGTCCTTGCCCCTTAAAGATCCGTATTAAAATATGCAAAAACAAACCGAAAAACAAAACTTTGCAAAAAGATTTTTGAGCGGCGATATTTTGCAAAGAATTCTGCAGAAAATAGATTTTATTGGATTTTAGAGGAGAGAGAAGGGAGTTAGAATCTTACCAGAGAAGTGTCAACCCTAGATCTCCTGTTTCCTCAAGTCCGTGACTCCAGATTTCCTCGCAAAAATTCACACAATAATCGTTAAATATACAATTTGCAGTTTTGTTTTAATAATGATATGACTCGTCTAAGAATTCAACACAAATAGTAAAAATAAAAAATTACGCACGTTTCCCCAGCAACGGCGCCATTTGATTGATGTGAAAAAGTTTGTTTGTAGTTTAACCGCAATCAAGAACGGTGTCGCGTGTAGCTAGACCGAGATGAGTACGGGTCGTCCTCTGGGAAACGTGGAACCTTTTACTTTTACTTTAGATGTGTTGAGAAAGAGAGGAGGAATAAAGAATTTTATAGAATGGTTTCTAGATCTACGTTAAACAAGAATATAAAATATAGATCTAGATTATTTTAAAGAAGTAATTAATATAATAAGAGGGCTTGCAGGGTTCGTTAGGATTTAGTAGTTATGGATGATTAATTAAAAGTTACCCTTTTTATCCATTAATAGATTTAGAACTAGAACGACGGTGATGCGTGTAGATTAGGGTTTCTGGAGGGAAAAGGAATCCCACTCTTAACCCTTATCTCGACACGGAACTCCGTTCATATCTAGCCTTTACCAAAACAATCATTAATTTAATATCTAATCGCGGTCGGAACTAGCAAAGAATTGCTAGCGCGCCCGATTAGGATGTTAATGATTCTTTTGATAAAGTTCCTAAACTTTATAGGACTTAAAAAGGGTTTAGTTATTTTCATCGTCCATTAGCCTACCCTAATCCTACGAACCCTAACAAGCGGAGAATTACTCGCGCATGTTGGGAGAAGAAGATGAAAAGAAAGAGAGGGAAAACATAATGTAAAATGCAAAAGAATTAAATAAAATAACTACCTTTATTAATCAACTTGAACAATCTACACTTTATTCCGTAGAAAATGATTACAAAACTAGTTGCTTCTCGATCTTTCCTAAGGAGGTAGATAAACCGTTGATGATCAGCCTGGATGCATGAGCCGTCTTGGACTTCATGATCTCGTCGACTTGATAACTTTTCCAAGAGGCTCTCGGTGCTCTTTTATAGTGCAAAGCCAGAATCTTATTGTTGAAAAGTTGGTAAAATTCTTCATAGATTTATGCCAAAAAATCTTGGTTCCCAATTCCCTAGAAGTGCGGCGGATCCGCGGCCCAAGGAGGGGTTTGGCCGCGGATCCGCGCTCAAAGGTGAGGATCTCTTGATCAAAATTCTTGGGCTTTCTTCTTGTGACATGTGGCAATCCTAGGCACCTTTAGAATTCAGAAATCTTCTCTCGGCTGCTTCCAGACTTGGTCTCTAAGTTTTGCTTCTTAATTAGGCAAATCTTCTTCAACAGCTTGATTTCTTTGATATATTCTGCATAACAATTTGGAAAATTCTGCACAATAATCTTAAATAATATTTAGTAGACTTAGTTCTACCAGGATTCGGTCAATGAATTTATTTGCATACATTTTTCTACCAAATGCTAATTAAAATATATTAACACATGGAAAATAGTGTTTTTACACATAAACCCTCATATGTATAATATATTATAATAAAGTCTTTTTTTAATATGAAAATGGTAGGAAAAATGTAATACAAATGTGCAGTTTTATCAACTGAACATATATATTATTATACATTAAATTATCGAATCAACACTTGATCCGACAATCCGGCCATATCGCATATAACCGACTAATATATATCCGTACCGATTCATCGAATCAACTCTTGATCCGATGACCCGGCTGATATCAAATACCGCGAGAATAGAATACGGTATCTCATATCGTATTATCCTCGGTCCCGCACATATCACATTTGTGCTCCTACTCCATTTTGCCTGAGCCAAGAAACCTCTGTGTAGGACTCTAAAGAATCGTCAATACGCCGGCCGTAGGTGATGATCATATCAAACACCCACAAGCTGCAAGCGGTCAGCTAAACGTAACAGCTACCAAGGTATTGAACGCTCAGAAGATCAACAAGCAAGCCTGTACATTCTCCTGTGAATCCAAACAGTAACACTCCCGTACAGTCCGGTCTCGTCGTCTGATATGTCGCATATCTCGCCTAGGAGTGGTAAACGTCAGACCCCAGTAGCTCGATAAGTCGTGTCGATATGAGGTCTATAACTGTTCGAGAAACTACTGATAACACTTACCAGTAAATCTCAGCAACCCTGGCCAGGGATTTCCGGTTATAGCCAATCGAACACAGCACAATATCAACTCCCTATACCGGGAGAGACGAATCCCCTCCTATCGCTCATTGCCTCCATGTGATTCGGGACTGTACCCAAAAGCCACCTTTTTGCATGCCCTTTTGGACGTGGTATGATGGAAATCAAAGCACAGTGGGAATCACACAAGACTCTATGACGATCTCGGGTCGACAGACTACTCTGTACCAGTGTCACCGGAGAACTGCCATCTGACGTATGGTATAATACCATCTGGGAGTTCTCGGCGAGTCCGTCCAGTGTACCCAGTCTCCACTGAGCACCCGTACACCATCCTTGATGTCAAACACCGATGGATATGGGATCATCCATCGCCCATCATATGGGTCAAGATGCGTATACGCTAGTCTACTCTGGTGCATCGATGCCCTGTCTCGATACACCCTCGACTAGGAACAGTTATAGGATGTACTCGTCGACTACCGTGGCCCCACTAGTATGATCTCATCATAGTCCCAGTAGTCGAGTACATATCCTAAGGGCTTTATCAACATGTAATATAAAGACAATCAGAGTACATGTTAAGATAAAGTACAACCAGATAGCATACTATCATGTCGAGCAAGAAAGTCCTCCCTATATATGTCCTAGCATCCACTACAATATACATCGTATGTACAGTAATGGCCTCTAGGGCATACATATAACTAACAACATCGATACTCCGGAGTAGACTAGCGTATGCGCTTCTCATCCCAGCACGGGTGGTGGTCTGTCCCACAGCCATCAGTACGTCATACTGGAGATAGTATGCGGGTGCTCGTTAGGTTACGAGTATACTGGACATGACTCGTCAGGAACTGATGGATGGTATTATACCTATCGTCAGTTATCAGTTCCCAGGTGACATGAGTACAGCTTAGTCCGCTGACTTGACACTGTCGCTTCGCCTCGAGTGTGTTCCCACTGTACTTAGATTACTACCCTACCACGGCTCAAAGGAGTCGTGCAAACAGGTAGTAGTTGGGTGCAGTCCCGAAGCACTTGGAGGCAGTGACGGTTAGACAGGATTCGTCTCTCCCGGTATTGGGGGTTGACATCGCGCTGTGTCTAGGAGAGCCATTACACGAGTAGTCCCTGGCCAGGGCAAGCGAGATATACTGGTAGGTTTCCAGTGTTATCTCAGGGTGTTCTGGGCTACACTCCTACACGACTTGTACCGCTATTGGAGGACTGGCGTTTACTACCCCCTAGGCCCGCCATACGATGTATCATACGAACAGACCGGACTGTACGGAGATTGTCACATACAGGCTCAGTAGGAGTTCGGATGGGTTTATCTCATCGGCCTTCTTATCGACATCTACCTGGGGACCGTTACGTACAGCTAGTACCGCTTGCGGTCTGTGGTTAAACCCATTGCCTGCGTAGTGTCGAGTCTTTAGAGTCCCACACAGAGAGTTTCCCTGCACTGAGCGAAACGTGTAGAGGCCGTATGGTTTTACGGCAGGGCTGCGATCACTTACGTGCACTTGTGTGCGTATGATTTTCGGCCAGGCAATACTAGTGGGTTTTCGTTTAAGCCGGATCCTAGTATTGCACAGATGCATTCTGTTTTGTCTTCTGTGCATTCACATTCTTCGGAATGCGGATGCAGGTGTGTATGCACAGTTTTGAGGAGCGATAAAGGAGGAGGTGCCCCATTAGGGTTTTGGCAGTTGGTTCAGCCAAAACCGTTATGTGGCAGGCTCATTAGGGTTTTGACAATTCGTTCGGTTCAAAACCATTATGAGCCGGAGACATTACTTCCTAATCTTTTCAGTGATAATTTTATGATGGCTAATTGCTTTGACCATTTGACCACCTTGACCACTCTTGACTTTGTTGACCCGTTGACCAAAGTTGACCTTGACCTTCATGAAAGGTCTACACTCTTCTTTGGTTTTCTTTTTCATTTTGGATTATGATAATGGTCATGTCAATGTAGCCATCAACTTTATCATGATAGGATTTATAATGATGTTGTTTAGTATTATTGCAACCATGGTGCCTATTTTCTTTAGTTAATATTTTTATTTCTCTCTTCTTATTTTCTCTCTCTTGCAAGTGAGAAGAAAGAAAGAGAGCTCCATGGTTGCTTGATCTCCTTCATCTTCCTCCTCTTGAAATATTCTTTTGATCTCATGTGTTGAGAGAAAATGATTCCACATAGACAAATACTTCCATCAACCTCCTCTACATAACCTAGGACTTCAAGACTAGCGATCTTGTTGCCCTAGTTGCCTCGGCTTGAGGTGGAGCTCGGTGTACATCTCTCGGGTGGATCGTCTTCGACTCAAGAAGGCCGCGGAGGTGACCAAGATCCGGATCGACCCTCGGAGCGTGGATGGGTGAGCCGGACAGCGGAGAGAAGATCCGAAGGACCGGTTTCGTGAGGTATAATTTCTACGGCATAGTACCTAACGGCTCTCGTAGTTTGTTAGTTTATAGTTAGCAAAGATCCGGCTTTTAGTCCATGTTGCCTTTGCGCCAAAAATTGTTTTTCGCCGTTTTCGCCTCCCCGTAAGAACCGGGGTGAGCAACGTAGACTTACAGTGGTATCAGAGCCTAGCTAAACATAAACTAGCAAGTTAGCAAAGTGTTAAGAATATCGATCGGAAAAAAGTCGCAAAACACGCCCGGAAAAACCAAGTTTCTGTCGATTTTTTATACTGCTCAAAAAGTGATTTAAAATATATGAAAAACCGTCTCAGGGTTTTCTAAAGACACAGAGCAAAAACGGTCCACTGAACCGGTCAAAGCGCTGCGGTTCCGCGGCAAGAACATGTTTCTTGCCGCGGATCCGCGGCCGAGTTGACTCGGCCGTGGACCGAGTTTGGTGCAGTGTGCTTAGTTGGCTGTTTTGGGATTTTTAGTACATGTTGTTTCTATCCAGATTTTCCAGAGAACAAAATGACTTTTGGGGTGGTTACAAATCCGTATTTTGATCGATATTCCGTACACTTTGGCTAATGAATATTTTCTGTGATGAGGGAGGTTGCTTTGCTTCGGGTATCTCGAAGTGCCGAGTGGCCTACTCACGGTGATGAGGGAGGTTGCTTTGCTTCGGGTACTTGGCTGGTAGTTTGCCGCACCCGTAGGGGTCTAGGGTGGGGTTTGGCTATTCATCGCGACCGTGTAATCCGTTCTTCGTTACAGGCTCGTACGAATTGCGGATTCCTAATATATCCATTGTATTCATCTGTGATCTGGAATGACTATCATTGCATGTGACGAATGTTTATATATATCTATATGATATCTATTTAGGCGTTGCTTATGTTTTGCATCCGCGCTAGTCCAGCCCCCGCTCTGTCGTTAGTTAAGTAACCTAACGGGTAATGACGGGACCCCGTGGCGAATGCGGATGGCATAAGCGTACGTTATATTTTCGTTGTTTTCTGCAATGGTAGGATTAACTGATGGGACGCATTGGAATTAATGCAAGAAAATAAACCAAGTAAAAGTCGTTGGAACACTTTCAAAACCACTCGGTTCTTTTCAAAAGCCAGCTTTTAAACGCGGAGCTTGAACCACTCCATTTAAAAGCTATCAGGTTCCTTCGATTATATCAAGTTCACTACGTTCACGGTTTCGCCAAAACCATTCGTAGCCCTCCGTCATTTCAGTTAAATAGTCAGTAGTATTCAAGCTATGTATTTTGACCTTCGCCAAGGCATAGTGATTGGTAGCTGCTGAATATTTATCTGTAGCATAGATAGATGCGTTGGTTTGGAACAGTCATACTACTATTTTGGCCTTCGTCAAGGGTATGTACGGGTGGGTTCAAATTAACCTGGACAATGACGGGTAGAACTTGACATGTGACTTATGATATGTTGGCCTTCGTCAAGGTCATAAGAGCATGGGGCAAAAATCCGCATCGGGAGTTTCAAAAGAACTGAAACTTGTTAGCGCTGCATACCATTTGGAGTGTGACGATTCTGGTAGGATTCCTTCAGTTTTGTCACACGATGATATTTGGATCCCGATCCTACTGTGAGTATATGCTACTCCTCCGGAACTTTCTCGCTTAAACGATCAATGCTATAAACCAAGTAGGTGTCTAGAAAGGTGTTAGCGGGCCTACGCCCACAGGGAAAAGAGGTTATTTAATTAAGGATCGCGAAAGCGTTGGAAAACCTCCCTCAAAGTACCGACACCAGCCTGGCTGAACGGTTAAGCAAGTATTGTACGGTGAGATTGATCCCGACTAATTCTTCCTTTATGGTTTGAGAAGGGATTCGAGAGACAGTGGGAGCCATCCTGTTTAGATAAATTAAAAACCAATCTAAACTTGCAAGAGCATCATGCTAAAGTGTTTTCTTCTCTCTCTCTTAATTGCAGCGACCCAGTGACCAGACATAGGTTACATCTAGATAATAAAATGACTGAATCTGACTGTTATGACTGGCAAAGGTCTGTCCAGATGTCCATTGCCCATGACAAGCTGGGACACCTCTTAACTAATCCAACCCCTGCCGTCTCAGGTCCAGTTTCCCCTGTCACGGATATTGATATCCGTAGGACATCGGAAGAAGTCTGTGCGAAACCCAAGTGCCTCGTGTTAGCCTCAGTTGATGGTGCAAACCAGAGGCAGCACGAGAAGATGGACTTAGTTTCTATCTTCCTCCATAACAAAGATTTATATGGAGAGCAATCTCGTATCGCAAGATATGAGACCTCGAACGAATTGCTTCCAGTGAGGTTGGCTATCGGGTCATCTGTAGGGGGCAACGTCCTTACAGAGACCAGCTCTTTTGAGCTCTCGGACCTGAAGACCACGTTGAAGAACGGGTCAGATGCTGATTTAGTTCAACAGTCTCTACCTACTACCCTGAAGGAAACCAGGGAAGTAGAAAGAAAGGGAAGGGCAGAAGTTTCGGGACTGGATGTAGTAAGAGAAGGATGTTCCTATTGTTACAGGAATGAACATTGGCAGAAGGATTGCAGGGCTTGCAAAGCCAGTAGCCAGAATTCGAAGCATGTTGTGGCTTCGGCTTCGGGTGTGTTTGTGATAGAGAACTGTATGTCAGTTAACCCTACTTCCTGGGTATTGGATACCGGATCAGGATCTCATATCTGTAATTCGTTACAGGCTCTGAGAAACTGTAGGGTTATCAGGAAAGGTGATATGACTCTCAGGGTTGCTAACGGAATGAGCATGTATGCTGAATCCGTAGGGGAATATCATCTAGGACTGACAACTGGGCAGATATTGATTCTGCGTGACTATTTTTATGTACCAGGTGCGACTTGTAATATCATATATGTATCCTTCCTTTCTAAGGAAGGATATGATTTTACTTTTGTAAGCGATGTAGTCAACATCCACCTAAATCAAGTTCTGATTGGGTCAGGTACATTACAAAACGGAATATACGTATTGAATCAAGCTCAGATCTTCAGTGTCCAGAACACACTTAAAAGAAAGTCTCCGGAATTAAATCAGGCTTTCTTATGGCATTGTAAACTGGGTCACATTAATGAAACACGGTTGACAAAGTTACATAAAGAAGGATACTTGGATCGGTTCGAGTACCAGTCTTATGCCACTTGTGAATCTTGTCTCATGGGAAAGATGACAAAGACTCCGTTCACTGGACACGGAGAAAGAGCAAGTGAGCTCTTGGGACTCATATACAGTGATGTGTGTGGTCCAATGTCTACAAATGCGCGAAGTGGTTATTCATACTTCATTACTTTTACAGATGATTTCTCTAGGTATGGGCATGTCATCTTGATGAAGCACAAATCCGAGGCCTTTGAGAAATTTCGGGAATACAAGAATGAAGTTGAAAAACAAACAGGCAAAAGTATCAAGACACTGAGATCTGATCGAGGTGGTGAATACTTAAGTGCCGAGTTTCTGGGCTACTTAAAAGAGAATGGAATTCTCTCTCAGCTTACTCCTCCATACACACCACAACACAACGGTGTATCGGAAAGGAGGAATCGAACCCTATTGGATATAGTTCGTTCCATGATGAGTAAGGATGAGTTGCCGCGATCCTTCTGGGGTTATGCACTAGAATCAACTGCATATCTCTTGAACAAGGTCCCCTCCAAGACTGTGCCTACCACACCATATCAGATGTGGTGTGGAAAGAAACCCCATCTTCAATATCTGAAGATATGGGGATGTCCAGCTTTTGTAAAAAAGCAGCATGCGGACAAGCTCGAGGCACGCTCAGTACTGTGTAAGTTTGTGGGATACCCAAAGAACTCCAGGGGGTATTTTTTCTATTACGCAGAGGAACAAAAGGTTTTTGTTTCTCGTCATGCCCACTTTCTGGAACATTGGTTTTTAGAAAAAGAAGCAAGTGGGAGCGTAGTAGAACTGGAAGAAATTCCAGAACCACAAGCTATTACTGAAAGCTTGGAAGAACCAGAAGTTTCAAGAGAACCGGACATCCCAGCGCCACTCCGCAGTAGTAGTAGGCAGTCTCATCCGCCCGAGAGATACTACGGTTTTCTCATAGACGGGGATAGAGAGGATTGCACTATGGATTATGGTGAGCCTACTAGCTTCCAGCAAGCCATTCAGAGCGTTGACTCGGTAAAATGGCTGGATGCAATGCGGACCGAGATGGAATCCATGTACACCAACAAAGTTTGGACTTTGGACTTTTCTCCAGAAGGGGTAAAACCCGTAGGCTGCAAATGGATCTTCAGAAAGAAGATTGGTGTAGATGGGCAGGTTGAGACCTATAAAGCTAGACTTGTTGCAAAGGGTTTTCGTCAAAGACCTGGTTTGGACTATGACGAGACCTTTTCTCCAGTGGCTATGCTGAAATCCATTCGGATCCTTCTTTCCATTGCTGCCTTCCACGATTATGAAATCTAGCAGATGGACGTAAAGAAGGCTTTTCTAAATGGAAATTTGGAAGAGTGCGTCTATATAGATCAGCCGGAGGGATTCATTCAGAGTGGGAGCAGCGGTAAAGTGTGCAAGTTGCTCAAGTCCATCTATGGACTTAAGCAGGCATCGCGGAGTTGGAACATATGCTTTGATGATACTGTCAAGGAATTCGAATTTATCAAGAACCCAGATGAACCATGCATTTACAGTAAGATTGTAGGGAGAACTGTGGTATTCCTCGTCTTGTACATGGATGAAATTCTCCTAATAGGAAATGATATTCCTATGTTACAGTCAGTCAAAGGATTCTTGTCGCAGAGGTTCTCCATGAAGGACCTGGGCGATGCCAACTACATTCTGGGGATCCAGACCTATCGTGATAGATCTAAGAGGATGTTGGGACTTTCACAGTCAAGGTACATCGACACCATACTGAAAAGATTCAGTATGGAAGATTCTAAGCGCGGTAATTTATCGGCTTGTCACGGGATCACCCTCTCCAAAAAGATGTCTCCCAAGACTGATTTGGAAAGGGATCGCATGTCTATTATACCCTACGCTTCTGCGGTAGGCTCTATAATGTATGCGATGTTATGTACCAGACCATATGTAGCATACACATTGAGCATTGTAAGCCGGTATCAGTCGGACCCAGGGGAGAAACACTGGATAGCGGTAAAGAACAATCTCAAGTACCTGAGAAGGACTAAGGAGATGTTCTTGGTGTATGGCGGAAAAGACCTCCAGATCGAGGCCTTTGCTGACTCCAGTTTCCAGAGTGACAAGGATGACTCCAAGTCTATGTTGGGTTATGTCTTTACCCTCAATGGAGGGGCGGTTTGCTGGAAGAGTTCTAAGCAGGAGACCGTTGCTGACTCAACTATGGAAGCGGAGTATATAGCTGCTTACGATGCCGCAAAGGAAGCTGTCTGGATGAAGAAGTTCCTCACGGAGCTTCATGTGGTTCCTACCATTGTTGATCCAATACCGCTGTATTGCGACAACAACGGCGCTATAGCTTTAGCGAAGGAACCCAGGTCCCATCAGAAGTCCAGGCACATTTTGAGGCGGTACCACCTGATCAGGGAGATCGTAGATCGCCGGGAGATCGTAGATCGCCGGGAGATCGAGGTGAAGAGTGTAAATTCGGAAAATAACACTGCAGATCCACTCACGAAGGCCCTACCCCAGACTCAGTTCGAGCGGCTGATCGAGATGATAGGTCTTCGATACGCCAGTACATAGCCTTAGTGCAAGTGGGAGATTGTTAGTGTATATGCCCTAGAGGCCATTATTGTATCATACTAGCTTGTATATTACTTAATGGAAGCTTGGGATATTCACAGTTGTATAGACAATCTTGCTCAAAATGGTAGTATGCTACTTGGTTTGTCTCTACTTCAATATGTGCATGTGTTTCTTTTAGCATATCGCTTATATACATGTTAGTAGAGCCCCTAAGATCTTTGCTTGATTACCAACGTTGTGATGGCAGTCATACTCGTGGGGGCTGGGTAATCCATAAGCACATCCTTATACAGGTCCCTAGTCGTAGGACTATCGAGACAGGGCATCGATACTCCGGAGTAGACTAGCGTATGCGCTTCTCATCCCAGTGGGGGAGACGGTCTGTCCCACAGCCGTCATTACGTCGTACTTGAGATAGTATGCGGGTGCTCGTTAGGTTACGAGTACACTGGACAGGACTCGTCGGGAACTGATGGATGGTATTATACCTATCGTCAGTTATCAGTTCCCTGGTGACATGAGTACAGCTTAGTCCGCTGACTTGACACTGTCGCTTCGCCTCGAGTGTGTTCCCATTGTACTTAGATTACTACCCTACCACGGCTCAAAGGAGTCGTGCAAACAGGTAGTAGTTGGGTGCAGTCCCGAAGCACTTGGAGGCAGTGACGGTTAGACAGGATTCGTCTCTCCCGGTATTGGGGGTTGACATCGCGCTGTGTCTAGGAGAGCCATTACACGAGTAGTCCCTGGCCAGGGCAAGCGAGATATACTGGTAGGTTTCCAGTGTTATCTCAGGGTGTTCTGGGCTACACTCCGACACGACTTGTACCGCTATTGGGGGACTGACGTTTACCACCCCCTAGGCCCGCCATGCGATGTATCATACGAACAGACCGGACTGTACGGAGATTGTCACATACAGGCTCAGTAGGAGTTCGGATGGGTTTATCTCATCGGCCTTCTTATCGACATCTACCTGGGGACCGTTACGTACAGCTAGTACCGCTTGCGGTCTGTGGTTAAACCCACTGCCAGCGTAGTGTCGAGTCTTTAGAGTCCCACACAGAGAGTTTCCCTGCACTGAGCAAAACGTGTAGAGGCCGTATGGTTTTACGGCAGGGCTGCGATCACTTACGTGCACTTGTGTGCATATGATGTTCGGGAAAGCAATACTAGTGGGCTTTCGTTTAAGCCGGATCCTAGCATTGCACGGATGCATTTTGTTTTGTCTTCTGTGCATTCGCATTCTACGGAATGCGGATGCAGGTGTGTATGCACAGTTTTGAGGAGCGATAAAGGAGGAGGTGCCCCATTAGGGTTTTGGCAGTTGGTTCAGCCAAAACCGTTATGTGGTAGGCTCATTAGGGTTTTGACAATTCGTTCGGTTCAAAACCATTATGAGCCAGAGATATTACTTACTAATCTTTTCAGTGATAATTTATGATGGCTAATTGCTTTGACCATTTGACCATCTTGACCACTCTTGACTTTGTTGACCCGTTGACCAAAGTTGACCTTGACCTTCATGAAAGGTCTACACTCTTCTTTGGTTTTCTTTTTCATTTTAGATTATGATAATGGTCATGTCAATGTAGCCATCAACTTTATCATGATAGGATTTGTAATGATGTGGTTTAGTATTATTGCAACCATGGTGCCTTTTTTCTTTAGTTAATATTTTCATTTCTCTCTTCTCATTTTCTCTCTCTTGCAAGTGAGAAGAAAGAAAGATAGCTCCATGGTTGTTTGATCTCCTTCATCTTCCTCCTCTTGAAATATTCTTTTGATCTCATGTGTTGAGAGAAAAAGAATCCACATAGAAAAATACTTCCATCAACCTCCTCTACATAACCTAGGACTTCAAGACTAGCGATCTTGTTGCCCTAGTTGCCTCGGCTCGAGGTGGAGCTCGGTGTACATCTCTCGGGTGGATCGTCTTCGACTCAAGAAGGCCGCGGAGGTGACCAAGATCCGGATCGGCCCTCGGAGCGTGGATAGGTGAGCCGGACGGCGGAGAGAAGATCCGAAGGACCGGTTTCGTGAGGTATAATTTCTACGGCATAGTAGCTAACGCCTCTCGTAGTTTGTTAGTTTATAGTTTAGCAAAGATCCGGCTTTTAGTCCATGTTGCCTTTGCGCCAAAAATTATTTTTCGCCGTTTCCGCCTCCCCGTAAGAACCGGGGTGAGCAACGTGGACTTACATGAACACATGTTATTATCGCTGGTACTAATAGAAGTATTTTAAATGAACAATCCTCTAAATTATGGCATAAAAATTGGGTCATATCTCCATTGATAGAATAAAGAGATTAGTAAATGGAGTTCTGCACACTCTTGATTTTATTGATTTTGGTACTTGTTTGGATTGCATTAAGGGAAAGCGAACCGATATTACCAGTAAAGGTTTAAGTCTTATATGGATGAGAAAGAGAATCAACTTGAAAAGAAAATAAAGCTTGTAAGGCCAGACAAGGGTGGTGAATATTACGGCAGACACACAGAACAAGGACAAATGCTAGGTCCATTAGCTAAGTTTCTTGAAAGTGAAGGTATCATAGGGCAATATATGATGCTAGATACACAACAACAAAATGGTGTGACCGAAAGAAACAACCAAACGCTTATGGAAATGGTGAGAAACATGTTTAATAATTTTAATTTACCTGTATCCCTGTAACATTTCAGAAAACATAAAATATTATTTTTGGAATTTAATATTAAAATAATATTTTTCCCGAAAACTGCCCGATTTACGAAATTGGAGTTTTCGAAAAAGGGTATAAATATATACCAATAATTGCGAAATAAATGAAAATTAAAATGATTTATTCATTTAATAACATATTTATAGGATTTGGCATTTTTAAAAGTCATTATATGCAATTTTGATAAAAACCCGATTAGTGCACTGCTAATCGCGATTAAGCCAAATCCGCATTTTTACAGCTTCTCATGGTTAGTGCACCATGATATGTTTCATTGGTTACATGTTATTTTATTTATGGTTTTATATAGGTGTATGTGTTCCTTTTGGTGAGAAAAAGAAATGAGAAAAAGGAAAAATCAAAAGGAGAAAAAATGAGTGGTTATGTGTACTTTGGAGAGAGAAGAGAGAGTGAGTATTAGTGAGAGAGAGGGGGGCTGCCCAAATTCAATCCCCTACCATTTCCATCACCCTCTTCATCTTCCTCAACTCCTCCACCCTCCACTTAAACCCTAAATCTACCTCCAACCATTCCCCAAAACCCTAC
Source organism: Agapanthus africanus (assembly GCA_030015575.1). NCBI lineage: Eukaryota > Viridiplantae > Streptophyta > Magnoliopsida > Asparagales > Amaryllidaceae > Agapanthus > Agapanthus africanus. The sequence goes on from JASDDO010000006.1 coordinate 46,184,535, forward strand.
ACTCCCTTCACAAAACTTAATCCTTATCTCCTCCTCTACGCGATGAACTGAGCAAAATGGGATGTTAACGACGTTGGGAAGTTAGTGCTGCCTAGAGTGGACTAGATGAGGTATAATTTTTTCCTTTTAGATTAGTTTAGTGAGATATCGTGTTTTAGATGTCGTTTTGTGATGTTGCTGACCTACTGTAACCCCGAGCACTCACTGGGAAAACAAACAGTGTGCTAGTGTTGTGCTCGAGACATAGAGTGTTCACCTAGAACCCTAACCCTTTCCCATCGGTTTAGGCCGGCGACCTTGTGGCCAAATGCAGCGACCTCGGCCCTGTAGGGGACTGGGGGGCTGTAATTGTTAGGGTAGCTGTTTGAAGTGGTTTTGTGATGTTTGGTCTTACTGGATTTTTAGGTAAGAGCCATAGGTGGAATCTGGGAGCAGTTAGGAGTGTTTACATGACCTTGGTAACACGATTCATGACCTGAGCCATAGAGCTGAACCCGTTGCATGAACTTAGAAATTGACCCGTATCAGTTTAGTGACTTTGGGAGTTCCTAGCTAGGGTTTGAAGGGATTCTTGAGTTGCGGTTGTGCTTGTAAGACCTAATGGTGACCTTAAACCCCTTGGTGCTAGATACCTAGACCTAACACAAATACAAAACCTGAAACCCCAAAACAGAACTATCCATGTTGGTTTGTGAGGGAATTAGAGTTTGCAGGGTGATCTGGGATGACCTGGGGACTTTCTGAGAAAACCAAACAATACTAGGGGCCTAAATATACTACTAGGAGACCACTCTGACTTGATGAACCCAAACAGGGACCCCCTGGCCGGCGAGCTCGGAATTTTGGGAATAGGGGCCGGCCACTTGGTGAATGTAGGAGCCTAGGTTGGTTCAGTAGCTCACCTATACTATATACATCACCCTATACTTGTTTGCTTGGCTTTATTTGACCTGAGTCAAAATCTGGGAATACTTGTGTGTGATTTAGGATATGTTTTCCGTATTTGAAATGATGAGTTTTGATATTTGGATTCATTTTTGGTTGTCGCATGTTTGTACATCGACAACAAGGGTTGTTTGATTGATTTTATATGCATATGCTTTAGGTTCTAACCTATGAGCAATGCGCGTGCCGTTTTGGTTTTTCCGCATTGATTTTTATATCGTTACGATATGCGTTGTGATTATAGGTACCTTCGCGTGGATTCCGAAGCGACGGAGCAAGGCGTCATCGACTTCGGCGAGCGAAGACTACGGTGAGTAGATCTATATCTACCGGGGAAGTCGGGTGGACGGCGTATAGCACCCCCGCAAACTTTTGATGGAAAACCGATTTATAGAATATGGTTAGGAAACCTAGATTAGGAAACTAGGGTCAGAATGAGATAGCTATGAAACCATATTAGAAACTAGAGGATAGTTATAAGTGATATGTTACTACTGTCGTAGGATGACGTTTAGCGATATTACCGCTTAGGGTACTGTAGGACTAGATAGTCGATGTAGAGGCGTCATCCGAACCATACCTTTTTCTAAACCAAAGAATTGTATATATCTTTTAAATGTATACCTTGAGGGATGTTACGAATTTTCAAATGATATCTTTTCCTTAAAAACACCGTAACTCCTGTTTTCAAAACTACGATTCACTTCTTTAGAAATCTGATTGTATGGTTCGGGTGTGTTTGTTAGATTAGATACTTATACTTAGTAGAGATAGCATGTTTATGTAAACTCGATATGATATGAGACATAAATGCGATGAAAGAATACATGACGGATTTGATGATATGATGGTATACTGATGCGTGTCGATCGAGATGATTTATACCCTGCCGGTCCCCTGATATGAAATTATTGCAGATGTGACCTGGGACATAGATATATATCCATATATAGAATGTTGTGAATCATGGATGATAGGCCGTATGTGATATTAGGCCGTACCCTCATTTGTCGTATAGGATGTAGGATCCCTATTAGCTTAATGCTACCGCACGATGATTTTTCGTGCGTGATGAGTTTGACTTGATGTTGATCCATACCCTTGACTAGAGGACGCCGTACGATGGATTATACCGTACGTGATGCTATGAGGCTAGATGACGACTGATAGATTCACCGACTCGATCATGTTAGATACGTATACCCGTCAGCATTGGCATATGATTTACCCTATGCAGCATTCATATTATTTCCATTGCATTGCTTATACCTGTGTTAGTACACTTGCACCATTATCGATGATGCGTATGTTACACGTACACATATTTGCCGGCTCACACACTTCATCATCGATAATTTCCATGTCACTACACAGTAGGGTTGCTGCATCATGACATATACATTGATATATCCATACTTGCGGATATACACATTCGTATATCCATATTGGTGTACATATACCTTGATACACCCATACTTGTGCACATACACATTGTATATTCATATTTGTGCACACATACATGGTACGTCTATACTTGCGCATATACATATTGTACCTATATAGATAGCTGGTCTTATTGGAAAATTGGGAACCGCATGTTATACTTTAAAAACTGGAATCATTTTAAAAGAGCGGTTTTCCCCTTAATATGTCATATCACTATTCCATGTTGCATGATACACGGATATGCTCGCATTTCTTTTTATATGTCGCATACATCATGCTCTATTATTTTACGCATTGAGATATGCTATTTTCATGAGATTTCTGGATTTGAGAACCGTGGATATTTCAAATGAGATTATGTGTTGTTTTAAAAACCCGGTTTCTCTTGATATAATATTTCAATGCGTCCACCATGTGTTTTCTTGGTTCTGAGAGCGACATGTGAAACCTGATTCGAGGAGGCGGATGAGGCCGATTGCGGGTACATGGTGGACCCGGTATGGTACTCCGGGGCGAGAACTGATCGCTGTGTAGTAGACGGTGAGCCTGGCAGAGGGACTACTACCTACCGGTGATAGTATTTGGGCTCGGCGGATATCTGAAGGATACCGACCGGAGTCGAGAGATGATATGGGCCGATCCAGACTGACGGAGCCCGTGGGCCGATCCAGACTGACGGAGCCCGATATATGAGGATTTACGTGCCGATGCTGGGCACGGTTTTCATGATGTTTTCGAGTGTCGATGCTAGGCACTCAGGTTCCATGATTTGACGTGTCGGGAGGGACACCGTTGATATATACATTCTCATACTTTCATGCACACTCTTTTATGATATTTAAATGCATGATATTGGTGCGTCAGTGGTTGATGCGTGGACTGGATCCACATACATACATACATCCATTGATTTTACTATTGGAGGTTATACACATGTTTATAGACATTGATTCATGGGTGGACGAGATCCACATATCTGCATACCTTGATTATGGTTGGACGATACCCATATACATGCATTGATTATTACTGTTGGATGTTATCCGCATGCATATAGGTAGTGACTACCTTGTTGGCACACCTACGACCCGGTCACCCTAGATATCATAGTATTACCTTTTGGTATAGTTGACCTAGGAGTCGTTGTTTATTCGATTTCTACTTATAGATATTTTTCTATTCACGAGTTGGCAACTCACCCCCGTTGTGCCACAGTTCTTGCAGGTTGACCGCTTGGATCAGTAGCGGCATCGCTGGCATACAGCTTCATTTGGGTGTTTTGCATTGGTAGGTGGGACATTTGTATCGTACCCACTCTTGTATTATATTTCATCAATCAATCGAAAGTTGTAATTGTATAAGTGATGAGACTTAGGGAGACTTGTAGTTGCGAGATTTGAGCGATGGGTTTTATATTCACTTTGGGGGTTATATCTTACTCATTTCTTTATCTTTTGTGGTGAACTTCGCCATTGGGCGTCGTATATCTATTTATGCTATATTGCGTGGTTGTGATCCGCCGTTTGGCGAAGAGCTAGCTCCCGCTTGGGGATGCCTTTATCATTATTATGTATTTATGGTTTTGGATCAAAATATACAAAGGAGGTGCTGTTAAAATTTTCAAAGAGAAGAAACATGTTTTCAAACTAGTAAATTTCACTTGCATTATTCATGTTCCTTTTCTATGCATTAAGAAAACATGATTTCATTATGCCTCATTTCAAAACCGCACCTCCTTTATTTTACTTAAAAGGTTTAGATTTCTGGGTTTCAGCTTACTTGAATTCCGTTACGCCTTTAGACGTGGCGTGATTCAAGTGCTGCTCATGAGCTAATATTTCGGGTCGTGACAATCCCTTTAGAGCAAAGCTTTAAAGACTGTAGTATATATTTTGAACAGGGTTCTATCTAAAGATGTTCCTAAAACTCCTTTTGAGTTGTGGAAATGATGAAACCAAATTTGAGGGGGATGTCTGTTCGAAGTGAGGGTTTATAACCCACACATTAATAATTTGGACTCAAGAACCGTAAGTGGTTACTTTATTAGTTATCCAGCGAACTTCAAAGGATATAGGTTTTATTGTTCTGCACACGGTTTAAGAACTGTTGAACCTAGGAATGCTAAATTTCTTAAGGATTTAAAGTTCACCGAGAGTGAATTTTCTCATAAAGAAAACTTTGAGGAAATGAAAGGGTGTCTACCTTATAAGAAAAATGAATTACTTATTCTTGAAAAAAAAACACCTCGTACTTAATGATGAACAAGAAATTCAAGGTGAACAACCCTATCAAGAACTAACTCATGAAAAACCTATTTTCCAAAATACGGATAACTTGGATGAAGCGGTAACATTAAGGAGATCCACAAGAATAAGGAAATCAATAATTCCTAATGATTATATAGCGTACCTTCAAGAGTCTGATTTAGATATTGGACCTAACAATGATCCTAAATCGTTTTCACAAGCTAAGAATGGAGAAAATTCAGATTTATGGTATAACACTATAAAAGATGAGATGGAATCTATGGCTAGAAATAAAGTTTGGGATTTTTTTGACTTACTGAAGGGAGGTTTCGCCGTTGGTTGTAAATGGATTTACAAGACCAAGCGAGACTCATCTGGTAAGGTTGAACAATATAAGGCCAGATTTGTAGCCAAAGGTTTTACTCAAAATGAATCCATTGACTGCCATGAAATTTTTTCCGGTTTCTAAGAAGGATTCTTTTAGAATCATTATGAATTTAGTAGCTCATTATGATTTGAAGCAATATCAAATGGATGTGAAAATGACATTCTTGAATGAGGATCTTGAAGAAGAGGTATACATGAGGTATCCAGAAGGATTTGGCCAAAACAACCATTTGGTATGCATGCTTAAGAAATCTATGTACGTACTAAAACAAGTTTCTCGACAATGGTATATTAAATTCCACAGTATTTTTATTTCATTTGGATTTGTTGAGAATATTGTGGATCAATGCATATACATAAAGGTCGAGGGGATAAAGTTTATTATTTTGATCTTGTAAGTTGATGACATGATACTTGCAAGTAATGATAAAAGATTGTTATATGACACAAAGCAATTTCTGTCCCCAAATTTTGATATAAAAGATATGGGTAAAACCTCTTATGTCATTGGTATAGAGATTCACAAAGATAGATCCTTAAGAACTTTGGGATTATCTCAGAAAGCCTACATAGAAAAGGTTTTGGACAGATTTAAGATGCAAGATTGCACACCTAAGGAATCACCTATAGTGAAAGGGAATAAATTTAGTCTTGATCAATATCCTAAAAGCATTTCGGAATAAGAGTAGATGGAAGGTAAACCATATGCTTTCGTGGTTGGAAGCCTTATGTATGCACTCGTTTTCACGAGACCAGACCTTGCCTTTGCGATGAGAATATCGGGAATGTTCCCCTCCGAATGGTGGCCAAGACATGGACGTCTTGCCTGAGATTCGGGGCAGATGCTATTTGGTTTTATCCGTCCACCTCTCCGAAAATGCCAAGTTGATTTATAGCACCATGTATCGGAGGTTTAGACGGATGCGGCCGATGTAGCAGACTTCGTCAGATTGCCCCTCGCTTGAGGGGTTTTTGATTGTGAGGACGCTCTTCCCTGCAGGCGCAAGCCCCTGTAGTTAATTACGCTACCGCATCGCGGTAACAACTTTCTCTTTCTCCAGATGTTCACTTCGTGTCATGTGTGTTTGTTTTGTTTGTGGTTGCCCGTGGATTGTATACGGAGACTAAGTGATGCCGTCGCCTGTAGGACGTGGATTAGTCCAAATCCGTATTTACTTAGATTTGGGTTTGGTGTTTTAGTTTAAAAATACGTTAGCCATATTGAGGCTAAGATCAACTTAAACGTTCGTTAAGGATACGTTAGTCTGATTTGAGACTAAGATCAACTTAACGGGATCGTTTGGATCCGACAAAAGAGCATTTGGGGGCTCTATTGTTCAAGTTTAGGGACGTAGTGGTCCACAGGTAGTTTAAGGACATTGCGGTCCATTGGTAGTTTAAGGACATTGCGGTCCATTAGTTTAAGGACGCATAAGTCCGTGGGTTTAAGGACCCCACAGTACGTGTTTTAGTTTAAGACGCATAAGTCCGTGGGTTTAAGGACCCCACAGTCCGTGTTTCGGTTTAAGGACGCATAAGTCCATGAGTTTAAGGACCCCACAGTCCGTGTTGATGTATGGTTGTCGGGACCCGTCACCTTTTTGACGTCATTGAAGGATTACAACGATAGGAGTCAGAGGAGTTTGGAGATGTACCCTCGAACCGGATGTAAATTGATTTAGGAGAGCAGCCGTGCTCAGTTAATTTAATTTGTGGACTTACGGCCACGATTGGGCTAAGTCCAGTTGGGAATATTCAACGTTTTTATTTATCTTTGGCCTATTAGGCCTGTGCCAGGGCTTTGCCCATTTTTAATAATGTACTGCATTTTGTTTTGTTTTGGGCTCTGCCCTTTTATAAATGATGCAGAGCATCTGCTTTGTTTGGGCTCTGCCCTTTTATAAATGATGCAGAGCATCTATTTTGTTTGGGCTCTGCCCTTTTAATGCATTGCATTTTATTTTGGCCTGCTAGGCCTTTTTGATTTGGGCCTGGCTCTTCAGTAAACAACGCAGTGCATTTGTCAGGCGCTTTGCACCAATCATTGAGTGCAAGCGCTTGTGGTGGTGACACGTGTCACGCAAGCGCAGTGTGCTGCGCCAGTGCGCTGCGCCAGTGCGCTGCGCTGTTGCGTTGCTGACACGTGGCGCGCTCTGGTGAGTTGTGGCAATTTTAGAAAGCAATGCTCTATCTTAAAAGCGCATGGCGCAAGTGATTATGGTGCTGACACGTGGCGCTCTCTGGTGGCTTGCGCCAACCCAGGAGCGCAACAGCGCAGTTTTGCAAGTGCAAGGCACTGTTTCAATAACTTGATCCAATTTTGGATTCAAGAAAAGAATCTTTAAGATTCCAGAACCAATGGTTCATAAAAAGTGCAAGGCACTATTTTTATTTGTTTTTATTGAAGATCATTGATCTTGTTCTTAGATCAATGATCTATTCAGAAGAAATTCTTCTATTTTAAAGGTTTTTTACCTTTTTCTTGAGTTTCTTTTCAAGTTTCTTCAGAGTTGAAGTTCTTGATGATTCTTGATGTTGATTATGTTTTGAGTTGGGGTCTAGGGGTCTTTATATAGTGCCCATAGATTTGTTAGGTTTGTTAAAGAGATCATTCTCTGAGTGATTTGGGGAATTTTCCCCACCGTTGGATCTTTGATCCAAGGGCTTCTGTTTTACAGAAGGCAATCTTCTTGTTTTAACAAGAACAGAAGGATCTTTCTAGAATTTTAATTCTGTTTGGCGCAAACGCCCTAGCGCGTGACACGTGTCACGCAGCGTAGATTTCAGCATAACTGCGCTGACACGTGTCGCGCAGCGCAACTGCGCTTGCGCAACCGCGCTGACACGTGTCGCGCAGCGCACAGCGCAGCGCAACTGCGTTTGCGCAACCGTGCTGACACGTATCGCGCAGCGCACAGCGCAGCGCAACTGCGTTTGCGCTGACACGTGTCGCGCAGCGCAGCGCTTGTGCAACTGCGTTTGTGCTGACACGTGTCGCGCAGCGCAGCGCTTGTGCAACTGAAGCGTTGCTTCCGTTAATTTTTGTTTTAAATAGAGCTTTGCTCTGATTGGGCGCGCTGCCTTGGGCGCTGCGCTGACGTATCATCTTTTGACACATGGCGCGTTACGCGCAGCGCAAGGAATTTGAAGCGTTGCTTCAAATTTTGAATTTTTGAAATTCAAACAGAGCTTTGCTCTAATTGGGGAAAACAAATGCCTCCCCACCGTTGCGCTCACGTGGCGCGCACGTGAGTGCAGCGGTGGCAAGATCCTGAATATAAGAATATAAGAATCTTCATCTTTGGGGGTCGTGGTACAACCAAATTATCATGGGTCGACGGAGCTTTTCGTGCGCAGTACCATCAGAGCCTATTACGGCGATCCACTATGCCAACCCACCCCCGGTGCAATATGCCGTGAAGATGGTCGATTGGACTTCAAAGGGCTTTCTTCATCCTGCTATAGATGCAATATCGGTTCAGCGTCCTATGGTTTTGGATATCCTGGGACGCCGTATTTGTCAAGGCGAGGCGCGATCTTGGGGGCCATCATATAACATAGGTCTGATCCCCCGCCATCCGATCGGCTATCTGCCATGGGCTCGCTACATTCTGTCGGCGAAGAAGTCGCAGTTGATAAGGCTAGGGTTGTACACTGCAGTTTACGTTTTCCTCTTCCAATATCCCACGCTTCCTACCTGGTGGTTTAAGGCCTTTTTGGAGCAGTGGAACATTCCTACTCACACTTTCCTCGCAATGGACCGAGAAGTGTCGATTTCTTTGGAGGAATTCACAGAGGTCTCTGGCTTACCGGTTATAGGGGAGCACTATGAGGAGTTGCTTCCTACAGACGAGTATGTTTTCAGTGCTAAGCTGACAGTAAGGGGCCTCACTCCGGAGAATGCTGTTCAACATCAATTTCCCAGCTTGATCAAAGTGTTGAACATCTATGAGGCCCTTTTTATCGAACGTGGGAGTCGCGAGCTTCGAGGATTTCATCAGTTGATTCCTTCACCCAAACGTCCTCTCGGCAGAAGCTGTTAAGTTTGCCACACTTGATGACCCTTTCGGTATAGGTTTGGATAACCTGCCGGCGAAGGAAATAGACCAAAAGGGTTTTTTCCTTCCTAACTCCCCGACTGTGTCTTTTGCGGAAGCTGCAGCCCCTGGGATGGACGAGGAGGCATTCTTCTTAGGATTTCTTGGGCTATGGCTGAGTTGGTTTGCGCTCCCGATGCATTCTCGCCATATGCGGCCCTCTGTCTTTTACCCAGCTCACCGGATGACCATTGTAGTAAAAGTGGCTGTTGGGATCGCCGGCTTGGCACACCTGTATCACGGCCTCAGTCAAGCGGCGGATGCTAATGAGCCTGGGGTACTGCACGTGATCTTCCCGATGCACTACTTCGTATCATGGCTCGAGCTACATACATCGGGCGTCTTCGGTATGCACAAAAGGCCCTCGTTCTATGATAGGTGCAGCTTCCCTCGAATCATACAGCTGATTGGCGCCTCAATTGTGACTCCATCGCCATGGAATGCCAGGGGTTTGCTCCTTTGCCCCCACACCGTTGGAGACGGGGTGTCTTTCATTGACAAAGTGCTGACTATTGGAAAGACATCTACCACTGCAGTGTGGCCATTGCAAGATACTTTCAAAGATGGAACCTCAGTTTTGACGGCCCGGGAGACCCTCCAATTATATTCCATCTGACCGAGCTTCCTGGTGTTTAGGCAGAACGGTACGACGATTTTCATGAGATACAACCCGCATCATTTCGCCCAACAACTGAGCTACAATCAAAGGGTACCATTAGAGGCTTTCCTATCGGAACCTGCTGCTACTGAAGAAGGGATGGAGAACGCGCTGTATCACTTCATGCGTCTGAATACGGGTTCTCACTTTTTTATCAGCGAGCCGGCTTGTGCCCCATGAATCCTCAATGTATATACAGAATGGTACAATCATTCGACGGGAGCCATTATAAAGGAAGAAAAGCGATTACTGGTCGACCGTAAGGGTGTGCCTCCTGGTAGTGACCGCAAAGCCCCTCTGGTGCTAAGGACCCCGGTAGTTCCTTCGCTGAAAGATGCTAGAGTCGGACCACCGCGTATGCAGAGTCCTCCATATGGATTGTCGCTTCCCGATACTGCAGATATACCACCAGCGCCCCGGGCTCCAGCGGAGACAGTAGTTGTGGCTTCGCCGGAGTCTGGTGTGGGCGCAGACATCGGGACCCGCCGCCCCAAGGTGCCTGCAAAGTGCAAGTCGATCCCGGGTGCACCTAGGGCTGGTAGGCAGAAGAGGAAAAAGAAGTCGCTCTTCGCAGCTGACGTTGCGTTCGGTCAGGAACCCCACGCTCCTTATAGCAAGGGCCTGGGTGAGTATAGGACCAACAGGGGGTTAGTCATGCCGCCGGATGACACGGACTTGGCGTCCGCCATCGCAGCTTCAGAGCGATTGGCGAGGCGCGACGCGTGGCTAGCTAAGCTTGCGCAATCGGGTAATCATTAGTCGCATTTTTTTTATTGCATCATATCTTTATTATTGCCTTTGACTAACGTTTTTTCCCCTCTTTTCTTCAAACAGGCATCACCACTGAAGAAGCCATTGCTGCTTCCCTCAAAACTTTCCAAGAGGAGGAACGACTCAGAGCGTCCTTAGGCCTTGGTACATTTTGATTCATCAAGTCTTTATTCTCCTTTTGTTATGGTCGATATAATCCCCCTTTTTTTTATATCGCAGGAACCACAATGCCGGTCCTGCTAGGTGACGCGGAGACTCTTCCCGGGCCAGCCACTGATGTTTCGGCCTCTTCAGGGCTACCGCGAGAGACCCGACTTGAAGAGCCGATGAGAGATGCCTTGAAGGCTCTGGAGGAAACTCTAAACGAGGACGACGACACCGTGATGAAGGAAGCGTCGAAGAGGTCCATTGCGACGGCCCGGGAAGAGAGGAAGCGGTTGAGGCGTGAAGCAAAGGCACGCAAGGCTTCTTTGGCCATTGGAGCGGGCCCAAGCACCGTCCCTCATGCTGATACTCCCTCAGAAGAGCCCCCGGTTGCCTTGTCTACAGCTCACAGACAGGCGGTGCGCGCAAATAGGGAGGCTAACGATAAATCCACCTCAGGTAATATTTCTTTCAAAATTTTGTTGTAAGAATAATAAATCTGTCGGTTCTTATATATTATGTCCTGCAGGGCCAAGTCCAACCGAGGGAAAGGCGGAGACCGTCGAACCTGAGGGGCCATAGGAAGAGGTATTGGTCGAACCCGAACCGATGGCGGACAACACGACCGGGATTGCCGGGCCCGAGCTAGTGGCTGACGAAATGGTCACGCCCACTATGCCTGAGAAGGTGGCCGATGCCGAGCCCGAGGCAGCAGCGGACGGAGTACCTGAGACTGATGACCCCGTGGCAACGGTGGACGAGACGGCCGCGACTGCTGAGCCCTAGGGAGTAGCGGGTGAGGTGGACATGATTCTTGAGGATGAGCGGACCGCTCTTTCTCAAGAGTCTGGCAATGCTCCGATTATTGCTCTCCCCGCCTATGGCCCTCCGCCGTCTCCTGGCCTCGCGAGCACGACGACGGCCCCCGTGGAGTCTGGAGATGAGGTCACGGGTGGTGGACTTATGTCGATGGAGGAGGGAGACGCCTCTGTCTCGGCTGGAGGCTCATCAGGTAAATTTCGGATTACCGTCCTCTTTTTTATCTTGCAATCTTTCCTGACAGGTTTATCCTTGTTTTTTAACGCAGGTGCGGCCAGTGCCGATGCTCCATTGTTCGAGGGAGCGCCGTCAACTACTGCCTTGGCGGTGGTCACCTCTCAGCCCTCCCTTATACCATCGAAGATATTGGAAGGTATAGGTTTGCAACTTATTAGTTTTATCTTTCAGATGCATAATTTATGTACTAAAGTCGTACTGTTGTGTCTTTTCAGGAGTGCTTTTTGATCATCTTTATCAGGTGTTGCTCCCACACTTCTCCTTCCTATCTGAACTCGCTTCTCCCTCTAGTGGCGCTGGTGAGTATAGTTTCCGACTGATATCTTTCTTTTTCAGTGATGGAATTATTTCTAACTCTTTCTCGTCCTGACTGCAGTGCTACAAATTGAAGGAGGGGATGAAAGATCGGCCGCGCCACCAGCCCTTCCGGCTTTGCCACCTGCTGCAATTGGTATAGCAAACTATCGCATTGATAACCCCCCTTTTTTATTTCTTGAACCGTTATCTAATCGTATCTTGTTTTATCAGCTGTCATTCCGGTCTCGGCACCTTTTGAGTCTCGTGTCACAATGCCGGCAGGCCCTTTCTTGAGACGTCCATCCTCGAAAGGCGCCGCGAATAGTCTACGCATGTTAAGCGACTACATCGAGGAACTCGACGTCGAGACTCCTACGTCTGCCGCAGATTTTGCTACGGCGGTTAACCCAATGCTGGTGATACTCGTAAACTTCCATAACGAGGGCATCGTCGCGTCTTGGGTTAATCACTGCAGGGAGATCGAGGCTCGCCTGAATCAGTTGGAGTCGATGCGTCCTGCCCCTGAGGTTTTGGCCATGAGTACCCAACGGGCAGCATGGCTCGAGCAAAGCACTTCTCATTTCCGCCATTTGGAACAAGAAGCATCTTTAAGGCTGAAGGAATGTCAGGAGTCTTCAAGCGAAACTACTCGCCTACGTGCTGAAGTTGAGGCGAACGTTGCCAAGGTGAAGGCTGTCTTCGAGGGCTTTCTGGAGCGTATCTCTAATGGGGTAGCACTGAAGCGGAAGCTTGATGCTGCCGAGCGTGATGCCCAAGGCCGCGAAGCAGCTCAGCAGGCCGTTAGGGAGAAGCTTGCATCTCTCTTGCAGCAAAGGGCTCAGGTGGAGGCAGAACTGGCGGTGGTGGCCGTTCAGGAAAAGGCATGGAAGGAAGTGTGCGAACAACTGATAGAGCTATTTAAGACGCTTCCTTCCCAGTAGCTGCCTTTGTATCAATGTATTCGTAAAATTTTTCTTTTTTCAAATAATATGTATCCATTCTTTATTCTTTTGTACGATTCACCTTGTATTTGATTGAAGTTAATAAATAACGATACACATTTTTTCTTTGCAATGTCTTTCTCCCCTTTCTCTTATTATCGGCGTGCTGTCTTAACAAACACGGTTGACAGATAATAGAGTAAACATTTTAGTTTTTTTTAAAGAAATAACGATGGCTTAGGCCTCAGGTTCAGATCTGCCGCCTAAGACTTTTCAACTCCATGAGCCATGAGGGTCCCATAGAGACTTTTCTCCCTACAGATCGAGAGGATCTCGTAGGTGTATTTTCTCCTTAGGAATCGTGAGGATTCCTAAGTGCGTTTTCTCTTATAAGTCGTAAGGATCCTATAAGAGAATTTTCCTTCTTACGAGTCTAGAGGACCCGTAAGTGGTTGTTTCCCTCCTTATCGAAATTCTACTTTGGAGAGTGAGACTCGTGAATAGTATGCAAGAGACCGTTTTAGACCGACTTGCAGGGTCCCAGTGCTCAGGAAACAAGTTTTTTAATCCCTGCTGCCTGAGGCTTTATCTTGCAAGTTGAGACGAATCGGGAATTTCTCGCGGAGACACTGGTTTCTCTGCGAGCCGAGGCGAATCAGGAGGTTCTCATCAAGGACGCTAGTTTCCCTGAGTTGAGGAGTTTTCCAAGGACACTTGTTTCCCTGGTGTTGAAACAAATCGAGAATTTCTCGTGGAGACGCTAGTTTCTCTGCGGGTCGACGCGAATCAGGATTTTCTTCGTCAAGGACACTTGTTTCCCTGAGTCGAAGGATTTTGCCGAAGACACTGGTTTCTTCGGGGTTGAAACAAACCGGGAATTTCTCGCGGAGACACTGGTTTCTCTGCGAGCCGACGCAAATCAGGAGGCTCTCATCAAGGACGCTAGTTTCCCTGAATTGAGGTATTTGCCAAGGACACTTGTTTCCCTGGGTTTGAAACGAATCGAGAATTTCTCGCGGAGACGCTAGTTTCTCTGCGGGTCGACGCGAATCAGGATTTTCTTCATCAAGGACACTGGTTTCCCTGAGTCGAAGGATTTTGCCGAAGACACTGGTTTCTTCGGGGTTGAAACGAACCGGGAATTTCTCGCGGAGACACTGGTTTCTCTGCGAGCCGACGCGAATCAGGAGGCTCTCATCAAGGACGCTAGTTTCCCTGAGTTGAGGAGTTTGCCAAGGACACTTATTTCCCTGGTGTAGAAACGAATCGAGAATTTCTCGCGGAGACGCTAGTTTCTCTGTGGGTCAACGCGAATCAGGATTTTATTCGTCAAGGACACTTGTTTCCCTGAGTCGAAGGATTTTGCCGAAGACACTGGTTTCTTCGGGGTTGAGACGAACCGGGAATTTCTCACGGAGACACTGGTTTCTCTGCGAGCCGATGCGAATCAGGATGCTCTCATCAAGGATGCTAGTTTCCCTGAGTTGAGGTATTTGCCAAGGACACTTGTTTCCCTGGGGTTGAACCGAGTCGAGAATTTCTCACAGAGACGCTAGTTTCTCTGCGGGTCGACGCGAATCAGGATTTTCTTCGTCAAGGACACTGGTTTCCCTGAGTCGAAGGATTTTGCTGAAGACACTGGTTTCTTCAGGGTTGAAACGAATCGGGAATTTCTAATGGAGACACTGGTTTCTCTGCGAGCCTATGCGAATCAGGATGCTCTCATCAAGGACGCTAGTTTCCCTGAGTTGAATTGATCTGTGGTGGTCTTTCAGGTTTTATATAAGTTACCGTCAAGACCGTGAAGCTAGGAATTTGATCTTCGCTTTGTTTGCTGGCACTGCGTCTGCTGTATTGAGACGAATGTCGCGGTTGTCTCTAGGCTGTTGGTGAACCGTCGAGATTTGGTTTAGCTTTCCGGCAGAGCCTGTTGGGAAGGTGCGGTTCCCTCTTAGTTTGTGCCCTTGGATTGTATACAGGGATCGATGTGATCTCAACTGTAGGGCAAAAGTTTCATTCATTTTTATTGTTTTATTTCCGCGATGCTCTATCATTTCAGCTTTTATATCGTGAAGGTCGCGATTGCCCAATCATTTCGGCTATTATTCGCGGTGCCCAATCATTTCGGCTATTTATTTTATTTTTACTCGCTTTTTTTTATTGCGAGTTGCCCAATCATTTCGGTTGTTTTATATGCATACGTTCTTACTTGCTGCTTTTTATTGCAAGTTGCCCCATCATTTCGGCTATTTCGTATGCATGTGCGGCCTACCGGCTTTTCACCGTAAACCTGAAATTAAACACCGGTTTCGGCATCAGCATCGCTACAACTGGGATGTTGCCAGGAGCGAATCATCATTTTCCTCTGTCGATGTCGAACAAAGGTGGCTCAGCGAACAGGGTTAAGGTCCTGTCGACTAAGGATTTTAACTTCATGAGCCGTAAGGGTCTCACAAAGGTATTTCTCCCTACAAGTCGTGAGGATCTTGTGGGTGTATTTTCTCCTTAGGAATCATGAGGATTCCTAAGTGTATGTTCCTCTGTAAGTCGTAAGGATCCTACAAGAGGGTTTTCTCCTTGTAAATCGAGAGGACCTACAAGGGTTGTTCATCATGCATACATATCCCCAGTCACAGATGGTACTTGGTTAGGGAAATGTTTATTCGCGTCCGTGGATTGTATACAAGGGTCAGTATTGAACCACTTGTAGGGCAAAATCAAAGGTTGTGGAGGTTGCTTAAGTACAGGTTTAGGTCTCTGTAACTTAAGACTTTCAAATCTTATGAGCCGTGAGGGTCCCATAAGAGAGTTCTCCTTGGGAGTCGTGAGGATCTCGCAAGCGTATTTTCTCCTTAGGAATCGTGAGGATCCCTAAGTGGGTTGCTCCTTTGTGAGTCGTAAGGATCTCACGCGGGTGGTTTCTCCTTACAAGGTCGAGAGGACCCTGTAAGTGTCCTTTAACGAGGTTGCGCCCTTTCAGGTTTCATAAACACTCGCCGGTAGTCCGGCTGTTTTTACTCACGGAGCCCTTTCGGGTTTTCATCCGTACCCCTTTTGCTTATGGACATACCCGTTTTTTTATTCTTTTTATTTTTATATATTTTTTTACGAGGTCGCGCCCTTTCGGGTTTTCACGAACACTCGCCGGTCGCCCTGCTGTTTTTACTCACGGAGCCCTTTCGGGTTTTCATCCGTGCCCATTTTGCTTATGGACATACCGTTTATTATATATATATATTATATATATATATATATATATATATATTTATCTCGTCAGCCTAAGAATGCTGCGGTAGTAGTTTAAAAATGTTTCGGTCCATCGTTAGTTTAAGGACGTTTCGGTCCGCCATTAGTTTAAGGACGTTTCGGTCCATCATTAGTTTAAGGACGTTTCGGTCCGTCAAGGAGAAGGCTGGCTATCGCTTATAAATTTTGAGCTTAGGAAGATAGAGAGCGGACATAGTCGTCGTCATCTATCATTGACCTAGGTGATAACTCGCTAAGCGTAGTATTTCTTTAGGAATCGACCATTTATTGGCCTGTAAGGCCTTTCACCGTGCATATCCATGAGTAGATAGGCTCCACCCTGGTAAACCTTGTCTATGATGTACGGGACTTCATAGTTTGGCTCGAATTTTCCCCGCTTGGCGCGATTGGGGATCATAGGCCTTTTGACCACTAGCACGAGTTCGCCTTGGCGGAATGTCCTCGGCCGGGTCAATCTTTCATATGAGCGCGTTATCTTTGCTTTATAAGCCTCTAGATTTTGTTGCGCTATGAGCCGGGTTTCATCAAGGGCATCAAGCTCCTCAAGCTGAAGGTGAGCATTTTCTTCGTCCGTCAGCTCGTAGTGGACTGCCACTCGTAGAGAGGGTAACTCTATCTCGAGAGGGAGTACTGCTTCTGTACCGAATACCAACGCATATGGCATTGTGTTTATGGCTGTCTTGAACGTAGTTCGATACGCCCAGAGAGCTTCTTGCAATCTCTCATGCCAGTCCTTCTTATTTTGGGATACCGTTTTCTTCATGATCTTTATCAAGGTCTTGTTGAATGCCACAGCTAGACCGTTAGCTCGCGGATTATAAACCGAGGAATATCTCCAGTCTATATAGTGTTGTTGCGCGAAACGACTGATTTTGTGGCTTCTGTATGCTGGCCCGTTATCGGAGATAATCCGTCTCGGAGTTCCAAACCGATAGACGACGTGCGTCTTGAAGAAATAGAGGATATTCTCCGTCTTTACTTCCCTCAGCGGTACTGCTTCTGCCCATTTGGAGAAATAATCAGCCGTCGCCAAGATGAATCGATGTCTGATTGATTCGATTTCGGATGTGTCGGTATTTAGAAAATTGTTAGAAATCATAACAAAAAATATTTGACCGCAATCAATAACGGTGTCGAATGTAGCGCATTAGTAAGTGCGGATCGTCCATAGAGAAAGTGTAATCGTTCGTGTTTCGAATTAGATGAATTGAAACTTTAAAGAAAAGAAAACAAACAATTCATGATTTGTAATTGAAGTTCAAGAATTAGAAAATCTAGATCTAATAACAAGAAAACGATAGAATCAAGAATTGAGAATTTGTTGATTTTCCAAACCAAATATCAAGAATCGAAATAAGGCTCGTAGGAATCGATCGGATCTATAGATGTGATGTAATCTAGCGATGACATATTCTTATCCTTCGATGAATTGATACTAGATCGATGATGATCGACGAGAATTAGGGATTTCTAGTGAAACTATGGTTTCATCATTTATCCCTTGTTCCTTCATCGATATCATTCACATTCTAGCCTCTAGTAAATTCAAGAATCGATCGTGGATCCCTAATTTCGAGCGATCACAATCAAGAAAGCATCGCAACGAAAGTAGGTCGTCGATTCTTCAATTTGCCAGGGTTTACAAAACTCGTAGGACTTAAAAATCGTTTTAAGATTTGTTACATCATCATTCTATTGATCGTCTCGACTCCTTTTCGAGCGGAGTTTTACTCAAACATCACAACAAGAACTACAATCACAAATTGAGATCGAATCATGATGCAAGAATTTAAAGAAAGCAAGATTAAAGAATTTCACCTTTTATTTATATCAGCAATTCCGTTACAATCACTCAAGAACTACAAGAGGAAGAACTCGATCGTCGATTTGGCTTCGCTCGTCTCCTTGAGTCGCGGATCGGCTTGGATCACTTGATCGATTGAAGATCGGCTCCGCTCCTAAAAGGATGTAGGCTTCTCGCTTGATTGGTACTCGAGATCTTGATATTGGCTTGGATTTAGAATTAGGGCTACAAGATGTGTCACTCAACTTGTAGATGGAAGAATTGGGGAAGATGATGATTTTTTTGATTAGCCATTAACCCTAGATCTAAGCTCTCTTTTATAGACCATCCAAAACCCTAGATCTAGGATTTCAAATTTGAATTTCCCTCCAAAAGTTTGTTAAGGAGAGCCTTCTAGAAATAGTTTGTTAAGCCAAGCCTTCTAGATGAGCCACGTGGAGTTTCTATAATGTTCTGGAAGCTTGGTCCGTTAGCTGAGACACGTGTAGGAAA
Source organism: Agapanthus africanus (assembly GCA_030015575.1). Taxonomy (NCBI): domain Eukaryota; kingdom Viridiplantae; phylum Streptophyta; class Magnoliopsida; order Asparagales; family Amaryllidaceae; genus Agapanthus; species Agapanthus africanus. The sequence continues at coordinate 46,203,086 of JASDDO010000006.1, forward strand.
TATGGGGAACTGAAGCCATCAAGCTGCCGCGGTTCCGCGGCGCAAGCTGGTTCCCGCCGCGGAACCGCGGCGCTTGTGAAGCTTTAGGGATTGGAACTTCTGGGATTTTCTGATACTGGCATTTAGGCCTTTTTGTGATATGTTGAATTATGTTTTTCCCTCTAGATTGCTACCAGATCTCAAAATTTTGAGTTGGTGTATTTTTGATCAGCTCTTTTCCCAATTTTGGCTTTGCTCCTGCAATTTCCTGCACAATTTCTCGAGACAAGAGTTGCGCTATACAAGAATGATGCGATGCCATGATAAACACACAATTTCCCTCGAAATGCCGGTTTTAGATTATAACACATGCAATCTGGTATTTCAGGACTGTTTTGCTAATATGTGCAATATGAATACCGAACACTTCTAGATGAGTGCAAATGATAAGGAAATTGCCGTGTTAAAAATGCAGTATTTTCGACTGATCAAATTCCCCCAAACTTATTTTCGGTCGTCTCGAGCGAATTGTTTTATTAAAAAGAGAAGGAGAAAATAAAGAAAAAGAAAAACTAACTAGCACACTTTCGTAGGCAACACGATTGCACTGAGCATGTGCAACAAGGCTTTAAACCTCTAGGTGTCCCTAGTAGGAGGAGTGTTGTCTCCTGAGGGTTTTCAGCGGATTGCACCCACAAAATCCAATAATAAAAGGAAGATCATGAATATTACATTTAAAGAAAAAATTGTAAAAGAAAGACTTTGAAAATTAGGGTTTCCAACTAAGCTAGCTTTTTGGTTGTCATGAGCCCTATCTTAATAGTCATGAAAAGATGTCAGAAATCACGTCTCCCCTCAATAAAACATCATATTTATTCTTCATTCCTATCTTCATTCCAAACATCGATCATATAACCCTGCGTGTGTGTAAAGACATCCCTACACCCGGAGAATTCAATTCAAGCTATCATACTCTTGTCCATCTGCCTCAGTACTTTTTAATTAATGAATGTTTAGATGATATTGCTCAGACACTTTCATGCGACCCTTAACACTTCTTGAGGTACTAACCGACCGATTACTCATGTGCTTGCTTATTTGGTGTTTTTCCTCGTCTTGCACCACCTAAGGCTTAGCAGTGACTCCCAGACCAGCTGGCCTTAGGGCACTAGATGAAGAGGCACCCTCGCTATATTTTTTTATTGCTGCCTTGGCGATAACAAAACCAGTATTCATTTTTTCTCACCACTTTATATTTTCTTTATTTTTTATTTTATTTCCTTCATACATCGGCTTTAAGACAAGAGCATTTCAAGGTATCCTCTACTATCCCGGGCTTCAAGACGTGTGTAAGTGCGAATAGCAGGGTATCAACGTTCAAAATGTTTGGCTTCCAGAATAGGAACTATTTTTCAGATTTATTTTTATTCTCAGATTAGTGACTTCCTTCATCTTACTAACCCTTGGGACAACGGCTCATAACTACTTATTACTAGTTCGTTTAAGAAAACTTCTAATTTTCTTAGTTTTCTTAAATTTTTCTAATCTCATGGAAGTAATTTTTCACTATCTAATTTTTTATTATCTTATTTATGTACAAAATTTTTATTTTTATATTTTTTTTTTGAAATTTTTTAAATTTTTATAGGTTTTTTCAAAAATGTTTTGTGCTTTTGCAAAGTATGATGCAAATGATGCGAAAATAAGCACAAACCTCCCCCAAACTTGTTTTCAATAGTGTCCTCATTGTTGCTATCTGCTAAATCTCGAAAAACCTGTAAGCTTGGGAGGGAATTTATTAATGGGGGCAAAATATTTAAGTGAAGATCCTTCCCCAAACTTATTTTTGGCTCAAAATTTTGTAAAAATTTTCTTTTCAAGAGCCAGAAAGAAATGCCCCCCCAAACTTGAGTTATGCAATATTAATCTTTTGAAAATCACATGAGGGGGTCAAAAATCATTGGTCGATGCCAAGCTTTGCAAAGACCGAAGGTTAACACCAACCATTCAAAATTTTTATCAATGCAGTGCTCTGGTTGGTGGAAGAAGAAGTGGGGAAAGGTTAAGTGGTGGAATAGAATGTGTGTGCGTCTTATTTTGGAGAGACGATGCAGTGAATGTGATGGATTGCTCGCATTCTTTTTATAGTTCAGAAGAAGGGGTGGAGGTTCAATTTCATTGATTGGGAGATGATTCATCTCAACACCCGTGTCATTCAAAAATGCAAGTTCATCAGCGAAGATCTCCTCAAAAGTTCCATCTATACCCCGATGAATAATGTCATCACAAAGTGCGGGGTGATCTTCAGACTCTAAAAACAGTTCATAATCGGTGTTAGTTGTTGACCCGGACAACTCGGTGGAAGAGTCCGTATGTGTATGATACATAGTAGGGTCAAACAATAACGTATGAAAAGAGTCAAGATCAGTATCATAGGGATCATCAAATTCGCTGCTGTCGACATCCATTAAGTCGACAGAACAGACCTGAGCAGTAGGTTCGGAGGGTACACTTCTCAACTTGTAAATGTTCAGCTCTATTGATCTATTCCCGAAAGATAGGGTCATAGAACAGTTACGACAGTTGATGATAGCATTGGAAGTGGCCAAAAAGGGGCGACCTAAAATCACCGGAATTTGATTCCGTGGGTTCGCTACAGGCTGTGTATCAATTACAATAAAATCCACAAGGAATACAAATTCCCCGATTTTTATTAATACATCCTCCAGTTCACCCCTAGGTTTGGTGATTGATCGGTCAGCCATCTGGAGAGTTATGCTCGAGGGCTTTAACACTCCGATTCCTAGTTGCTCATAGACTGAATATGGAAGCAAGTTAACACTAGTGCCAAGGTCTAGTAGAGCACGGTTGATGTGTTTTTCCCCAATAGAAATAGAAATAGTAGGACAGCCAGGGTCCTTACGTTTCCTTGGTACTTGTTGGGGGAAAGCCGTGTCTACTTTCTTTGCCATGAATATCTTCTTGGGCACTTGGGTCTTTTTCTTCTTAGTGCAAAAGTTCTTGAGGGTTTTCGCATAGGACATAACTTGTTGGATGGCATCTAGGAGAGGGATGTTGATGTTAACTTGCTTAAACATGTCCATAATCTTCTCCATATGTGCACTCGATTTGTTAGCCCTTAACCGATTAGGATAAGGTGCTTTAGCAATAAGCGCTGGGTCCATCATAGGAGAAGGAAATGTGTGTGGACCCGATCCCAGAATAGAAGTGGGGATCGTTCGTGGAGAACTAGAAGAGATGGGCTGAGGTGGCGAGCCTTGTGGGAAATGAAGAATAGGCTCGCAAGAAGGTGGTGGGGTAGAAGAACTGGGGTCAGAATTAGAAGTAGAAGTGGAAGGAAAGGTCTCAGCCGGGGTATCATCGATTGATTTTTCAGTGTCATCAATCTCTTCCCCAACATGATTGTCAAGCACTCTTTCAGATCTCAACGTGATTGCATTCACAAGATGTGAATAGCCAGGATTGGGCAAAGGTTGAGCTGGAAGTTTCCCTTTCTCTCTTGCACTCATTTCGGCTTTTAGTTGTGCAATTTGTGCTTCCATCGATTTGATATTCTTATTTTGAGAGACAATGATCTTCATCACATTCTCGACGGAAGATTGCAAACTTGCCGTCCCTTGGATGGATTGTTTCATGAAAGTATCCAAGTTTTGTGCTAGTGCAGAGGTATTATCTGTACCGGTCAATTGCAAAGAGTTTTTATGTGGAGCAAAAGTGTTGGCCGGATTTTGGAAGTTTTGTGATTGGAAGGGGTGCTGACTCAATTGAAGTGGTGGTTGCTGTTGTGGTGGAGGGACCCTTTGGAAATTGTTTTGGGTTGGAACCGTGTCTTGAGATTGTGATTGGTTCCAAGCAAAGTTAGGGTGATTCCTCCAACCCTGATTATATGTGGAAGAAAAAGGATCGTTTCTAGGTCTTTGAAATGCGGCATTGGTATACTCGTGACCTTGAAACGGAGAATTTCGTGGACATTCTTCCGTCAAATGAGAAGGATCAGAACAACATCCACATACAGTTTTGGAGAGTGATATTTGATTTAGGGCGGCGGCTAAAAATTTGTTTTCCATATTGTCGAATTTCTTGTGTAAAGCTGAAATTTCAGCTCTAACTCCCATGGAAATATCATTTCCATCCCTAGACGATTGACTCACACCTTCCCACTGTAAAGATTTTTCAGCGAAATCTTCTTTGAATTTCCAGGCTTCCCCATCATCTTTGGTCATGAAGTTGCCTTGACACATGGATTCAAGGGTCTGTCTTGTGTTAGGATTAATGCTCTCATAAATGATTCTGCACAGTTCCCATCTAGGGATTCCGTGATGTGGACATTGGACTAACAGATCCTTGAAGCGTTCAAGATATTTTGAAAATGGTTCATTTGGAAGCTGGGTGAATTGATTTATTTCGCTACAGACTCGAGCTGTTTTATGATGTGGGTAGAATTTCTTAAGGAATGCTTTGACGAATTCTTCCCAATTTGAAATGGAATGTGCGGTAGTGTTATACAGCCACTTCTCGGCTATATCGCACAAGGTGAATGGGAGAAGACATAGACGCATAGCATCCATAGAAAGCTGTGAGGTACCCATCATTGCGCATACATTTTCAAATTTGGTGATAAAGGCATATGCGTCTTCAGACTCGAGACCGTGAAATTTTGGTAGAAGGTTGATGTATTGGGGTTTAATTTCAAAATTTTCCCCGTCGGCTGGTGGAATGGAAAGACAGGTCGAAAGAGGACCTCGTCTAGGATAGCACCTCTCTTGGAGAGAGATGCGGGGTGGATTCTGCGCACCAACGGACGGCGACAGAGTAGTGGTAAAGAAGTTCGATGGAGACGAATCCATCGATGTGGGTGTGGTGGTGGGTAAAGAAAAGGTAAATGTAGAAATACTGACTTCTGAGTCGATCAGGGGAAACGCGGACTAAACGGGCACTAGAATCCCGTGTCCAGCCTATCTTGCACTAAAAAGGGTTAATACAAGTGGCAGCGTGACTTATAATTAGGGGAAATGAATGAATGAATGCGGTGTTTGTTTTGAAAAAAATGGACGGATTTTTGAAAAAAAATGATGCAAGCACAACAAATGCAACACATAAAACCCTAATTCTAGGGGTCACCTAGGTCAAATCTCTAGACCGCTCCTAACTTCCAAAAGACAAGTCGTAGGATAAATCCTCCACTGCCTCTTTGTCTCTCCTGTGGCCAGGTAAGTGCCAGGTAAGTGGGAGGTTCTCCACTACGTAAGTAGTGGGCCTAATTAAGTAACCACTAGCCTTCGACACACTTGCCTTAGACACCACAAAAGAAACGCGGATAAGCAATGAATTACCCACGGCCTTCTCTTGTCCTAAGTGAGCGCGACGGTCCTTAGAGTCATCTCTAGATCTTTTTTAGTTAATGAGGGTTATGCGGATGCAAGTTTGTGATTTTCGGGGCTTAGGAAGGGTAATGAACTCCCCACCTAATCTGGATTTGGCCGTGCCCTTTAAATTCCGTATTAATATGCAAACAACCAAAAATCAAAACACGCACAATTTATTTGCTTTTGCGGCGTAGCGATTATTTGCAAAGATACCTTCACAAATTGTTAATTAGAGCAGACAGAGGAGGAGATAAGAAAGTTAGAGACTCACAGAGCAAATTTGGTGGAGTGATGACATCACCACGCGGCGGAATCGCGGTGGAAGCTGGCTAATACCGCGGAATCGCGGCGCTTTGAAAAGATCACTGCACTGAAATTTTTAGTACTATTCCTGTTCATCTTAAGAGCTCTCTGGACTTCTCTGAAATTTTTTTCCACAGCTCCACAAATTCCAGATTTCCTCGCAACAAATCACAACAACACGTTTAGGGTTTGTGCGAATTTAGATCTAAAAATATGGATGGAATAAACTTTTCAACTCAAATTTCAAAATACGAACAATTAGCGCACTATCCACGGCAACAGCGCCATTTGATTGATTCGATTTCGGATGTGTCGGTATTTAGAAAATTGTATAGAAATCACAACAAAAAATATTTGACCGCAATCAATAACGGCGTCGAATGTAGCGCGTTAGTAAGTGCAGATCGTCCACAGGGAAAGTGTAATCGTTCGTGTTTCAAATTAGATGAATTGAAACATTAAAGAAAAGAAAACAAACAATTCATGATTTGTAATTGAAGTTTAAGAATTAGAAAATCTAGATCTAATAACAAGAAAACGATAGAATCAAGAATTGAGAATTTGTTGATTTTCCAAACCAAATATCAAGAATCGAAATAAGGCTCATAGGAATCGATCGGATCTATAGATGTGATGTAATCTAGCGATGACGTATTCTTATCCTTCGATGAATTGATACTAGATCGATGATGATCGACGAGAATTAGGGATTTGTAGTGAAACTAGGGTTTCATCATTTATCCCTTGTTCCTTCATCGATATCATTCACATTCTAGCCTCTAGTAAATTCAAGAATCGATCGTGGATCCCTAATTTCGAGCGATCACAATCAAGAAAGCATCGCAACGAAAATAGGTCGTCGATTCTTCAATTTTCTAGGGTTTACAAAACTCGTAGGACTTAAGAATCGTTTTAAGATTTGTTACATCATCATTCTATTGATCGTTTTGACTCCTTTTCGATCGGAGTTTTACTCAAACATCACAACAAGAACTACAATCACAAATTGAGATCGAATCATGATGCAAGAATTTAAAGAAAGCAAGATTAAAGAATTTCACCTTTTATTTATATCAACAATTCCATTACAATCGCTCAAGAACTACAAGAGGAAGAACTCGATCGTCGATTTGGCTTCGCTCGTCTTCTTGAGTCGCGGATCGGCTTGGATCACTTGCTCGATTGAAGATCGGCTCCGCTCCTAAAAGATTGTAGGCTTCTCGCTTGATTGGTACTCGGGATCTTGAATTTGGCTTGGATTTAGAATTAGGGTTACAAGATATGTCACTCAACTTGTAGATGGAAGAATTGGGGAAGATGATGATTTTTTTGATTAGCCATTAACCCTAGATCTAGGCTCTCTTTTATAGACCATCCAAAACCCTAGATCTAGGATTTCAAATTTAAATTTCCCTCCAAAAGTTTGTTAAGGAGAGCCTTTTAGAAATAGTTTGTTAAGCCGAGCCTTCTACATGAGCCACGTGGAGTTTCTACAATGTTCTGGAAGCTTGGGCCGTTAGTTGAGACACGTGTAGGAAATATGGGGAACTGAAGCCATCAAGCTGCCGCGGTTCTGCGGCGCAAGCTGGCTCCCGCCGCGGAACCGCGGCGCTTGTGAATCTTTAAAGCTTGGAACTTCTGGGATTTTCTGATACTGACATTTGGGCCTTTTTGTGATATGTTGAATTGTGTTTTTCCCTCTAGATTGCTACCAGATCTCAAAACTTTGAGTTGGTTTATTTTTGATCAGCTCTTTTCCCAATTTTGGCTTTGCTCCTGCAATTTCCTGCACAATTTCTCGAGACAAGAGTTGCGCTATACAAGAATGATGCGATGCCATGATAAACACACAATTTCCCTCGAAATGCCGATTTTAGATTATAACACATGCAATCTGGTATTTCAGGACTGTTTTGTTAATATGTGCAATATGAATACCGAACACTTCTAGATGAGTGCAAATGATAGGGAAATTGCCGTGTTAAAAATGCAGTATTTTCGACTGATCAATGTCCCCTGGACGATGGTGGTTCGATGGGGCCGACTATGTCAGTTCCCCACATTTCGAATGGCCAGCTAGCCACCGTTGGATGGAGTGGATTTGGATGCTGGTGGATAAAGTCCCCATGAATTTGGCATGAGTGGCACTGCTTCGCATACTCAAGGAAGTCTTGAATCATCGTGGGACAGTAGTAGCCCATCCGTTTGATCTTCAACTTCATCTTTGGGCCTGCTTGGTGAGAACCACAGAGTCCGTCATGAACTTCCTGAACGACTCTTTTCTCTTCGTCAGGTCCCAGACATCTCAACCACAAAGAATCGAACGACCTCTTGTACAGAGTATCATTGACGAAGGCGAAAGACAGAGCTCGTTTCATAAGCTGATGTCTTGAGGACGCATCTTTAGGCGTTCGACGGGATTTGAAGTAGTCTATAAAGACTTCCCTCCAATCCTCGGCCTTTTCCCGGTCTTTTATTTGCAGAGCCATTCGCTCAGTCACTCCCTTATCTTCGGGTGATTCCGGAGATATTTCCGCTGGGGCGAGCACCCGACGGCTTTGTACCACAATTCTGACGTCATCGAGGTTCTCGTCCGCCAATTCTTTAGCGAGCTTGGCCACCGCGTCCGCTTTGCTGTTTTCCGCGCGCGGTATGTTCTCCAAAGTGTAGGAAGGAATTTGGGTCAACAATTGTTGCACCTTTTCACCATACTTCACCAATTCTGGTTTGCACGTTTGGTAGTCGCCGTTTACTTGACTAACGACCAGTTGAGAATCTCCATATATGAGGAGGTTTTCAATTCCCATGTCGATGGCGATCTCGAGGCCTGCTATCAAAGCTTCGTATTCGGCTTCATTGTTTGTCCTCGGCTCTGTTAGGGAGAAAGCAAAGCGCATTATCCCTCCTTGTGGAGTTACAAAGACGAGTCCTACCCCCGATTTGATTATAGGGGTATTTTGTTTGCGCTTCTTCACGGAGGATGCTCCATCGAAATAAAGCTCCCATCGGGTATCACCACCGTCGATCGCATAAAACGCATGTTCGTCTGGAAGATCGCAATTCAGAGGAATCGACGGGTATCGGATGCTCAGCGAGGAAGTCGGCGATGGCCTGGCCTTTCACTGCCTTGAGAGGTTGATACGTTATCGAAAACTCCATCAAGAGCAAGGCCCATTTAGCGAGTCACCCCGTCAATATGGCCTTCGACATCAAATATTTAAGGGAGTCCACCTTCGAAATGAGACGAACTTCATGCGCCAACGCATAGTACCTGAGCTTTGTTATCGCGAAGATCAACACCAGGCAATGTTTTTCAATGGGGGAGTAGTTGCTTTCTGCCCCCAGTAGAACTCGACTTAAGTAGTAGAGTGCTCTTTCCTTCCCTTGGTCGTTCTCTTGCGCCCATAATGCGCCTAAGGAACCTTCGAGGGCGGTTGTATAAAGAATGAGGGGCTTTCCCTTGACCGGAGCAGCCAACACTGGCGGGTTCTGCAGGTATTGCTTGATTTCGTCCAGCGCATCTTGGTATTTATGATCCCAGATGAATGGGGTTCCCTTCTTCATCAGGTGGCTGTAAGGATGGCACTTTCCTGAAAGGTTAGCTATAAACCGCCGTATATACGCGAGCTTCCCTTGGAGAGACCGTAGCTGTTTGAGAGTCCTTGGCGGAGGCATTTCCATGATCGCCTTGATCTTTGACGGATCTATCTCAATACCTCGGTGTCGGACGATGAACCCCAGGAATTTGCCCGAGGAAACTCCGAATGCGCACTTGAGAGGGTTCATCTTCAAGCTGTATTACCGAAGGCGTTGAAATACAGTCTTTAGATGCTCGAGATGTTCCTCATATGATTTGCTTTTAACCACGAGATCGTCGATATAGCATTCGACGATTTCATGTATAAGGTCATCAAAGATCTTCGTCATGGACCTCTGGTAAGTGGCACCGGCGTTCTTTAGACCGAAGGGCATCACCTTGTAGCAGAATATACCCAAAGGGGTTCTGAAGGCGGTGTGCTTCTGGTCTTCATGATGCATCTTTATCTGATTATACCCTGATGAGCCGTCCATGAAGGAGAAAATCTTGTGAGTGGACGTATTGTCTATCATCAGTTCGGTGACTGGCACTGGGAAATCGTCTTTCGGGAAAGCTTTATTGAGATCCCGGAAATCCACGCATATGCGCACTGTCCCATTTTTCTTCATCACCGGGACGATGTTGGCGATCCATTCAGGATATTGAACCTCCTGGATAAAGCCAGAGTCGATTAACTTCTTGACCTCGGCGTTGATACTCATCTCAAGCTCGAGCCGCATTCTTCTTGGCGCCTGTTTGACCGGCTTGACGTCCGGAGATATTGCCAATTTGTGCACAGCAATTTCTGGATCTAGTCCTGGCATTTCGGAATAGTTCCATGCGAAGCAATCTCTATGTTGTACAAGCAAGTCTTTTAACGCAGCCACCCTTTCTTCAGATAGCATCTCGCTGAAGAATGTCGGTCGCGGGTCGTTCGCCGTCCCCAGCTCAATTTTCTTGAGTTTATCTGCAGTGGTATGTATTCCATCTTCCAGCTCTTTCGGTGCTGGCGGAAATTCTGAGATCACCTCATCGCTGTTGTTTTCGAAGCACCAGGGAAGGTCATCCATGTTCTCGGGCTCTTCTTTTGATATCGTTATCATATGACAGGTACAAATTCGCTTCCAAGCCTAATATGGAACTGGTTCTGCTCTCGTGGCTTTGGGTTCGTGCTTCTGTGGCTGCGTTACCTTCCAGTTGTCAGACAGAGCGAACTTGCCAAGCTGATACCGATCTTCGACCCAATTCTTGAAGGTGAAGCAGTCTTCGAGAGGATGCCCAATCACTCGGTGATAAGGGCAATAGTCCGGGTGAGAGACTTCGCTTGCTTGTTCGGGGTGTTTAGACTCCGGCAGTATAAGCATCTGATGTTTTAGAGCGAGGTCAAGTATTTTCTTCGTCTTGTCCCAAGAAAAAGAATATGCCCGACCCATTTTCCTCATGAGGGATAGATCGGAACCGCTCGATTCTCGCTTGCATGATCTCTTAGTCCCTCTTTGTTGCCGTTGAGCGTCTTTTTTGCCTTTCGCCTTATTTCTGCCTCTGCGCCGTGCCTTTTTTATAACAGGTTGATAGGGAGCGGCATTTTCATCTTTCACAGCCTGTTGGAGGAGGCGTTGCGTTTTGGCTTTCTCATAAATGGCCATCTCACGGTTGTGGTCGTCTCTGACTTTTTGGCCAGCTTCCCTTATAAGCTTGTCCATTTGTTCTTCGAACGACGGACTGGGCACTTTTGCATCAGGAACTTTTACTGGTTCAGGATTAGCATCTTCCCATTGAGCATCCGCTTCTTCATCGAAGTCATGCATGACGTAGCAACCATGGAGTAGCTCTCGTTTCTTGGACCGAATGTAACCAAGCCCGATTGTTTCCATTCTCCCATTAGGCAACTTGTGCTGAGTCCCGGGAACGTTCCAGACCCTGTCATATAACTTGGATTTTCGAGTGGTCTGTTTAAAGGATATCCCCTGGCGCTTCAATAGCCTTTTCAAGCCTTCTGTATAATATCTGGGGAGACGGATGGGCTGAAGCCTGTCAAGTGTAGGATCCGCACCATGCCGGATTTCTTTCTCCACTTTGATTTCTTCAGAGCGGTAGAATAGAATTTCCTTTTCACCTCTTCTCCTTGGAGGGACATAGAACATCCGCAGCTCTTCTACACTATAGATATCAAGTGCATCTAGTTCTTTATGGTGTTTAGGTGGAACCATGGCGACTTGCAGACTTTGCTCTTCGTCAGCGGACGTTTGTATTGAAGGTCGAGCAGAGAATACAGCATGGACCTCATCTTCCGAATAGCTACCAAAGATCAACGTAGGAGCGGATGGTCCTGGCTTGTTGTATTGGGGAGGACCCAACTAAATCATCTCCTCTTCCTCCTCGGTATCACTGCCGAAGACAGGGATGGTGGCGTTAGCTTTGTTCTCCGGCTTGTGATACCTCTCCGTGTCTTCGAATCCGGTAAAAAGTATTTGACATCTTCATATTTGCGGACCTTGTTCACAGAGAACGGGTTCAGTTCTCCCGTCACGGTATACTCGAGACCATCCTTAAAATACTTCATACACTGATGTTGTGTAGAAGGGATGATGTTGTACTCGTGTAACCATGGTCGGCCGAGCAGAGCATTGTAGCATGTCTTGGCGTCTATGACGTGGAACTTAATGTCCGTGACGAGTAGCCCAAAGCGTAGCGTCGGTATCACAGACCCAAGAGTTCTTGATGATTGGGAGTCGAACCCGGAGATGGTGATCTTGTCCCGAGCAAGGTGCTGGACGCTCATGCAGATTTCTTTCAACACCCGCACATTGAGGAGATTAACGGAGGATCCATTGTCGACCAGGATTTTGCCTATCTTTATATCGTGGCAGTATCCTGAGACATAGAGGGGGCGATTGTGTTCACACGTCCCAAGGAGAAGGTCTTCATCGCCAAAAGTGACATTGGCCGTGTGCACTTCCTCCAATTCATCCTTCATCTTTTCTTCGGCCAGGAAAGCTTGGAATTGTTCCGGCTCTTATAGTGCCTTGATTAATGAATCTCTCGCCTCTTTTGATAGTAAAAGGACGTCAAGAATGCTGAGCTGCGAGGGTAGCTTCCTCAAATGTGCCAGAACGTTGTAATCCACCTTATTTCTCTTTGGCGGGTCCTTGGCAATTAGCTCTTCCATGAATTGGTCATTTAGGGCGATATCCTCAGAGACATTTTCTTTCCCTTTATCTTTTTTGTTTGAGGGTCTGAGATTCTTTTCGGGTAGCGTCCGATTACACAGCCGGATATTTTCGCAGACCTTCGGCTCTTCTTCTTTTCCTGAGGTAGACTCTTTAAAGAGGGGGCTAAGAGCCAGCTCCTCGTTGGAATCGCTCCCGAATGTAAGCACTTGTGATCCCCCGGCGTTAACCATGCGATAATCTCCGGTAGTTCTGTTAAGCCCTTCGGTCGTATTTTTCCGCTCCCGATGAGTTTTGCGCTTCTCCCGCTTAAAATGTTGTCGATGAGCAACATATCCTTGCCACCATCTATTTGAAGCTTTGCACTCTTCAGCGGGGTGGGAAATCTTCCGATGATACAGGCAGTAGGAGGGGTGCATTTCTACTTCACCAGCAATATTTCCTTCATAGGGTGGTAGCTTCATGCCCATTGATATAGCCTTAGCGAACCTTTTCCTCATCTTGAATTTTCTTTTATCCGCGGTGGATGTATTTTGCTCCAGCGGGAGTGTCTCAACTCTTTCGTCAAGTCGCTGGCGCTTGGCCGTTTCAAATATAGCCGTCTCGCGTTCCCGATCATCTTTACTTTTCAATAGAGCTTCGTTGAGGAATGCGTCAATTACTGCATCTGATGGCCCCAGAATTTTTGGTTCGGGATCTGCCCCCAGCTTTTCAGTGCAAGGAGTCTCCTCATCGTGTGTGAACGAATGGGAAATCACATGACAACTCGCTATGTATTCCTCAGATTCATCCGACGAACTGTCACCCTCATCTTCCTCTTGAAAGACGTGGTTGAGAAACTCTTGGAGTGTAATGGGAGTCTGTGCTTTCTAGTTGTATTCCTTCAGCGCGTCAATTTATTTTTGCAAGTCCGTGCGCTTGTCGCCAGGCTTCACGGACTTCTTGGATTTCTTCTTCTTCTTCTTCGAAGATTTTGACAGCTGGTTGTGAGTGTTTGGGCCACCACCATCGGTCTTTGGAGTTGGACGCGGCTTCAACATCCTCTCGATGACCTGTGGTTCCAACGGGTTCTTCCACTTGATCGCTGGGCATGTTTGAAGATCGTTCAGCATCCTCTTTGTCTTGGCTGATAGTACGACCTCCCATAGAGCTTCTTCAACGAGAGAGCACGTTGCCCTCGTCATATTCATCCTTTTAGAGGCGTGAGGTTGCGGCGGATTCACCTTCCATCTGTCGGATAATGCGAACTTGCCCTGTTAGTACTGGTCTTCAAGCCAATTTTTGAAGACGTAGCAATCTTCGATCGGATGACCCAGTACTCGGTGATAGGGACAGTAGTTGGGCTCATTGACATCATTTGGTTGCGACGGACGTTTTGGATCCGGCAGACTTATGAGTCGGTTGCTGATTGATACGAAAAAGGTGTTTGTAGTTAACCGCAATCAATAACGGTGTCGCGCGTAGCTAGACCGAGATGAGTATGGGCCGTCCTCAGGGAAACGTGGAACCTTTTACTCTTACATTAGATGTGTTGAAAAAGAGAGGAGGAAATAAGAATTTTGTGAAAAGTTTCTAGATCTACGTTAAGCAAGAATGCAAAAATATAGATCTAGATTATTTTAGAGACGTAGACAATATAATAAGAGGGCTTGTAGGGTTCGTTAGGATTTAGTAGTCATGGATGATTAATTAAAAGTTACCCTTTTTATCCATTAATAGATTTATAACTAGAACGACGGTGATGCGTGTAGATTAGGGTTTCTGGAGGGAAAAGGAATCCCACTCTTAACCCTTATCTCGACACGGAACTCCGTTCATATCTAGCCTGTACCAAAACAATCATTAATTTAATATCTAATCGCGGTCGAAACTAACAAAGAATTGTTAGCGCGCCCGATTAGGATGTTAATGATTCTTTTGATAAAGTTCATAAACTTTATAGGACTTAAAAAGGGTTTAGTTATTTTCATCGTCCATTATCCTACCCTAATCCTACGAACCCTAACAAGCGGAGAATTACTCACGCATGTTGGGAGAAGAAGATGAAAAGAAAGAGAGGGAAAACATAATGTAAAATGCAAAAAGAATTAAAAAGAACTACCTTTATTAATCAACTGAACAATCTACACTTTTATTCCGTAGAAAATGATTACAAACTAGTTGCTTCTCGATCTTTCCTAAGGAGGTAGATGAACAGTTGATGATCAGCCTGGATGCGTGAGCCGTCTTGGACTTCATGATCGCGTCGGCTTGATAACTTTTCCAAGAGGCTCTCGGTGCCTTTTTATAGTGCAAAGCCAGAATCTTTTGCTTCAAAAGTTGGTAAAATATAGTAGAGAATCATGCCCCAAAATTTTGGCAAACGGTCTTTCTAGATTGCCGCGGATCCGCGGCCAACAGGGGGGTTTGGCCGCGGTTCTGCGGCCAATGGTGGAGATCATTTCATCATTTTTCTTGGGCTTTGTAATTGTGACATATAGCAATCCTAGGCACCTTCAGAATTCAGAAATCTTCTCTCGGTTGCTTCCAGACTTGGTCTCCAAGTTTTGCTTCTTAATTAGGCAAGCCTTCTTCAACAGCTTGATTTGTTTGATATATTCTGCATAACAACTTGGAAAATTCTGCACAATAATCTCAAATAATATTTAGTAGACCTAGTTCTACTAGGATTAGGTCAATGAATTTATTTGAATACACTTTCCTACCAAATGATAATTAAAATATATTAACACATGGAAAATAATGTTTTTACACATAAACCCTCACATGTATAATATATTATAATAAAGTCCTTTTTTAATATGAAAATGGTAGGAAAAATGTAATACAAATGTGCAATTTTATCAACTGAACAAATACCCCCAAACTTATCTTTGATCGTCCCGAGCAAACTAGTTTATTCAAGAGGATAAAAAAGAAAGGAGAAAACTAAGCACACTTTCGTAGGCAGACACGATTGCACTGAGCACGTCCAACAAGCCGTTAAATCTCTAGGTGTCCCTAGTAGGAGGAGTGTTGTCTCCTGAGGGTTTTCAGCGGATTACACCCACAAAATCCAATAACAAAAGAAAGATGGTGAAATTTACATATAAAGATAAGAACCATAAAAGAAAGGCCTTGAAAAGAAGAGTTTCCAACTATACTAGCTTTTCAGTTGTCATGAGCCCTATCTTAATAGTCATGAAAAAATGTTAGAAATCACATCATCCCTCAATAAAACATCGTCTTTATTCTTCATTCCCACCTTTCATCCGAACATTGATCATATAACCCCACGTGTGTGTAAATAACATCCCTACACTCAGAGAATTCAATTCAAGCTATCATACTCTTGTCCATCTACCTTAGTACTTTTTAATTTGATGAATACTTAGATTTGCTCACACATTTTCATGCGACCGTTAATACTTCTTGAGGTACTAACCGACCGATTACTCATGTGCTTGCTGATTTGGTGATAATATTTTCCTCGTCTTGCACCACCTAAGGCTTAGCAGTGACTCCCAGACCAGTTGGCCTTAGGGCACTAGGTGAAGAGGCACCCTCGCTATATTTTTTTTATTGCTGCCTTGACGATAACAAAACCAGTGTTTATTTTTCTTTTCACCATTTTTATATTTTCTTCATTTTTTTCATTTCCTTCATACTTTGGCTTTTAGACAAGAGTATTTCAAGGTATCCTCTACTATCCCGAGTTTCAAGACGTGTGTAAGTGCATATAGTAGGGTATCAACATTCAAATGTTTGGCTTCCAGAATAGGGACTATTTTTCAGACTTATTTTTATTCTCAGATTAGTGACTTCCTTCATCTTACTAACCCCTGGGACAACAGCTCATAACTACTTATTACTAGTTCGTTTAAGAAAACTTCTAATTTTCTTGGTTTTCTTAAACTATTCCTATCTTTTGGATGTAATTTTTCACTTTCTACTCTTTTATTATAAAAGAATTTTTTTTTAAATTTTTGAAAATGTTGTGCTTATGCAAAATATGATGCAAATTGATGTGTAAATAAGCACAAACCTCCCCCAAACCTGTTTACAGCAGTGTCCTCACTGATGTCATCTGTTAAGCTCAAAAACCTGTAGACTTGGGAGGAAATTATTAATGGGGGCAAGAATATATGAATGTGAAAATCCTCCCCCAAACTTATTTTTGGCTCACAAATTTGAGGACAAAAGTTATGATCAAGAGCCAAAAATATACCACCCCCCAAACTTGAGTTAAACAATTTTAATCTTTTAAAATCACATGAGGGGGTCAAGCTTATTGGTTAATGCCAAGCTTTGCAAAGACCGAAGGTCAACACCAACCATTCAAAAATTTTATCAATGAAGTACCAAGGTTGGTGGAAGAACATGTCACCTTTTGATGTGAAGAAGTGGGGAGGTGACAAGAGGTATAATGGAAAAGGATTGCGTCTCAATTTGGAGAGACGACACAGTGATAGTAATGATGGATTACTCGCATTATCATGATTGTCCAAAAGAAAGGGTGGAGGTCCAATTTCTTCATCTTGGAGTTGATTTATCTCAACACCCATATCTTTTAAAAATGCGAGTTCATCAGCGAAAATTTCCTCAAAGCTTTCATCGATACCCCGAAGAATAATGTCATCAGAAAAGATAGGGTGATCGTCAGACTCTATAAAAAGTTCCTCATCAGTGTTGGATGTTGACCCGGACAAATCGGTGGAAGAGTACATGGTTGGGTCAAACAACAACATATGAAAAGAGTCAGTATCATGAGGTTGATCAAATTCGCTGCTGTCGATATCCATTAATTCGACAGAACACACATGAGCATAGGGTTCGGAGGGTTCACTTCCCAACTTGTAAATGTTAAGCTCAATTGACTTCTTTCCAAAGGATAGGGTCATAGAGCCGTTTCTACAATTGATTACTGCGTTGGAAGTGGCCAAAAAGGGTCGACCGAGTATCACCGGGATTTGATTGCGTGGGTTTGCTACAGGTTGTGTATCTATAACGATAAAGTCCACAGGGAATATGAATTCCCCGACTTTGATTAACACATCCTCTAGCTCACCCCTAGGTTGGGTGATAGATCGATCGGCCATCTGAAGAGTGCAATGCGCAGGTTTTAACTCTCCGATCCCTAATTGCTCATAAACAGAATACGGAAGCAAGTTTACACTAGCACCTAGATCGAGTAGAGCACGATTGATATTTTTACCCCCAATGGAAATAGAAATTGTAGGACTTCCGGGGTCCTTTCGTTTCTTGGGTAGTTGTTGTGTAAAAGCAGTGCTCACATTACTCACAAGGAAAACTTTTTTAGGTACTTGAACTTTTCTCTTCCTAGTGCACAAGTCCTTTAGGATTTTCGCATATGACGGAACTTGTTGAATAGCATCTAGGAGAGGAATGTTTATGTTAACTTGCTTAAACATTTCCACAATCTTCTCCATTTGCGGGTTAGGTCGGTTGGCCCTTAATCGGTTTGGAAATGGAGCTCGATCAATAAGTTTTGGGTCCAACGTTTGTGGAGAAGACTGTGGCGACGGATTCGATCCCAAAATTGGAGTGGGCATCGACTTAGATAGATTTGGTGAAATGTTTGAGCCTTGGGAAAAACGGAGAATAGGCTTGGACGAAGGTGGGAGACTAGACGAATTAGGGGAAGAAGAAGAAGCTGGGGTATCATTGGTGTCACTATCATCACACTGCTCACCCACTCGGTCATTCAGTACTCTCCCCGATCTCAACGTAGTAATTGCATTCACATTATGACTTTGTGAATGGCCAGGATTCGGTAGGGGTTGAGATGGGAGTTTCCCTTTCTCTCTCGCACTCATTGCGGCGTTTAACTGTGCGATTTGGTTTTCTATTTATTTAATACTCTCACCATGGAAGGAGGAGTTTTTCGTTAGGGTATCAATAGAAGACCTTATCTCAGCCGAATTTTGGATGGATTGTTTCATGAACATATCCAAAGTTTGTGCAAGTGAGTTGTCAGTACCGGCCACTTGCGGTGTAGAAATGTTGGCCGGATTTTGGAAATTTTGTGACTGAAAGGGGGGCTGATTCTGTGGTTGTGGTTGCTGTGGAGGAGGTCTTTGATAATTACTTTGTTGGTTTTGATTCCAAGCAAAGTTAGGATGATTCCTCCATCCTTGATTATATGTGGAAGAATAAGGATCGTTTCTAGGTCGCTGCTGAAAAGCAACATTAGCTTGAAACGATGCATTCATAGGACATTCTTCCGTTAAGTGTGAAGGATCCAAACAGCAACCACAGACGGTCTTAGGAAGCGTGACCTGATTTAGGGAGAATGTTGAGAACTTGTTTTCAATAGCATCAAGTTTCTTCTGAATCGCTGCCATTTCGGCTTTCACTGCGATAGAAACATCGAGCTGGTGAATACCTCCCTTAGTTGAAGGTGGTCTTACGCTTTCCCACTGCAACGTGTGTTCAGCAAGGTCTTCCAGATATTTCCATGCTTCACCGTCATCTTTAGACATGAAATTGCATTGACACATTGTTTCAAGCATCTGCTTTGTCGCTGGATTAATGCCCTCATATATAATCCGACATAAATCCCATCTTTGTATTCCGTGATGGGGGCATTGGACAAGCAGATCTTTGAAACGTTCAAAGCACTTCCAAAATGGTTCATTGGGAAGCTGGGTGAACTGGTTGATCTCGTTCCTAACATGTGCAGTCTTATGATTTGGGTAAAACTTCTTAAGAAATGCTACGACGAATTCATCCCAATTAGCGATAGAGTGTGCGGCGGTATTATAAAGCCATTTTTCTGCCAAGTCGCACAGTGTGAATGGGAGAAGACGTAAGCGCATAGCATCTAAGGTCAATTGTGAAGTACCCATCATTGCGCATACGTTTTCGAATTTGGTGATGAAAACGTACGCGTCTTCCGATTCAAGCCCGTGAAATTTGGGCAGCAGATTGATGTAGTGGGGTTTAATCTCGAAATTATCCCCGTTAGGTGGTGGAAGAGATAGACAAGTAGGAAGAGGACCACGAATAGGATAGCATCTCTCTTGGAGAGAGATGCGCGGTGGATTCTGCTCACCTGCGGGCGGTGGCAGCGTGGTGTTATAATTAGATGGAGTGCCATCCATCACGGTCGATGTGGTGTGGGGAAAAGAAGATGAAGAAGTACCGACTTCGGCGTCGATAGTAGGAACGCGGACAAGACGGGCACTAGGATCCCGTGTCCATCCGAGCATGCACTAAGCGGGTTTAGTGCAAGTGGCAGCGTGTGTGTTATTTTAAAATTGGCTTGTTTTGAAAAAGTGGGACTCAAGACAAATCACCCTATGATGCACAAGCAACCCTAGAACTAAGGTTACCTAGGTCAGTCTCTAGACCGCTCCTAGACTTCCAAAGGATAAGCCGCAGGATTAATCCTCTACCGCCTCCGTACTACCCTTGTAGCCAGGTAAGTGGGAAGGAACCACGTCGTGGGCCTAATTAAAAACCACTAGCCTTTGTCACACTTGCCTAGGCACTACAAAAGTAATGCAGATAAACGATAGATTACCCACGACCTTCCTCTGTCATTATTGAGCGCGACAGTCCTTAGAGTCTGGTCTAGATATTTTTAAAATTAATGAAGGGTTGATCTATATGCTTGGTTTGTGATTTGTGGGGCTTAGGAAGGGTGATGAAATCCCCACCTAATCTTGATTTGGTCCTTGCCCCTTAAAGATCCGTATTAAAATATGCAAAAACTGTAAGTGCACGGCGGCGCCCCGGCCGTCAAACAGACGGTCAAATGCGGAAGCGGTGATAAACTTTAATTTTGCGGACTTAGCAAACCGGCACCACCGCGCACTAAACACCCAGATCGTGCCATTAAACTAGATCTAGCTAACTACAAGATGGGAAGAGATTACCGAGTGATCCGAGTCCTCCGGTCTTCTAGTCGCCGTCCCGATCTCCTACGGAAACTCCGGTGGTCGCCTCCTCGCCGGAAGGGCACCACGTAGCCGGATTCTTTTACGGGCTCCCACCTCTATACCGAGCCAACTCGGGCGCGAAGTTGGCTAGCCGACGCGCCCAAGATTTGCTGTAGAATGATGTAGAATCGTTGTCTCTTTGGGATTTTGTATAGTTGCCATGATGGAGGAATTTTTCACAAGGATTTTTCATGAAGGCTTGAAGAAAAATGGAGCATGTGAGGAAAAGAGCTCGGCCAGCCTAATTGGGCTCTCTGGAAATTGGAATGAAGCAAGCTCTCTACCTTGCTGTGAAAAAATGAGCCTTAATTTAAGCTCATTCAATTCCAAATAAATTAAACCCTCATCCTCACAAACAAATCTACAGCACACACATATGGGGGGAGGGTCCACTAAAAAGCATGAAAGAATTATTCCCACCAAAAATAATCCTCACTCCAATTTCCAAACAGTGGCCAGCCATTATCCAATTTCCAACACCAAAACAAAGCACATCCAAACCATACCCTATCAATTCCCAATTAATGCAAGTGATGGAGGGAATCTAAAGAAGCCATCATAAAGAATATATTTGCAAGAAACCCCCTCCACAAATGTTATTTGCACAATTGCAAATAACCCCCTCAATCGGAAAAGTCCGGCCGGGAAAGAACAAAGAAAAACCGGCCCGAACGGTATGCAAACTGGCAACTCCAGAAAACTGGTCCCGTAATAAATTACAGGAAAACCCCGATACTGTGCATACACACCCGCATCTGTATTCCGTCCGGATACAAATGCAATGAGACAAAATCTATACTGTACTAAAACTAGGACCGGCTTAAACCAAAACCGGCTAGTAATATCCGTCCGATCCTGATCCGTGCAATACCGCACGTATCTGATCGGACCCTGCCATATCTCCATACGGCCTCTACAGCATTTCGCCCGAAAGCAGAGTAACTGAAAGTGTGGTGGACTCTAAAGACTCGTCAATACTATGGCTGTGGATTTAACCACCAGCACGTCAGAGGTATAAGCCAATACGTAACGGGCCACCAGCTATTGACTAAAAGGGACGTCGATGAGCGAACTCATCCTGACACCCTACTGAGCCTGTCAGTGACAATATCCGTACAGTCCGGTCCGTTCGTCTATGAGCATCGCATGTCGGGCCTAGGGGGTTGGCAAAAGTCAGACCCCCAAAAGCGGTACAAGTCGTGTCGGAGTGTAGCCCAGAACACCCTGAGATTCTACTGGAATACCTACCAGTAAATCTCCTGCCTTGGCCAAGGTCTTCGTGTAATGGCTCTCCTAGACACAGCGCGACCTCACCCCCAATACCGGGAGAGACGAACCCCTGAAGATCCGCTCACTGCCTCCATGTGGCTCGGGACTGTACCCAACTAAAACCTGTTTGCACGACTCCTTTGAGCCGTGGTAGGGTAGTAATCAAAGTACAGTGGGAACTCACACGAGAGAAATGACGATCCCCAGGTCGATGAACTAACCTGTACACATGTCACCAGGGAACTGCTATCTGACGTCAGGTATAAGACCAACTAGCATGTTCCCGGCGAGTCCTGTCCGGTGTACTCATAACCCAATGAGCACCTGTATACATCTTAGGTGAACCAACTGACACCAGTGGCTTGTGAGACCGGCCACCGCCCCTCGTCGGGGTCTCGACTGTATACACTAGTCTATTCTGGAGTATCGATGCCCTGTCTCGAAACTCCCACGACTAGGGACCTTTTAAGGATGTGCTTATAGACTCCATCTCTCACTTATATGATCGCCCTCATACTGCTGGCAGTCAAGCAAGAATCCTAGGGGCTCTATCAACGTGTAATAGCGACCTATCAGGTCACCTAAAGCTGTACACGACGATAAAGGTAAACCAGATAGCATACTATCATCTCGAGTAAGACTGTCCTACCGGGATAGGTCCTCCCTCAATCATTGCAATCACGTGCCTGTGATCCAATAATTGACTCTGAGGGCACTATCTCCAACAATCTCCCACTTGCACTCAAGGCTAATTATTGCGATGTCGCATACTCACAGCCCGTGTGATACCGAACACCCAACTCCCCTACTAGTCAGTCTCACAAAATCCGTTTGCGAAACTATTGCGTTCGATGAATAGCCTCAGTGAGTGGATCCGCCTAAATGTTTCTTTCTATGTCTCTCTATATCTCAAGTTCGCGGAGAAAGCCATCTCCCGAAATGAGCAATACCTGTCTTAGAATGTCTGGATGTCTAATGGGACCTAGCTCATAAATGAACTCCAAATCCAAACTTCTTAGACTGTATCGTCAACTGAACTTAATCAGTATCCTGCGCCATGCCTCCCTCAGTATCACCTTGGACCATCTGTCCAAAATACTGTCCCTCGTCAGAAGGATAACTATAACTCTGACAACCTCCTTGTCGTCCAGGTCACCTTGGAAGCCTGGAATGATAACTGTCTCTCGAATGAGGTTGTCGTTATCATATCCCTAGAACATCCACTTATGCTCTAAAAACTGCTTCCGACTGTTTCTCCAGGATTGGATCAATATCAACTTATCGCACCTACTGCAAGAACAACATCTGGTGTGGTACTTGACACATCATGATTGACTCAATTGCCTAAGCAAGTGATCTGTCAATCATGCACATCCCTCTCCCCTTTAGTCTGTAAGACACCTTCAGAGAGGGTGACTCCATCACCTGCAGGTACACTACCGTGCCAGGAGTCGTCCATTCTAAATACTCATAGAATGCTGTCCAAGTACCCAGATTGGGAAACCACCCAAATCTAGATCTAAAACCATAGATCTAGTAACCAGAATGTCTGATATAATGTCCAAGTCCCATGTGGAGAAACCACTGTGTGACGACCAAAGTATAACCGATCGTAGTATAGGAATATCACTTCCTACTACGTGTATGTCATCCAAAACCCGGATATCACACCCTACTACCTTCTCAACAGATCCATCCTCTATTCTGATGACGTCAAACCCATGACTGTCACATCAGAAATAGATGATCTATCTCCGCTACATCTGCTTTAGTCTATAAATAGACATAAGCGTGATGTCCACCAATGCTTCCGCTGCTCCCACTGACTACGACAACCCTCTGGCAGAGTCATATAGACGTGCACTTCTAAAGCTAGTTTAGAACGACGCTATACTCATCCTCCTGCCGGGCCTCGCAGCCTGGAACAACAGCAATGACAAGTGTGGGTAAACAAGAACTTCCCTGTCACCGTCCTTGAGGCTACCGGAGTACCTCTCGGGTGCCTGAAGTTACCCACCTTATCTGCGGAGTGGCCAATGGAATGTCAAATCAGATTGAATCTTTAGGTTCCTTATCAAATCTTCAGTAATCGTTTGTGGTTTTAGAATCACTTCCAGTTCTACCATACTCCCACTACTGTTTTTGAAAAAATCCATTTTTAATAAAACTGTGGCGAGTCTAGAACAATATTTCTATTGATCTGCCATATGGTAGAAAATTAACCCTCGTCATAGCCTGGGTCAACC
This sequence comes from Agapanthus africanus, assembly GCA_030015575.1. NCBI lineage: Eukaryota > Viridiplantae > Streptophyta > Magnoliopsida > Asparagales > Amaryllidaceae > Agapanthus > Agapanthus africanus. The sequence goes on from JASDDO010000006.1 coordinate 46,226,960, forward strand.
CACAAACAGCCATTACAGAAACGTGCCTTGAGTTATCCAGAGTCTGGTTTTAATCATAAGCCGGACAACTCCCCGTACCTTAACAATGTTAAGATATGAACTGTTCTATATCCAATATAGAACCAGAGGCACTGATTTAATTGAACCAGATTCAAATCATGCAGCTATCTCCAGTGCATGTCAACTAAATGGAGAGAGGCCGATCAGCGTTACTCAACTTAGGAATGCTTCCAATTATGAGTAACCTGAAAGAGAAGCAATTTCTCTTTATCATTACTATCAACTGAATACCATACACAAGTATCTACATCTTCGATCACTTTGAAGAACCCCGATACTTGCTACACCTGGTTCTCTACTCTATTCAAATACCTATAACTCCTCAAAACTTAGACCCTGTGTTTCTACGAAACACATGTCTAAGAACTAGAGAAGTTAAAAGTAAACAGAATATAGTATGAGGACCAACCCCTCTGTCCTAATGGACACTGGACAACATACAATACTCTGTATAAGTCCGCTGAGTCTAACAACTCTTTCACTGTGTGTCGTGGGTTGAAAACTGTACTTATGGTTAAGAAGAATTACACCGCTGTTTAATGCTCCTTACCTAACCATCCACTGATATAGGTAAATGTCATCGACATAATATCAAAAGGTATATCTCACTCTATGAAAATAGACGTACAGATATATCAATTTGAAATTGGTGCACAACAGCGGATATTCAAAACCAAATATTTACCGACCGGCAAACAGCCCAGGTGATCTCCTCAAATATCACCGATTACAACGAATCCCGATATAATGAGGATGATCACCCAATTCCCAATGACTTACTCCCACTCATCATCTGTAAAACCATACAGATGTGAGAATCATACCTGGTAAATACATACCCTGGAGCAAGTGTCTAATCGGGAAATCAGTTTTCATTTAACAGTACACAGTGAAACTGAAACATTGATATGTTTCGATGGGGTATCCTGGTATTCCTAGTAATGCCTCTACCATTATCCAGATTCACAACTATAACCGTATAATTCTTTGCCACCTCTCCAAATCCCTTTATATGTCTTTAGTCATTACCTTCTGCACACCCCTTAGGCCAAATGGTTTTCTTCCTTCCCTACCGTTCGGCACCAGCCTATGGTTTGGAAGAAGACTATCCAATAAGCATAATGAGTGTACTGTCCTAGTCCTAGGAGCACTCGCAATGCGAGAGAAGGTGAAGATAAAAGACAACCGAATAAACCTTATTCCTATTTCTCCTGGACCAGAATCCATCCCCGAACTGGAACAAGTTCCTTTCGAGTTCGTATATAACCATACGATGGAGTATCCAATAAACTGTGGATCTTCGTAGTGATACGGAGTGTCCTGGAGAAATACAAAGGTGATTTAGGATTGGCGAAGAAATACTTGGTTTGGTCGTGAATATTAGTCGCAATTTACTTTCCCTCTTACTAATCCCTTTGTTTGTCTGAACTTAATACCTTCTGTACACCGTTTAGGCTAACTGGTTTTCTACATTCCCTACCGGTCGGCACCAGCCTATGGTTTGGAAGAAGACTATCCAATTTGCGTAATAGGTGTACTACTCCTAAACCAAGGAGTACTCGCAACCTGAAAGAAGGTGAAAAGAAAAGACAACTGAATAATCCTATTCGTTTTTCTCCAGAACCAGAAACCATTCTCGAAGTCCTTCGAGTTCGTATATAACCATACGATGGTTTTGTCCAATGGAAGTGGACGTTCGTAGTAATACGAGGTGTCCCGGAGAAAAAGGGTAAAAGTAGGAGTGGCAATGAGGTTAGCGACTCTGACAATCCAAAAGCCAGTGTTAAGAAGGTTCGGTCAACTTGGTCACTGAGTCATAGTCTAGGGTCGGGTCAATGGTCGCTGTCAAAGAGAGAGGGAAAAGAAACACTCAGCGTGCACTCTAACCTAGATCAGAATGGTTACCAATTTATCTAATCTGGAAACCTCCCACTGTACCTCAAATTCTCCTCCAAACCTGAAAGAAGAATTAGTCGGGGTCACCCGAGGAGTAAACCAACTCATCAGTGGGAATCGGGATCCAACTATCATCGCATGATAACGTGACGGAATCCGCTCACGGTATCACACTCCAGAAGGTATGCGCATATCTGGCAAGTTTCAGTTCTTTTGAAACTCCCGATGTGATTTCTGCCCCATGCTCTTATGACCTTGACGAAGGTCAACAAATCATAAGTCACATGTCAAGTTCCACCCGTCATTGTCCAGGTTAATTTGAACCCACCCGTACAAGCCCTTGACGAAGGTCAACAAGGCTATACGACTGTCCCAAACCAACACATCTATCTATGCAGCAGAAAGGCAACAAGCAGCAACCATGCACTATGTCTTGACGAAGGTCAACAAACATAGCATGAATACTACGTACTACCCGTCTGAAACGACGGAGGGCTACGAATGGTTTCTGGCGAAAACCTTTAACGTAATGAACTTGATATCGTTGAAGGAACGGATAGTTTTTTAGAAAATATAGTGACGAAAACCTTTACTAAAGAGGTCACTCCCGGTGAAGGGATCTCGGCTCTTTCCCCGTAGAATGGGGTGCAGGATATTCCAAATGAATACCACGATGCAAAGCAAAAGTAATCGGCTATAGTGAAGTTAATGCCCTGACGCAAACTTCTGTCCAAGGGGTCACTCCCGGTGAAGGGATCTCGGCCCTTGCCTCGTCGACTGAGGAGCAGGATATTCCAAATGAATACCACGATGCAAAACAAAAGTGAACGTCCTTGCAATAACAGCTTTTTGAAAAGTGTTCCAACAACATCAGAATAGGTTTGTTTAACTTGCATTGATCCGAATCAACGCAGTCCCATCAATTGATCACACCACAAAGAACGAAAATATACTGACGTACGTATATGCCATCCGCATTCGCCACTGGGTCCCGTCATCACCCGTTAGGTTAGCTTACTAACGGCAGAGCGGGGACTGGACTAGCGCGGATGAAAAACATATACAACATCTACTAATATATATACCAATATATTATATTTCGCTCAAGGCGTGAAAAGAAATGCAACATCACAGAAATGTACAGCATCACAGAACAATACAGATATCTGAGATCCCCGGGTTTCACAGAGCCACTACTGAAACCCGACGTTCCCCTGGTCATGTGGATAGCCTGTGCAATGAAATCCTAGACCCCTACGGGCGCGGCAAGTTACCCGCCAAAACCTGAAGCAAGGCAGCCTCCTTCAGCGCCGTGAATGGACCACCCAGCACGTCACGGAATCCGGCAACTTGGGCACCCCTCCTGGGTCAACCTGTACCCCCTACGAGTGCAGCGAATAGCCCGCCAATCCCAGAGTGAAGCCCCCTCCGTCTCAATGCCATGAGATGCGGGCTTGTTGCCCTCCAGAACCCGGCTACCCGTGCACCCCTCCGTGGGGTAATCCTAGTACAGAAAGTAAAATATACATACACCGAGTACATCGACCGCAACCAGGTCGTGCCCCAAAATAATAATACAAACAGGCAGTGACGGCAGTCCACATGTCGGACGCTCGCCTCGCAATATCAAATGTACATAATACAACCACAACGGTACTAGCATTGCAAACAGGCTATCCCCCACGACCGATCCGCAACATCACAGCATAAACATAGAACATCAACGTGAAAGTCACGTTCGCAAATCCGTCTAACCGGGCTATAGCAGTTAGACCGGATTTACCGATCGAGTGACATTCACGGTCGCAGATATAATGTAAATACTGTGAAATAATGTGTTTAAAATATCCGATTGATCAAAGATTAACAAGTGGGCCCCCAAACAATACTGTAGCAGATCAAGAAATTCTGGGCCCAATATTAATATTCTAAAACCCCAATTTTAACCCCTAAAGCCTACTGGAAAAATTGTACACACCGATCCATCAATACTGCGGCGGAACCGCGGCAACAAGTAGGGTTTTGCCGCGGTTCCGCGCTCCCCTGAAGAGATCAGTGTCTCGAATTTCTACAGTAGTCTTAGGTCTTCCAGCACAGTACTTTTATACAACCTGAAAAATTTTTGGAGACCAAAAAATTTCAACAGAAAACTGTCGCTAGCAAAAATGTAGTTTTTAGAATTTTGGTCGATCGGAAATGCAAAACACATTAAACCAAGCTAGACTAAGTTAATGGCGAGGCTCTGATACCACTGTAAGTGCACGGCGGCGCCCCGGCCGTCAAACAGACGGTCAAATGCGGAAGCGGTGATAAACTTTAATTTTGCGGACTTAGCAAACCGGCACCACCGCGCACTAAACACCCGGATCGTGCCATTAAACTAGATCTAGCTAACTACAAGATGGGAAGAGATATACCAAGTGATCCGAGTCCTCCGGTCTTCTCGTCGCCGTCCCGATCTCCTACGGAAACTCCGGTGGTCGCCTCCTCGCCGGAAGGGCACCACGTAGCCGGATTCTTTTACGGGCTCCCACCTCTATACCGAGGCAACTCGGGCGCGAAGTTGGCTAGCCGACGCGCCCAAGATTTGCTGTAGAATGATGTAGAATCGTTGTCTCTTTGGGATTTTGTATAGTTGCCATGATGGAGGAATTTTTCACAAGGATTTTTCATGAAGGCTTGAAGAAAAATGGAGCATGTGAGGAAAAGAGCTCGGCCAGCCTAATTGGGCTCTCTGGAAATTGGAATGAAGCAAGCTCTCTACCTTGCTGTGAAAAAATGAGCCTTAATTTAAGCTCATTCAATTCCAAATAAATTAAACCCTCATCCTCACAAACAAATCTACACCACACACATATGGGGGGAGGGTCCACTAAAAAGCATGAAAGAATTATTCCCACCAAAAATAATCCTCACTCCAATTTCCAAACAGTGGCCGGCCATTATCCAATTTCCAACACCAAAACAAAGCACATCCAAACCATACCCTATCAATTCCCAATTAATGCAAGTGATGGAGGGAATCTAAAGAAGCCATCATAAAGAATATATTTGCAAGAAACCCCCTCCACAAATGTTATTTGCACAATTGCAAATAACCCCCTCAATCGGAAAAGTCCGGCCGGGAAAGAACAAAGAAAAACCGGCCCGAACGGTATACAAACTGGCAACTCCAGAAAGCTGGTCCCGTAATAAATTACAGGAAAACCCCGATACTGTGCATACACACCCGCATCTGTATTCCGTTCGGATACAAATGCAATGAGACAAAATCTACACTGTACTAAAACTAGGACCGGCTTAAACCAAAACCGGCTAGTAATATCCGTCCGATCCTGATCCGTGCAATACCGCACGTATCTGATCGGACCCTGCCATATCTCCGTACGGCCTCTACAGCGTTTCGTCCGAAAGCAGAGTAACTGAAAGTGTGGTGGACTCTAAAGACTCGTCAATACTATGGCTGTGGATTTAACCACCAGCACGTCAGAGGTATAAGCCAATACGTAACGGGCCACCAGCTATTGACTAAAAGGGACGTCGATGAGCGAACTCATCCTGACACCCTACTGAGCCTGTCAGTGACAATATCCGTACAGTCCGGTCCGTTCGTCTATGAGCATCGCATGTCGGGCCTAGGGGGTTGGTAAAAGTCAGACCCCGAAAAGCGGTACAAGTCGTGTCGGAGTGTAGCCCAGAACACCCTGAGATACTACTGGAATACCTACCAGTAAATCTCCTGCCTTGGCCAAGGTCTTCGTGTAATGGCTCTCCTAGACACAGCGCGACCTCACCCCCAATACCGGGAGAGACGAACCCCTGAAGATCCGCTCACTGCCTCCATGTGGCTCGGGACTGTACCCAACTAAAACCTGTTTGCACGACTCCTTTGAGCCGTGGTAGGGTAGTAATCAAAGTACAGTGGGAACTCACACGAGACAAATGACGATCCCCAGGTCGATGAACTAACCTGTACACATGTCACCAGGGAACTGCTATCTGACGTCAGGTATAAGACCAACTAGCATGTTCCCGGCGAGTCCTGTCCGGTGTACTCATAACCCAATGAGCACCTGTATACATCTTAGGTGAACCAACTGACACCAGTGGCTTGTGAGACCGGCCACCGCCCCTCGTCGGGGTCTCGACTGTATACACTAGTCTACTCTGGAGTATCGATGCCCTGTCTCGAAACTCCCACGACTAGGGACCTTTTGAGGATGTGCTTATAGACTCCAGCTCTCACTTATATGATCGCCCTCATACTGCTGGCAGTCAAGCAAGAATCCTAGGGGCTCTATCAACGTGTAATAGCGACCTATCAGGTCACCTAAAGCTGTACACGATGATAAAGGTAAACCAGATAGCATACTATCATCTCGAGTAAGACTTTCCTACCGGGATAGGTCCTCCCTCAATCATTGTAATCACGTGCCTGTGATCCAATAATTGACTCTGAGGGCACTATCTCCAACAAAAACAAACCGAAAAACAAAACTTTGCAAAAAGATTTTTTAGCGGCGCAATTTTGCAAAGAATCCTGCAGAAAATAGATTTTATTGGATTTGGGGAGAGAGAGAAGGAGTTAAGAAAGATACCAGAGAAGATTGAAGCCCTAATTCCTCCAACCTGCCGCGATTCCACCGCAGAAGGGGTACTTTTGCCGCGGTTCCGCCGCGTTGCAGAGGGATCACTTGATAAAAAATTTGTATAGCCTTCTGTGCTCCTCTGAATCTCTAAAAATGTCTTTGTTCCTGTTCTCCTTAATTCTGTGACTCCAGATCTCCTTGCAAAAATTCACGCACAAATCGTTAAATATGCAAGTTGCAGTTTTGTGTTAATAATGATATGACTCGTCTAAGAATTCAGCACAAATAGTAAAAATAAAAAATTACGCACGTATCCCCGGCAACGGCGCCATTTGATTGATACGAAAAAGGTGTTTGTAGTTAACCGCAATCAATAACGGTGTCGCGCGTAGCTAGACCGAGATGAGTACGGGTCGTCCTCAGGGAAACGTGGAACCTTTTACTCTTACTTTAGATGTGTTGAAAAAGAGAGGAGGAAATAAGAATTTTGTGAAAAGTTTCTAGATCTACGTTAAGCAAGAATGCAAAAATATAGATCTAGATTATTTTAGAGATGTAGACAATATAATAAGAGGGCTTGTAGGGTTCGTTAGGATTTAGTAGTCATGGATGATTAATTAAAAGTTACCCCTTTTATCCATTAATAGATTTATAACTAGAACGACGGTGATGCGTGTAGATTAGGGTTTCTGGAGGGAAAATGAATCCCACTCTTAACCATTATCTCGACACGGAACTCCGTTCATATCTAGCCTTTACCAAAACAATCATTAATCTAATCTCTAATCGCGGTCGGAACTAACAAAGAATTGTTAGCGCGCCCGATTAGGATGTTAATGATTCTTTTGATAAAGTTCATAAACTTTATAAGACTTAAAAAGGGTTTAGTTATTTTCATCGTCCATTATCCTACCCTAATCCTACGAACCCTAACAAGCGGAGAATTACTCACGCATGTTGGGAGAAGAAGATGAAAAGAAAGAGAGGGAAAATATAATGTAAAATGCAAAAAGAATTAAAAAGAACTACCTTTATTAATCAACTGAACAATCTACACTTTTATTCCATAGAAAATGATTACAAACTAATTGCTTCTCGATCTTTCTTAAGGAGGTAGACAAACAGTTGATGATCAGCCTGGATGCGTGAGCCGTCTTGGACTTCGTGATCGCGTCGGCTTGATAACTTTTCCAAGAGGCTCTCGGTGCCTTTTTATAGTGCAAAGCCAGAATCTTTTGCTTCAAAAGTTGGTAAAATATAGTAGAGAATCATGCCCCAAAATTTTGGCAAACGATCTTTTTAGATTGCCGCGGATCCGCGGCCAACAGGGGGGTTTGGCCGCGGTTCCGCGGCCAATGGTGGAGATCATTTCATCATTTTTCTTGGGCTTTGTAATTGTGACATGTGGCAATCCTAGGCACCTTCAGAATTCAGAAATCTTCTCTCGGTTGCTTCCAGACTTGGTCTCCAAGTTTTGCTTCTTAATTAGGCAAGTCTTCTTCAACAGCTTGATTTCTTTGATATATTCTGCATAATAACTTGGAAAATTCTGCACAATAATCTCAAATAATATTTAGTAGACCTAGTTCTACTAGGATTAGGTCAATGAATTTATTTGCATACACTTTCCTACCAAATGATAATTAAAATATATTAACACATGGAAAATAATGTTTTTACACATAAACCCTCATATGTATAATATATTATAATAAAGTCCTTTTTTAATATGAAAATGGTAGGAAAAATGTAATACAAATATGCAGTTTTATCAACTGAACAGTTGCGCAACGCCAGCTCGAATAATCTCCTCGTTTTATCTCGAGGAAATGAGTAAGGACATCCTAGCCTCTCCTTAAGGGGTACGTGCGGACGCATATTATTTGGACGAACAACCGGCTTCGAGTTGCTCGGCTATTGTTGAACATTAGCGACGACGATCGCTTTCCCCTTCCCCTTTTCATTTCGGGGATCCGGCTTTGGAAGAGGAGGTCTATGGCCCATCTGATCCATTTTTGCTAGTTTGTCAATCAAAGCCTGGAAGGTATTCAGCTTGAAGAACATCATAAATTGCGAGATGGTTGCTTGCGGATCAAGGGTTCCCATAAACATACCTACTGCAAGATCTTCTTCAATGCTTTGTTCGCATTTTGACCACAAGATCCTCCGCCGTATCGCATATTGGAACCATGTCTCTCCCGGCTTCACTCTGGCATTAATCAATGCTGTCATCGGGGTGCGTTCGCTGGCGCTTGCAAAATGCTGGGTAAATAGAATCTCCATCTCCGCGAAGGTCTTGATAGAGTCGTTTGGGAGCTCGGAGTACCATTCGAACGCTGTATCTGACAAGCTGCCGACGAACTGGCGAAGCAACAATTTATCATCACAGCCGGTGTTGCCGCAAAGCGCCATGAACTAGGCAACATGCTGGTGGGGATTGCCCGTCCCCTTATAGACGTAGAATTTGGGTATTGTATAGCCCGGCGGGTACTTGATTTGATCGTACCAACTCGGATATGGTCGTCCTGTTTTTACGACCTGACCGGCTTCCTCAGTCGCATGATGAACCCGTATTTGTTGGGCTATATACTCATTCCAAGTCAGCTTTGGAGATTGCCTCGTCCTTGGCTATTGACAGAGCCGATGGAGGATTTGACGTTTCTCCCCTGTCGTCTTCATGGACGATCGGAGGATCTTCAGCAGGAGGATCTTGCTGGATCATTATCCCTACCATGTCCTGGAACAAGAGGGCCATTTGTTTTATGTTGGCTGCTTGTTCAGCAGCCTCTTTATCCTTCTTTTCCAATATCCGGCGAAGGAATTCAGCGCCAATTTCTTGTTCCTGGCGTTCATCAGAGGATGCTTCAGGGCTTTCTTTTGGCCCAGTGAGTGCGGCCATCGCGTTCATCATCTCCTGGAGCTTTTGCTGTTGCTCCTGAGCTTTGGTCACTGACCGTGTAAGCGGTCAATAACCTGTAGATGCACGGCTGTCCTCTTTACTAGACGCCATGTACACGGTATGAACCACCATGCCCCCAGACCTAGGGCGTTTGGGTTCACCACCTTTGATATTCGCCACAGGTGTGGGGACTTTCTCCGGCCTTCTTCTCTTGTAGGCCGTCGAAGGGGCCGTTGCTTTGGGCACCCAAATGGTCGTCGTCTTTCGTTGCTTGACAAGGGGATTTTCTTCTTGCCGACCTTTTGACTTCTTGTGCTGGTGAGAGAAATTAGGATCAATCACCGATTCCCGGACTCGTCGCCAAGTCTTGTAGATCCTGGAGGACAGCCGTTGAGGAGACTGCTCCGGCTTTTCTGGTTCTGCTTCCATGGTGGTCTCTACCGGTGGAGGAGATCTTTTGAGCACCGCAGTTGGCGAATTTCTGCGTACCCTGTTCAGCAGCTCAAAGCTGTTCCCAGTTAGAACAGCAGCATTAACTTCCACCGTCGGAGCTGGCGGAGTTTTCCCAGAGGGGGAGTTGCCCCCAGTCTTCCTTATCCGGCGCCAATAGCGTCGTCGGGCATGACGAGTTGTCGGTATTGGTTCAGCGACAGAGACAGCTTCTTCTTTCCCCCTGTCCGAATGAGGCGCTGCTGGTGCCAGCCTCTTAAAGACTGAGGTTGTCCTTTGAGTATCGGTATTCAATCTATCAAAGACAGATCCTCGAGCAGGGGCAGGAGTGGGAATAGTCATCCTTGCAAAGACCGACTCTTTGACAGGAGAAGCCGCCTTGGCGACTTCGGGAGCAGCCGTCTTCTTTAGGAAGGCGTTCTCAGGTATCATGGGCTTTTTGGCGGGCCCTTTAGAGTTCAGGCTCAATCTGGAGAAGACCGAGGGGTTGGACGACCCGTTGAGAGGGGCCGTGGGAGTAGCAAGTCGATCGAAGACTGACTTCTTTGAAGCTTCCGGTACGGGCACGGGGATGGTGAAGCTTGCTTGCGGGAGCATGGTCCCGAAGAACAGGCCAGTGTTAGCCTGAGTCACTAGCTCCACAGGCATAGTAAGGACGGAAGCCGCTTGAGGCCCATATGCTACGCCTCCAGGTGAGGTGGAGCGTCGGTTGCATTGGCACTTCGAGCACTTCGAGCAATTTGAGGCCATTGATGCTTGATTTCTGCGCCAGGCAAAAGACCAAATCTTAGTAACTTGAGCTCCAAAGGCAACCATTAACAAACCGCGATTCGTTCGCGAAGACGACACACGAAGTGTGGAGTGGAAAGAGGAAAATGTCCCACCGGGCGTGCCAGAATCTGTTCCCCTCCGAATGGCGGCCAAGACATAGACGTCTTGCCTGAGATTCGGGGCAGATGCTATTTGGTTTTATCCGTCCACCTCTCCAAAGATGCCAAGTTGATTTATGGCATCGTGTATCGGAGGTTTAGACGGATGCGGCCGATGTAGCAGACTTCGTCAGATTCCCCCTCGCTTGAGGGGTTTTTGATTGTGAGGACGCTCTTCCCTGCAGGCGCAAGCCCCTGCAGTTAATTACGCTACCGCATCGCGGTAACAACTTTCTCCTTCTCCAGATGTTCACTTCATGTTGTGTGTGTTTGTTTTGTTTGTGGTTGCCCGTGGATTGTATACGGAGACTAAGTGATGCCGTCGCCCGTAGGACGTGGATTAGTCCAAATCCGTATTTACTTAGATTTGGGTTTGGTGTTTTAGTTTAAGGATACGTTAGCCATATTGAGGCTAACATCAACTTAAACGTTCGTTAAGTATACGTTAGTCTGATTTGAGACTAAGATCAACTTAACGGGATCGTTTGGATCCGATAAAAGAGCATTTGGGGGCTCTATTGTTCCAGTTTAGGGACGTAGTGGTCCACAGGTAGTTTAAGGACGTTTCGGTCCATTGGTAGTTCAAGGACATTGCGGTCCATTGGTAGTTTAAGGACATTGCGGTCCATTAGTTTAAGGACGCATAAGTCCGTGGGTTTAAGGACCCCACAGTCCGTGTTTTAGTTTAAGGACGCATAATTCCGTGGGTTTAAAGACCCCACAGTCCGTGTTTTGGTTTAAGGACGGATAAGTCCATGAGTTTAAGGACCCCACAGTCCGTGTTGATGTGTGGTTGTCGGGACCTGTCACCTCTCTGATGTCGTTGAAGGATTACAACGATAGGAGTCAGAGGAGTTCGGAGATGTACCCTAGAACCGGATGTAAATTGATTTAGGAGAGCAGCCGTGCTCAGTCAATTTAATTTGAGGACTTACGGCCACGATTGGGCTAAGTCCAGTTGGGAATATTCAACGTTTTTATTTATCTTTGGCCTATTAGGCCTGTGCCAGGGCTTTGCCCCTTTTTAATAATGCATTGCATTTTGTTTTGTTTTGGGCTCTGCCCTTTTATAAATGATGCAGAGCATCTGCTTTGTTTGGGCTCTGCCCTTGCATTGCATTTTTGTTTTGTTTGGGCTCTGCCCTTTTATAAATGATGCAGAGCATCTATTTTGTTTGGGCTCTGCCCTTTTAATGCATTGCATTTTATTTTGGCCTGCTAGGCCTTTTTGATTTGGGCCTGGCCCTTCAGAAAATAATGCAGTGCATTTGTCAGGCGCTTTGCGCCAATAATTGAGCGCAAGCGCTTGTGGTGGTGACACGTATCACGTAAGTGCAGTGCGCTGCGCCAGTGCGCTGCGCCACTCGTGGCGCGCTCTGGTGAGTTGCGCCAATTTTAGAGAGCAATGCTCTATCTTAAAAGCGCATGGCGCAAGCGATTCTGGTGCTGACACGTGGCTCTCTCTGGTGGCTTGCGCCATCCCAGGAGCGCAACAGCGCAGTTTTGCAAGTGCAAGGCATTGTTTCAATAACTTGATCCAATTTTGGATTCAAGAAAAGAATCTTTAAGATTCCCGAACCAATGGTTCATAAAAAGTGCAAGGCACTAGTGTTATTTGTTTTTATTGAAGATCATTGATCTTGTTCTTAGATCAATGATCTATTCAAAAGAAATTCTTCTATTTTAAAGGTTTTTTACCTTTTTCTTGAGTTTCTTTTCAAGTTTCTTCAGAGTTGAAGTTCTTGATGATTCTTGATGTTGATCATGTTTTGAGTTGGGGTCTAGGGGTCTTTATATAGTGCCCATAGATTTGTTAGGTTTGTTAAAGAGATCATTCTCTGAGTGATTTGGGGAATTTTCCCCACCGTTGGATCTTTGATCCAAGGGCTTCTGTTTTACAGAAGGCAATCTTCTTGTTTTAACAAGAACAGAAGGATCTTTCTAGAATTTTAATTCTGTTTGGCGCAAACACCCCATCGCGTGACATGTGTCATGCAGCGCAGAGTTCAGCGTAACTGCGCTTGCGCAACTGCGCTGACACGTGTCGCGCAGCGCACAGCGCAGCGCAACTGCGTTTGCGCTGACACGTGTCGCGCAGCGCAGCGCTTGCGCAACTGAAGCGTTGCTTCCTTTAATTTTTGTTTTAAATAGAGCTTTGCTCTGATTGGGCGCGCTGCCTTGGGCGCTGCGCTGACGTATCAGCTTTTGACACGTGGCGCGTTGCACGCAGCGCAAGGAATTTGAAGTGTTGCTTCAAATTTTGAATTTTTGAAATTCAAACAGAGCTTTGCTCTGATTGGGGGAAACAGGGAAGATATCAAAGCAATCCAGATTTAGCACATTGGCAAACTGCTAAGAGGGTTATTAGACATCTTAAAAGAACCAAAATTTACCAGCTCACATATAAGTATGTCAACTAATTGAAGATGGTTGGTTATTCGGATTCAGATTAGCCGGATGTTAAGGTTCAATGAAGTCTACTTCATGATATATTTTTCTTTTTGCTGAAGGTGCTATATCTTGGAAAAGTGCGAAGCAGTCCTTAGTTGCATATTCAACTATGGAAGTAGAGTACATTGCTTGCTATGAAGCGTTATCACATGCATTATAGTTAAAGATTTTTATCACAAAAATGATGGTTATTGATATTGTATCAAAACCATTGTTGATTTACCTCTGCAGTTTCTTTCGCTAATAATAAGAAAGATGGATGTCACGACCCGGAAAGGCACGTGACCGGCATTTAGATTACACGAAACCAATTTAGCAATAACATATACTAAGCAAGCCTAAGTCAGAAATATAAACCATTTATAGGAGAAAAATGGAGGTGAAGTTTTAAGAAAAGATTTATAAAAATGAAATAAAACTTGTTTTGTAAAGTGTTAATGTTTGAGAAAAAACTTGCCAGCACCTCCTTTGTAAATTTTAAATAAAACTCCTATTCAATAATAGTAAAAAAACGATTCCCCACACGGGAGCTAACTCGACGCCCACACGGCGGAGACACAATCCATGCAAATTATACGACGCCTAAAGGCGAAGAATAACAAGCGGAAAGCAATAAACACTGAATATAATAAAGTCAAGCCGACTCCATACGAGTTCGACACCCAAATATATACAACATCTAAGTTGTGTCTCAAGTTTCCAAGTCAAAAGAATATATAAGTGGTAGATGGAGTATTGCTGATACAAAAGAGTACAAAAGAGGTGGTTACGATACAACTTCATAACCCACCTAGAGCAAAAGCGATCACTCCCCAAAATATATGAAATGCGCCAATAAGCTGCTGCTGCTACTCCAAGCGATCGGTCATGCAAGAAACTATGACACAACGAGCGTGGGTTGCCAACTCCTGAGTAGAAAGGAATCATAAGGTAGAAATTGTATGCATAGATGAATCACCATATAAGTGTTGGGAATGTGTATGACCCAGAGGTCATTATTGTACATTGATATGTATATTATAGTGGATGCTTGGACACACACACACACACACTCACACACACACACACACACACACACATATATAGGACTATCATGTCGAGCAAGAAAGTCCTATATATATATATAGGACTTTCTTGCTCGACATGATAGTATACTATCTGGTTACTCTTTATCTTAACATGTACACTTAGTATTATTATACTGTATCTTTGATACATATTGATAAAGCCCTTAGGATGTTTGCTTGACTACCAGAACTATGATGCAAATTATACTACTGGGACTTATGTAGTCTACAAGCACATCCTTTAACAGTTCCTAGTCGAGGGAGTATCGAGCCAGGGCATCGATATTCCAGAGTAGACTAGTGTCTACGTTTCTTGACCCTGTAGGGGGCGATAGTTGATCCCATATCCATTGGTGTTTGACATCAAAGATTGTACATATGTTCTCATTAGAGAATGGGTACACCGAACAGAACTCGCTGAGAACTCCTAGTTGGCACTATACCTATCGTAAGATAGCAGTTCTCTGGTGACACTGGTACATGTTAGTCTGTAGACTCGAGATTGTTATAGAGTCCTGTATGGTTCCTACCGTGCTTTGATTTTCTCCTTACCACGGCTCAAAGGAGTCGTGCAAATAGGTGGATTTTGGATACAGTTCCGAGTCACATGGAGGCAATGAGTGATAGTAGGGGTTTCGTCTCTCCTGGTATAGGGAGTTGATGTTGAACTATGCTCGATTTGCTATAACAGGAAGTCCTTGGCCAGGGCTGTTGATGTGATTTTCTGGTAAGAGTTATCAGTAGTTTCTCATTCTATTATAGGCCACACATCAGTATGAATTATCAAGTTATTGTGGTCTGATGATTCCACCCCTATACTCGATATGCGACATATCAGACGAAGAGACTGGATTGTACGGTAAGTGTTACCTATAGGTTTCATGGGAGTTTGGACAAGTTTTCTTGTTGATCTTCTATTCTCTCAATACCTGGATAGCTGTTACGTCCAGCTAGTACCGCTGACGGTTTGTGGGTGACTGATATGATCATCACCTACTGCTGGCATATTGACGAGTCTTTAGAGTCCCACATAGAAGTTTCCTGGTTCATGCGAAATGAAGTAGGGCACATATGTTGATATGTGCGGGGGCCTGATTAAATACGAGTATGTGATACCGTATTCTAATCTGGCTCTTATTTGATATCAGTTAGGTTATATATGATATAACCAGATTATTGAATCAAGTGTTGATTTGATAATGTGATATACAGATAAATGATATTAGTCGACTATATGTGATATAACCGGATTATTAAATTAAGTGTTGATTTAATAATTTGATGTGTATTTATTTTTGATATAATTATACATTAACTAATATTATAACTCACTAATTATTTTCTTATCTTAATATATATATTCAGTTAGGTTATATATGATATAACCGGATTATTGTATCAAGTGTTGATTTGATAATGTGATATATAGATAAATGATATTAGTCGGTTATATGTGATATAACCGGATTATTAAATTAAGTGTTGATTTAATAATTTGATGTGTATTTATATTTGATATAATTAGACATTAACTAATATTATAGCTCACTAATTATTTTCTTATCTTAATATATATATATATATATATATATATATATATATATTTATATATATATATATGGGTTACGCCAGTGCCCGGCCATCAATTAGTGGCCAAATGCGGAACAAAAAATTTTAGAAACCGGCGCTAACGGAACCCTAATTTACGGATCGTACCATTAACCCTACACTAGCTATATGAAAGGAGTTTAGAGAGGTTATACCGAACGATCCGTGTTCTTCGGTCTTCAACTTTTGTCCCAAGCCCCTCGCGGCTTCCTTGATCATGTTTGATCTCCGATCTTCCCACATCGAAGAAGATCCACATCGAGGGTTAGTAAAACGGGCTCCGACCTCAAAACCGAAGCAACTCGGGTATCTAGTTTGCTAACCTAGATAGCCAAGATGAAGTAGAGTGTGTGTGTGATTACTTTGTCTTAATACACCCTAGGTTTCTCAACTCATGAGACATATAGGGTGGATGTTGAAGAAGATGCCATGGAAGAATAGTGTGAGCTCAAGAAAAAAGCAAGTGGTGAAGTTGCTAGAGTAATGTGAGTTCTTTGTTGTGAGAACTTAAAGAAAAACAACCCAAGAAAAAGATCTGCCATCTCATTTCCTTTTTTTAACTACAAATATCTCATAACAAATATCTAACCCAAAACAAAAATCCATCATGCCACCATAACTCATCACCGTGAGTCACAAGTGCACATGCATGAATCAATGCAAAATAATGAGTCACACTTTCCTCTCACAATAAAACATTTAAACCTAAATGTTTTAATCCACAAAAAGAAATGGCAACCTCTAAAGTAATCTTTTAACGAATTATAAGAATACCCCTCATCCGTATATACATACCTGCATTCGTATTCCGACTGAATACGAATACAACGAGATGAAAATAATCCAACAATATAATACTAGGATCCAGCTTAAACCAAAGTCCAATAGTATTATCCATCCGATCATGATCCGTGCATAAGTGCACGAATATGATCGAACCCTGCTATAAAACCATACGGCCTCTACAAAGTTTCGCCCGAAGTAGGGAAACCCTCTGTGTGGGATTCTAAAGACTCGTCAATACGCTGGCAGTGGGTTTAACCACAAGCACGTCAGTGGCACTAGCTGTACGTAACGACTACCCAGGTATTGAGCGAAAGGGAGGCCGATGAGCAAACTCATCCTGAAACCCCTACTGATCCTGATACTGACAATATCCGTACTGTCTGGTCCGTTCGTCTATGAGTGTCGCATATCGAGTCTAGGGGGTGGATAAAGTAAAACCCCTAATAACTTGACATTTAGTGTCGGTATAAAGCCTATCACCACCTGAGAAACTACTGATCCGAATCAGTAATTCTCGACTACCTTGGCCAAGAATTTCTGATGATGGCCATCCGTGCACTCCGCGACATCAACCCCCAATACCGGGAGAGATGAACCCTCTGACGATCCGCTCACTGCCTTCATGTGGCTTGGGACTGTACCCAACTAAAATATGTTTGCACGACTCCTTTGAGCCATGGTAGAGTAGTAATCAAAGTACAGTTGGAACTCACACGAGACAAATGACGATCTCAGGTCGATAAGCTAACCTGTACACATGTTACCAGGGAACTGCTATCTGAAAATAGGTATAATACCAACTAGCATGTTCCCGGCGAGTCCGTCCGGTGTAATCATAACCCAATGAGCATATGTATACATCTTAGGTGAACCAACTAACATCAATGGCTTATGAGACCGACCACCGCCCCTCGTCGGGGTCTCGATTAGTATACACTAGTCAACTCTTGGAGTATTGATGCCCAGTCTCGAAATTCCTATGACTAGGGACATTATAAGGATGTGCTTATAGACCACCCAGCTCTCACGTATATGATCGCTATCATACTGCTGGTAGTTAAGCAAGAATCCTATGGGCTCTATCAACATGTAATAGTGATCTGTAATGTCACCTGAAACATGTACACGATGATAAAGATAAACCAAATAGCATACTATCATCTCGAGTAAGACTGTTCTACCGGTATAGGTCCTCCCTCAATCATTGCAATCACGTGCCTGCGATCCAATAATTGACTTGAGGGCACTATAGACAACAGATATATGTATATGTATGTATATATATATATATATGTATGTATATATATATATATATATATATGTATATATATATATATATATATATATATACATATATATATATATATATATATATATATATGTATATATATGATATGAGAATAATGGAGAAAAGATGCCATAGGAGGGAATTTCCTCCTATGGCGTCGAAAAAATACACCCTCCCTCATTTTTTCCGACGATCGACACCCACCATCTTCATCGTTATCATCTGAGATGTGGGTACACCAAATTTCATGTGATTCTACAACTTTTTCACCGTTGATTTAGCAATGTAAAAAGTTTTATTATCTCTTTCCTCCATTATTCTCATATGATATATGTATATGTATGTATATGTGTGTGTGTGTATATATATGATATATGTATATGATATATGATATATGTATATGATATATGCGTGTGTGTATATATATATATATATATATTATTTAAGAAGCATGGCATGAATTTTCTATTTTATGAAAATAGAAAAGAGGTGGAAAGTAAGGAGATATTTTGGGTATGAGGAATGGGGTGAAACATGGCTTTTTATTATTGTTTATTACACTTGACTTACTATTGAAGTATGGTTATAATTTTTAATTGTTGAAAATTGTATGCTTCAATAAGTGAGGAGATATGAGAGCCATTCTACACTTGCATTCTCTTCACTTGATCTTTTTTCTTGAGTTGAGCTCCTTGCTCTCTAGCTCTCTCCATTTTCTTCATTTCCTCCTCCAAGCTCAACCCCTTACATGAGTTGTGAATCCTTGAGCTTGTGAGAATCCCAGTGAGCAAACAAAACCCCTACTTCACCATCCTACACTTGATTAGCAATTAAGTATAGTGTGTTTTCTTCATTAAAGAGTTTAGTGAAGTGCTAGCTTGGATTAGTGAAGCTTCGGATGGATCGTCTTCGGTACGAAGGTCATCGAAGGAAGCTTATTCATTCTTCAAGTGGAGCCAAGTGGAGTCGTAGGGACTATAACCCGAAGTTTTAGAAGAGAAGGACAAGGAATACAAAGGTTGTAGCCTCCTTTACTTTAGCTAGTTTAGTTTGATATCATCAAAGTAACCCTAATTATCTAGTTTGATCCTAGTTAGTCTAGTTTAGCACCCAAAATTTTTAAAGTTGCATGCTTGATGCTGGTTTTTGTAAGTGCACGGCGGCGCACCAGCCATCAATCCGACGGCCAAATGCGGAAACGGTGATAAACTTTAATTTTTGCGGATTTAGCAAACCGGCACCACCACGCACTAAACACCCGGATCGTAACCATTAACAAGTCTAAGCTAACTAGAAGATGGGTTAGAGATATACCGACTGATCCGAGTCCTCCGGTCTTCATCTCCACTTCGATCTCCTCGCGGGATCTCCGTCCGTCTCCTCCTCGTCGGAAAGGGCACCACATCGCCTGTAGCTTTTACGGGCTCCCACCTCAATACCGAGGCAACTCGAGCGCGAAGTTGGCTAGCCGACGCGCCCAAGATTTGCTGTAGAATATAGTGTAGAGTTGTCTCTTTGGGGTTAAGTATAGTTGCCATGATGGAGGGAATTTTGCATAAGGATTTTCCATGGAAACTTGCAAGGAAAAAGAATGGAGCAGCCAAATTAAAGAGCTCAGCCAAGAAGGAATGCTCTCTGGAATGGCTCGGCCAGAAAATTCCTCTCTGGAAATGAAGCCAACTCTATATCTCTTTATCAATGTGTGAAGGTGCAAATTAATACCAATGAATAATCAAAAAACTCACAGCACACCCACAAACAAATATACCTCACACCAATAAATTAATCCCATCTCCATAATGCCTCAGCACACTCACAATATCCTCAATGTAACCTTTTACATTAATTAATGCACACATCAAGAATCTCCATCATTCCAACAGTGGCCGGCCCATACCCTCTCATAACTCAATCAAATCTCAATTAATGCAAGTGATGGAGGGAATCTAAAGAAGCCATCATAAAGAATATATTTGCAAGAAACCCCCTCCACAAATGTTATTTGCACAATTGCAAATAACCCCCTCCATCGGAAAAGTCCGGCCGGGAAAGAACAAAGGAAAACCGGCCGGAACGGAATGCAAACTGGCAACTCCAGAAAACTGGTCCCGTAATAAATTACAGGAAAACCCCGATACTGTGCATACACACCCGCATTTGTATTCCGTCCGGATACAAATGCAAAGAGACAAAACTGCACTATCAAATACCAGGATCCGGCTTAAGCCAAAGCCGGCTAGTAAAAACCGTTCGATCACCATCCGTGCAATACCGCACGTATCTGATCGAACCCTGCCATATCTCCATACGGCCTCTACAGCGTTTCGCCCGAAAGCTTGAGTAACTGAAAATGTGGTGGACTCTAAAAACTCGTCAATACTATGGCTGTGGATTTAACCACCAGCACGTCAGAGGTATAAGCCAATACGTGACGGGCCACCAGCTATTGACTAAAAGGGACGTCGATGAGCGAAATCATCCTGACACCCTACTGAGCCTGTCAGTGACAATATCCGTACAGTCCGGTCCGTTCGTCTATGAGCATCGCATGTCGGGTCTAGGGGGTTGGTAAAAGTCAGACCCCCAAAAACGGTACAAGTCGTGTCGGAGTGTAGCCCAGAACACCCTGAGATACTACTGGAATACCCACCAGTAAATCTCCTGCCTTGGCCAAGGTCTTTGTGTAATGGCTCTCCTAGACACAGCGCGACCTCACCCCCAATACCGGGAGAGACGAACCCCCGAAGATCCGCTCACTGCCTCCATGTGGCTCGGGACTGTACCCAATTACAACCTGTTTGCACGACTCCTTTGAGCCGTGGTAGGGTAGTAATCAAAGCACAGTGGGAACTCACACGAGACAAATGACGATCCCCAGGTCGATGAACTAACCTGTACACATGTCACCAGGGAACTGCTATCTGACGTCAGGTATAAGACCAACTAGCATGTTCCCGGCGAGTCCTGTCCGGTGTACTCATAACCCAATGAGCACCTGTATACATCTTAGGTGAACCAACTGACACCAGTGGCTTGTGAGACCGGCCACCGCCCCTCGTCGGGGTCTCGACTGTATACACTAGTCTACTCTGGAGTATCGATGCCCTGTCTCGAAACTCCTACGACTAGGGACCTTTTAAGGATGTGCTAATAGACTCCAGCTCTCACTTATATGATCGCCCTCATACTGCCGGCAGTCAAGCAAGAATCCTAGGGGCTTTATCAACGTGTAATAGCGACCTGTCAGGTCACCTAAAGCTGTACACGATGATAAAGGTAAACTAGATAGCATACTATCATCTCGAGTAAGACTGTCCTACCGGGATAGGTCCTCCCTCAATCATTGCAATCACGTGCCTGTGATCCAATAATTGACTCTGAGGGCACTATCTCCAACAATCTTCCACTTGCACTCAAGGCTAATTATTGCGATGTCGCATACTCACAGCCCGTGTGATACCGAACACCCAACTCCTCTACTTGTCATTCTCACAAAACTCGTTTGTGAAACTATTGCGTTCGAGGAATAGCCTCAGTGAGTGGATCCGCCTGTGGTGTCTCTTTCTATGTCTCTCTATATCTCAAGTTCGCGGAGAAAACCATCTCCCGAAACGAGCAATACCTGTCTTAGAATGTCTGGATGTCTGATGGGACCTAGCTCATAAGTGAACTCCAAATCCAAACTTCTTAGACTGTATCGTCAACTGAACTTAATCAGTATCCTGCACCATGCCTCCCTCAGTATCACCTTGGACCACCTGTCCAAAATACTGCCCCTCGTCAGAAGGAAAACTTATAACTCTGACGACCTCCTTGTCGTCCAGGTCACCTTGGAAGTCTGGAATGATAACTGTTTCCCGAATGGGGCTTTCGTTATCATATCCCTAGAACAGCCACTTATGTTCTAAAACTGCTTCCGACTGTTCCTCCAGGATTGGATCAATATCAACTTATTGCATCTAGTGCAAGAACAACATCTGGTGTGGTACTTGACATCTCATGATTGACTCAATTGCCTAAGCAAGTGATCTTCCAATCATTCACATCCCTCTCCTCTTTAGTCTGTAAGACACCTTTGGAGAGGGTGACTCCATCACCTGCAGGTACACTACCGTGCCAGGAGTCGTCCATTCTAAATACTCTTAGAATGCTGTCAAAATACCCTGATTGGGAAACCACCCAAATCTAGATCTAAAACCATAGATCTAGTAACCAGTATGTCTGATATAATGTCCAAGTCCCATGTGGAGAAAACACTGTGTGACGACCAAAGTATAACCGATCGTAGTATAGGAATGTCACTTCCTACTACCTTCTCAACAGATGTCACGACCCAAGTTTGGATGTGACAGGCACTCAGATTGTATCATATCTAAAGATATGCACAAATCCAAGTAAGCCAAAAACCAAGATCAAAATACCTTATTTCGGAATTATTTAGGAAAATTTAGTTTTTAAGTAAAAATCTCAAGTTATGAAGTTAATTCATTTAAACAATAATAAAGATTAAGTTTGGTTGTATTCCAAGTTGGAATCAACAATATTAATAATGAACATGAATATAAGCATATGTAACATCACTGAATCTCATAAAGAAAGAAGCTATGAAACTGATCAACCGATCTCAACTGTACACATATATACCATCTCTCATTTCTAAGTCAAAATACAAGTCTGATGGAGTCTTTCTAGATACAAAAGTACAAAACTCAAAAGGGAGGTTATTACACATGTAACCTACCGATCAAAAGATGAAATACGACCGCAAAAGTGATCCTGTCTCGCAGCTACCCGTCCACTCTATCCCTGCAAGGAACTGTGGCACAACGGGGATGAGTTGCCAACTCAGTGAATACGACTAACATATAACGGCGAATAAAGTAATTATGACAATCATGCTACTGAATATGAATCAATATGATATATGAGTATATGTGAAATCCAACAATAAATCTCATTATACTTCTGAAATCACAACTCAAGTAATTCATTTCTCGGTGTCCATCAACGACACAAAATCTTCATTTCTTATAGGCATCATTCCCCGAATGATCCTATACTCATAATATCGGTCGTTATCCTCTAGATACACGCCGTATTTCTATAACCAACTCCGGTATCGAGTAACCTCGCTAGGCTCCCCCGTCTCAATACGGCTATCCTGCCCCTCGGTCTCGACCGGGTCCACCCTGTATCCAACTGTATAGCTCCCCCACTCAGTATGGATAACGAAAATCCGCGACCGTATATCTCCCCCACTCGGTCCGGAATAAAATCAAAAACAGAAATCATCTCAGGGTGGACATGTCACATCAATCATGAAAAACTGGATTTATGTAATAATATTCAAAACTCAAAACCATAAATCCTCAATTCTGTATCTATCTCATATCCAACATAGAAATACGCATAAAGCAACAGGATGTAAATAATGAAATCTACCAATATACTTGACATGTGAAATACGATATAATTCATGTTAATAAGTATGATATTTAAGTGTATGTGACATGGCAATATCGACGAGGTGTGTGTAGCATATAAGATGTGCACGTGGCATGACTCGTCGATACTTGTGAAGTGTTCTAACAACTAAGCAATATACAAGTATTTTAATGAATGAAATTCTAATAATTAAACATGATGATATGAATATCACATTAAGTAAAACCATGGGCGAAGCACGCCATCTTTACTAAATTCCCTGGTAGATGTTTAGTCTACTCACTGGAAAAGTCGAATCTACTCCGGAATCGCTAATCCTTTCCCTTTCCTCGCGGCTTCCGTATTTCTCGTATTAGAGTCTAATCATGCAAAATAACTTATATAAGCAACTAGCTATTCCGATATAGCGGAAATAGAAAACACGCTAATCCCCATAAGTTATATACTATCTGACCTTTTCAAGTTATTAAACACTTAGTCTTACTGGATTTTAGCCTAAATCTGTACTGGTTCAGAATTTAAAACGCGACTTGATTTCATCGTGTCGTATTTAGCGTTTTACGATTCCCTTTCCGATATATCATTCCAGATTTAAACTACAGTGAAACTAATTTAATTCAACAGTGCCAAATTAGCCTAAATTGAACACTGTAGACTACCCAATTGGCCAAACCCCCAAAACTTCCCACATGGCCGGCGACGCCGGCCAAACCCCCTCTGTCGCCGGCCCAAAACCGGCCCCCTCCTGTCGTTTTCTTGTGGTTCACTCTATTTGTTACCTACATCATTTCTACTCTGTTGAATTTATTTAATTATGTTCCAGATTAAAGCAGATTTTAACAGACTATAAGTTTAGCTAAAATACCATATTATGTGACATGTTAAATCGATTTTTAACTAATCTACAGAGCTTAATTATCTACTGTGATTAAGAAATTTACCCTCCTATATTGCTGTAGGAATAACCCCCAAGGATCTACAAGCTCCTCCTAGCTTGATGAAGAACTACCCCCAAGAACAAGCTCCTCAATCCTCTTCTTCTTCCTCTTATTTCTTTCCTCCTTTACTTTTCTTTTCTTTTGATTTTCTTTCAGTTTTTAATTTAAGTTTCAGAACTGAAATGGTTTATATATGTGGGAGGAGGAAGGATAAGGTAAGGTGGTGGTGTCAAGTGAGGAAGTGTGTGAGTTTCATGCAAGAAGGAGGTGGAAGTGAGAGGCTAATTGAAGCATGAGGTGTTTTAAGGATTTATCTTCCATTTTCCTTTAAATTTCAATTTGATTTCAGAACTGAATTGTTATCATTTATTCACTTAAACCCTTGACAAAAACTTATTTGCATAAAACCTAACTTTGCTATTTAACCCCTCACAACTAACTTATTATAAAACCCATCTTTTATTAAAATGAAGCTAAAATTTTCATTAAAACCCTTTTAACTTATTTATTTTACATTCTAAAATTCTAATTTAATTTGTATTACCTATAACTTATGAAGATTGACATATTTGATTTTAACCATTTGGTGATTTATCAGCTTATTCCTAATTTAATTAATTTTATTTATTTCTAGGTTTTTCCTAATTGTTACAATATTCCCCCCTTAAGAAAATTCGGTCCCCGAATTTAAAACAATTACTAGACATACCTAAGAAAAGATGTGGAAATTTCTTTCGCATCGCGTCCTCCGTCTCCCAAGTAACCTCCTCACGATCCTTTCCTTGCCAGAGAACCTTTACAGATGGCAGTGTCCTCGATCGTAGTTGCTTTGCCTGCCTGTCCAGAATAGCGACGGGCTGCACTGTGTAGGATAGATCTGGCTCAAGCTGTAGAGTCTGATGCTGGATCGCATGAGATGGATCGTGAAGATATCTGCGTAGCATCGAAACATGAAACACCGGATGTACGTCGGGAAAACCAGGTGGAAGTGCTAACCGATAAGCCACAGCGCCCACTCTTTCTAAAATCTCATAAGGTCCAACATATCTGGGGCTGAGCTTCCCTTTCTTTCCGAAGCGCATCACACCCTTCATTGGAGATACTCGAAGGAACACATGATCTCCCACATCAAACTCGAGTTTGCGTCGTCTTCGATCTGCATATGACTTCTGTCTGCATTGAGCCGCTTTCATTCTATCTCGTATCAATTGAATCTTCTCTGTAGTTTCCTGTACTATCTGCGGTCCCAATACACAACTCTCACTAAGTTCCGTCCAGCAAACTGGTGATCTACATTTTCTTCCATACAAAGCTTCAAAGGGTGCCATCTGGATCGTCTCTTGAAAACTGTTGTTATATGAGAATTCTACCAAAGGTAGGTGACGATCCCAACTACCACCGAAATCTAGGCTACAAGCCCGAAGCATATCCTCTAGTATCTGAATGGTCTGCTCCGACTGACCGTCTGTCTGTGGGTGGAAAGCTGTACTAAAACTCAGTCGCGTACCAAGAGCATCCTGAAGTTTCTGCCATAGCCTGCTCGTGAACTGGGTACCTCGATCTGATACTATGCATGTCGGCACTCCATGTAGACGTACAATCTCATCGATATAA
Source organism: Agapanthus africanus (assembly GCA_030015575.1). Taxonomy (NCBI): domain Eukaryota; kingdom Viridiplantae; phylum Streptophyta; class Magnoliopsida; order Asparagales; family Amaryllidaceae; genus Agapanthus; species Agapanthus africanus. The sequence goes on from JASDDO010000006.1 coordinate 46,252,980, forward strand.
ACCTGTGCATACTGAGCAAATCCATATGTCGTCTTCACTGGAAGAAAATGAGCGGCCTTCGTCTGCCTATCTACAATCACCCAAATAGAATCATACCCTCTGCTAGTCCTGGGTAGACCCACCACAAAATCCATGGAAATCTGTTCCCATTTCCACTCTGGAATGGGTAAGGGTTGCAGCTCCCCGGCTGGCCTCTGGTGTTCTGCTTTAACTTGCTGACAAGTCAAGCATCGAGAAACAAAATCCGTAACATCCTTCTTCATTCCTTCCCACCAATAATTATCCTTCAAATCACGATACATTTTGGTGGAACCAGGATGAATACTGTATACTGACCTGTGGGCATCCTCCAAAATCTCACGCCTCAATTCGTCAGAATCTGGCACACAGAGACGAGTCCTAAAACGTAACACTCCATAAGCATCAATCACGAACTCCGTCTCCTTGCCCTGTTTAACCTGATCCATAATCTCCATCATGCGAGTATCTGTAGGCTGCGCATCTCGAATACGATCCAATAGCTGAGGTCTGGTGCGAACATGCGCTAGCTGACCTCCTGCCGATGTAAACTCAAACTGTATACGGCTATCACATAAGATCTGCCAGTCTGTAGAAGACTGTCTCTGCAAAAGACTCAATTGAGATAATTTACCTCCAGGCCTCCGACTCAAGGCATCTGCTACAACATTTGCTTTGCCTGGATGGTACAAAATCTCACAGTCGTAATCTTTCACCAATTCCATCCATCTACGCTGCCTGAGATTCAGATCCTTCTGCTGAAAAATATACTTTAAACTTTTATGATCTGTGAAGATTTGACACGTTTCTCCATACAAGTAATGTCTCCAAATCTTCAATGCGAATACTACAGCAGCCATCTCTAGATCATGAGTGGGGTAATTTTGTTCATGCCTCTTTAACTGTCGAGAAGCATATGCTATAACCTTGCCGTGTTTCATCAACACACAGCCTAAGCCCACTCTAGAAGCATCGCAATACACTACGAAACCCCCTGACCCGGAAGGTAAAGATAATACAGGTGCAGTCGTCAAACGCGTCTTTAGTTGTTGGAAACTCTGCTCACACGCATCTGTCCACTGAAATGGAACTTCCTTCCTAGTCAATCCTGTCAAAGGTGCCGCTATCTTTGAGAAATCCTGTACGAAGCGTCTGTAATAACCTGCCAGACCTAAGAAACTCCGAACCTCTGTAACTGACATAGGCCTGGGCCAGTGTTGTACTGCTTCAATTTTCTTTGGGTCCACGCATATACCTTGTCTTGTAACTATGTGACCCAAGAACTCCACACTATCGAGCCAAAAAGCACACTTAGAAAACTTTGCATACAACTGATGCTTTTTCAAGGTCTGCAACGTGATACGTAAATGCTGCTCGTGCTCCGTCTGACTCCGAGAATATACAAGAATATCATCTATGAATACTATAATAAACCGATCGATAAATGGTCTAAAGATACGGTTCATCATATCCATAAAAGCTGCTGGAGCATTGGTGAGTCCGAACGACATCACCAGAAATTCATAATGCCCATATCTCGTACGAAACGCCGTCTTCGGAATATCGTCCTTCCGAACCCTCAACTGATGATATCCTGACCTCAAGTCAATCTTTGAGAAGAATCCGGCTCCTTGTAACTGATCGAACAAGTCATCTATTCGTGGTAATGGATACCTGTTTCGCACCGTGACGCGATTCAGCTGTCGGTAGTCGATGCACATCCTCATACTACCGTCCTTCTTCTTTACAAATAACACAGGAGCTCCCCACGGTGAAACACTAGGACGTACAAGTCCTCGATCTAACAACTCTTCCAACTGGCCTTTGAGTTCTTTCAATTCCGTCGGTGCCATTCGATATGGTGGTATAGAAATAGGCCCTGCACCCGGAATCAAATCGATACAAAATTCAATCTCTCGATCAGGTGGCAATCCTGGTAACTCTGCAGGAAATACCTCAGGAAATTCTCGTATGATCGGGATTTGGTCCAAGGGAACTTCAGCGACCCCTATGTCCTGAATAAAAGCCAAGAACCCAAGACAACCCTTCTTCAACAGCCGCCCCGCACAAAAAGCAGAAATCATGTTGACAGGGGTTAACTTGCAATCCCCCTGCACAACAAACACCGGTTCACCTGGAAAACAAAATCTAACCGCTTTTCCTCTACAATCTACATAGGCATGACAAGCGGCTAACCAATCCATTCCAAGAAGTATATCAAAATCCAACATGTCTAGGAGAATCAGATCAACTAGCGAATCTCTATTACCAATACGCACCGAACATGATCTGAATACGTGCCGAGCTATAAAGGAATCTCCAACTGGAGTAATCACTACCAATGGTAACTCTAATAATGACGACTCCTTCCCCAACAAAAGTGCGAATCGTGACGATACATAAGAATGTGTAGAACCGGGATCAAATAAAACATGTGCCTCTAATGAGCATACTGTAAGAGTACCTGTCACGACTGCATTTGATGCCTGGGCATCCTGTGGAGTCAGTGCAAAAACCCGAGCCTGGCCCCTGCCCGCATCCTGTCGTCCTCTACCTCTATCTCCTCTACCTCTCTGAGCACGTCCTGCATAGCCTCGACCTCGTGGTGCAACTGCCTGGCGTGTAGCGCCAACTGGGGGAGGAAGTAAAGCCATCGGTGTAGGAGGTGGAAGGGGTAAAACAGCCTGTGGAGCAACGGTTCCGCCCTGAGATCTACAATCTCGCGCAAAGTGTCCGGGAAGTCCACAACTATAACAAGTAAATGGTGGTCTCTGATCACCAGGATAAGAACTAAACATCTGGCCCTGTGTCCAATCTCGTCCAACACTGCGGCCTGGAGTATATCTGCCTGGATAGGACCCTCTACCTCGGCCAAACTGTCTATTTGTCGGCACGAATGGTCTACTCCTCTTTGACTCCGGAACGACTCCCGACTGGCTCAAACGCTCCTCTACTCGAATCGCCGCATCCATGGCCTGTGCATATGTATCAAAATGCTGGGAGCCTATCGCCAGATACAACTGTGTGTCCAAACTCCTTAGGAACCTTTTCACCCGAAGCTCCTCTGTAGGTACCAAGTATGGGGCATATCGCGATAGCTGGGTGAATCGTAAGTCATAATCGGCTACTGACATACTTGCTGATTTCTTCAACGCTTCGAAACTGCTAGCTCTATCATCCCTCACACTCTGGGGAAGAAATCTGGCAAGAAAGACTGTAGAAAACTCGGTCCACGTCATCGGAGGAAGGTTCGTAGCTCGCCCTCTCTCCATCGACTCACACCACTCCTGTGCAAGTCCCTCCAAACGAAAGCTAGTCAGCTCAACTGACCTCGCATCAGAACATCGTAATGATCTGCCAATCCTCGCTATCCTATCAAGAAAAGACTGAGGATCTACCGCCACATCGGTCCCTGTGAATACCGGTGGTCTCAATCTCATAAACTCCGCAAGTGATACCTCCATCACTCTCGTATCTACTGGTGCTACCGTCTGTGTAGGCTGTACCTCAGACTCTGCTACTGTCGGTGCTGGATCTGACCTCAAAGCTCGAGTGGTCTCAGCTAACTGTCCTACCACTCGCTGTAATCCCAACATACCCTCACGACCCAAGTTTGGATGTGACAGGCACTCAGATTGTATCATATCTAAAGATATGCACAAATCCAAGTAAGCCAAAAACCAAGATCAAAATACCTTATTTCGGAATTATTTAGGAAAATTTAGTTTTTAAGTAAAAATCTCAAGTTATGAAGTTAATTCATTTAAACAATAATAAAGATTAAGTTTGGTTGTATTCCAAGTTGGAATCAACAATATTAATAATGAACATGAATATAAGCATATGTAACATCACTGAATCTCATAAAGAAAGAAGCTATGAAACTGATCAACCGATCTCAACTGTACATATATATACCATCTCTCATTTCTAAGTCAAAATACAAGTCTGATGGAGTCTTTCTAGATAAAAAGTACAAAACTCAAAAGGGAGGTTACTACACATGTAACCTACCGATCAAAAGATGAAATACGACCGCAAAAGTGATCCTGTCTCGCAGCTACCCGTCCACTCTATCCCTGCAAGGAACTGTGGCACAACGGGGATGAGTTGCCAACTCAGTGAATACGACTAACATATAACGGCGAATAAAGTAATTATGACAATCATGCTACTGAATATGAATCAATATAATATATGAGTATATGTGAAATCCAACAATAAATCTCATTATACTTCTGAAATCACAACTCAAGTAATTCATTTCTCGGTGTCCATCAACGACACAAAATCTTCATTTCTTATAGGCATCATTCCCCGAATGATCCTATACTCATAATATCGGTCGTTATCCTCTAGATACACGCCGTATTTCTATAACCAACTCCGGTATCGAGTAACCTCGCTAGGCTCCCCCGTCTCAATACGGCTATCCTGCCCCTCGGTCTCGACCGGGTCCACCCTGTATCCAACTGTATAGCTCCCCCACTCAGTATGGATAACGAAAATCCGCGACCGTATATCTCCCCCACTCGGTCCGGAATAAAATCAAAAACAGAAATCATCTCAGGGTGGACATGTCACATCAATCATGAAAAACTGGATTTATGTAATAATATTCAAAACTCAAAACCATAAATCCTCAATTCTGTATCTATCTCATATCCAACATAGAAATACGCATAAAGCAACAGGATGTAAATAATGAAATCTACCAATATACTTGACATGTGAAATACGATATAATTCATGTTAATAAGTATGATATTTAAGTGTATGTGACATGGCAATATCGACGAGGTGTGTGTAGCATATAAGATGTGCACGTGGCATGACTCGTCGATACTTGTGAAGTGTTCTAACAACTAAGCAATATACAAGTATTTTAATGAATGAAATTCTAATAATTAAACATGATGATATGAATATCACATTAAGTAAAACCATGGGCGAAGCACGCCATCTTTACTAAATTCCCCGGTAGATGTTTAGTCTACTCACCGGAAAAGTCGAATCTACTCCGGAATCGCTAATCCTTTCCCTTTCCTCGCGGCTTCCGTATTTCTCGTATTAGAGTCTAATCATGCAAAATAACTTATATAAGCAACTAGCTATTCCGATATAGCGGAAATAGAAAACACGCTAATCCCCATAAGTTATATACTATCTGACCTTTTCAAGTTATTAAACACTTAGTCTTACTGGATTTTAGCCTAAATCTGTACTGGTTCAGAATTTAAAACGCGACTTGATTTCATCGTGTCGTATTTAGCGTTTTACGATTCCCTTTCCGATATATCATTCCAGATTTAAACTACAGTGAAACTAATTTAATTCAACAGTGCCAAATTAGCCTAAATTGAACACTGTAGACTACCCAATTGGCCAAACCCCCAAAACTTCCCACATGGCCGGCGACGCCGGCCAAACCCCCTCTGTCGCCGGCCCAAAACCGGCCCCCTCCTGTCGTTTTCTTGTGGTTCACTCTATTTGTTACCTACATCATTTCTACTCTGTTGAATTTATTTAATTATGTTCCAGATTAAAGCAGATTTTAACAGACTATAAGTTTAGCTAAAATACCATATTATGTGACATGTTAAATCGATTTTTAACTAATCTACAGAGCTTAATTATCTACTGTGATTAAGAAATTTACCCTCCTATATTGCTGTAGGAATAACCCCCAAGGATCTACAAGCTCCTCCTAGCTTGATGAAGAACTACCCCCAAGAACAAGCTCCTCAATCCTCTTCTTCTTCCTCTTATTTCTTTCCTCCTTTACTTTTCTTTTCTTTTGATTTTCTTTCAGTTTTTAATTTAAGTTTCAGAACTGAAATGATTTATATATGTGGGAGGAGGAAGGATAAGGTAAGGTGGTGGTGTCAAGTGAGGAAGTGTGTGAGTTTCATGCAAGAAGGAGGTGGAAGTGAGAGGCTAATTGAAGCATGAGGTGTTTTAAGGATTTATCTTCCATTTTCCTTTAAATTTCAATTTGATTTCAGAACTGAATTGTTATCATTTATTCACTTAAACCCTTGACAAAAACTTATTTGCATAAAACCTAACTTTGCTATTTAACCCCTCACAACTAACTTATTATAAAACCCATCTTTTATTAAAATGAAGCTAAAATTTTCATTAAAACCCTTTTAACTTATTTATTTTACATTCTAAAATTCTAATTTAATTTGTATTACCTATAACTTATGAAGATTGACATATTTGATTTTAACCATTTGGTGATTTATCAGCTTATTCCTAATTTAATTAATTTTATTTATTTCTAGGTTTTTCCTAATTGTTACAACAGATCCATCCTCTATTCTGATGACGTCAAACCTATGACTGTCACATCAGAAATAGATGATCTATCTCCGCTACATCTGCTTTAGTCTATAAATAGACATAAGCCTGATGTCTACCAATGCTTCCGCTGCTCCCACTGACTACGACAACCCTCTGCCAGAGTCATATAGACGTGCACTTCTAAAACTTGTTTAGAACGGCGCTATACTCATCCTCCTGCCGGGTCTCGCAGCCTGAAACAACAACAATGGCAAGTGTGGGTAAACAAGAACTTCCCTGTCACCGTCCTTGAGGCTACCGGAGTACCTCTCGGGTGCCTGAAGTTACCCACCTTATCTGCGGAGTGGCCAATGGAATGTCAAATCAGATTGAATCTTTAGGTTCCTATAAATCTTCAGTAATCATTTGTGGTTCTGGAATCACTTCCAGTTCTACCATACTCCCACTACTGTTTTTGAAAAAATCCATTTTTAATAAAACTGTGGCGAGTCTAGAACAATATTTCTATTGATCTGCCAGATGGTAGAAAGTCAACCCTCGTCAGAGCCTGGGTCAACCCACAAACAGCCATTACAGAAACGTGCCTTGAGTTGTCCAGTGTCTGGTTTTAATCATAAGCCGGACAACTCCCCGTACCTTAACAACGTTAAGATATGAACTGTTCTATATCCAATATAGAACCAGAGGCACTGATTTAATTGAACCAGATTCAAATCATGCAGCTATCTCCAGTGCATGTCAACTAAATGGAAGGAGGCTGATCAGCGTTGCTCAACTTAGGAATGCTTCCAATTATGAGTAACCTGAAAGAGAAGTAATTTCTCTTTATCATTACTATCAACTGAATACCATACACAAGTATCTACATCTTCGATCACTTTGAAGAATCCCGATACTTGCTACACCTGTTTCTCTACTCTATTCAAATACCTATAACTCCTCAAAACTTAGACCCTGTGTTTCTACGAAACACATGTCTAAGAACTAGAGAAGTTAAAAGTAAACAGAATATAGTATGAGGACCAACCCCTCTGTCTTAATGGACACTGGACAACATACAATACTCTGTATAAGTCCGCTGAGTCTAACAACTCTTTCACTGTGTGTCGTAGGTTGAAAACTGCACTTATGGTTAAGAAGAATTACACCGCTGTTTAATGCTCCTTACCTAACCATCCACCGATATAGGTAAATGTCATCGACATAATATCAAAAGGTATATCTCACTCTATGAAAATAGACGTACAAATATATCAATTTGAAATTGGTGCACAACAGCGGATATTCAAAACCAAATATTTGCCGACCGGCAAACAGCCCAGGTAATCTCCTCAAATATCACCGATTACAACGAATCCCGATATAATGAGGATGATCACCCAATTCCCAATGACTTACTCCCACTCATCACCTGTAAAACCATACAGATGTGAGAATCAAACCTGGTAAATACACACCCTGGAGCAAGTGTCTAATCGGGAAATCAGTTTTCTTTTAAAAGTACACAGTTGAATTAAAACATTGAAATGTTTCGATGGGGTATCTTGGAATTCCTAGCAATGCCTCTACCATTATCCAGATTCACAACTATATCCGTATAATTCTTTGCCACCTCTCCAAATCCTTTTATATGTCTTTAGTCATTACCTTCTGCATACCCCTTAGGCCAAATGGTTTTCTTCCTTCCCTACCGTTCGGCACCAGCCTATGGTTTGGAAGAAGACTATCCAATAAGCATAATGGGTGTACTGTCCTAATCCTAGGAGCACTCGCAATGCGAGAGAAGGTGAAGATAAAAGACAACCGAATAAACCTTATTCCTATTTCTCCTGGACCAGAATCCATCCCCGAACTGGAACAAGTTCCTTTCGAGTTCGTATATAACCATACGATGGAGTATCCAATAAAATGGGATCTTCGTAGTGATACGGAGTGTCCTGGAGAAATACAAAGGTGATTTACGATTGGCGAAGAAATACTTGGTTTGGTCGTGAATAGCAGTCGCAACTTACTTTGCCCTCTTACTAATCCCTTTCTTTGTCTTAACTCAATACCTTCTGTACACCGTTTAGGCTAATTAGTTTTCTTCATTCTCTACCGGTCGGCACCAGCCTATGGTTTGGAAGAAGACTATCCAATTTGCACAATAGGTGTACTACTCCTAAACCAAGGAGTACTCGCAACCAGAGAGAGGGTGAAAAGAAAAGACAACTGAATAATCCTATCCGTTTTCTCCAGAACCGGAAACCATCCTCGAATTCCTTCGAGTTCGTATCTAACCATACGATGGTTTTGTCCAATGGAAGTGGACGTTCGTAGTAATACGGGGTGTCCTGGAGAAAAGGGTAAAAGTAGGAGTGGCAATGAGGTCTGCAACTCTGACAATCCTAAAGCCTGTGTTAAGAAGGTTCGGTCAACTTGGTCTCTGAGTCGTAGTCTTAGGGTCGGGTCAATGGTCGCTGCCAAAGAGAGAGAGAAAAGAAACACTCAGCGTGCACTCTATCCTAGATCAGAATGGTTATCACTTTTTCTAATCAGGAAACCTCCCACTGTACCTCAAATTCTCCTCCAAACCTGAAAGAAGAATTAGTCTGGGTCACCCGAGGAGTAAACCAACTCATCAGTGGGAATCGGGATCCAACTCTCATCGCATGATAACGTGACGGAATCCGCTCATGGTATCACACTCCAGAAGGTATGCGCATATCTGGCAAGTTTCAGTACTTTTGAAACTCCCGATGTGATTTTTACCCCATGCTCTTATGACCTTGACTTTGGCCAACATATCATAAGTCACATGTCAAGTTCAACCCGTCATTCTCCAGGTTAATTTGAACCCACCCGTACATACCCTTGACTTTGGCCAAAATGACAGTACGACTGTCCCAAACCAACGCATCTATCTATGCTGCATATGAATACCCAACAGCTACCAAACACCGTGCCTTGACTTTGGCCAACATACACAGCTTGAATACTATTGACTACCCATATGAAACGACGGAGGGCTACGAATGGTTTCTGGCGAAAACCTTTAACGTAATGAACTTGATATCGTTGAAGGAACGGATAGCTTTTTAGAAAATATAGTGACGAAAACCTTTACTAAAGAGGTCACTCCCGGTGAAGGGATCTCGGCTCTTTCCCCGTAAAATAGGGTGCAGGATATTCCAACTGAATATCACGATGCAAAGCAAAAGTAATCGGCTATAGTGAAGTTAATGCCCTGACGCAAACTTCTGTCCTAGGGGTCACTCCCGGTGAAGGGATCTTGGCCCTTGCCTCGTCGACTGAGGAGCAGGATATTCCAAATGAATACCACGATGCAAAACAGAAGTGAACGTCCTTGCAATAACAGCTTTTTGAAAAATGTTCCAACAACATCAGAATAGGTTTGTTTAACTTGCATTGATCCGAATCAATGCAGTCCCATCATTGATCACACCACAAAGAACGAAAAATATACTGACGTACGTATATGCCATCCGCATTCGCCACTGGGTCCCGTCATCACTCGTTAGGTTAGCTTACTAACGACAGAGCGGGGACTGGACTAGCGCGGATGAAAAACATATACAACATCTACTAATATATATACCAATATATTATATTTCGCTCAAGGCTTGAAAAGAAATGCAACATCACAGAAATGTACAGCATCACAGAACAATACAGATATCTGGGATCCCCGGGTTTCACAGAGCCACTACTGAAACCCGACGTTCCCCTGGTCGTGTGGATAGCCTGTGCAATGAAATCCTAGACCCCTACGGGCGCGGCAAGTCACCCGCCAAAACCTGAAGCGAGGCAGCCCCCTTCAGTGCCGTGAATGGACCACCCAGCACTTCACGGAATCCGGTGACTTGGGCACCCCTCCTGGGTCAACCTGTACCCCCTACGAGTGCGACGAATAGCCCGCCAATCCTAGAGTGAAGCCCCCTCCGTCTCAATGCCAAGAGATGCGGGCCCGTTGCCCTCCAGAACCCGGCTATCCGTGCACCCCTCCGCGGGGTAATCCTAGTACAGAAAGTAAAATATACATACACCGGGTACATCGACCGCAACCAGGTCGTGCCCCAAAATAATAATACAATCAGGCAGTGACGGCGGTCCACATGTCGGACGCTCGCCCCGCAATATCAAATGTACATAATACAACAATACAGTACTAGCATTGCATTCAGGCTATCCCCCACGACCGATCCGCAACATCACAGCAAAAACAGAACATCAACGTGAAAGTCACGTTCGCAAATCCGTCTAACCGGGCTATAGCAGTTAGACCGGATTTACCGATCGAGTGACATTCACGGTCGCAGATATAATGTAAATACTGTGAAAAATGTGTTTAAAATTTTCCGATTGATCAAAAAATAAACTAGTGGGCCCCAAACCAATACTGCAGCAGTTACAGAAATTATGAGCCCAATTTTAATGTCCCCAAAACCCTATTTTCACAACAGAAGCCCAATGGAAAAAACCAGCCCACTGATCCCTTCAATCGGCCGCGGAACCGCGGCTCCATGTAGGGTTATGCCGCGGTTCCGCGCTTCGATGAAGGGAACAGTGTATCGTATTTTTCCAGTGGCCTTAATTCTTCTAGTAAAGTACTTTTATACAACCTGAAAAATTTTTAGAGACCAAAAAATTTCAACAGAAAACTGTCGTGACAAAATACGGGTTTTTGGACATTTCGATCGATCGGAACTGAAAAACACATTACACAAAGCTAGACTATGTTAATGGCGAGGCTCTGATACCACTGTAAGTGCACGGCGGCGCACCAGCCGTCAATCCGACGGCCAAATGCGGAAACGGTGATAAACTTTAATTTTTGCGGACTTAGCAAACCGGCACCACCGCGCACTAAACACCCGGATCGTAACCATTAACAAGTCTAAGCTAACTAGAAGATGGGTTAGAGATATACCGACTGATCCGAGTCCTCCGGTCTTCATCTCCACTCCGATCTCCTCGCGGGATCTCCGTCCGTCTCCTCCTCGTCGGAAAGGGCACCACATCGCCTGTAGCTTTTACGGGCTCCCACCTCAATACCGAGGCAACTCGGGCGCGAAGTTGGCTAGCCGACGCGCCCAAGATTTGCTGTAGAATATAGTGTAGAGTTGTCTCTTTGGGGTTAAGTATAGTTGCCATGATGGAGGGAATTTTGCATAAGGATTTTCCATGGAAACTTGCAAGGAAAAAGAATGGAGCAGCCAAATTAAAGAGCTCAGCCAAGAAGGAATGCTCTCTGGAATGGCTCGGCCAGAAAATTCCTCTCTGGAAATGAAGCCAACTCTATATCTCTTTATCAATGTGTGAAGGTGCAAATTAATACCAATGAATAATCAAAAAACTCACAGCACACCCACAAACAAATATACCTCACACCAATAAATTAATCCCATCTCCATAATGCCTCAGCACACTCACAATATCCTCAATGTAACCTTTTACATTAATTAATGCACACATCAAGAATCTCCATCATTCCAACAGTGGCCGGCCCATACCCTCTCATAACTCAATCAAATCTCAATTAATGCAAGTGATGGAGGGAATCTAAAGAAGCCATCATAAAGAATATATTTGCAAGAAACCCCCTCCACAAATGTTATTTGCACAATTGCAAATAACCCCCTCCATCGGAAAAGTCCGGCCGGGAAAGAACAAAGGAAAACCGGCCGGAACGGAATGCAAACTGGCAACTCTAGAAAACTGGTCCCGTAATAAATTACAGGAAAACCCCGATACTGTGCATACACACCCGCATTTGTATTCCGTCCGGATACAAATGCAAAGAGACAAAACTGCACTATCAAATACCAGGATCCGGCTTAAGCCAAAGCCGGCTAGTAAAAACCGTTCGATCACCATCCGTGCAATACCGCACGTATCTGATCGAACCCTGCCATATCTCCATATGGCCTCTACAGCGTTTCGCCCGAAAGCTTGAGTAACTGAAAATGTGGTGGACTCTAAAAACTCGTCAATACTATGGCTGTGGATTTAACCACCAGCACGTCAGAGGTATAAGCCAATACGTGACGGGCCACCAGCTATTGACTAAAAGGGACGTCGATGAGCGAACTCATCCTGACACCCTACTGAGCCTGTCAGTGACAATATCCGTACAGTCCGGTCCGTTCGTCTATGAGCATCGCATGTCGGGCCTAGGGGGTTGGTAAAAGTCAGACCCCCAAAAGCGGTACAAGTCGTGTCGGAGTGTAGCCCAGAACACCCTGAGATACTACTGGAATACCTACCAGTAAATCTCCTGCCTTGGCCAAGGTATTTGTGTAATGGCTCTCCTAGACACAGCGCGACCTCACCCCCAATACCGGGAGAGACGAACCCCCGAAGATCCGCTCACTGCCTCCATGTGGCTCGGGACTGTACCCAACTACAACCTGTTTGCACGACTCCTTTGAGCCGTGGTAGGGTAGTAATCAAAGCACAGTGGGAACTCACACGAGACAAATGACGATCCCCAGGTCGATGAACTAACCTGTACACATGTCACCTGGGAACTGCTATCTGACGTCAGGTATAAGACCAACTAGCATGTTCCCGGCGAGTCCTGTCCGGTGTACTCATAACCCAATGAGCACCTGTATACATCTTAGGTGAACCAACTGACACCAGTGGCTTGTGAGACCGGCCACCGCCCCTCGTCGGGGTCTCGACTGTATACACTAGTCTACTCTGGAGTATCGATGCCCTGTCTCGAAACTCCTACGACTAGGGACCTTTTAAGGATGTGCTAATAGACTCCAGCTCTCACTTATATGATCGCCCTCATACTGCCGGCAGTCAAGCAAGAATCCTAGGGGCTTTATCAACATGTAATAGCGACCTGTCAGGTCACCTAAAGCTGTACACGATGATAAAGGTAAACTAGATAGCATACTATCATCTCGAGTAAGACTGTCCTACCGGGATAGGTCCTCCCTCAATCATTGCAATCACGTGCCTGTGATCCAATAATTGACTCTGAGGGCACTATCTCCAACAGTTTTGACCTCATGGTGGTGCTAGTGTAGACTTTCATGGTATCAGAGCCAAGCTAGAATATTTAGGTAGGTCTTTACGACGTTAAAGTATTCAATCGGTTTACAAAAAACCCGATTTTTTCAAGTTTCTGTCGATTTTCAAAAGTTGAAATTTTCGTGATTAAAAATATGCAAAAATTCATTTAGGGTATTATATGGAACCTCAAGAAATTCGACACGCCAATTCCACCAAAGCGCCGCGGAACCGTGGCCCAAACCCATGTTTGGCCGCGGTTCCGCTGTACTTTTATGGCATGATGGCATCGTTTTTCTTGTGCTGCTCCTGAAAGTCGACCTTAGCACCACTATGAGGTTCTAGAGATATCAAGAATGCCAAATTCAAATTTTCATTGGGTGCTAAGCTAGACTAACAAGATCTTTACTAGATTATTAAGGGTTTGTCTTTGTAATGTGATGAACTTGAAGAGAAGAAAAGAGCATACAACCTTCATAGTTCGAGTCCTTCTATTCAATAGCTCCGGGTCAAAGTCCACGCGACTTTACTAGGCTCCTCTTCGAGTTGAACGAACCTCCTTCGTGATCTTCGCACCAAAGACGATCCACCCGAAGTCCACTAGCTCAAGATAACCCTTCACTAATCTCATTAGTGAAGGCAACACTCCACATCAAATTGCTAATCTAATATGTGATGGTGAAGTAGGGTTTTAATTTGCTCACTAGTTTATATTAAAGCTTCATGGTTCACATCACATGTGAGGGTAGAAGCTTGAACCATGGGATTGAGGAAGAAGAAGAAGCTAGAGAGCAACCATGAGAGCAAAGCAAGGAAAATGGCTAAATGTTGAGAATGAGCCTAGAATGAATGGCAACTCTTGACCCCCACTCATTCAAGAAAGAAATTTTGCAATATAAAATTGAAACTATGCTTGAATAGTGAGTCAAGATGAATAAATTATGAATAAAGCCCATGGTCTCATTTTCCACCTCTTTTCTATTTTTCTCAAAAATAGAAATCATGCCATACTTCATTATATATATATATTGTTAGTTATATGTATGCCCTAGAGGCCATTACTGTACATAGGAAGTATATTGTAGTGGATGCTGGGACATATATAGGGAGGACTTTCTTGCTCGACATGATAGTATGCTATCTGGTTACTCTTTACCTTAACGTGTATACTGTTTGTCTCTCTGTTACATGTTGGTAAAGCCCTTAGGATGTGTACTTGACTACCTGAACTATGATGCGGATCATACTAGTGGGGACATGGTAGTCCATAAGTACATCCTTCAAGGTCCCTAGTCGTGGGTGTATCGAGACGGGGCATCGATATACCAGAGTAGACTAGCGTATATCTTCTCGACCCATACAGATGGGCGATGGATGATCCCATATCCATTGGTGTTTGACATCGGAGATGATATACGGGTGCTCAGTAGAGACTGGGTATACTGGACGGACTCGCCGAGAACTCCCAGATGGTATTATACCTTACGTCAGATGGCAGTTCTCTGGTGACACTGGTACATAGTAGTCTGTTGACCCGAGATCGTCATAGAGTCTTGTGTGATTCCCACTGTGCTTTGATTTCCACCTTACTACGTCCAAGAGGGCGTGCAAAACGGTGGCTTTTGGGTACAGTCCCGAATCACATGGAGGCAATGAGCGATAGGAGGGGATTCGTTTCTCCCGGTATAGGGAGTTGATGTTGCGCTGTGTTCGATTGGCTATAACTGGAAATCCCTGGCCAGGGTTGTTGAGATTTACTGGTAAGTGTTACCAGTAGTTTCTCGAACTGTTATAGACCTCATATCGACACGACTTATCGAGCTATTGGGGTCTGATGTTTACCACCTCTAGGCAAGATATGCGACATATCAGACGATCAGACCGGACTGTACGGTAAGTGTTACTAGTTGGATTCACAGGAATGTGAGCGGGCTTGCTCGTCGATCTTCTGATCGCTCAATACCCGGGTGGCCATTACGTTTAGCAGACTGCTTGCGGCTTTTGGGTGATTGATATGATCATCACCTGCTGCCGGCGTATTGACGAGTCTTTAGAGTCCTACACAGAGGTTTCCTGGTGTTGGAGATAGTGCCCTCAGAGTCAATTATTGGATCACAGGCACGTGATTGCAATGATTGAGGGAGGACCTATCCCGGTAGGACAGTCTTGCTCGAGATGATAGTATGCTATCTGGTTTACCTTTATCATCGTGTACTGCTTTAGGTGACCTGACATGTCGCTATTGCACGTTGATAGAGCCCCTTGGATTCTTGCTTGACTGCCAGCAGTATGAGGGCGATCATATAAGTGAGAGCTGGAGTCTATAAGCACATCCTTAAAAGGTCCCTAGTCGTGGGAGTTTCGAGACAGGGCATCGATACTCCAGAGTAGACTAGTGTATACAGTCGAGACCCCGACGAGGGGCGGTGGCCGGTCTCACAAGCCATTGGTGTCAGTTGGTTCACCTAAGATGTATACAGGTGCTCATTGGGTTATGAGTACACCGGACAGGACTCGCCGGGAACATGCTAGTTGGTCTTATACCTGACGTCAGATAGCAGTTCCCAGGTGACATGTGTACAGGTTAGTTCATCGACCTGGGGATCGTCATTTGTCTCGTGTGAGTTCCCACTGTGCTTTGATTACTACCCTACCACGGCTCAAAGGAGTCGTGCAAACAGGTTGTAGTTGGGTACAGTCCCGAGCCACATGGAGGCAGTGAGCGGATCTTCGGGGGTTCGTCTCTCCCGGTATTGGGGGTGAGGTCGCGCTGTGTCTAGGAGAGCCATTACACAAAGACCTTGGCCAAGGCAGGAGATTTACTGGTAGGTATTCCAGTAGTATCTCAGGGTGTTCTGGGCTACACTCCGACACGACTTGTACCGCTTTTGGGGGTCTGACTTTTACCAACCCCCTAGGCCCGCCATGCGATGCTCATAGACGAACGGACCGGACTGTACGGATATTGTCACTGACAGGCTCAGTTGGGTGTCGGGGTGAGCTTCCTCATCGACGTCCCTTTTGGTCAATAGCTGGTGGCCTGTCACGTATTGGCTTATACCTCTGACGTGCTAGTGGTTAAATCCACAGCCATAGTATTGACGAGTCTTTAGAGTCCACCACACCTTCAGTTACTCAAGCTTTCGGGCGAAACGCTGTAGAGGCCGTATGGAGATATGGCAGGGTCCGATCAGATACGTGCGGTATTGCACGGATCAGGATCGGACGGTTTGTACTAGTGGCCGTATAGTTATATGGCAGCGTTCGATCAGATACGTGCGGTATTGTACGGATCAGGATCGAACGGATTTTACTAGCCGGCTTTGGTTTAAGCCGGTCCTAGTTTAGTACAGTGTAGATTCTGTCTCATTGCATTTGTATCCGGACGGAATACAAATGCGGGTGTGTATGCACAGTGTGGGGTTTTCCTGTAATTTATTACGGGACCAGTTTTCTAGGGTTGCCATTTTGCTCTCCGTTCCGGCCGGTTTTCCTTTGTTCTTTCCCGGCCGGACTTTTCCGATGGAGGGGGTTATTTGCAGTTTTGCAAATTACACTTTGTGGAGGATTTATTTGCTTATGGTTTGATATGATAAGCATCTTTGCTTTTCATGTAATTATGAGATTTGATGAGATAAGAAATGAAGTGAGGTTTGATTTGAGTTTGGTTATGATTATGTTTAATGTTGTGGTCACCACTTACTTTCTCCTACCATCACCTCCCTTCTTGTTTTGCTATCATATTCATTCCTCCACCATCTTATTCTCACTTGATGGATGATAAGTTATTTTCATGGTTGGAAAAAGAAAGAGAGAAAAAGAAAGAGAGAAGAAGAAAAGAGAAGAAGAGAGAGCTTCATCTTTGAGAGAGGTTTTCATTCTTGATCTCATTCCATGCCAAGAAAAATGCAAGCACCATTTTTCTTATCCTTGTTTCCTCCATCATCCACATACGGCAACAAACCCCAAAAGAGAGACTATGATTCTACATTCACTCCCTACAGCATATCTTGAGCATGTCGAGTAGCCGGCTTCATGCGCGAGTTGCCTCGGTATTGAGGTAGGAGCCCGTAAAAGTACCCGGCTTCATGGTGCCCTTTCCGACGAGGAGGAGACGGACGGAGATCCCGCGAGGAGATCGGAGTGGAGATGAAGACCGGAGGACTTGGATCGTCGGTATATCCCTAACCCATTCTCTTTAGTTGCTAGAATAAGTTTAATGGCACGATCCGGGGTTTAGTGCGTGGTGGTGCCGGTTTGCAAAGTCCGCAAAAAATTTAAGTTTACCACCGTTTCCGCGTTTGGCCGTCGGATTGACGGCCGGGGCGCCGCCGTGCACTTACACCTGGCTCAAGCGAAACGAAATAGGAGCGCATATGAGATATGTGCGGGACCTAGAATTATACTAGTATGTGATACTGTATTCTATTCTCGCGATTTGTATCATCGGTCGGTTGTATGTGATATAGCCGGGTTATCGAATCAAGTGTTGATTCGATACGTTGATACACTTAATACTAGTCGGTTATGTACTACATGACCGGATCATCAAATCAAGTGTTGATTTAATAATTTAATGTATAATTATATATTTGATATATTACTTTACATTAACTAGTATTAGTTCACTTAAAAAGGATTTTCTCACTTGATGTGCACATTGTATATGTGATATATTTTTGTGCACTTCATTGTATCATGTTTGATGATACATGAATGTTTGAGTGTATGTTTAGTTTAAACCATGGTTATGTTAATGGTTAGGGTTTTTATTTACTTATTCATTTATTTATTTATTCATTTTGGAAAGATAAAGAGAATGGTGGATTATTTTGTTGTTTAGTTGAAACTTCATGAAGTGTTGAAAGCTTGACCATTCTTGTTCTTTTCCTAAACCTAACCATTAAACCTAACCCTAGTTTATTCTCTACACTTGACCATGGTTGCTATATGATAAGAATGACTTATTTTCTATTTTCCAAGAATTCTTATCATATTCTTTTTCTTCTTCCTCTTCTTCTTCAAGAAGAAAAAGCTTGCAAGCTTCAATGGTAACTTGAGAAAAAGAGTGAGAAATCCAATTCTAAAGTGAACCCACTTCCTATTTCTTCATCCTCTACCACTTGCCAAGTAATATAGGGTGTTTTCTTCACAAGTTTCATGACTTGGTGAAGTTGGAGCTTGATCTTGTGTTGCCTCGACGTAGATCATCTTCGGCATCGAAGTCAACGACCTAGCCCGCCCATTTCTCCGATGAAGCCGACGCTAGAGTCTGGGATCCGATGATCGCAGCGAGGGTACACCGTCACGGAGCTATGGAGGTAGAGGACCGGATCTACAAAGGTTGTATTTCCGTTCACCCTTTAGTTAAGTTGTTAACTATCTTAGTTTCGCCTAATCTCTAGTCAACGATCCGTATTAGGGTTTCTCGGCACTTATAAAATTTGAAATTGGCATGGTTTATTCCATGTGAGACCTCATTTTTGTGCTTAGGATCCCTACATATATATATATCATATATATTAATATATATATATAATGAAGAATAATTAGTGAGCTAATGATATTAGTTAAGATATAATTATATCACATATAATATATGTCACATTATTAAATCAACACTTGATTTAATAATCCAGTTATATCACATATGACTGATTAATATCATTCATCAGTATATCACATTATCAAATCAACACTTGATTCGACAATCTAGTTATATCACATATAACCGAACCGATAACAGATAACTGCCAGATTACAATACGGTATCACATACTCATATTTAATCAGGCCCACGCACATATCAACATATGTGCCCTACTTCGTTTCGCTCGAACCAGAAAACTTCTGTGTGGGACTCTAAAGACTCGTCAATACGCCAGCAGTAGGTGATGATCACATCAATCACCTACAAGCCGTCAGCGGTACTAGCTGGACGTAACGGCTACCCGGGTATTGAGCGATATGAAGATCAACAAGCAAGCTCATCCATACTCTCCATGAAGCCTATCAGTGACACTACCGTACAGTCCGGTCTCTTTGTCTGATATGTCGCATATCATGTCTACGGATGGTAAACGTCAGTCCCCAGTAACGTGATAAGTCATGTCGATGTCTGGCTTATAACAGTTTGAGAAACTACTTATAACACTTATTAGTAAATCTCATAACCAGCCATGGCCAGGGACTTCCAGTTATAGCCAATCGAGCATAGCACAACATCAACCCCCAATACCGGGTGAGACGAAACCCTTCCTATCGCTTATTGCCTCCATCTGACTCGGGACTGTTTCCAAAATCCACCTGTTTGCACGACTCCTTTAAGACGTGGTAGGGAGGAAATCAAAGCACCGTGGGAGACACACAAGAATCTATGACGATATCGAGTCTACAGACTAACCTGTACAAGTGTCACCAGAGGACTGCTATCTGACGATATGTATACTACCACATAGGAGTCTTCGGTGAGTCCTGTTTGGTGTACCCATTCTCCAATTAGCACATGTGTACAATCTTTGATGTCATACACCAATGGTTGTGGGATCAACCTGAAAGTCGATCCTAGCACCGTCAAGGGGTTCTAAGTGGCATCAAGCATGCCAAAATCAAATTTTTCTAGGTGCTAAGTTAGACTATACAAGATCATTCCTAGAATTTTAGGGTTTTAATCTATGTGATGTGAACAACATAAGAAAGTTTAAGGAGTTATACCCTATAGGATCAAGTCCTTCTCTTCTTAATCTCCTTGTAGTAGTCCTCTTGACTCCTCTAGACTTCACTTCGAGTAGATGAACCTCCTCGTAGATCCTCACGTCGAAGATGATCCACCCGAAGCTCACTAGGTCAAGTTCTTTCCTCACTAAACACTTTGTTGAAGAAAACACTCTACACTTGATAGCTAGTCAAGCATAGAATGATGAAGTAGGGGATTATATTTGCTCAATAATGTATTCAAAAATCCATGATTCACATCACATGTGAGGGTTTGTATTTTTGAATCAATTGAGGAGGAAGAAGACGGGAGCTAGAGAGCCCAAGAAGAAGCAAGCATGGAAAATGGCTAAGTGTTGGAACTAAAAGTGAGAATGGTTCATCACAAGACCTCACTTATTCAAGCTTCCATTTGTTTCAAATAAACAAATGGCATCATGCTTGAATAGTGAGTCAAGAGTGAATAAAATATAGCAAATTCCATATTCACACCATATTCTCCATGTCTCCTCTTTTTCCGCCTCATTTTCTATTTTTCACAAAAATAGAAAATCAAGCATGCTTCATTATATATATATATATAAATATATCATATATATATATATATATATAAATATCATATATATATAATGACGAATAATTAGTGAGCTAATGATATTAGTTAAGATATAATTATATCACATATAAAATATATCACATTATTAAATCAACACTTGATTTAATAATCCGGTTATATCACATATGACCGACTAATATCATTTATCTGCATATCACATTATCAAATCAACACTTGATTCGACAATTTGGTTATATCACATATAACAAAACCGATAACTGCCAGATTACAACACGGTATCACATACTCCTATTTAATAAGACCCACACACATATCACATATGTATCCTACTTCGTTTCGCTTGAACCAGGGTTGTTGTGGTCAGTAGGAGCAGCGGAAGCATAGTAGGCAAGTAGCTTATGTCTCTTTATAGACTAGAGCAGTTATAGCGGAGATTGATCATCTAATTTTGATGTGACAGTCATGTGTTTGACTTCATCAGAATAGGGGATGGATCTGTTAAGAAGGTAGTAGGGTGTGGTGTCCTGGTATTTGGATGACATACACAGAGTAGGAAGTAAAATTCCTATACTACGATCGGTTGTAGTTTGGTCGTCACACAGTTGTTTCTCCAGACAGGATATGGATATAATATCTGACATTCTGGTTTCTAGATCTATGGTTTTAGAACTGGATTTCGGTAGTTTCCCAATGTGGGTACTTTGACAATATTCTAATGGTTTTTAGAATAGATGACTCCTGGCATGGTGGTGTACCTACAGGTGATGGAGTCACCCTCTCTAAGGGTGTCTTACAGACTAAAGGGGAGAGGGATGTGCATGATTGGCAGATCACTTGCTTAGGCAATTGAGTCAATCGTGAGATGTCAAGTACCACACCAGATGTTGTTTTTGCACTAGATGCAATAAATTTGTATTAATCCAATCCTGGAGAAACATAAGGAAGCTGTTTTAGAACATAAGTGGATGTTCTACGGAATTGATGACGGCAACCTCCTTCGGGAGACGGTTATCATTCCAGGCTTCAAAGGTGACATGGATGACAGAGTGATTGTCAGAGTTATAGTTTTCCCTCTGATGAAGAGGGACAGTATTATGGACAGGTGGTCCAAGAGGATACTGTGGGAGGCATGGTGCAGGATACTGATTAGGTTCAGTTATCGATACAGTCTAAGAAGTTTGGATTTGGAGTTCATTTATGAACTAGGTCCTATCAGATATCCAGACATATTCTAAGACAAGTATTACTCAATTCGGAAGATGGATTTCTCCGCGAACTTGAGATTAAGAGAGATATAGAAAGAAACTTCAGTGCGGATCCGCTCACTGAGGCTATTTCTCGAACACAATAGTTTTACGAACGGGCTTTGTGAAACTGATTAGTAGAGGAGTTGGGTGTTGGTTTCACACGGGCTGTGAGTACACAACATCGCAATAATTGCCTTAAGTGCAAGTGGGAGATTGTTGGATATAGTGCCCTCAAAGTCAATTATTGGATCGCAGGTACGTGATTGCAATGATTGAGGAGGACCTATACCGGTAGACAGTCTTACTCGAGATGATAGTATGCTATCTGGTTTGCCTTTATCAGTTGTGTATAGGTTCAGGTGACTGATCACGAATACACTTTGATAGAGCCCTTAGGATCTTGCTTGACTACCAACAGTATGAGGGCGATCATATAAGTGAGGGTTGGGTGGTCTATAAACATATCCTTAATTGTGGTCCCTAGTCGTGGGAGTTTCGAGACATGGCATCGATACTCCAGAGTAGACTAGTGTATACAGTCGAGACCCCGACGAGGGGCGGTGGCCGGTCTCACAAGCCACTGGTGTCAGTTAGATCACCTAAGATGTATACAGGTGCTCATTGGGTTATGAGTACACCGGACAGGACTCGTCGGGAACCTGCTAGTTGTTATTATACATATCGTCAGATAGCAGTTCCCTGGTGACATGTGTACAGGTTAGTTTATCGACCTGAGGTCGTCATTTGTCTCGTGTGAGTTCCCACTGTGCTTTGATTTCTATCCTACCACGGCTCAAAGGAGTCGTGCAAACAGGTGGTTTTTGGGTACAGTCCCGAGCCACATGGAGGCACGTGAGCGGATCGGCAGGGGATTCGTCTCTCCCGGTATTGAAGGTGGAGGTCGTGCTGTGTCTAGGAAAGCCATTACACCAAGTCCTTGGCCAAGACAGGTGAGATTTACCGGTAGGTACTCCAGTAGTATCTCAGGGTGTTCAGGGCTTGTCTCCGACACGACTTATACAACTATTGGGGGTCTGACGCTGCTAGCCCCCTAGGCGGGATATGCGATACTCATAGACGAACGGACCAGACTGTATATACATTGTCACTGTTAGGCTCAGTAGGGTTTCTGGATGAGTTCGCTCATCAGCCTCCCTTGAGGTCAGTCCATGGGCAGCCGTTACGCACAGCTAGTGTCGCTGACGACTTGTGCTTAAACCCACTGCCAGGGTACTGACGAGTCATTAGAGTCCCCCACAGATAGTTTCCCAAGTTCGGGCGAAACGTTGTAGAGGCCGTATGGTTTTATGGCAGGGTTCGGAAAATGCACGTGCGTTTACGCACGTGTCATATTTCGGGCAGATAATACTGGTGGGCTTTGGTTTAAGCCGGATCCATGTATTATACAGAGTAGATATAATATCTTTGTCTCAGTTGCATTTGTATTCGGTCGTAATACAAATGCGGGTATATTTATACAGTTACGGGGTTATCCTGAAATTCGTTTCGGGATCGCTTTTGGAAGTTGCCAGTTTCCAGTTTTCTATCAGCCGTATTTAACATTTGGTTAAATACGGATTTATCTTTTCTTGGGATGAGTGTGGAAGCTTCTAGAAGGTTCTAGAAGTGGTGAGGTGTTTAGTGAGTCATGGTTGCATTTAATGATTCCGTTAATGCATGATGACTTGGTTAATGATTCATCATTTTCATTAATTGTGTTCACACTTTGTGTTCACACTAGATATTTCACTTATTGTCACCTCCCCCTCTCCTACCATCACCCCCACCTCTATATGATGGCCAGCCCCTCCCCTCCTCTCTTGAGACTCTCTCACTTCATTGTTGTTTAAAAGATTATGATAGTTTCGGTATATGGAATTTCACAGCTCATTTCATTCCATCACCCGATTCCCATGGCAACTTCATTAACCGTTCGTCCATGGCTTTAGACGAAACGAGACAAAGTCTTCTACTCATTCTCTACATCAATCTTGGTCATCTCTTCTAGCAAACTTGATAACCGAGTTGCCTCGAGTCAGAGGCGGGAGCCCGTTTAAAGATCCGATGACGTGGTGCCACCTGGACGAGGAGATCGGAGCAGCCGCAACGGAGCGTGGGATGATGGTTAAAGAACGAAGGACTCGGATCGTTCGGTATAACCTTTCTTCCCTCTTTGTAGATTGTTAGTTTAGCGTTAATGGCAGATCCGGGTTATAGTATGCGATAGCGCCAATTATAAAAGTTTTTGTTCCGCATTTTGGCGTCTGAAAGACGGCCGGGGCGCTACCGTAGACTTACAGCACCTGTGTGCAATCTTTGATGTCATACACGAATAGTTGTGAGATCAACTATCGCCCTCTAAGGGACAAGAAACGTACACACTAGTCTACTCTGGAATATCGATGCCCTGGTCTCGATATTCCCATGACTAGGAACTGATTAAAGGATGTACTTGTGGACCAACCTAGCCCCACTAGTATGATCTCATCATAATCCTGGTAGTCAAATACATATCCTAGGGCTTTATCAACATGTGAGAGTAAGACAGTAAAGAATACCAGTCAACAAGTTATGATAAAGAGTAACCAGATAGCATACTATCATGTAGAGCAAGAAAGTCCTCTCTATATATATGTCCAAGCATCCACTATAATATACATCACATGTACAATAATAACCTCTAGGGCATACATATAACTAACTATCTCCCACTTGCACTAAAGCCATGTGTTGTATTATCTCATACCCAACATCCCAAAAAGTCTCTCAAATTGTATCTGGGGGAAGGTCTTTGTGACTGGATCCGCTATGTTTTCCTTCATGTCAACTCTCCTGACCTCGAGCTCCCGGCGATCTACTATCTCTCTGATCAGGTGATATCGGCTTAGAATATGTCTGGATCTTTGATGCGACCTGGGTTCCTTGGTCAAAGCCACAGCTCCATTGTTATCATAATACACAGGTATTGGATGCTCAATGGATGGAACCACAGCAAGCTCAGCAATGAACTTCTTCATCCAGACAGCTTCTTTGGTAGCATCATTAGCAGCGATGTATTCAGCCTCCATCGTCGAGTCTGCTACGGTGTCTTGCTTGGAACTCTTCCAACACACCGCCCCTCCCTTGAGGGTAAAGACAAAACCCGAGACCAACTTACTGTCGTCCTTATCACTCTGGAAGCCCGAATCGGTAAAGGACTCCACTTGGAGTTCACCGTTACCATACACCAAGAACATTTCTTTAGTCTTTCTCAAGTACTTAAGAATGTTCTTCGCATCTATCCAGTGTTTCTCCCCAGGATCTGATTGATACCTGCTCACTACACTTAGTGAGTAAGTTACATCCAGTCTGGTACATAACATTGCATACATGATAGAGCCTACTGCCGAAGCATAGGGTATCCCATGCGAGCCTTCTCCAAATCGGCCTTGGGAGACATCTCTTTGGAGGGAGTGATTCTTGAACAAGCAGGTACATTATCTCGCTTGGAATCTTCCATACTAAAGCTCTTTTGTATGGTGCCTATATACCTGGATCGGGACAATCCCAATATCCGTTTGGATCAATCTCTATAGATCTTAATCCCCAGAATCTAGGAGGCATCACCAAGATCTTTCGTGGAGAACTTGAGTGATAAGAAGAGCTTGACCGAGTGTAGCATAGGAACATCATTTCCTATCAAGAGTATGTTATTTACGTATAATACGAGGAAGACCACCCTACTCTTTACAGCCTTCTTATATATACAATGTTCATCTATATTTTTGATGAAGTCAAACTCTTTGATAGCTTCATCAAAACAGATGTTCCAACTCCGCGATGCCTGCTTTAATCCATAGATGGATTTAAGCAGCTTGCACACCTTTCCGTTGCTCCCACTGTCTATGAAGCCCTCTGGCTGTGTCATGTACACGCTCTCTTCTAAATCACCATTTAGAAAAGAGGTCTTGATGTCCATCTGCCAGATTTCGTAGTCATAGTATGCAGCAATGGCAAGTAGGATCCTGATGGACTTAAGCATAGCGACATGAGAAAAGGTTTCATCATACTCGACTCTAGGTCATTGACGAAAACCTTTTGCTACAAGTCTAGATTTGAAAGTCTCAACTTTTGCATCTACACCAATCTTCTTTTTGAAGATCCACTTGCTCCTAATGGGTTTTACCTCTTCAGGAGCAACTTTCAAAGTCCATACTTGGTTGGTGTACATAGATTCCATCTCGGATCGCATAATATCCAGCCATTTCACAGAGTCCCCACTCACATAGTCACATAATTCGTGAATTATTCGGCGAATTCGCGAATAATTCGCGAATTACGTGACTGCCGATTAAATCTGCGAATTATTCGCCATCACCGAACGCGCCGAATTATTACCGAATTATTCGCGAATAATTCCCGAATTACTCGCGAATTATTCAAAAAAAAAAGCGAATTATTCAAAAAACAGCAAATAATTCACGAAATCAAAATCTAGCCTCTCATATATTAATTTTATATTAATTTTTTCTTCGAAATCCTTCCCGAACATTTCCCGAACACTTACTGAATCTTTCCCGAATACCTGCCGATTTTTTCCGAATAGTTCTCCAAATCCGAATTTTCGACCTCGTCGAATTATTGCCGAATCACGAATTTGTGACTATGCCCACTCATGATGGCCTGCTCGAAACTAGTCGAGTCATCATTTTTCATGATGCAATCCTCACTTCCACCGTCTATGAGAAAACCGTAGAATCTCTCAGGTGGATGAAGAACCCTACTAGATCCGTGGAGTGGCTGGGGTTCGCTGGGTACTATTGGATCCTCCAGTTCCACCAAATCGTCAGTTGTAGTTTGTTCTGCTGGAACTTCTTCCGGTTCTATCTCATTGCCACTAATTTCTTTCAAAAGAAATTCCTTTTCCAAAAAGGTGGCATGTGGAGCAACAAACACCTTTTGTTCCTCACTTTGGTAGAAGATATATCCATGTGAATTCTTTGGAAATCCCACAAACTTACATAGAACTGACCTTGCCTCGGGCTTGTCCGGATTTTGCTTTTTAACATAGGCCGGACAACCCCATATCTTAACTCTTTTAAGATACGACCTCTTTCCACTCCATATCTCATATGGTGTTTTAGGCACAGATTTTGATGGAACATGATTCTATAGATATGCAGTTGTCTCAAGCGCATAATCCCAAAAATAAATAGGCAACTCAGTAGTACTCATCATAAAGCGCACCATATCTAATAGGGTGCGATTCCTCTGCTCCGATACACCGTTGTGCTGAGAGAGAATCCCATTTTCTTTTAGATAATCACGGAATTCCCCACTCAAGTATTCTCCTCCCCGATCAGATCGTTGGATTTTAATACTTTTTCCCGTCTGGTTTTCGACTTCGCACTTATATTCCTTGAATTTCTCAAAAGCTTCAGACTTGTGTTTCAACAAGAACACATGTCCGAACCTTAAGAGATCATCGGTGAATGTAATAAAGTACGAAAAACCATTCCTGGCATGTGTAGACATAGGACCGCATACATCACTATGTATCAGTCCAAAGAGTTCACTAGCTCTTTCTCCGTGTCTAGTAAACGGAGTTTTGGTCATCTTGTCTTTGAGACATGACTGACAAGTTTCATAAGATGAAAATTTGAACGGATTCAAAAATCTATCTTTATGCAACTTATCCAGTCTTGTCGCATTGATATGACTTAGTCTACAGTGCCACAAGAATGCTTTGTTCATTTATGAACTTTTCCTCTTGTGTATGTTTTGTACGTTAAGAACTCTGTTTTGATTTAGAACGTATAAACTATTACATAACGCACCAAACCCAATCAACACTTGATTTAGGTAAATGTTCATAACATTATTCTCTATTACAACATTATATCCTTGTTTATCTAATAAAGAAATTGATATTAAATTGCATATCATAGAGGGCACGTAATAACAGCCGTTCAAGATCAAAGTATTCCCATTTGGTAATATAAGGTGATATTCACCAACTTCTTTGGCTGCAACGCTTGCACCATTCCCTACTTTTAGAGAATGATCACCTTTACCCAGTTCTGTACCTTTCCTTAGCCCATGCAACATATTACATATGTGGGATCTTGATCCGGTATCTAATACCAAGTACATAGAGTGTACTGAGAAACAATTCTCGGTAACTAACACACCCGAAGAAGATGCATCAACATGCCTATTCTTCGTTTGGGTGGCGTGGGAATCCGGATATTCCCCTATTTCCTGCTCGGACTTATAACAATTATAAGTGGGAGCGGAACCAATATTCCCCTGCTCAGTATAACAAGCGGGTTTGGTCAATATATACATATTATTATCTTGATTAAGGCCTGGCATGGTCGCTACTTGGAGAGAGAGAGAAGAAAACACTACGCGTATGCTCTTGCAAAATTAGATTGGTTATTATCTTATTTAATCAGGATGGCTCCCACTGGTTTTATCAAATCTTCCTTCAAACCCTAAAAGGTAAGACTAGCCCGGATTAATTACATCCTACAAGTTCGCCAATTTTTCAGCCAGGCCAGTGTCGGTACTTTGAGGGGGGTTCCTCGTGCTTTCGCACGGACCTAATTAAAATAAACCTCATTTTCCCAGGGGCGTAACCCCATTAACACCTTTCTAGACACCTACTTGATCGGCTAATTGTTAATTTCCTAGGAGTAACTCTTACTCGCAGTGGGTATCGGGATCCAACTATCATATAGAATGTATGCAATCTCATTGCAAATTTCAACACTTGAAATTCCCGATAATTTTTTTACCCTTAACCACTTATAACCTTGACAAGGTTAACAAACCATAAGCGCTAGTCAAGTTCTACCCGTCATTTCTTGATTGAATTAAACCCACCCGTACGACCCTTGACAAGGTCAACAAGGCCGCACGACTACCCTAACCCAATCACATCTCATGCTGGAAGATAAGCACAAATCAGCTACCGCACACTACGCCTTGACAAGGTCAACAAACGAAACACGAATACTAAATAGTGCTTATCTGAAATGACGGAGGGCTATGCAGATTTTTAAGAAAACCATTAGCGCAATGAACTTGATATCGTTGTAGAATCTAATGTTTTTGAAAAGGAGTGTTTTTTAGGCTTTTGCTAGTTTTGCTAAAGAGGCCACTCCCGGTGAAGGGATCTCTGCTCTTTCTTCATCGAATGAGGTGCAGAATATTCAAGAATACCACTATGCAAAGCAAGAATTATAGAAGCAGTAAAAAGACAAAACAGAGTGGGTTATAGCATTTGCTAGTTTCGCTAAAGATGTCACTCCCGGTGAAGGGATCTCAGCTCTTTCCTTATCGAATGAGGTGATGGTTATTCATCAAGGAATACCACTATGCAAAGTAAAAACTAGAGCTACCCTTTTTGAAAATTTCATTCTACAACATCTTTTGGTTTCTTTATTTTCATTAATCTCATTAATGAAGTCCCATCATTTAATGTTTCTTAAACATTACAGAAAAATGAAACGAAAATAGAATGTACGTTTATGTCATCCGAATTCGCCACGGGGCCCCGTCAAGCACCGTTAGGTTACTTAACTACCGGCAGAGCGGGGGCTGGATTAGCGCGGGTGAAAAATATAAGCAACGTTTATTATATATCATATATACAATATTACATTCATCTCACGCAGTTATATGATCAACATCACAGGATTAAGTAGCAGAAGCAACATATGAAATATTGGATATACTAGCATGTCCGTGTTTTAAATTTAGCCAATAATGTAAAACACGGATTCCACAAACATGATGAATAGCCAAACCCACATCCCAAGACCCCTATTAGAGCGGCAAGTAACCCTGTCAATTCTAGAGTTAGGAGGTCCGGTCTCAACTCCTTGAGATGGTCTCCCACTGGACTTTAGAACCCGGTTACTTGTGCTCCCCGCCTTGGGTCTATCCTAACGCGGAAAAGTAAATAATATACAACAGTGGTGACATCATACTCAACCTGAAAGTGCCCCAATAAAAGAATATTATATACAGATTTTATATGAATGAAAATAAAAACTCTCATCTCACATAAAACCCCCGGCTATTCAATCACGACGATCCAATGAATCATATCAACAGCAACACATAACATCTTATGTCATCAACGTAAGTAAATATGCGTATCCCAAAAAATCTTTGAAATATAGCAACGAGATCGGGATACCCCATATATTACACTTACGATCGCAGAATAGAAATAGAAAACTACAATGATTAGAATCCACAATATCCTTAGACATCATAAACCCGGAATATCTCATATTCCGGATTTCATGCCTAACATGTAAAACTTGCATTTTAGCCTCAAATTGAAAACTCTTTTCAATTAGTTGTCGGATAATTCAACAAGATTCCCGGCTTAGTGATCGCGCACAATACGCAATTGCGACGGAGTTTTGATTCGAATCAAAACTTCGTGGCAATCGATCAATTGAGACTAAATGGCTAGGTTTACAATATACTAACTTTGTTTTCGCAAAAACTAATTAATACGGATTCTAATAATTGTATCACATATCACAAAGCTTGTAAAGTAACCGCGACATTAGAATTCCGCACGCAATTAGAAAACTAAACTAAACACTTAAAAAATTCAGTGAGCTAAAGTTTCAAAACCGATCGTTTAAGCCAATCCGGGAGTCGAAACGAACTCGAAACCCGCCCGAATCTTCACGAGGGTGAAGAACCAAAAATAAGTATCGAATGGGGGGCCTCAGGGAGGTACCCACCCATGGGGGCCACCTCGAGGTAGCCCCCAGAAGTTGGCAGACCCGAGAGCACTCATTTGGGGTGATCTCGGGTCACCCACCCCTAAGGCCACCAAGTGGTGGTCTTGGGGTGTGGGAATGGCCTCTGGTCCCCCCGGGGTGTCCCCGTGGTGTGCATGGTCCACCTCGTGGCTTCTCGGTTCAAACCATGAGCCCGCGGGGTGTGCAAACAACTTAAAATATCAATTTTGAAAACTGTTTTTCGGCAGTTTTAGCGCGACAAAAACTGCGGATTTCTAACGTCGCTACAAGTTACCCTAATATTCTAGCTTGGATCTGATACCATGAAAGTCGACCTTAGCAACGTCAAGGGGTTCCAAGTGGCATCAAGCATACCAAAATCAAAATTTTCTAGGTGCTAAGTTAGACTATACAAGTTCATTGCTAGAATTTTAGGGTTTTAAGCTATGTGATGTGAACAACTTAAGAAAGTTTAAGGAGTTATACCCTATAGGATCAAGTCCTTCTCTTCTTAAGATCATTGTAGCAGTCCTCTTGACTACTCTAGACTTCACTTCGAGTAGAACGAACCTCCTCGTAGATCCTCGCGTCGAAGACGATCCACCCTAAGCTCACCAGGTCAAGCTCTTTCCTCACTAAACACTTTGTTGAAGAAAACACTCTACACTTGATAGCTAGTCAGTTATAGAATGATGAAGTAGGGGATTAGATTTTCTCACTAATGTATTCAAAAATCCATGATTCACATCACATGTGAGGGATTGGATTTTTGAAGCAATTAAGGAGGAAGAAGAAGAGAGCTAGAGAGCTCAAGAAGAAGCAAGCATGGAAAATGGCGAAGTGTTGGAATTAAAAGTGATAATAGTTCATCAAAAGTCCTCACTTATTCAAGCATCCATTTGTTTCAAATAAACAAATGGAACTATGCTTGAATAGTGAGTCAAGAGTGAATAAAATATAGCAAATTCCATACTCACACCATATTCTCCATGTCTCCTCTTTTTCAGCCTCATTTTCTATTTTTCACAAAAATAGAAAATCAAGCATGCTTCATTATTATATATATATATAAATATATCATATATATTAATATATATATATATATATAATGAAGAATAATTAGTGACCTAATAATATTAGTTAAGATATAATTATATCACATATAATATATATCACATTATTAAAACAACACTTTATTTAATAATCCGGTTATATCACATATGACCGACTAATATCATTTATCTACATATCACATTATCAAATCAACACTTGATTCGACAATTTGGTTATATCATATATAACAGAACCGATAACAGATAACTGCCAGATTACAATACGGTATCACATACTCATATTTAATCAGGCCCATGTAAGTGCACGGCCGCGCCCCGGCCGTCAATCCGACGGCCAAATGCGGAAGCGGTGATAAACTTTAAATTTTACAAGAACTGGCAAACCGCCGCGCACTAATACCCGGATCGAACCATTAATTACTCCTAGCTAACTACAAGATGGGAAGAGAGATATACCGACTGAACCAAGTCCTCCGGTCTTCTCGTCGTCGTCCCGATCTCCTGCGGAAGCTCCGGTCTCCACCTCGTCGCCGGAAGTGCACCACATCGCCTACTTCTTTTACGGGCTCCCACCTCAATGCCGAGGCAACTCGGGCACGAAGCTGGCTAGTCGACGTGCCCAAGATTTGCTGTAGAATATAGTGTGGATTACATGTCTCACTTTGGGGTTGTGGAATTGCCTTTGTGGTGGAGGATTGATACAAGCTTTTTGGAGATGGTGTTGTGGGATTTTCCAACATGAAATGAATCAAAAATCCCACACAAAAAATCATGGGCAGCCCCATACATGGCCGGCCAAAAAAAATGAGCAAGAGAGTGAGAGAGTGGAGAGTATCAAAGAAAATGAGAGAGCCATCCAATAATCCAATGGAGAGAGAGAGAATGCTATTATGAAAAAAAAAAAAATCATCACCAAATCAAACCCACACTCAACCACCTACCTCATCATCAACAACCATGATGAGCCAAAAGTCAAGCCATGATCAACTAAAGAAAGTCAAGGTATGGTGCTATAATCATGATGCAACAAAAATGCAAAGACCCCCTCCACAAATGCTTATTTTCAACAATGCAAATAAGCCCTCCTCCACCAATCTTGGCCAATGAACGATACAAAGGAAATTGGCCGAAACAGAAAGCAAACTGGCAACTCCAGAAAACTGGTCCCGTAATAAATTACAGGAAAACCCCGATACTGTGCATACACACCCGCATTTGTATTCCGACCGAAATACAAATGCAATGAGACAAAATCTACACTGTACTATACTAGGATCCGGCTTAAACCAAAACCGGCTAGTAATATCTGTTCGATCCTGATCCGTGCAATACCGCACGTATCTGATCGAGCCCTGCCATATAACCATACGGCCTATAGTACAAACTGTCCGATCCCGATCCGTGCAATACCGCACGTATCTGATCGGATCTTGCCATATCTCCATACGGCCTCTACAACTTTTCGCCCGAAAGCTGAGTAACTGAATATGGGGGACTCTAAAGACTCGTCAACACCTTGGTTGTGGATTTAACCACTAGCACGTCAGAGGTATAAGCCAATACGTAACGGACTACCAGGTATTGACTAAAAGGGACGTTTGTGAGCGAACTCAGCCCGACAACCCTACTGAGCCTGTCAGTAACAATATCCGTACAGTCCGGTCCGTTCGTCTATGAGTATCACATGGTGGGCCTAGGGGGTTGGTAAAAGTCAGACCCCCAAAAGCGGTACAAGTCGTGTCGGAGTGTAGCCCAGAACACCCTGAGATACTACTGGAATACCTACCAGTAAACCTCCTTGCCTCGGCCGAGGGCTTCGTGTAATGGCTCTCCTAGACACAGCACGACCTCACCCCCAATACCGGGAGAGACGAACCCCTAAAGATACGCTCACTGCCTACATGTGGCTCGGGACTGTACCCAACTAAAACCTGTTTGCATGACTCCTTTGAGCCGTGGTAGGGTAGTAATCAAAGTACAGTGGGAACTCACACGAGACAAATGACGATCCCCAGGTCGATGAACTAACCTGCACACATGTCACCAGGGAACTGCCATCTGACGTCTGGTATATGACCAACTAGCATGTTCCCGGCGAGTCCTGTCCGGTGTACTCATAACCCAATGAACACCTGTATACATCTTAGGTGAACCAACTGACACCAGTGGCTTGTGAGACCGGCCACCGCCCCTCGTCGGGGTCTCGACTGTATACACTAGTCTACTCTGGAGTATCGATGCCCTGTCTCGAAACTCACACGACTAGGGACCATTTAAGGATATGCTTATAGACCCCCAGCTCCCACTTATATGATCACCCTCATACTGCTGGTGGTCAAGCAAGAATCCTAGGTGCTCTATCAACGTGTAATAGCGACTTGTCAGGTCACCTAAAGCAGTACACGATGATAAAGGTAAACCAGATAGCATACTATCATCTCGAGTAAGACTGTCCTACCGGGATAGGTTCTCTATCAATCATTGCAATCACGTACCTGTGACCTAATAATTGACTCTGAGGGCACTATCTCCAACAATCTCCCACTTGTACTCAAGGCTAATTATTGCGATGTCGCATACTCACAGCCCGTGTGATACCGAACACCCAACTCCTCTACTAGTCTGTCTCACAAAGCTCGTTTCCGAAACTATTGCGTTCGAGGAATAGCCTCAGTGAGTGGATCCGCTTAGTTGTTTCTTTCTATGTCTCTCTATATCTCAAGTTCGCGGAGAAAGCCATCTCCCGAAAAGAGCAATACCTGTCTTAGAATATGTCTGGATGTCTGATGGGACCTAGCTCATAAATGAACTCCAAATCCAAACTTCTTAGACTGTATCGTCAACTGAACTTAATCAGTATCCTGCGCCATGCCTCCCTCAGTATTGCCTTGGACCACCTGTCCAAAATATTGCCCCTCGTCGGAAGGAAAAACTATAACTCTGACAACCTCCTTGTCGTCCAGGTCACCTTGGAAGCCTGGAATGATAACTGTCTCCTGCATGAGGCTATCGTTATCATATCCCTAGAACATCCACTTATGTTCTAAAACTGCTTCCGACTGTTTCTCCAGGATTGGATCAAATGTCAACTTATTGCATCTAGTGCAAGAACAATATCTGGTGTGGTACTTGACATCTCATGATTGACTCAATTGCCTAAGCAAGTGATCTGCCAATCATGCACATCCTTCTCTACTTTAGTCTATAAGACACCTTTAGAGAGGGTGACTCCATCGCCTGCAGGTACACTACCATGCCAGGAGTCGTTCATCCTAAATACTCATAGAATGCCGTCTAAGTACCCAGATTGGGAAACCACCCAAATCTAGATCTAAAACCATAGATCTAGTAACCAGTATGTCTGATATAAAATCCATTTCCTTTGTAGAGAAACCACTGTGTGACGACCAAAGTATAACCGATTGTAGTATAGGAATATCACTTCCTACTCTGTGTATGTCATCCAAATACGAGGACATCACACCCTACTACCTTCTCAACAGATCCATCCCCTATTCTGATGAAGTCAAACCCATGACTGTCACGTCAGAAATAGATGATCTATCTCCGCTACATGTGCTTTAGTCTATAAATAGACATAAGCTACCTGTCCACCAATGCTTCCGCTGCTCCCACTGACTACGACAACCCTCTGGCAGAGTCATATACACGTACACT
Organism: Agapanthus africanus; assembly: GCA_030015575.1. NCBI lineage: Eukaryota > Viridiplantae > Streptophyta > Magnoliopsida > Asparagales > Amaryllidaceae > Agapanthus > Agapanthus africanus. The sequence continues at coordinate 46,288,375 of JASDDO010000006.1, forward strand.
TCTAAAACTAGTTTAGAACGACGCTATACTCATCCTCCCGCCGGGTCCCGCAGCCTGGAACAACAACAATGGTAATTGTGGGTAAACAAGAACTTCCCTGTCACCGTCCTTGAGGCTACCGTAGTACCTCTCGGGTGCCTGAAGTTACCCACCTTATCTGCGGAGTGGCCAATGGAATGTCAATTCAGATTGAATCTTTAGGTTCCTTATCAAATCTTCAGTAATCGTTTGTGGTTCTGGAATCACTCCCAGTTCTACCATACTCCCACTACTGTTTTCTGAAAAAAATCCATTTTTAATAAAACTGTGGCGAGTCTAGAACAATATTGCTATTGTTCATCCAGATGGTAGAAAGTCAACCCTCGTCATAGCCTGGGTCAACCCACAAACAGCCATTACAGAAACGTGCCTTGAGTTGTCCAGTGTCTGGTTTTAATCATAAGCCGGACAACTCCCCGTACCTTAACATCGTTAAGATATGAACTGTTCTATATCCAATATAGAACCAGAGGCACTGATTTAATTGAACCAGATTCAAATCATGCAGCTGTCTCCAGTGCATGTCAACTAAATGGAAGAAGGACGATCAGCGTTACTCAACTTAGGAATACTTCCATTTATGAGTAACCTGAAAGAGAAGCAAGTTCTCTTAATCATCACTATCAACTGAATACCATACTCAAGTATCTACATCTTCGATCACTTTGAAGAATCCCGATACTTGCAACACCTGGTTCTCTATTCTATTCAAATACCTATAACTTCTAAAAATTCGGACCCTGTGTTTTCTCGAAACACCTGTCTAAAAACTAGAGAAGTCATAAGTAAACCGAATATAGTACGAGGACCAACCCCTCTGTCCTGATGGACCCTGGACAACATAAAATACTATGTATAAGTCCCTTGAGTCTGATAACTCATTCACTGTGTGTCGTAGGTTGAAAACTGTACTTAAGGTTAAGAAGAATTACACCGCTGTTCAATGCTCCTTACCTAACCATCCACTGATATAGGTAAATGTCGTAGACATAATTTATAAAGGTATATCTCACTCTATGAAAATAGACGTACAGATATATCAATTTGAAATTGGTGCATGACAGCGGATATTCAAAACCAAATATTTGCTGTCCGGCAAACAACCCAGGTGACTTCCTCAAATATCACTGATTACAACGAATCCCGATATAATGAGGATAATCACCTAATTCCCAATAACCTACTCCCACTCATCATCTGTAAAACCATACAGATGTGAGAATCAAAACTGGTAGATATATACCCTGGAGTAAGCATCTAATCGGGAAATCAGTTTTCCATTAACAGTACACAGTGAAATTGAAATATAGAAATGTTTCGTTGGGGTATCCTGGTATTCCTAGTAATGCCTCTTCCAGATTCATGACTGTAACCGTATAATTCTTTGTCACCTCTCCAAATCCCTTCATATGTCTTTAGTCTTTACCTTTTGCACATCCCTTAGGCCAAATGGTTTTCTTCATTCCCTACCGTTCGGCACCAGCCTATGGTTTGGAAGAAGACTATCCAATAAGCATAATGGGTGTACTGTCCTGATCCTAGGAGCACTCGCAATGCGAGAGAAGGTGAAGATAAAAGACAACCGAATAAACCTTATTCCTATTTCTCCTGAACCAGAATCCATCCCCGAACTGGAACAAGTTCCTTTCGAGTTCGTATATAACCATACGATGGAGTATCCAATAAACTGTGGATCTTCGTAGTGATACGGAGTGTCCTGGAGAAATATAAAGGTGATTTAGGATTGGCGAAGGAATACTTGGTTTGGTCGTGAATAGCAGTCGCAATTTACTTTGCCCTCTTACTAATCCCTTGCTTTGTCTGAACTTAATACCTTCTGCACACCATCGTTATGCTAATTGGTTTTCTTCATTCCCTACCGGTCGGCACCTGCCTATGGTTTGGAAGAAGACTAACCAATTTGCATAATAGGTGTACTACCCCTAAACCAAGGAGTACTCGCAACCTGAGAGAAGGTAAAATGAAAAGACAACTGAATAATCCTATCCGTTTTCTCCAGAACCGGAAACCATCCTCGAATAAATTCTTCCGAGTTCGTATCTAACCATACGATCGTTTTGTCCAAGGAAAGTGGACGTTCGTAGTAATACGGGGTGTCCTGGAGAAAAGGGTAAAAGTAGGAGTGGCAATGAGGTTTGCAACTCTGACAATCCAAAAGCCAGTGTTTAAGAAAGTTCGGTCAATTTGGTCACTGAGTCAAAGTCTTAGGGTCGGGTCAATGGTCACTGCCAAAGAGAGAGAGAAAAGAAACACTCAGCGTGCACTCTAACCTAGATCAGAATGGTTATCAATTTATCTAATCTGGAAACCTCCCACTGTACCTCAAATTCTCCTCCAAACCTGAAAGAAGAATTAGTCGGGATCACCCGAGGAGTAAACCAACTCATCAGTTGGAATCGGGATCCAACTATCATCGCATGATAACGTGACGGAATCCGCTCACGGTATCACACTCCAGAAGGTATGCGCATATCTGGCAAGTTTCAGTTCTTTTGAAACTCCCGATGTGGATTTTTGCCCCATGCTCTTATGACCTTGACTAAGGCCAATAAATCATAAGTCACATGTCAAGTTCTACCCGTCATTGTCCAGGTTGATTTGAACCCACCTGTACAAGCCCTTGACTAGGGCCAACAAGGCTATACGACTGTCCCAAACCAACGCATCTATCTATGCAGCATATGAACACCCAATAGCTACCAAACACTGTGCCTTGACTATGGCCAACAAACACAGCTTGAATACTATTGACTATCCATATGAAACGACGGAGGGCTACGAATGGTTTCTGGCGAAAACCTTTAACGTAATGAACTTGATATCGTTGAAGGAACGGATAGCTTTTAAAAATATAGTGACGAAAACCGTTGCTAAAGAGATCACTCCCGGTGAAGGGATCTCGGCTCTTTCCCCGTAGAATGAGGTGCAGGATATTCCAACTGAATACCACGGTGCAAAGCAAAAGTAATCGGCTATAGTGAAGTTATTGCCCTGACACAAACTTTTGGTCCAAGGGGTCACTCCCGGTGAAGGGATCTCGGCCCATGCCTCGTCGACTGAGGAGCAGGATATTCCAACTGAATACCACGATGCAAAACAAAAGTAAACGTCCTTGCAATAACAGCTTTTTGAAAAGTGTTCCAACAACATCAGATTAGGTTTGTTTTTAACTTGCATTGATCCGAATCAACGCAGTCCCATCAATTGATCACACCACAAAGAACGAAAATATACTGATGTACGTATATGCCATCCGCATTCGCCACTGGGTCCCGTCATTACCCGTTAGGTTAGCTAACTAACGACAGAGCGGGGACTGGACTAGCGCGGATGTAAAACATATACAACATCTACTAATAAATATACCAATATATTATATTCGCTCAAGGCGTGATAAAAATGCAACATCACAGAAATGTACAGCATTACAGAAACAATACAGATATCTGGGATCCCCGGGTTTTACAGAGCCACTACTGAAACCCGACGTTCCCCTGGTCGTGTGGATAGCCTGCGCAATGAAATCCTAGACCCCTACAGGCGCGGCAAGTTACCCGCCAAAACCTGAAGCGAGGCAGCCCCCTTCAGCAACGTGAATGGACCACCCGACACTTCACGGAATCCGGTAACTTAGGCACCCCTCCTGGGTCAACCTGTACCCCCTACGTGTGCGGCGAATAGCCCGCCAATTCTAGAGTGAAGCCCCCTCCGTCTCAATGCCATGAGATGTGGGCTTGTTGCCCTCTAGAACCCGGCTATCCGTGCACCCCTCCGCGGGGTAATCCTAGTACAGAAAGTAAAATATACATACAACGGGTACATCGACCGCAACCTGGCCGTGCCCCAAAATAATAATACAAACAGGCAGTGACGGCAGTCCACATGTCGGACGCTCGCCCCGCAATATCAAATGTACATAATACAACCACAACTGTACTAGCATTGCATCCAGGCTATCCCCCACGACCGATCCGCAACATCACAGCAATACATAGAACATCAACGTGAAAGTCACGTTCGCAAATCCGTCTAACCGGGCTATAGCAGTTAGACTGGATTTACCGATCAAGTGACATTCACGGTCGCAGATATAATGTAAATACTGTGAAATAATGTGTTTAAAATATCCGATCAATCAAATTTTAACAAGTGGGCCCCCAAGCATTACTGTAGCAGATCAGGAAATTCTGGGCCCAATGTTAATATTCCAAAACCCCAATTTTAACCCCAGAAAGATACTGTAGAAATTTGGTGCAAGGATCCCAACAGTGCGCGGCGGAACCGCGGCCCAAAGGGGTGTTTGGCCGCGGTTTCGCGCTCCCACTGTGGACTCACCCTGTCAAATTTCTACAGTAGCCTTATGACTTCCAGAACATCACTATTTTACAACCTGAAAATTTTTTCGAGACCAAAAAATTTCAACAGAAAACTGATGCAAGCACAAATGCGGTTTTGGGATTTTTGTTCGATCGGAATTGTCAAACACATTAAACCAAGCTAGACTAAGTTAATGGCGAGGCTCTGATACCACTGTAAGTGCACGGCGGCGCCCCGGCCGTCAATCCGACGGCCAAATGCGGAAGCGGTGATAAACTTTAAATTTTACAAGAACTGGCAAACCGCCGCGCACTAATACCCGAATCGAACCATTAATTAGTCCTAGCTAATTACAAGATGGGAAGAGAGATATACAGACTGAACCAAGTCCTCCGGTCTTCTCGTCGTCGTCCCGATCTCCTGCGGAAGCTCCGGTCTCCACCTCGTCGCCGGAAGTGCACCACATCGCCTACTTCTTTTACGGGCTCCCACCTCAATGCCGAGGCAACTCGGGCACGAAGCTGGCTAGTCGACGTGCCCAAGATTTGCTGTAGAATATAGTGTGGATTACATGTCTCACTTTGGGGTTGTGGAATTGCCTTTGTGGTGGAGGATTGATACAAGCTTTTTGGAGATGGTGTTGTGGGATTTTCCAACATGAAATGAATCAAAAATCCCATACAAAAAATCATGGGCAGCCCCATACATGGCCGGCCAAAAAAATGAGCAAGAGAGTGAGAGAGTGGAGAGTATCAAAGAAAATGATAGAGCCATCCAATAATCCAATGGAGAGAGAGAGAATGATATTATGCAAAAAAAAAAAAATCATCACCAAATCAAACCCACACTCAACCACCTACCACCAACCTCATCATCAACAACCATGATGAGCCAAAAGTCAAGCCATGATCAACTAAAGAAAGTCAAGGTATGGTGCTATAATCATGATGCAACAAAAATGCAAAGACTCCCTCCACAAATGCCTATTCGCAACAATGCAAATAAGCCCTCCTCCACCAATCTTCGGCCAATGAACGATACAAAGGAAATTGGCCGAAACAGAAAGCAAACTGGCAACTCCAGAAAACTGGTCCCGTAATAAATTACAGGAAAACCCCGATACTGTGCATACACACCCGCATTTGTATTCCGACCGAAATACAAATGCAATGAGACAAAATCTACACTGTACTATACTAGGATCCGACTTAAACCAAAACCGGCTAGTAATATCTGTTCGATCCTGATCCATGCAATACCGCACGTATCTGATCGAACCCTGCCATATAACCATACGGCCTATAGTACAAACTGTCCGATCCCGATCCGTGTAATACCGCACGTATCTGATCGGACCTTGCCATATCTCCATACGGCCTCTACAACTTTTCGCCCGAAAGCTGAGTAACTGAATATAGGGGACTCTAAAAACTCGTCAACACCTTGGTTGTGGATTTAACCACTAGCACGTCAGAGGTATAAGCCAATACGTAACGGACTACCAGGTATTGACTAAAAGGGACGTCTGTGAGCGAACTCAGCCCGACAACCCTACTGAGCCTGTCAGTGACAATATCCGTACAGTCCGGTCCGTTCGTCTATGAGTATCGCATGGCGGGCCTAGGGGGTTGGTAAAAGTCAGACCCCCAAAAGCGGTACAAGTCGTGTCGGAGTGTAGCCCAGAACATCCTGAGATACTACTGGAATACCTACCAGTAAACCTCCTTGCCTCGGCCGAGGGCTTCGTGTAATGGCTCTCCTAGACACAGCACGACCTCACCCCCAATACCGGGAGAGACGAACCCCTAAAGATACGCTCACTGCCTCCATGTGGCTCGGGACTGTACCCAACTAAAACCTGTTTGCATGACTCCTTTGAGCCGTGGTAGGGTAGTAATCAAAGTACAGTGGGAACTCACACGAGACAAATGACGATCCCCAGGTCGATGAACTAACCTGCACACATGTCACCAGGGAACTTCCATCTGACGTCTGGTATATGACCAACTAGCATGTTCCCGGCGAGTTCTGTCCGGTGTACTCATAACCCAATGAGCACCTGTATACATCTTAGGTGAACCAACTGACACCAGTGGCTTATGAGACCGGCCACCGCCCCTCGTCGGGGTCTCGACTGTATACACTAGTCTACTCTGGAGTATCGATGCCCTGTCTAGAATCTCACACGACTAGGGACCATTTAAGGATATGCTTATAGACCCCCAGCTCCCACTTATATGATCGCCCTCATACTGCTGATGGTCAAGCAAGAATCCTAGGGGCTCTATCAACGTGTAATAGCGACTTGTCAGGTCACCTAAAGCAGTACACGATGATAAAGGTAAACCAGATAGCATACTACCATCTCGAGTAAGACTGTCCTACCGGGATAGGTCCTCCATCAATCATTGCAATTACGTACCTGTGACCTAATAATTGACTCTGAGGGCACTATCTCCAACAGCCCACGCACATATCAACATATGTGCCCTACTTCGTTTCGCTCAAACCAGGAAACTTTTGTGTGGGACTCTAAAGACTTGTCAATACGCCAGCAGTAGGTGATGATCACATTAGTCACCTACAAGCCGTCAGCGGTACTAGCTGGACGTAATAGCTACCCGGGTATTGAGCGGTATGAAGATCAACAAGCAAGCTCGTTCATACTTGTAGGGTTCTTTGGCACGACCACAAGGTTTCGGGAGGCATCAAACATGCCGTATTTAAAATTTTCTAGCATGCCAAACAACCTAACCTAGGATCTAACTAGAGTTTTAGGAGCTAAACTAGAATGTAAACAACTTTACATAGAGAGTGAGCAAGGAATACAACCTTTGTAGACCGGTCCTTAACTTCTAAAGCTCCGTGTAGTTGTTCTTTCACTCTAATTAGTGATCTCCCAAACTCAAGTATGGGTTCCTTTGGAGAAATGAACAAGCTTTCTCGAAGTCTTCGAGGCTGAAGATGATCTACGTCGAGGAGACTCAAACCCCAGCTACCTCTTCACTAGGTAATGAACTTTGTGAAAAGAACACCCTAAACTAAATGGAAAGTAGTAAAGGATGATGAAGTAGGAAGTGGGCTCACTTTGGATTTATTTTTCTCACAATTTTTCTTCATGTTTCATGGAGCTAGAAAGTTTGAAGAAGGAGATGAAGAAAGCAACCATGAAAAAATGAAGCTAAAAGGAAGAAGGAATCATTGAGTAACCACGGGTGAGTTAGTATCATATACTAACCATTATAGAGATATAACCATAGTTTAAGATAGTGGTTTGGTTAAAAAATATCTTATGTGAGACAAAATTAGTGGACAAAGTCAAACAATCTACAAGCTTCCACTCATGACAATTATCCAACTAATTTTGAATTACATATAATAAATAATAACCTAAACACCATCTTAAGTATGGTGTAAGTCTCATACACCCATGACTCATGTATCATCTAGCATGATACAAAATCATGTGCACAAATATATATCACATATATATTTAATGCACACTTAAGTGAGAAAAAGATATCTTAAGTGAGATAATACTAGTTAATGTAAATTAATATATCAAATATATAATTATACATTAGATTATTAAATCAACACTTGATTTAATAATCCGGCTATATATAACCAACCAATATCATATGTATCAATCTATCGAATCAACACCTGATTCGGTAACCCGGCTATATCGCATATAAGCGACCGATGATACAAATCGCGAGAATAGAATACGGTATCACATACTCATATTAATCTCAGTCCCGCACAAATCTCATATGTGCTCCTACTCCGTTTCGCCTGAGCCAGGAAACCTCTGTGTAGGATTCTAAAGACTCGTCAATACGCCGGCAGTGGATGATGATCATATCAAACACCCACAAGCCGCAAGAAATCTGCTAAACATAACGGCCATCCGGGTATTAAGCGATCAGAAGATCAACAAGCAAGCCTGCTCATACTCCTGCGAATCCAATTAGTAATACTACCATACAGTCCGGTCTGTTCGTCTGATATGTCGCATATCTAGTCTAGGGGTGGTAAACGTCAGACCCCAGTAACTTAATAAGTCATGCCGGTGTAAGGTCCATAATGAGCGAGAAACTACTGGTAACACTTACCAGTAAATCTTATGCACTCCGGCCAGGGATTTCAGTTATGGACAATCGAGCACAGCGCAATATCAACCCCCAATACCGGGGAGACGAATCCCCTCCTATCGCTCATTGCCTCCATGTGACTCGGGACTGTACCAAAAAACCACCTGTTTGCATGACTCAGTAGAGCCGTGGTACGGTGGAAATTAAAGCACAGTGGGAGACACACAAGACTCTATGACGATCTCGGGTCAACAGACTAACCTGTACCAGTGTCACCAGAGAACTGCTATCTGACGTGAGGTATAATACCATCTAGGAGTTCTCGGCGAGTCCGTTCAGTGTACCCAGTCTCTACTGAGCACCCGTATACCATCTCTGATGTCAAACACCAATGGATATGGGATCATCCATCACCCATCTCATGGGTCGAGAATATATACGCTAGTCTACTCTGGAATATCGATACCCCGTCTCGATATTCCCACGACTAGGAACATTGAAGGTTGAACTCATGGACTACCCAGGCCCCACTAATATGATCTGCATCATAATCCTGGAAGTCAATTACACATCCTAAGGGCTTTATCAATATGTAACAGAGAGACAGTAAGTATACTTGTTAAGATAAAGAGCAACCAGATAGCATACTCTCATGTCAAGCCAGAAAGTCCTCCCTATATATGTCCCAGCATCCACTATAATATATATCTCATGTACAATAATGGCCTCTAGGGAATGCATACAACTAACAATCTCCCACTTGCATTAAGGCCAGTTGTTGTAGTATAGCATACCCAACACCCTATAAAAGTCTCTCCCAGGAAAGGCCTCAGTGAGTGGATCCGCCGTGTTAACTTCTGAGTCTACTCTCCTAACCTCGATCTCTTGGAGATCAACCATCTCCTAGATCAGGTGATACTCCTTAGAATATGTCTGGGTCACTAATGGGACTGGGGTTCCTAGGCCAAAGCCAAACCTCCATTGTCACACAATGGAAGGAACCTAGTTCATCTCATGAACAAATATATACCCAGACTTTCTCTTTGGTAGATTGTTTGATAGCGATGTCACCAGCCTTTATCGTCTAGTTTGTCACGGTATCTAGCTTGGAACTCTTCCAACATACCGTCCCTCCACTGAGGGTAAAGACAATACCTGTGACTGACTTTCAGTCGTCCTTACCATCCTGGAAGCTATCTAGTGATTCTCCCCAGGATCGATTGATACCCTCTCACTATACCTAGTGAGGATCCTAACATCCACTTAGATCTACCTCATAGATCCAAAACCCAGGATTTAGGAGGTATCACCTTGATCCTATATGGAGAATTAATGTGATAAGAGGAGATTGACTGAGTGCAGCATAGGAAACTCCTTTCCTATCCAGAGTATGTGATCTACGTACAATACGAGAAAGACCACCTTACTCTCTACTACCTTTTATATATACAAAGTTCATCTACTATTTTGATGAAGTCATACACTTTGACTACCATATCAAAACAGATGTTCCAACTCCGCGATGACTGCTTTAACAAGTAAAGCAACTTGCACATGTTTTCGCTGCTCCCACTGTCTATGAAGCCCTCTGGCTTTGTACTTATAGACGCTTTCTTCTAAATCACTATTTAGAAAAGCAGTCATGAAACCCAACCGCCAGATATCGTAGTCATGGTATGTAGCAATGGCAAGTAGAATCCGAATGGACTTAAGCATAGCCACTGGAGAAAAAGTTTCATCAATATCCACACTTAGTTGATGGCGAGAACTTTTTACAATAAGTCTAGATTATAAAGTCTCAACTTTTCCATCTACACCAAGTAATCTTCTCAAGATATACTTGCTTCTGATGGGAATTTAACCCTTCAGATATAGCAACCAAAGTCCATACTTTGTTGGTGTACATAGATTCCATCTCAGATCGCTTAGTATCCAACCATTCTTACAGAGTCCCTACTCAAAAATAGTTGGGTCATCATCTCCATGATGCAATCCTCGCTCCCACTGTCATCAAGAAACTGAAGTATCTCTCAGGGGGATAAGAAACCCTACCAGATCGGCGGAGAGGCTAAGGTTCGTCGGGAACTATTGAATCCTATGGTTCTACCAAATCATTAGCTGTAGTTTGTATAGCTGGAACTCATTCCAGTTCTACCTCATGACCATAAATTTCTTTCCAAAATAAATTCCTTTTCCTAAAAAGGTGGCATGGCGAGAAATAAAACACCTTTTGTTTCTCGGTGTGGTAGAAGATATTCCCTTGCGAATGCTTAGGATATCCAACAAACTTTCACAGAACTGACCTTACCTCGAGCTTGTCCGGATTTTGCTTTTAGACATAGGCCGGACAATCCAAATCTTAACTTGCTTAAGAGATGGGCTCTTCCCATTCCATATCTCATATGGAGTGGTAGGCACCTGATTTGGTTGGAACCCAATTCAATAGGTATGCAGCTTCTCAAGTGCATAACTCCCAAAAGGAAATATGTAACTCAACAGTACTCATCATAGAGCGCACCATATCTAATAGGGTGCGATTGCTCCACCCCGATATACCGATGTGCTGTGGTGTATACGGAGGAGTAATGCTGAGAGAGAATCTCATTCTCCTTTAGAATAGTCCAGGATCTCCATGCTCAAGTATTTTCCTCTCTGATCTCATCATAGGACATAATACTTATACCCGGTTTTGGTTCTCTACTTCTGGTTTATATTCTATGAATTTCTCAAAAGCTTCAGACTTACGTTTCAACAGGAATATATGTTTGAATCTTAGGAGATCATCAATGAATGTAATGAAATATAAAGAACCAGTCCTGGCATGTGTAGACAGGGGACTTGCATACTTCACTATGTATTGGTTCCAAGAGTTCACTAACTCTTTCTCTATTTCTAATAAGCGGAGCTATGGTCATTTTATCTTTGTGACATTACTGGCAAGTTTTACAAGATGCAAACACAAACTGATTTAAATATGCATCTAAATATAACTTGGCTAGTCAGGCCGCATTGATATGACCTAATCTACAATGCCTCAAGAAGGATTCAATCATTTCTGAACTCTTCCTCTTGCGTGTGTTCTGTACGTTAAGAACCATGGTTTGATTTAGAACGTATATGCTTTTAGATAACGTGCCTGATTCGATCAACACTTGATATAGGAAATGTTCAAAACATCATCCAACAATACAAAATTATATCCTTCTTTAGTAAATAAAGAGAATGATATAATGTTGTATATCAGGTTCGGTATCTAATAATATTTGTTCAGAATCAATGTATTCGGTAATACAAGGTGATATCTGCCAACACCTTGGCTGCAACAATTGCACCAATCTTTATAGTTAGAGACATATCACCCTATTCTCAGTTCTCTACTTATCTGTAGCCCATGTAACAAATTACATATGTGGGATCCCGATCCGGTATCAAATACCCAGGACATAGAGGATACTGAGAAACAATTCTCTATAATGAACACACCCGAAGAAGATGTATCATCATGCACTTTCTTCGTTTGGGCGGCATGGGAATCCTGGTATCCCCCTATTTCCTGCTCGGTCTTATAAAAATTATAAGTTTGAGCGGGACCAACGTTTCCCATCTCAGTATAACAAGCGGTCGGTCAATACATCCATATTATTATCTTGATTAAGGCGTGACATGGTCGCAAACTGGATTGAGAGAAGAAAACACTCTGCGTGCGCTCTTGCAAGATTAGATTGGTTATATATTTTATCTAATCAGGATGGCTCCCACTGTTTTTATCAAATCTTCCTTCAAACCTTAAAGGGAAAGACTGGCCGGGATTAATTACACCCTACAACTTCGCCAATCTTTTAGCCAGGCCAGTGCGGTACTTTGAGGGAGGTTCCCTGTGCTTTCGCACGGACCTAATTAAAATAAACCTCGTTTTCCCAGGGGCGTAACCCCGTTGACACCTTTCTAAACACCTACTTGATCGGCAAATTGTAAAGTGAAAAGCTCTCCCAGGAGTAACTATTACTCGCAGTGGGTATCAGGATCCAACTATCACATAGTAGGTATGCAATCTCATTGCAAATTTCAACACTTGAAACTCCCGATATTGGTTTTTACCCCTAGTGACTTATGACCTTAACTATGGTCAACAAATCATAAGCACTAGTCAAGTTCTACCCGTCATTTCGTGATTAATTAGACCCACCCACACGACCCTTAACTATGGTCAACAAAGTCACATGACTGTCCTAATTAATCACATCATATGCTATGTAGGAAGACATCACTTAGCTACCGTACACTGTGCCTTAACTATAGTTAACAAACATAACAGTAATACTAAGTACTCTACTTCCTAAAATGACGGAGGGTTGCGGATGGTTTTTAGGAAAACCTTTAACTCTTTGAACTTGATATCGTTGTAGAATCAAATGGTCTTAAATGGAGTGTTTTTTTAGGCTTTTGCTAGTTTCGCTAAAGAGGTCACTCCCAATGAAGGGATCTCGGCTCTTTCCTCGTCGAATGAGGTGCGGGATATTCATAATACCACTATGCAAAGCAAGAACTATAAAAGCAATCAAAAGACAAAACCGAGGGTTGTAGCATCTGCTAGTTATTGATAAAGAGGTCACTCCCGGTGAAGGGATCTCGGTTCTTTCCTCATCGAATAAGGTGCAGGATATTCTACAAGAAATACCACTATGCAAAGCAACAACTAGAGCTACCTATTTTTGAAAATTTGATTCCACAACATATTTAGGTTTATTTTCTTTCATTAATCTCATTAATGAATGTCCCATCACTTAAGTTACCTAAACATCACAGATAAATACAACGCATGCTTATGCCATTCGCATTCGCCTCGATGTCCCGTCATGCACCGTTAGGTTAGGTAATTAACGGCAGAGCGGGGCAGGGCTAGCACGGGTGTAAAACATAAGAAACGTCTATATAATATATCACATATACTATATACAGTATCTATCTCATCATATCAAATGATCATATCACAGATATCAGCAGCAGAAGAAAATATATGAAATATTGGATATACTAGGATGTCCGTATTTTATTTTGAGCCTTTATAAAACACGGATTCCACGGTCGTGATGAATAGCCAAACCCACATCCCTAGACCCCTACGAGAGCGGAAAGAAACCCTACCAATTCTAGAGTTAGGAGACCCGGACTCGACTCCTCGAGATGGTCTCCCACTGGACTCTAGAATCCGGTTATTTATGCTCCCCTCCTTCGGTCTATCCTAATGCGGAAAAGTAAATAATATACATCAACGGTGACATCTTCCTCAACCCGGAAGTGCCCCAATAAAAGAATATTACATACATGTTTTTATATGAATGAAATAAAAAAACTTTCATCTCACATAAAAAAACCAGCTATTCAAACACGACGATCCAATATAACATATCCAGCAACACATAACAATACATGTCATCAACGTAAGTAAATATGCGTATCCCAATTTTCATTGAGGTATAGCAACGAAGCCGGTGATACAACACATATTACCCTTACGGTCGCAGAAAAGAAAGTGAAAAACTACAACATTTGGAATCCAAGATAACCTTAGACATCATAAACCCGAAGTATCACATACTTCGGATTTCATGCCTAACTATATGAATTCCACATATTGTATCACATCACATGATATCCGGACGACATTAAACTTCTCGACCGATTCATCAAAGTCCACAATTCCCAGATGGCTCAACACTTGAGTACAGTTTAATAATACCCAGTACATGTCACAGCACCTATGGACCAACCGTAGAAGGGCAGACCCAAGCCTCACTCATGTCGCCACGGAACTGCGGCAAACCCTAAGGTACGACCGCGGTTCCGCGATCCAAAAAAGTCGAGTTAGGGTTACATTCTTCTAGAGGGATCACATAATTACTTGCACGTTTTTCCGAATATCTTAAACTTGGAAAAATGAGTTTTTGACATTCGTTCGAGATTTTTAACTTCGCCTAGATAACATGTGAATACCCGAAAAAGGCTAAACGATGTTAAATATTCCGATCGAATCTACGAATTCCCAATAAATTCCCGAGAGCTCAACACTTGAGTAATATTAAAAATTCCCAGAAGTATGATGTAGTAGCTACAGATCACCCCTTGAAGTACGATTCCATAACTCACAAGTTCGGTGGCGGAACCGCCGCCAAATGTATGGTTTGGCTGCGGTTCCGCGGTGACTTGATCGAGTTAGGGAATCGTACTTCTCCGAGATCTATAGAATTACCTGCGCGATTTTTTGAGAATTTTTAATATGGAAAAATCTAAGTTGTTGAAAAATTTCCAGAGAGGGGGTATCAAGTGGGTTTTCGGGGTTCGATCAGATTTTTAACTTCGCATAGATAACTCCTAATGCTCTGGTAAGGCTCTGATACCACTGTAGGGTTCTTTGGCACGACCATAAGGTTTCGGGAGGCATCAAACATGCCGTATTTAAAATTTTTTAGCATGCCAAACAACTTAACCTAGGATCTAACTAGAGTTTTAGGAGCTAAACGAGAATGTAAACAACTTTACATAAAGAGTGAGCAAGGAATACAACGTTTGTAGAACGGTCCTTCACTTCTAAAGCTCCATGTAGTAGTCCCTTCGCTCCAAGTAGTGATCTCCCGAACTCAAGTATGGGTTCCCTTAAAGAATTGAACAAGCTTGCTCGAAGTCTTCGAGGCCGAAGATGATCTACGTCGAGGAGACTCAAACCCAAGCTACCTCTTCACCAGGTGATGAACTTTGTGAAGAGAACGCCCTAAACTAAATGGCAAATAGTAGAGGATGATGAAGTAAGAACTGGGCTCACTTTGGATTTATTTTTCTCACAATATTTCTTCATGTTGCATGGAGCTAGAAAGCTTGAAGAAGGAGATGAAGAAAGAAACCATGAAAAAATGAAGCTAAAATGAAGAAGGAATCATTGAGTAACCATGGGTGAGTTAGTATCATATACTAACCATTGCAGAGACATAACCATAGTTTAAGATAGTGGTTTAGTTAATAAATATCTTATGTGAGACAAAATTAGTGGACAAAGTCAAACAATCTACAAGCTTCCACTCATGACAATTATCCAACTAATTTTGAATTACATATAATAAATAATAACCTAAACACCATCTTAAGTATAGTGTAAGTCTCATACACCCATGACTCATGTATCATCTAGCATGATACAAAATCTTGTGCACAAATATATATCACATATATATTTAATGCACACTTAAGTGAGAAAAAGATATTTTAAGTGAGCTAATACTAGTTAATGTAAATTAATATATCATATATATAATTATACATTAGATTATTAAATCAACACTTGATTTAATAATCCGGCTATATATAATCGACCAATATCATATGTATCAATCTATCGAAACAACACTTGATTTGATAACCCGACTATATCGCATATGACCGACCGATGATACAAATCGCGAGAATAGAATACGGTATCACATATGCGTATTAATCTCGGTCCCGCAAATATTTCATATGTGCTCCTACTCCGTTTCGCCTGAGCCAGGAAACCTCTGTGTAGGACTCTAAAGACTCGTCAATACGTCGACAGTGGATGATGATCATATCAAACACCCACAAGCCGCAAGAGGTCTGCTAAACGTAACGACCATCCGGGTATTGAGCAATCAGAAGATCAACAAGCAAGCCTTTTCATACTCCTGCGAATCCAATCAGTAACACTACCGTACAGTCCGGTATGTTCGTCTAATATGTCGCATATCTAGTCTAGGGGTGGTAAACGTCAGACCCCAATAACTTGATAAGTCATGCCGATGTAAGGTCCATAACGGGCGAGAAACTACTGGTAACACTTACTAGAAAATCTCATCCACCCTGGCCAGGGATTTCAGTTGTGGCCAATCGAGCACAACGCAACATCAACCCCCAATACCAGGAGCGATGAATCCCCTCCTATCGCTCATTGTCTCCATGTGACTCGGGACTGTACCCAAAAACCACCTGTTTGCACGCCTCAGTAGAGCCGTGGTAGGGTGGAAATCAAAGCACAGTGGGAGACACATAAGACTTTATGACGATCTTGGGCCGACAGACTAACCTGTACCAGTGTCACCAGAGAACTGCTATCTGACGTGAGGTATAATACCATCTAGGAGTTCTCGACGAGTCCGTTTAGTGTACCCAGTCTCTACTGAGCACCTGTATATCATCTCTGATGTCAGACACCAATGGATATGGGATCATCCATCGCCCATCTCATGGGTCGAGAAGATATACGCTAGTCTACTCTGGAATATCGATGCCCCGTCTCGATATTCCCATGACTAGGAACATTGAATGATGAACTCATGGACTACCCAGGCCCTACTAGTATGATCTGCATCATAATCCTGAAAGTCAAGTACACATCCTAAGGGCTTTATCAACATGTAACAGAGAGACAGTAAGTATACATGTTAAGATAAAGAGCAATCAGATAGCGTACTATCATGTCGAGCAAGAAATTCCACCCTATATATGTCCCAGCATCCACTATAATATACATCTCATGTACAATAATGGCCTCTAGGGCATACATACAACTAACAATACTCTCCATGAAGACTATCAGTAACACTATCGTACAGTCCGATCTCTTCATCTGATATGTCGCATATCATGTCTAGGGATGGTAAACATCAGTCCCTAGTAACGTGATAAGTCATGCCGATGTCTGGCCTATAACGGTTTAAGAAACTACTGATAACTCTTATCAGTAAATCTCAGCAGCAGTCCTGGCCAGGGAATTCCAGTTATAGCCAAACGAACATAGCGCAACATCAACCCCCAATGCCGGGAGAGACAAAACCCTCCTATCGCTCATTGCCTCCATGTGACTCGGGACTGTACCCAAAATCCACTTGTTTCCACGACTCATTTGAGCTGTGGTAGGGTGGAAATCAAAGCACAGCGGGATCCATACAAGACTCTATAACGATCTTGGGTCTACAGACGAACCTTTACTATGTTACCAGAGGACTGCTATCTGACGATAGGTACACTACCGCATAGGAGTCCTCGGCGAGTCCTGTTCGGTGTTATTATTCTCCAATGAGCACATGTGTAAAATATTTGATGTCACACACTAATGGTTGCAGGATCAACCATCGCCCTCTAAGGGACAAGAAACATACACACTAGTCTACTCTGAAATATCGATGCGCTGGTCTCGATATTCCCACGACTAGGAACTTATTAAAGGATGTACTTGTGGACCAACCTGGCCCCACTAGTATGATCTCTTCATAATCCTGGTAGTTAAGTACATATCCTAAGGGCTTTATCAACATGTGAGAGCAAGACAATAAAGAATATCAGTCAACATGTTAAGATAAAAAGTAACCAGATAGCATACTATCATGTCGAGCAAGAAATTCCTCTTTCTATATATATGTCTAAGCAACTACTATAATATACATCACATGAACAATAATGGCCTCTAGGGCATACATATAACTAACAATCTCCCACTTGCACTAAGGCCATGTGTTGTAGTATCTCATACCCAACATCCTAAAAAGTCTCTCAAATTGTATCTGGGGGAATGCCTTTGTGAGTGGATCCGCTACGTTTTCCTTCGTGTCAACTCTCCTGACCTTGATCTCCCGGCGATATACTATCTTCCTGATCAGGTGATATCGCCTCAGAATATGTCTGGATCTTTGATGGGACCTGGGTTCCTTGGCCAAAGCCACAGCTCCATTGTTATCACAATACACAGGTATTGGATGCTCAATGGATGGAACCACACCAAGCTACCTTTTTGGAAAGAGTGATTCCTGAACAAGCGGGTATATTACCTCGCTTGGAATCTTCCATACTAACCCTCTTTAGTATGGTGTATATGTACCTGGATTGGGACAATCCCAATATCCGTTTAGATCTATCTCTATAGATCTTTATCCC
The DNA here is from genome assembly GCA_030015575.1 of Agapanthus africanus. Classification (NCBI taxonomy): domain Eukaryota; kingdom Viridiplantae; phylum Streptophyta; class Magnoliopsida; order Asparagales; family Amaryllidaceae; genus Agapanthus; species Agapanthus africanus. The sequence goes on from JASDDO010000006.1 coordinate 46,306,788, forward strand.
CAGAATGTAGGAGGCATCTCCAAGATCTTTCATGGAGAACTTGAGTGATAAGAAGTGCTTGACCGAGTGTAGCATAGGAACATCGTTTCCTATCAAGAGTATGTCATCCACGTACAATACGAGGAAGACCACCTTACTCTCTACAGCCTTCTTATATATACAAGGTTCATCTATATTTTTGATGAAGTCAAACTCTTTGATAGCTTCATCAAAATAGATGTTCCAACTCCGCGATGCCGGATTTAATCCATAAATGGATTTAAGCATCTTGCACACCTTTCCGCTGCTCCCACTATTTATGAAGCCCTCTGGCTGTGTCATATACACGCTCTCTTCTAAATCACCATTTAGAAAAGCGGTCTTGACGTCCATCTGCCAGATTTCGTAGTCATGATATGCAGCAATGGTAAGTAGGATCCTGATGGACTTTAGCATAGCGACAGGAGAAAAGGTTTCATCATAGTCGACTCCAGGTCGTTGACAAAAACCTTTTGCTACATGTCTAGCTTTGAAAGTCTCAAATTTTCCATCTACACCAATCTTCTTTTTGAAGATCCACTTGCTCTTAATGGGTTTTACCCCTTCAGGAGCAACTTCCAAAGTCCATACATGGTTGGTGTACATGTATTCCATCTCGGATCGCATAGCATCTAGCCATTTCACAGAGTCTCCACTCGTGATAGCCTGCTCGAAACTAGTCGGGTCATAATCTTCCATGACGCAATCCTCACTTCCACCGTCTACGAGAAAATCGTAGTATCTCTCAGATGGATGAGGAACCTTACTAGATCTGTGGAATGGCTGGGGTTCGTTGGGTACTATTGGACCCTCCAGTTCCACCAAATCGTCAGTTGTATTTGTGCTGCTGGAACTTCTTCCAGTTCTTCCTCATTGCCACTAATTTATTTCATAAGAAATTCTTTTTCCAAAAAGGTGGCATGTTGGGCAATAAACACATTTTGTTCCTCACTTTGGTAGAAGATATATCCTTGTGAATTCTTTGGATATCCCACAAACTTGAAAGGTTCCTAGGCACTCTCAAGAGGTCTCATAAGGCATCAACCATGCCAATTTCAAATTTAACGGGTGCCGAGAAACCCTAATACGGATCGTCGGCTAGAAGTTTAGGCGACAAATGAGAATAGTTAACAACTTTAACTAAGTGTACGGAAATACAACCTTTGTAGATCCGTTTCTCCACCTCCATAGCTCTATGATGAAGTCCTCTCCGCTGTCCAAATCGAACCATGACTCTAGCATCGGCTTCATCGGAGAAAAAGCGGGCTAAGTCATCGACGACTATGCCGAAGATGATCTACGTCGAGGCATCACTAGATCAAGCTCCATCTTCACCAAGCCTTGAAAACTTATGAAGGAAACACCCTATACTACTTGGCAAGAGGTAGAGGATGAAGAAATAGGAAGTGGGTTCACTTTAGAATTGGATTTCTCACATGACATCATCACTTGCCATTGATGAGGCAAGCTTTTCTTCTTTGAAGATGAAGAAGAAGAAGAAGATAATATTATGATAAGTCTTTTTGAAAAAGGAAATAAAAAGAATACTTATCATAATGTAACCATGGTCAAGTGTAGAGAATAGACTAGGGTTAAGTGGAATGGTTAGGGTTAAGCATGAGACAAAATGGTCACTAAGTCAAAGCTTCATGAAGCTTCATAATACAAACAAAGTTAGCAACCATTTTTCTCTTTATGCTTTTCATTTTCCATAAAGAATAAATAAATAAATAAATGAATAAGAAAATGAAAATCCTAACCATTACACAACCATGGTTTAATCTTTACACAAACCCAAGTTAGCATGCATCATCAAACATGATACAAACTTGTGCACAAAAACATATCACATATACAATATGCACAGACAAGTGAGAAAAACCATTTAAAGTGAACCAATACTAGTTAATGCAAAGTAATATATCAAATATATAATTATGCATTAAATCATTAAATCAACACTTGATTCAATGATCCGGTCATGTCGCACACAACCGACTAGTATACAATGTATCGGCTTATCGAATCAATCCTTGATTCGATAAGTAGGTTATATCGCATACAACCATTCAACACATTCGTCGCGAGAATGGAATACGGTATCACATACACGTATTATTCTCGGTCCCACACATATCTCATATGCGCTCCTATTTCGTTTCGCTTGAGCCAGGAAACCTCTGTGTAGGACTCTAAAGACTCGTCAATACGCCGGCAGTAGGTGATGATCATATCAAACACCCACAAGCCGCAAGCGGTCTGCTAAATGTAACGGCCACCTGGGTATTGAGCGATCAGAAGATCGACGAGCAAGCCCGCTCAAACTCCAGTGAATCCAACCAATAACACTACCGTACAGTCCGGTCGCGTCGTCTGATATGTCACATATCTTGCCTAGGGGTGGTAAACGTCAGACCCCAATAGCTCGATAAGTCGTGTCGATATGAGGTCTATAACAGTTTGAGAAACTACTGGTAACACTTACCAGTATATCTCAGCAACCCAGGCCAGGGATTTCCGGTTATAGCCAATCGAACACAGTGCAACATCAACTCCCTATACCGGGAGAGACGAATCCCCTCCTATCGCTCATTGCCTCCATGTGACTCGGGACTGTACCTAAAAGCCACCGTTTTGCACGCCCTCTTGGACGTGGTAAGGTGGAAATCAAAGCATAGTGGGAACCACACGAGACTCTATGACGATCTCGGGTCAACAGACTACTCTGTACCAGTGTCACCAGAGAACTGCCATCTGACGTAAGGTATAATACCATATGGGAGTTCTCGGCGAGTCCGTCCAGTATACCCAGTCTCTACTGAGCACCCGTATATCATCTCTGATGTCAAACACCAATGGATATGGGATCATCCATCGCCCATCTGTATGGGTCGAGAAGGTACACGCTAGTCTACTCTGGTATATCGATGCCCCGTCTCGATACACCCACGACTAGGGACTTTGAAGGATGTACTTATGGACTACCATGTCCCCACTAGTATGATCCGCATCATAGTCCAGGTAGTCAAGTACACATCCTAAGGGCTTTACCAACATGTAACAGAGAGACAAGCAGTATACACGTTAAGGTAAAGAGTAACCAGATAGCATACTATCATGTCGAGCAAGAAAGTCCTCCCTATATATGTCCAAGCATCCACTACAATATACATCCAATATACAGCAATGGCCTCTAGGGCATACATATAACTAACAATCTCCCACTTTCACTAGGGCCATCTGATAGCAGTGGTTGTAGTATCTCATACTCAACCATCCTATAAAAGTCTCTCTCTGGGAATAGGCCTTCGTGAGTGGATCCGCCGTGTTGTCCTCTGAGTCTACTCTCCTAACCTCGATCTCCTTGGAGATCAACCATCTCCATGATCAGGTGATACTGCCTTAGAATATGTCTGGATCACTGATGGGACCGGCGTTCCTTGGCATAAGCCACAACTCCATTGTCTCACAATGGTAGGAACATAGTTCATCTCATGAACCACTATACACCCAAACATCCTCTTTGGTAGCATCTTAAGTAGCGATGTATCCAGCCTTTATAGTCTAGTATGCCACGGTATCTAGCTTGGAACTCTTCCAACATACCGTCCCTTTACTGAGGGTAAAGACAATGCCTGTGACTGACATTCAGTCATCTTTATCACCCTGGAACACTTCGAGTGATTCTGCCCAAGATCAATTGATACCATCTCACTACAGCTAGTGAGTATTCTAACACCCAAATAACATCTATCTCATAGATGAAAACTCAGGATTTAGGAGGTATCACTTTGATCCTATGTGGAGAATCATTGTGATAAGTGGAGATTGACCGAGCGTAGCATAGGAAACTCCTTCCCTATCAAGAGTATGTCATCCACGTACTCTACGAGGATCGTTACCATACTCCCTACTACCTTTTTGTTTATACAAGGTTCATCTATCATTTTGATGATGTCAAACTCTTTGACTAACACATCAAAACAGACGTTCCCACTCCGCGATACCTGCTTTATCCTATAAAGCATCTTGCACACGTTTCCGCTGCTCCCACTGTCTACGAAGCCCTCTGGCTGTGTACTTATAGACGCACTCTTCTAAAACATCATTTAGAAAAGCAGTCATGACACACAACCACCAGATATCGTAGTCATGGTATGTAGCCGTGACAAGTAGGATCTGGATGGACTTAAGCATAGATACTGGAAAAGGTTTCATCATTATCCACGCCTGGTCGATGACGAAAACCTTTAACAAGTCTAGCTTTGAAAGTCTCAACTTTTCCAAGTACACCAAGTAATCTTCTCAAGATATACTTGCTCCTGATGGGGATTTAACCCTTCAAATATAGCAACCAAAGTCCATACTTTGTTGGTATATAAGGATTCCATTTCAGATCGATAAGCATCCAGCCATTCTTACAGAGTCACACTCCTGATGGCCAGCTCGAAACTAGTTGGGTCATCATCTCATGATGCAATCCTCGCTCCCATTGTCATAGAGAAACCGAAGTATCTCTCAGGTGGGTGAGGAACCCTACTAGATCGGCGGAGAGGCTGAGGTTCGTTGGAATCTATTGAATCCTTTGGTTCTATCAAATCATCAGCTGCAGTTTGTATAGCTGGAACCTTTCCAGTTCTACTTAACAGACCTTGCCTCGAGCTTGTCCGGATTTTGCTTTTTAGACATAGGCCGGACAACCCCAAATCTTAAGGAACTTAAGATATGGGCTCTTCCCTTTCCATATCACATATGAAGTGGTAGGCAACTGATTTGATCGAAACCCTATTCAATAGGTATGCAACTTCATAAGTGCATAACTCCCAAAAGGAAATAGGTAACTCAGTAGTACTCATCATAGAGCACACCTTATCATATAGGGTGTGATTGCTCCGCCCCGATATACCATCGTGCTATGGTGTATACAGAGGAGTAATGCTGAGAGAGAATCTCATTCTCCTTTAGAATACTCCAGGATTTCCGTGCTCAAGTATTCTCCTCCTTGATCACATCAAAGGACATAATACTTATACCCATATTTTGGTTCTCTACTTCTAACTTATATTCTGTGAATATCTCAAAAGGTTCGGACTTGTGTTTCAACAGGAACATAGGTCTGAATCTCGAAAGATCATCAGAGAATGTAATGAAGTATAAAGAACCAGTCCTGGCATGTGTAGATAGGAGACCTTGCATACATCATCATGTATCAGTCCCGAGAGTTCACTAACTCTTTCTCTGTTTCCAATAAACAGAGCTATGGTCATCTTATCTTTGTGACATGACTGGCGAGTTTCACAAGATGTAAATTCAAACTGATTTAAATATGCATCTATATGTAACTCTAGCTAGTCGGGCCACATTGATCTGACCTAGTTTACAATACCTCAAGAAGAATTCGTTCATTTCTGAACTCTTCCTCTTGTGTGTGTTCTATATACTAAGAACTGTAGTTTGATTTAGAACATCAATGCTTTTAGATAACATGCCTGAACTGATTAACTTTTGATATAGGAAATGTTCAAAACATTATCCAACAATACAAAATTTTATCATTCTTTACTAATAAAGAGACTGATATGATTTTGTATATCAGGTTTGGTATCTAATAACATTCGTTCAGAATCAATGTATTACAATACAGGGTAACAGTGACCAACAGACTTGGCTGCAACACTTGCCCCGTTTTCTGCCTCATGAAACTTATCACCCGTTATCAGTTTTTCTACCTTTTTATAGCCCTATATAACAGATTACATATCTGGGTTCCTGATCCGGTATCATATACCCAGGATGCGGAGGATACTGAGAAACAGTTCTTTGTAATGAACACACCCGAAGATGATGCATCATATGCACTTTCTTCGTTTGGGCGGCACGGGAAATCTGGTATTCCCCAATTTCCTGCTCTGTCTTATAACAATTATAAGTTGGAGCGGGACCAACGTTCCCCGGCTCAGTATAACAAGCGGGTTCGGTCAATAATCCGTATTATTATCTTGATTAAGACGTGATATGGTCGCTACCAGGAGAGAGAGAGAAGAAAACACTCAGCGTGCGCTCTTGTAAGATCAGATTGGTTATTATTTTATCTAATCAGGATGGCTCCCACTGCTTTTTATCAAATCTTCCTTCAAACCCTAAAAGGAAAGACTAGCCGGGATTAATTACACACTACAAGTTCGCCAATCTTTCAGCCAGACCAGTGTCGGTACTTTGAGGGAGGTCCCCCGTGCTTTCGCACGAACCTAATTAATGTAAACCTCGTTTTCCCAGAGGCATAACCTCGTTAACACCTTTCTAGACACCTACTTGATCGGCTAATTGTAATGTGTAACTCTCCCAGGAGTAACAATTACTCGCAGCGGGTTTCGGGATCCAACTATCTCATAGAAGGTATGCAATCTCATTGCAAATTTCAACACTTGAAATTCCCGATAATTTTGCCCCTAGCGTCCTATGACCTTGACGCAGGCCAACAAACCATAGTGCGCTAGTCAAGTTCAACCCGTCATTTCCTGATTGAATTAAACCCACCCGCACGACCCTTGACCCAGGCAAACAAAGTCGCACGACTACCCTAATCCAGTCTGCATCATATGCATAAGCAGATAAATACCAGTTAGCTACCGCACACTACGCCTTGACGCAGGCCAACAAACGTAGCACGAATACTAACTATTACTTATCTGAAATGACGGAGGGCTACGACAGGTTTTTCTGAAAACCTATTGCGTAATGAACTTGATATCGTTGTAGAATCAAATGATTTTAAAATGGAGTGCTTTTAAGGCTTTTCTAGTTTTGCTAAAGGAGTCACTCCCGGTGAAGGGATCGTCGGTCCTTTCCTCGTCGAATGAGGTGCGAGATATATCATATATATCACTGTGCAAAGCAGAAACTCTTAAAAGCAATCAAAAGACAAACCGAGGGGTGTAGCATCTGCCAGTTATTGCTAAAGGAGTCACTCCCGGTGAAGGGATCTCGGTCCTTTCCTTATCGAATAAGGTGCAGGATATATTACATATACCGCTGTGCAGAGCAAGAACTGTAGCTACCTGTTTTATTTTGAAATTCGATTCTACAACATCTTAGGTTTCTTTTATTTCATTAATCATATTAATGAAGTCCCATCATTTAAGTACCTAAACATCACAGATAAATACGACGTACACTTATGCCATCCGCATTCGTCTCGATGTCCCCTCGTGCACCGTTAGGTTAGGTAACTAACGGCAGAGCGGGGTAGGGCTAGCGCGGGTGTAAAACATAAGTAACGCCTATATAATATATCATATATACTATATACTGTATCTATCACAGAACATCACATGATCACATCATAGATATCGCAGCAGAAGAAACATATGAAATATTGGATATACTAGGACGTCCGTGTTTTAAATACGAGCCAATATAAAACACGGATTCCACGGTCGTGATGAATAGCCAAACCCACACCCCAAGACCCCTACGAGAGCGACAAGCAACCCTACCAATTCTGGAGTTAGGAGACCCGGACTCGACTCCTCGAGTTGGTCTCCCACTGGACTCCAGAACCCAGTTACTTGTGCCCTCCTCCTTGGGTCTATCCTAGTGCGGAAAAGTAAATAATATACAAAGGGTGACATCTTCCGCTACCTGGAAGTGCCCCAATAAAAGAATATTACATACAAGTTTTTACGTGAATGAAAATGAAAAACACTCATCTCACATAAAAACCTCCGTCTATTCAAACACGACGATCCAATATAACATATCCAGCAATACATAACATCACATGTCATCAACGTAAGTAAATATGCGCATCCCAATTGTCGTTGACATATAGCAACGAAACCGGCGATATCACATATTACACTTACGGTCACAGAAAAGAAAGTGTAAAACTACAGCAGTTGGAATCTGCAATCTCTTTAGACAACGCATGCCTCATTAAATGAATTACTTAGACATCGCATGCCTAACAATTATAAACCCCGCATTTTAGTCTCAAAATCGAAAACTCTTTTCAATATTAAGTCGGGCAATTCAACAAGATTCCCGACATCCTGATCGAATACTCGTCGCAAACTTTAGTAGACGGCCGCACCCCCGACACCGTCGACGAAGTGCCCCAAGGCGGAACACTGCCACCGCGAGCACCCGAACGGATGCTTTCGGCGACGGGGTTCTCCTACAGTCACTTGGTCGGGGCTATGGGGTGCAGCTGTCTATTAAGTTTACCCGGCGAGTATCCGCGTACGCTACGTGATTGCGACGGACTTTTGATCACATCAAAATTCCGTGGCAACCGATCAAGTGAGACTAAACTGCTATGTTTATAACATTCATTCAGTTATCTCATAACTTATTGTGAATTCCAATTATTGTATCACATTCCGAATAAAATAGAAAATGTTAAACTTTCCGACCGAACATCCAAACACCCAAGTTTTCCCGATACAGTCCAACACATGAAATAAGTCTAACAACATTCAGTTCGTGCCTCAGTACCAACGGTCCAGCCGTAGAAGGGTCAAGCCAACACCTCACATGTGGCACACCGTACTGCCCCAAACCCTAAGGTTCAAAGGGCAGTTCAAGACGGTCACATAATCGAGTTAAGGTTTGTTGTCTTCTAGAGGGACCATCAGTTACTTGCACTACTTAGAACGTCGTTAAACTACGGAAAAATCCAACACTTGGAAATTTCCCGGCAGGGAAAAATTTAGGTATTTATATCCGGTCGAACTTTTTAACATATTCAAAAATATCCGGAAAGCCACATAGACAAAATCTGATACTCCGATCGAAACACCGAATCCCCAAAACAACCCCAGAAAATTCAACTCTTGAATAATATTTAAAAATACCCAGAGAACTCAGCACTGAATAAAAGAAGTTACTGTGCAAAATTGGGAGTGTGACGTCACACTATTGCCGCGGAACCGCCGCATAAGCTAGGCTTATGCCGCGGTTCCACCGCGCATTAGAGGGATCATGAGATAATTTTTGCGCCGTAATTCTTAGAATTCTCTGCTGAATTTTTTAAGCATTTTTAATCTGGAAAAAACCCAGTTTTTAGAAAAAGTCCAGAGAGCATCAAAAAGTTAGGGTTTCGGGTTCGATCGGGTTTCAAACGTCGTCTAGACTTCGCCTAAGGCTCTAGCTAGGCTCTGATACCAATGAAAGGTTCCTGGGCACTCTCAAGAGATCTCACAAGGCATCAACCATGCCAATTTCAAATTTAACGGGTGCCGAGAAACCCTAATACGGATCGTCGGCTAGAAGTTTAGGCGACAAATGAGAATAGTTAACAACTTTAACTAAGTGTAAGGAAATACGACCTTTGTAGATCCATTTCTCCACCTCCATAGCTCCATGATGAAGTCCTCTCCGCTGTCCAAATCGAACCATGACTCTAGCATCGGCTTCATCGGAGAAAAAGCGGGCTAGGTCATCGACGACTATGCCGAAGATGATCTACGTCGAGGCATCACTAGATCAAGCTCCATCTTCACCAAGCCTTGAAAACTTGTGAAGGAAACACCCTATACTACTTGGCAAGAGGTAGAGGATGAAGAAATAGGAAGTGGGTTCACTTTAGAATTGGATTTCTCACATGACATCATCACTTGCCATTGATGAGGCAAGCTTTTCTTCTTTGAAGATGAAGAAGAAGAAGAAGATAATATTATGATAAGTCTTTTTGAAAAAGGAAATAAAAAGAATACTTATCATAATGTAATCATGGTCAAGTGTAGAGAATAGACTAGGGTTAAGTGGAATGGTTAGGGTTAAGCATGAGACAAAATGGTCACTAAGTCAAAGCTTCATGAAGCTTCATAATACAAACAAAGTTAGCAACCATTTTTCTCTTTATGCTTTTCATTTTCCATAAAGAATAAATAAATAAATAAATGAATAAGAAAATGAAAACCCTAACCATTACACAACCATGGTTTAATCTTTACACAAACCCAAGTTAGCATGCATCATCAAACATGATACAAACTTGTGCACAAAAACATATCACATATACAATGTGCACAGACAAGTGAGAAAAACCATTTAAAGTGGACCAATACTAGTTAATGCAAAGTAATATATCAAATATATAATTATGCATTAAATCATTAAATCAACACTTGATTCAATGATCCGGTCATGTCGCACACAACCGACTAGTATACAATGTATCGGCTTATCGAATCAATTCTTGATTCGATAAGTAGGTTATATCGCATACAACCATTCGACACATTCGTCACGAGAATGGAATACGGTATCACATACACGTATTATTCTCGGTCCCGCACATATCTCATATGCGCTCCTATTTCGTTTCTCTTGAGCCAGGAAACCTCTGTGTAGGACTCTATAGACTCGTCAATACGCCGGCAGCAGGTGATGATCATATCAAACACCCACAAGCCGCAAGAGGTCTGCTAAACGTAACGGCCACCTGGGTATTGAGCGATCAGAAGATCGACGAGCAAGCCCGCTCACACTCCAGTGAATCCAACCAGTAACACTACCGTACAGTCCGATCTCGTCGTCTGATATGTCACATATCTTGCCTAGGGGTGGTAAACGTCAGACCCCAATAGCTCGATAAGTCGTGTCGATATGAGGTCTTTAACAATTCGAGAAACTACTGGTAACACTTACCAGTATATCTCAGCAACCCTGGCCAGGGATTTCCGGTTATAGCCAATCGAACACAGTGCAACATCAACTCCCTATACCGGGAGAGACGAATCCCCTCCTATCGCTCATTGCCTCCATGTGACTCGGGACTGTACCCAAAAGCCACCGTTTTACACGCCCTCTTGGACGTGGTAAGGTGGAAATCAAAGCATAGTGGGAACCACACGAGACTCTATGACGATCTCGGGTCAACAGACTACTCTGTACCAGTGTCACCAGAGAACTGCCATCTGACGTAAGGTATAATACCATCTGGGAGTTCTCGGCGAGTCCGTTCAGTGTACCCAGTCTCTACTGAGCACCCGTATATCATCTCTGATGTCAAACACCAATGGATATGGGATCATCCATCGCCCATCTGTATGGGTCGAGAAGGTACACGCTAGTCTACTCTGGTATATCGATGCCCCGTCTCGATACACCCACGACTAGGGACTTTGAAGGATGTACTTATGGACTACCATGTCCCCACTAGTATGATCCGCATCATAGTCCAGGTAGTCAAGTACACATCCTAAGGGCTTTACCAACATGTAACAGAGAGACAAGCAGTATACACGTTAAGGTAAAGAGTAACCAGATAGCATACTATCATGTCGAGTAAGAAAGTCCTCCCTATATATGTCCAAGCATCCACTACAATATACATCCAATGTACAGCAATGGCCTCTGGGGCATACATATAACTAACAAAACTTACATAGAACTGGCCTTGCCTCGAGCTTGTCCAGATTTTTCTTTTTAACATAGGCTGGACAACCCCATATCTTAAATCGTTTAAGATACGACCTCTTTCCACTCCATATCTCATATGGTGTTTTAGGCACAGATTTTGATGGAATTTGATTCAATAGATATGCAGCTGTCTCAAGCGCATAACCCCAAAAGGAAATAGGCAACTCAGCAGTACTCATCATAGAGTACACCATATCTAATAGGGTATACACCGTTGTGTTGTAGCGTATACGGAGGAGTAAGCTGAGAGAGAATCCCATTCACTTTTAGAGAATCACGAAATTCCCCGCTCAAGTATTCTCCTCCCCGATCAGATCATAGGATTTTAATACTTTTGCCCGTCTGGTTTTCGACTTCGCACTTATATTCCTTGAATTTCTCAAAAGCTCAGACTTGTGTTTCAACAAGAACACATGTCCGAACCTTGAGAGATAATCGGTGAATGTAATAAAGTACGAAAAACCATTGCTGGCATGTGTAGGCATAGGACCGCATACATCACTATGTATCAGTCCCAAGAGTTTACTAGCTCTTTCTCCGTGTCCAGTAAACGGAGTTGTTTCCCCCAATCAGAGTAAAGCTCTGTTCAAATTTTGAAATTTGAAATGAGGCAGGGCTCACGTGCAAAGCACGAGAGCGCTAGCGCTAGATGCGCCAACGCTAAGAGTCAAAGACTCTGATGCAGCTCTCACGTGCAAAGCACGAGAGCGCTCGCGCCAAGTGCACTGGCGCTAAAAGTCAAAGACTCTGAGGCAGCGCTCACGTGCAAATCACGAGAGCGCCAGCGCCAAGTGTGCCGGCGCTAAGAGTCAAAGACTCTGAGGCAGCGCTCACGTGCAAAGCACAAGAGCGCCAGCATCAAGTGCGCCAGTACCAAGAGTCAAAGACTCTGATGCAGCGCTCACAGGCAAAGAACGAGAGCGCTAGCGCTGGAACTAAATGTTCCCCCACCTTCAGATCAAAGATCCAACAAAGATGACTAAAATTCATCAGATTACCTCTGAAAATTAGAGCACCGTTGGATCAAAGATCCAATGGTGAATAAAAATCACCAAGATACAGAATAAGTTCTGTATGGGAAAAGATTTTCCCAATCTTGTTAAAAACAAGAAGATTGCCTTCTGTAAAACAGAAGCCTTAGGATCAAAGATCCAACGGTTGGAAATATCCCCAAATCAATTAGAGAAAAGATCTATTCAACTGATTCAACAAATCAGCCTACCCTATATAAAGGACCCAAGACTTCAAGTCTTGCAGAGAGGAACCCCCCCCACAAGCTTTGAGAAATTTCAAAAAAAAAAAGAGCAAGCTCTGAGAAGAAAAACTTTTTTTCAAGGTAAAAACATAGAGATAAAAAACATCTCATCAAGGAAGATTAACATAGTTCTTTTTCAGATCATAGATCTATAAGACAGAGGTCTTTCACAAAAAGAGATCATAGCATCTTATCATAAAAGGGGGGGAGAAGAATTTCATTCTCTTCAGTTCATAAATCTACAAAGACAAAGTCTTTCACAAAAGAAAATAGAAGAGATTGTAACTTCTCCTATAAAAATAAGAACTTTGTTTTTAGAACCATAAGACAAAGTCTCTTGTAAGGGAGAACTTATTTCTCAGATCACAAAATTGATCAGAAGCGCTCTGCGCTCATTGTTTAGTGCTCAGCGCCAAGCGCGCCACGTGCTCTTCACATGTGCGTTACTTCATAAGAAGCGCCTTAGTGCTCCAAATCTGGTGACTAGCGCTAAGCGCGCCACGTGCTCATCACGTGTGTGCTATTTAATAGAAGCGCTCTGCGCTCATTGACTGGCGCTCAGCGCCAAGCATGCCACGTGTTTCTCACGTGTGCGCTACTTAACAGAAGCACTCTGCGCTCTTTGACTGGCGCTCAGTGCCAAGCGCGCCACGTGCTCCTCACGTGTGCGCTACTTAACAGAAGTGCTCTGCGCTCATTGACTGACGCTTAGTGACTAGCGCACCACGTGCTCCTCACATGTGCGCTGAGGGAACATAAACTGTTCTTTAAATAAAGCTCCAGAGCTATAATGAGTGCTCAACACTCAATAAAAGACAAAAACGGTTGTCAGAACCCAAACCAATGCTCAGTATTGTTAAATGAAAAAGGACTAAGCCTAATTAAATGTCCAACATTTTAACCGAATGGGCCGAGCCCAAGTTGGCCACAGATCCGTAATTCAGATTAATTGAGCCCATATGCTCATAAATTTTTGATCTTAGTCCCAAATTGGACTACAGATCTCCCAACCAATATTGGTTCAATGGTACATCTCTTCACTCCTCTGATACATGTCGTTGTAATCCTTCAACGTCTTCAGAAAGGTGGAGGGTCCCGAGAACCAGATATTCCACGGACTGTGGGGTCCTTAAACTTTATGGACCGTGGGGCCCTTAAACTCAAAGACTATGATGTATTTAAACTTTATAGACTATGACGTTTTTAAACTGTCACGGACTATGATGTTCTTAAACTCATAGACTATGATGTCTTTAAACTTTACAGACTATGACGTCTTTAAACTGTCAGATGCCCTTAAACTTATGGACCGCAATGTCCCTAAACTAAAACAATCGAGTCTAAATGCCCTTTTGTTGGATCTAAATGATCTTGTTAAGTAGATCTTGGTATAAAATTAGACTAACGTATTCTTAACAAACGTTTAAGTTGATCTTGATCTCAATGAGATTAACGATCCTTAAACCCAAACCAAACCCAAATCTAAGAAAATACGGATTCAGACTAATCCCCACTTTACGGGCGACAACATAAATTAGTCTCCGTATACAATCCACGGGGAACCAAAAAATAAAATAAACACACACGACATGAAGTGACCATCTGGAGAAAGAGAATGTGGTTACCGCGATGCAGTAGCGTAATTAACTGCAGGGGCTTGCGCCTGCAGGGAAGAGCGTCCCCACAATCAAAAACCCCTCAAACGAGGGGGAATCTGACGAAGTCTGCTACATCGATCGCATCCGTCTAAACTTCCGATACATGATGCCATAAATCAACTTGGCATCTTCGAAGAGGTGGACGGATAAAACTAAATAGCATCTGCCCCAAAAATTCAGGCCTGAAGTCCCAACGTCCCGATCGCGTCTTTCGGCAGAGAACAGATTCTGGCATTCCCGGTGGGACCTTTTCCTCTTTCCACTCCACACTTCGTGTGTCGTGTTTCGCGAACAAATCGCGGTTTGCTATGGTTGCCCCTAGATTCGAGGTACTAAGATTTGGTATCTTGCTCCGTGCAGAAAACAGAAGGTCAATGGCTTTCAACTGCACCACTGCAACAACGGCAATAACTCCCACTCCGTCCTTGTTGGAGGAGTGACCTATGGGCCTCAAGCGGCCTCCATTTTCACGATGCCAGTGGAACAGGTGACGCAAGCCACCACCGGCTTGTTCTTTGTGACCATGCTCCCACCCATGAGCTTCAACGCTCTACTGCCATCGTAAGAAGCTCTGAAGAAGTTAGTCTTTGATCGGCTTACGACTACCACGTCCCCTCTCAACGGGTCGCCCAAATCCAACGCCTCAGTCTTTGACATACTGGGCCAAAACTCCAATGGGCCCGTGAAGAAGCCCGCGATACTTAAGGGGGTTATTCCGAAATGGATAGTCATCCCTGCTCCAGTGAATGAAGTCATCAGAGAGGCTTTTACTGCTAAGGGATCAGTCTTCGCTAGGCTGTCCGCTCTAACTCCCGCTTCAGGCGAAGTCAACAAGGCCGCTTCCCTTGCTCAGAAGTCTGCCATCGACAGGTTTGCCATCCCCACTCAACGGACGTCAGTTTCAATAGGCTAACACCAACAACAACCCTTCACCAGGACAGGGGGTATGAGGGAGCCACCCCCATAACGAATCAATACCATCTGTAAGGCATGCTCGACATCGCCACTGGTGCCGAGTGAGGAATGCTAGGGGCAGTTCCACTTCTGTACTGACTCCGCCAGCTCCAGTGGTGGAAATTAATGCTGCTGTTCCAACTGGGAACAACTTTCAACCGCTTAGGAGGGTGCGCAAGAACTCTCCGACTGCTGTGCTAAAAGGATCTCCTCCACCTCTGGAGAACGTCACGGAGGTGAAGCCAGAGCAGTCCCCTCGGTGGCTGTCCTCTAAAATTCACAAGGTATGGCGATGGGTCCGAGACTCTGTGATTGATCAAGACTACCCCCGCCGACAAAAGAAAATGAAGGTTCAGCAAGAGAAGGACCAACTTGTCAAGCCACAAAAGGTGTCTTCCACTCGGGTGCCCGCTGCAACAGCCCCTTCAACTTCGACCGCTCAGAAAAGGAGAAGGACGGAGAAAACTCCCGTGCCTGCGACGAATCTAAAGGGCATTGAACCTAAACGCCCCAAGTCTGTAGGCATGGTACTGTTTATATGGCATCCGGGAAAGATGATGGCCATATTTCTTCGGACCATCGACTGCTCACACAATCTGTGAAAAAGGCTCAGGAGCAACAGTACAAGCTCCAGGAGATGCTAACGAAGATGGCCGCACTCACTGGGCCAAAAGAAAGCCCAGAGACGTCGTTGGAGCAGCGACAAGAACAGGAAACTGATGCTGAATTCCTCCGAAGAATGCTCGAGAGGAAAGATAAAGAGGCCGCGGAATAAGCGGCCAACATAAAACAAACGGCTCTTTTATTCCAAGACATGGTCGGCATGATGATCCAGCTGGACCCTTTAGTCGAAGAGCCTCCAGTAATAATCGAAGACGATAGAGGGGAGTCATCAAACCCTCTTCCGGCTCTATCAGCAGCCAAAGAAAAGACGATCTCCAAAGCCGCCCTGGATGATTATATCGCTCAACAGATACGAGCCCATCAGGCGAGCGAAGCAGCCGGCCAAATTTTTAAGACTGGACGACCCTATCCGGGTTGGTATGACCAAATAAAGTACCCGCCGGGATATACGATCCCTAAATTCCATGTATATAAGGGGATAGGGAATCGACACTAGCACGTTGCTCAATTCAGCGTCTTGTGCGGTAACACTGGAGGTGACGATAAGCTACCGCTTCGCCAATTCGTTGGCAGCTTGTCGGAGACAGCGTTTGGATGGTACTCTGAGCTCCCAAACGACTCCGTTAAGATATTTGCAGAAATGGAGCTACTGTTTACACAGCGGTTCGCAAGTGCCAGCGAACGCACCCCGATCATGGCATTGATCAACGCCAGAGTGAAACCGGGAGAGACATGGGTGTAGTATGCAATCCGGTGGCGGAACTCATGGTCGAGATGGGAACAACACATAGAAGAAGATCCTGCCGTGGGCATATTCATGTGGACCCTTGACCCTCAGTCGACCATATCTCAATTCATGATGTTCTTCAAGCCGACCACCTTCCATGCCTTAATTGACAAGCTGGCCGAAATGGAACAGATGGGTCATAGGCCTTCCTTTTCAAAGACGGAGTTTCGAAATGAAAAGGGCAAAGGGAAAGCAACCTTCATTGCCAACGCTCAACAATAACCGAGTAGCCCGAGACCGGTTGTTCACCAAAGCAACAAGCGGCGATCCCTCGATGAGAAGTTGAGCCACCCTTACTCATTCCCTCAGGATAAAACAAGGAGACTGTTCGAACTGGCAATGCGCAATGGGCTCATCACTCTGTCGGATCCAAGACATCCGTCACAACCTGGTGACGTTAACCATCCTAACTATTTTCCCTACCATAGAGTAATGGGTCATCCACTTGAAGATTGCTACGTCTTCAAAAACTGGGTTGAAGACCAATACCAGCAAGGCAAATTCGCGTTGTCTGAAAACTGGAAGGTGAAACAGCCATAACCACATACTCCGAAAAAGATGGATATGCCGGGGGAATCGTGCTCATTCGTAGAGGAAGCTCTATGTGAAGTTGTTCTTTGAGCCAAAACAAAAAGAATGCTAAAGGATCTCCAAACATGCCCGGCGATCAGGTGGAAAAGTCCGCTAGAACCCGAGGTCATCGAGGGAATGCTGAAGCCACGCCTGGCGCCAAGAATTGGTAGTGATAATCAAAACGCCCATGCCCGTTCGTCAAAGTCTTCGAATTAAGAAAACCAAAAAGCCCGTGAAGCCTGATGACAAGCGTACGGACCTGCAAAGACACATTGACGCGCTTGAAGAATATAACCAGAAGGCGCGATCCCCGGTCACGCTCTAAGAGTTTCTCAACCACATCCTTGAGGACGGAGATGATGACAATGATGGGGGAGAAGAATCGTCAGATGAACCTGAGAACTATGAGGCGAGCTGCCGCATGATCTCTCACTCGTCAATAAATGGTGAAGAAGCTCCTGATACAGAGAGACTGGGGGCAGATCCAGAACCGGAACCAAAATCCGTGGAGCCATCAGACGAATTGATTGACAGGCTGCTGAACGAAGCTCTTCAGAAAAGCAAAGCTGACAGAGAGCGAGAAACGGCCATATATGAAAGGGCCAAGCGTCGGCATCACGTTGAAGAAGCTCCGGTATTGAGAAGCCATAGAGTACTCCAACCGGATCGAAGCATCCCTATCGCCAGCAAAAGCAAGCTTAAAGCAAGGAAACGATTCGCTAGGGCCATGTCAATGGGAATGAAGTTGACCTCTTTTAGAGGAAATTCTCCTGCCGGTATACATATTGATGAAGTGGACGTACATCCTAACTTTTGCTTATACCATCAGAGAATTGCACACCCTACCGAAGAGTGCATGACCTTTAAAAACTGGTGGTAGGGGTATGTTGCCCACCGACAACATGTTCAGCGAGTGAAGCACAAGGCTCGTCGGGAACAGAGAAGCACGACAGATGAGCGCAAAAGAACCACCGGCAACTGTCACATGGTTAACACCAAGGAATCGCAGGTTATCACTTTTGGAAGCGACTCTAACGAAGAAATAGCCCTCAGCCCTCTCTTCAAGGAATCAACCTCCGACACAAAAGATGCAAAGATTTGCGAGAACAACCAGCTGCGTAATCATACGTTGCCCAAAAAAAATCTCGGACTTACGAACAACTGATCGAAACGTCTTTAAACTACTACAAACCCGTAGCATCCTTAGGCTAACTTGTAAAATAATTAAAAAAAAGGTACGTCCAGAAGCAAGATGGGCACGGATGAAAACCCGAAAGGGCTCCGTGAATAAACAGCAGGGCTACTGGCGAGTTTGTGAAAACCCGAAAGGGAGCAATCTCGTTAAAAGACACTTGCAAGGTCCTCTCGACCTTGTAAGGAGAAAACTACATGCGTAAGATCCTTACGACTCACAAAGGAGCGACACACTTAGGGATCCCCACGATTCCTAAGTAGAAATTACACTTACGAGATCCTCACGACTCGTAATGAGAACCCTCTTATGAGACCCTCACGGCTCATAAGGTTCAAAAGCCTTAAGCTACAGGGATCTGAACCTGTTCTTAAGACATCACCTTTCCCAGACCGCCCTACAAGCGGTTTAATACTGACCCTTGTATACAATCCACGGGCGCAAATAATCATTTCCTTTCCAAGTCCCATCAACGACAAGGAATGCCCTCATTTGATGAACAAACACTTGTAAGTCCTCTCGACTTATAAGGATAAAACACTTTTGTAAGATCCTTACGACTTATAAGAGACACACACTTAGGAATCCTCACGATTCCTAAGTAGAAAATGCACCTACGAGATCCTCACGACTCGTAAGGAGAAACACCTTTATGAGACCCTTACGGCTCATGAAGTCAAAATCTTTAGTCGACAGGATTCTAACCCTGTTTGCTAAGCCATCTTTGTTTAAATCGACAAAAGCAAATGATGATTCGCTCCTGGCAATGTCCCAGTTGTAGCGATGCTGATGTCTACATCGGTATCAAGTTCCAAGTCCTTTCACGGTAAATGATGATTCGGTCTTGGAAATATTCCAGTCGCAGTGATGCTGATGCTAATATTGGTATCAGATCTTGAGTTCCGTACTAAAAAAATGCATGTAAAATAGGCGAAATGATGGGGCAATTTGCAACAAAATCAGCAAGTAAAATATACGCATACAAAAATAGCCGAAATGATTGGGCAACTCGCAATAAAAAGCAGCGAGTAAAAAGAAAAAAAAACAGCCGAAATGATTGGACACCACGAAAAATAGCCGAAATGATTGGGCACCGTGAAAAATAGCCGAAATGATTGGGAAATCGCGACTTTCGCGATACAAAAAGCTGAAATGATAGAGTATCGCGGAAAGAAAACAAAAATATGTATGAAATAATGAAATTTTTGCCCTGCAGGTAAGTCCATACTGACCCTGTATACAATCCATGTGCATAAAAGAAAGGGAACCGCGTATCCCAACAAACTCTGTCAAAAGGAAAAGTTAGATCTCGACAGCAACATCTACATCCCAGAAGACCAACAACAACATTCCTTCTCAACTCCAGCAGGATGCAAACGTAACGTCAACAACCGACCTCAGGGTCGCAACTAATCGGAGCCACGGCAAAGTCCATAGTTCCAAATCTCGATAGCCACGTCTACAGCCTAGAGAGAGACAACGACGTTCCTCCTCATTCCAGCAGGATTCAGACGCGACATCACTAATCGGAGCCACGACAAAGTCCCCAGTTCCAAGACTCTACGGTTCACAGACAACCTAGCATCATCCAATGAACCCGTCGCGGAAACAAGTCATCAAATGACCCCGTCTCAGATACACGTCAGCAAATGACGCCGTCGCGGAAACAAGTCATCAAATGACCCCGTCTCGGAAATACTTCATCCAATGACTCTGTCTTGAAAACAAGTCAACCAACCCCAGGGAAATCAATGTCCTTGGAAAAACCTCTCGATTCAGGGAAATCAACATCCTTGGCAAAAATATCTCGATTCGCGTCGACCCGTAAGAAAATTAGTGTCTTTGCAGGAATCTCTCGATTCGTCTCAGCCCCGAGGAAATCAGCGTCCTTGGAAAAAACCTCTATTCGGGGAATTAGCGTCCTTGACGAGAGCATCTCGATTCACGTCGACCCGGAGAGAAATCGGTGTCTTTGCAGGAATATACGACGTCAACAAATGGAGCAATGGAAAAGT
The DNA here is from genome assembly GCA_030015575.1 of Agapanthus africanus. Classification (NCBI taxonomy): domain Eukaryota; kingdom Viridiplantae; phylum Streptophyta; class Magnoliopsida; order Asparagales; family Amaryllidaceae; genus Agapanthus; species Agapanthus africanus. Next base: position 46,327,291 of record JASDDO010000006.1, read on the forward strand.
CACCTAGTTCCAAATCTCGACGGTTCACAGACAACCTAGCATCATCCAATGACCCCGTCACGGAAACACGTCATCAAATTACCCCATCTCGGATACATGTCTGAAAATGACCCCGTCGCGGAAACACGTCATCAAATGACCCCATCTCGGAAATACGTCATCCAATGACTCTGTCTCAGAAACAAGTCAACTAACCCCAGGGAAATCAGTGTCCTTGGCAAAACCTCTCAATTCAGGGAAATAAGAGTCCTTGGCAAGAACATCTCGATTCGCGTCGACTCGTAAGGAAATCAGTGTCTTTGCAGGAATCTCTCGATGTAAGTCCACGGTAGCACCCCGGCCGTCTAATAGACGCCAAATGCGGAACAAAAACTTTTAATGAAACTGGCGCTATCGTGTACCGTAACCCAGATCTGCCATTAAAGCTAAACTAACAAACTACAAAGGGGTAGAAACGTTATACCGAATGATCCGAGTCCTTCGGTCTTTAACCATCATCCCACGCTTTGTTGCGGCTGCTCCGATCTCCTGAATCTCCAATCTTGTCGTCCAGGTGGCACCACGTCGACGGATCTTTAAACGGGCTCCCGCCTCTGAACCGAGGCAACTCGATCGTCAAGTTTGCTAAAAGAGACGACCAAGATGAAGTAGAGAATGAGTAGAACGCTTTGTCTCGTTACGTCCAAGGTCACGGACGAACGGTTATGGAAGTTGCCTTTTGGATCGGGTGAAATGAGAAAGAGGCTATCTATTTTTCGTGAACCCGAATCTATCATAATCTTTTTCTAGTGAACAACAACCATCTCTCTCAAGTGAGTGAGAGAGGGGGAAGGGGCCGGCCATTTATAGGAGGTGGGGGGTGAGTGTAGGAGGAGGGAGGTGACCACAAGAACAAATATCATGTGTGAACACAAAGTGTGAATGCATTAAATGCAACCAATGAAACATCAACACCATTCAACCTAGTCACCTCTTCTAGAAACTTCTAGAACCTTCCACACTCATCTCAAGAAAAGATAAATCCGTCTTTAACCGAATGTTAAAAGACGGCTGATAGAAAACTGGAAACTGGCAACTTCCAAAAGTGATGCTGAAACGAATTTCAGGATAACCCCGTATCAGTATAAACATACCCGCATTTGTATTACGACCGAATACAAATGCAACTGAGACAAAGATATTATATCTACATAGTATAATACTGGGTTCTGGCTTAAACCAAAGCCTACCAGTATTATCTGCCCGAAAAACGACACGTGCGAAAACGCACGTGCTTTTTCCGAACCTTGCCATAAACCCATACGGCCTCTACAACGTTTCGTCCGAACTTGGGAAAGTGTCTGTGGGGGACTCTAATGACTCATCAACACACTGGCACTGGGTATAACCCCTGGCACGTCAGAGGTACAAACTGCACGTAATGTTTTGCCTATGTATTGATTGGAAGGGAAGCTGACAAGCGAACTCATCTATAAACCTTACTGAGCCTGACAGTGACAATGTATATACAGTCCGGTCCATTCGTCTAAAGAGTATCGCATATCGAGTTTAGGGGGGTGGATAAAGTCAGACCCCTAATAACGCGATAAATCGTGTCGGCATGAAGCCCATCACCACCTGAGAAACTACTGATTTGGATCAGTAATTCTCCACTACCTCGGCCGAGGATTCCTAGTGATGGCCACCCGTGCACTGCGCGACATCAACCCCCAATATCGGGAGAGACGAATCCCCGACGATCCGCTCACTTGCCTCCAATGTGGCTCGGGACTGTACCCCAAAAAGACCTGTTTGCACGACTCCTTTGAGCCGTGGTAGGGTAGAAATCAAAGCACAGTGGGAACTCACACGAGACAAATGACGACCTCAGGTCGATGAACTAACCTGTACACATGTCACCAGGGAATTGCTATCTGACGATATATATAATACCAACTAGCAGATTCCCAGCGAGTCCTGTCCGGTGTACTCATAACCCAATGAGCACCTGTATACATTTGAGGTGATCTAACTGACACCAGTGGCTTGTGAGACCGGCTATCGCCCCTCGTCGGGGTCTCGACTGTATACACTAGTCTACTCTGGAGTATCGATGCCCTGTCTCGAAACTCCCACGACTAGGGACATTTTTAAGGATATGCTTATAGACCCCAGCTCCTACGTATATGATCGCCATCATACTTCTGGTAGTCAAGCAAGAATCCTATGGGCTCGATCATCATGCAATAGCGAACTAAAGCATATATACGATGATAAAGACAAACCAGATAGCATACTATCATCTTGAGTAAGACTGTCATATCGGTATAGGTCCTGCCTTAATCATTGCAATCACGTACCTGCGATCCAATAATTGACTTTGAGGGCACTATCTCCAACAATCTCCCACTTGCACTCAAGGTTATTTATTGCGATGTCGAATACTCACAGCCCGTGTGATACCGAACATCCAACTCCTCTACTAATCAGTTTTACAAAGCTAGTTTGTAAAGCTCTTCTGTTCGAGAAATAGCCTCAGTGAGTGGATCCGCCCTGATGTTTCTTTCTACATCTCTCTAAATCTTAAGTTCGTGGAGAAATCCATCTCCCAAATCGAGTAATACCTGTCTTAGAATATGTCTGGATCTTCGATGGGACCTAGTTCATAAATGAACTCCAAATCCAAACTTCTTAGACTGTATTGATAATTGAACCTAATCAGTATCCAACACCATGCCTCCCACAGTATCCTCTTGGACCACCTCTCCATAATACTGTCCCTCGTTAGAGGAAAAACTATAACTCTGACAATCACTCTGTCATCCATGTCACCTTGGAAGCCTTGAATGATAACCGTCTCCCGAAGGAGGCTGCCGTCATCAAATCCGTAGAACATGTACTTATGTTCTAAATCTGCTTCCTTATATTTCTTCAGGATTGGATTAATATAAACTTATTGCATCTAGTGCAAAAACAACATCTGGTGTGGTACTTGACATCTCATGATTAACTCAATTGCCTAAGCAAGTGATCTGCCAATCATGCACTTCCCTCTCTCCTTTAGTCTGTAAGACACCTTTAGAGAGGGTGACTCCATCACCTGCAAGTACACCACCATTCCAGGAGTCATCTATTCAAAAAACTATTGGAATACTGTCAAAGTACCCACATTAGGAAACTACCCAAATCTAGATCTAAAACCATAGATCTAGTAACCAGAATGTCAGATATTATATCCATATCCTTTCTGGAGAAACAACTGTGTGACGACCAAAGTACGACCGATTGAAGTATAGGAATTTTACTTCCTACTCTGTGTATGTCATCCAAATACTAGGACATCACACACTACTACCTTCTCAATAGATCTATCCACTATTCTGATGAAGTCAAAACTATGACTGTCTCATCAAAATTAGATGATCTATCTCCGCTATAACTGCTGAAGTCTATTGACATAAGCTACTTGCCCACTATGCTTCCGCTGCTCCCACTGATTATGACAACCCTCTGGCAGAGTAATATTTACGTACACTTCTAAAGCTAGTTTAGAACGACGTTATACTTATCCTCTTGCCGGGTCTCATACTCTGGAACAACAGTAGTGTCAAATCTGGGTAAACAAGAACCTCCCTATCACCGTCCTTGAGGCTACCGGAGTACCTCTCGGGTGTCTGAGGTTACCCACCATATCTGTGGAGTGGCTAATGGAATGTCAAACCTGATTTGAATATATAGATCCTATTAAATTTTCCGTAATCGTTTACGGTTCTGGAATCACTTCCAGTTCTACCATACTCCCACTACTGTTTTCTGAAAAAGTCCATTTTAATAAAACTGTGGCGAGTCAAGAAAAATATCATTATTGATCTTCCAAATGGTAGAATTGTCAACCCTCGTCAAAGCCAGGGTCAACCCACAAACAGCCATTACAGAAACGCACCTTGAGTTATTTAGTGTCTGGTTTTAAGCATAAGCTGGACAACTCCCCTTACCTTAACATCGTTAAGATATGAACTATTCTATATCCAATATAGAAACAGAGGAACTAATTTAATTGGAACCAGATTCAAATCATACAGCTATCTCCAGTGCATAACAACTTAATGAAGAGAGGTTAATCAGCATTACTCAACTTAGGAATCCATCCAATTATGAGTAACCTGAAAGAGAAACAAGTTTCTCAAAACCATTACTATTATCTGAATACCTTTCACAAGAATCTACATCTTCGATCTCTTTGAAGAATCCCGATACTTGTGATACCTGGTTCTCTACTTTATTCTTATACCCACAACTTCTCAAAACTTAGACGAAACACTTGTCAAAAAACTAGAGAAGTCACAAGTAAACAGAACATAGTACGAGAACCTACCCCTTTGTCCTGACGGACACTGGACAACATACAATACTCTGTATAAGTCCGCTGAGTTGAATAACTCATAACCTGTGCAACGTAGGTTGAAAACTGTACCCAGGTGATTTCCTCAAATATCACCAATTACAACGAATTCCGATATAATGAGGATGATCACATAATTCCCAATAACTTACTCCCACTCATCATCTGTAAAACCATACAGATATGAGAATGAAACCTGGCAAATACATACTCTGAAGTAAGTATCTAATCGGGAAAACAATTTTCTTTTAACAATGCACAGTGAAACTGAAACATGAAAATATTTCGTAGGGGTATTCTGGTATTCCTAGTAATGCCTCTTCCATAATCCTATTCATGACTGTAACCGTATATTTCTTTGCCATCACTCCAAATCCCTTTATTTGTCTTTAGTCGTTACCTTCTGTACACCTCTTTAGGCTAAGTGGTTTTCTTCCTTCCCTACCGTTCGGCACCAGCCTATGGTTTGGAAGAAGACTATCCAGTAAGCATAATAGGTGTACCCTCCTTAACCTAGGAGTACTCGTATCTTGAGAGAAGGTGATGATAAAAGACAACTGAATAATACCTTATTCTATTTCTCCTGAACTGGGATAAAACAAAGGAAAATAGGAGTAGCGATGAAGTACGCGGTTTGGTCGTGAATGATAACAGTCGCAATTTACTTTGCCCTCTTTCTAATCCCTTTACTTTGTCTTTAGTTATTACCTTCTGCACACCTTACTTAGGCTAATTGGTTTTCTTCATTCCCTACCTTTCGGCACCTGCCTATGGTTTAGAATAAGACTATCCAATAAGCGTAATAGGTGTACTTTCCTAGACTAAGGAGCCCTCGCAACCTGAGAGAAGGTGATAATAAACGACAACTGAATAAACGAATTCTATTTCTCCTGAACCTGGATCCATCCTCGAAGAAGTCCCTTCGAGTTCGTATATAACCATACGATGGATCTATCCAATGGAAGTGGATATCCGTAGTAATACGGGGTGTTCTGAGAAATGCAAAGGGTAAAAGAAGGAGCGGCAATGACTTATGCAACTAAGACAATCCAAAGGCCAGTATTTTAAGAAGGTTCGGTCAACTTTGGTCACTGAGTCATAGTCTAGGGTCGGTCAAAGGTCGCTGCCAAAGAGAGAAAGAGAGAGAAAACACTCTGCGTGCAATCTAACCTAGATCAGAATGGTTATCAATTTATCTAATCAGAAAACCTCCCACTGTAATCTCGAATTCTCCTCCAAACCTAAAGAAGAATTAGTCGGGATCACCCGAAGAGTAAACCAACTCATCAGTGAGAATCGGGATCCAACTATCATCGCATGGTAACTTGATGGAAGCCACTCAAATTATCACACTCCAGAAGGTATGCGCATATCTGGTAAGTTTCATTTTCTTTAGAAACTCCCGATGTAATTTTTTTGCCTCATGCTCTTATGACCTTGACTTTAGTCAACAAATCATAAGTCACATATCAAGTTCTACCCGTCATTGTCCAGGTTGATTTGAACCCACCTGTACATACCCTTGACTTTAGTCAACAAGGTAATACGACTGTCCCAAACCAACACATCTATCAATGCATCATACGTATACCCAGCAACTACCAAACACTATGCCTTGACTTTAGTTAACAAACATAGCTTGAATACTACTGACCACCCATAAGAAATGACGGAGGGCTACGGCTGGTTTTTGGCGAAAAACCTTTAACGTAATGAACTTGATATCTCTGAAGGAACCTGATAGCCTTTAATAAAATATAGAGACGAAAACGTTTTGCTAAAGAGGTCACTCCCGGTGAAGGGATCTCGGCTCTTTCCTCGTGGAATGAGGTGCAGGATATTCCATCTGAATACCGCGATGCAAAGCAACTTGTAATCGACTATATTGAAGTTATCACCCTGACGTAAACTTCTGCCCAAGGGGTTTTTCCCAGTGAAGGGATATCAGCCCTTGCCTCGTCGAATGAGGTGCAGGATATTCCAACTGAATATCACTATGCAAAACAAAAGGAAACATCTTTGTAATAATACCTTTCTAAAATTTGTTCCAACAACATCAAATATATGTTTGTTTTATCCTTGCATTGATAAGAATCAATGCAGTCCCATCAATCAATCACACCAGAAAAGAACGAAAATATAATGTACGTATATGCCATCCGCATTCGCCACTGGGTCCCGTCATCACCCGTTAGGTTACTTAACCAACGACAGAGCGGGGGCTGGACTAGCGCGGGTGTAAAACATATACAACATCTAATAGTATATATACCAATATACAATAATCGCTCCAGGCGTGATAATATGCCGCATTACAGAAAAGTAATAAGCATCACAGAACAATACAGATAATCTGGGATCCCCGGGTTTCACAGAGCCGCTGCTGAAACCTGACGTTCCCCTGGTCGTGTGGATAGCCTGTGCAATGAAACCTAGACCCCTACGGGTGCGGCAAGTTACCCGCCAAAACCTGAAGCGAGGTAGTCCCCACAACATAATAAATGGAACACCCGGCACTTCACGGAATCCGGTAAATTGAGCACCCCTCCTTAGGTCAACCTGTACCCCCTACGAGTGCGGCGAATAGTCTGCCAATTCTAGAGTGAGGTCCCTCTGCCTCTCAATGCCATGAGATACGGGCCCGTTGCCCTCCAGAACCCGGCTATCCGTTCACTCCTTCGCGGGATAAACCTAGTACAGAAATAAAAATATGTACAACGGGTACATCGACCTCGACCCGGTCGTGCCCCAAAAGAATATTATACAAACAGGCAGTAACGGCAGTCCACATGTTGGACGCTCGTACCGCAATATCAAATGTACAAATAAATCCAAACTGCACTATCATTGCACCCTGCTATCCACCACGACATATCCGCAACAATACAGCACAACACAGAACATCAACGCGAATGTCACGTTCGCAAACCCGTCTAAAAGAACTATAGCAATCAGACGCGGTTTACCGATCAAATGACATTCCCGGTCGCAGATATAAAGTAAGTACTGCATACAAACAAATTTAAAATTTCGATCGACCAAATTTCCCGAATTAGGCCCCACGAACAACTGGTGTACAGTAACAAAATCTGGGCCCAAACAAATATTCCCAAAAGCCATAATTTTCTCATAGAAGCTCACTGTGAAAAATTGATGCACTGTTCCTACTAAAGCGCCGCGGTTCCGCGGTCAAACCTTGGGTTTGACCGCGGAACCGCCGCGTTATTGTGGGATCACATGCCCAATTTTTCTCAGTATCCTAAAAAAACCCTGCTGAATATTCTGTGATATGTAAAATAATTTTAGGACACTGTTTAAAATCGACAGAAACTCAGATGATTGAAAATGTAGTTTTTGTGAAATCCGTTCGATCGATCTTTTAAACGTGTTAGCACAAGTTAGTATAGCTTAATGGTGAGGCTCTGATACCACTGTAAGTCCACGGTAGCGCCCCGGCCGTCTAACAGACGCCAAATGCGGAACAAAAACTTTTAATGAAACTGGCGCTATCGTGTACCGTAACCCGGATCTGCCATTAAAGCTAAACTAACAAACTGCAAAGGGGTAGAAACGTTATACCGAATGATCCGAGTCCTTCGGTCTTTAACCATCATCCCACGCTTTGTTGCGGCTGCTCCGATCTCCAGAATCTCCAATCTTGTCGTCCAGGTGGCACCACGTCGACGGATCTTTAAACGGGCTCCCGCCTCTGAACCGAGGCAACTCGATCGTCAAGTTTGCTAAAAGAGACGACCAAGATGAAGTAGAGAATGAGTAGAACACTTTGTCTCATTACGTCCAAGGTCACGAACGAACGGTTATGGAAGTTTCCTTTTGGATCGGGTGAAATGAGAAAGAGGCTATCTATTTTTCGTGAACCCGAATCTATCATAATCTTTTTCTATTGAACAACAACAATCTCTCTCAAGTGAGTGAGAGAGGGGGAAGGGGCCGGCCATTTATAGGAGGTGGGGGGTGAGTGTAGGAGGAGGGAGGTGACCACAAGAACAAATATCATGTGTGAACACAAAGTGTGAATGCATTAAATGCAACCAATGAAACATCAACACCATTCAACCTAGTCACCTCTTCTAGAAACTTCTAGAACCTTCCACACTCATCTCAAGAAAAGATAAATCCGTCTTTAACCGAATGTTAAAAGACGGCTGATAGAAAACTGGAAACTGGCAACTTCCAAAAGTGATCCTGAAACGAATTTCAGGATAACCCCGTATCAGTACAAACATACCCGTATTTGTATTACGACCGAATACAAATGCAACTGAGACAAAGATATTATATCTACACAGTATAATACTGGGTTCTGGCTTAAACCAAAGCCTACCAGTATTATCTGCCCGAAAAACGACACGTGCGAAAACGCACGTGCTTTTTCTGAACCTTGCCATAAACCCATACGGCCTCTACAACGTTTCGCCCGAACTTGGGAAAGTGTCTGTGGGGGACTCTAATGACTCATCAACACACTGGCACTGGGTATAACCCCTAGCACGTTAGAGGTACAAACTGCACGTAATGTTTTGCCTATGTATTGATTGGAAGGGAAGCTGACGAGCGAACTCATCTATAAACCCTACTGAGCCTGACAGTGACAATGTATATACATTCCGGTCCATTCGTTTAAAGAGTATCGCATATCGAGTCTAGGGGGTGGATAAAGTCAGACCCCTAATAACGCGATAAATCGTGTCGGCATGAAGCCCATCACCACCTGAGAAACTACTGATTTGGATCAGTAATTCTCCACTACCTCGGCCGAGGATTCCTAGTGATGGCCACCCGTGCACTGCGCGACATCAACCCCCAATACCGGGAGAGACGAATCCCCGACGATCCGCTCACTTGCCTCCAATGTGGCTCGGGACTGTACCCCAAAAAGACCTGTTTGCACGACTCCTTTGAGCTATGGTAGGGTAGAAATCAAAGCACAGTGGGAACTCACACGAGACAAATGACGACCTCAGGTCGATGAACTAACCTGTACACATGCCACCAGGGAATTGCTATCTGACGATATATATAATACCAACTAGCAGATTCCCAGCGAGTCCTGTCCGGTGTACTCATAACCCAATGAGCACCTGTATACATTTGAGGTGATCAAACTGACACCAGTGGCTTGTGAGACCGGCCACCGCCCCTCGTCGGGGTCTCGACTGTATACACTAGTCTACTCTGGAGTATCGATGCCCTGTCTCGAAACTCCCACGACTAGGGACATTTTTAAGGATATGCTTATAGACCCCAGCTCCCACGTATATGATCGCCATCATACTGCTGGTAGTCAAGCAAGAATCCTATGGGCTCGATCATCATGCAATAGCGAACTAAAGCATATATACGATGATAAAGACAAACCAGATAGCATACTATCATCTTGAGTAAGACTGTCATATCGGTATAGGTCCTGCCTCAATCATTGTAATCACGTACCTGCTATCCAATAATTGACTTTGAGGGCACTATCTCCAACAATCTCCCACTTTCACTCAAGGCTATTTATTGCGATGTCGAATACTCACAGCCCGTGTGATACCGAACATCCAACTCCTCTACTAATCAGTTTTACAAAGCTAGTTTGTAAAGCTCTTCTATTCGAGAAATAGCCTCAGTGAGTGGATTCGCCCTGATGTTTCTTTCTAAATCTTTCTAAATCTCAAGTTCGCGGAGAAATCCATCTCCCAAATCGAGTAATACCTGTCTTAGAATATGTCTGGATCATTGATGGGACCTAGTTCATAAATGAACTCCAAATCCAAACTTCTTAGACTGTATTGATAACTGAACCTAATCAGTATCCAGCACCATGCCTCCCACAGTATCCTCTTGGACCACCTCTCCATAATACTGTCCCTCGTTAGAGGAAAAACTATAACTCTGACAATCACTCTGTCATCCATGTCATCTTGGAAGCCTGGAATGATAACCGTCTCCCGAAGGAGGCTGCCGTCATCAAAGTGTGAATGCATTAAATGCAACCAATGAAACATCAACACCATTCAACCAAGTCACTTCTTCTAGAAACTTCTAGAACCTTCCACACTCATTTCAAGAAAAGATAAATCCGTCTTTAACCGAATGTTAAAAGACGGCTGATAGAAAACTGGAAACTGGCAACTTCCAAAAGTGATCCTGAAACGAATTTCAGGATAACCCCGTATCAGTACAAACATACCCGCATTTGTATTACGACCGAATACAAATACAACTGAGACAAAGATATTATATCTACACAGTATAATACTGGGTTCCGGCTTAAACCAAAGCCTACTCGTATTATCTGCCCTAAAAACTGAAAGGTTCCTAGGCACTCTTGTGAAGGTTCATAAGGCATCAAACATGCCTGGATAACATTTTAGACGTGCCGAACAACCCAAAGCCGGGATCTTTGCTAGATTATTAGGGTTAAACATGCAAGATGATAACTTTTATCTAAGTGTGAGGGATTACAACCTTTGTAGTCCGCTCCTTCACTTCACAAGCTCCGAGTAGAAGTCCCTTTGCCGCGATCCACGATCTCCCGGACTCATGAGAGGATCCACGACTCGAACGATCCATGCTAGCTTGAAGTTTTCCAAATCTCCGATGATCTACGTCGAAGTTGCAAAGACTCAAGCTATCTCACTCTAAAGAGATGAACACACTAATCGCATGGGCTAGATGAGATGAGGATGAGAGAGTAGTATTTTTGCTTTCTTTTTAAATCATTTTCTCATATTTATTCATCACATAAAGAATTTCTAGTAAGCTTTTTCAAGAGAGAAGAAGATGATAATGGAAAATGATAATCATAAAATACTTTTGTGATGAATAGAAAGAAAGTATATGATTGATGTATAAACCATGGTCAAGGATGAGTGGCTAAGATTTTGTAGAGAATAAACTAGAGTTAGAGTTTGGTTGGGTTAGAAATGTGTCATCAAAAATATCTTAACCATGACAAAAGATAAAGTTTCTAGAAGGTGCATGAAGCATCTAACCCAAATCAAACCCTAACCTCATTTAATCATCCTTAAACATGTTTAACAATAAATCATATCATGTCACAATAATATATATCATATATATATTATATATTTGCAACAAAAGAAAATAATACTATTAACATATATCGCATATATATCAATGTATCATCCAGTGAGAAAATGAAATAATGAAGCGAGCCAATATTAGATAATGTAATACAATATATCATATATATTATTATACATTAAATCATCGAATCAACACTTGATCCGACGATCCGGCTATATCGAATATTACCGACTAATATATCATGTACCGATTCATCGAACCAACACTTGATCCGATGACCCGGTTCATATCCAAATATCGCGAGAATATAATACGGTATCTCATATCGCATTATCCTCGGTCCTGCACATATCACATTTGTGCCTCTACTCCGTTTTGCCTGAGCCAAGAAACCTCTGTGTAGGACTCTAAAGAATCGTCAATACGCCGGTAGCAGGTGATGATCATATCAAACACCCACAAGCTGCAAGCGGTCAGCTAAACGTAACAGCCACCCAGGTATTGAGTGATCAGAAGATCAACAAGCTAGCCTGTGCGTTCTCCTGTGAATCCAATCAGTAACACTCCCATACAGTCCGGTCTGTTCGTCTGATATGTCGCATTTCAAGTCTAGGGGTGGTATACGTCAGACCCCAGTAACTGATAAGTCGTATCAATGTGTGGCTCATAACGGGTCGAGAAACTACTAGTAACACTTACCAGTAAATCTGTATATCAGCCCTTGCCAGGGACTTCCAGTTATAGCCAATCGAACACAGCACAACATCAACTCTCTATACCGGGAGAGACGAATCCCCTCCTATCGCTCATTGCCTCCATGTGATTCGGGACTGTACCCAAAAGCCACCGTTTTGCACGCCCTATTGGACGTGGTAAGGTGGAAATCAAAGCACAATGGGAATCACACAAGACTCTATGACGATCTCGGGTCTACAGACTACCCTGTACCAGTGTCACCGAAGAACTGCCATCTGACGTGTGGTATATCACCATCTGGGAGTTCTCGGCGAGTCCGTCCAGTGTACCCAGTCTCCACTGAGCACCCGTACACCATCTCTGATGTCAAACACCGATGGATATGGGATCATCCACCGCCCATCATATGGGTCAAGATGCGTATACGCTAGTCTACTCTGGTGTATCGATGCCCTGTCTCGATATACCCTCGACTAGGAACAGTTATAGGATGTACTCATCGACTACCCGGGCCCCACTAGTATGATCTCATCATAGTCCCAGTAGTCGAGTACAGATCCTAAGGGCTTTATCAACATGTGAGAGAAAAACAGTAAACCAATACAAGTCAACATGTTAAGATAAAGTGAAACCAAATAGCATACTATCATGACGAGCAAGAAAGTCATCTCTATATATATCCAAACATCCATTATAATATACATCATATGTACAACAATGGCCTCTAGGGCATATACATAACTAACAATCTCCCACTTGCACTAAGGCCAGCTGCTGTAGTATCTCATACCTAGCATCCCGAATAATCTCTCAAACTGTATCTAGGGAATAGCCTTCGTGAATGGATCCGCAGTGTTGTCCTTCGTATCTACTCTCCTGACCTCGATCTCCCGGCGATCAACTATCTCCCTGATCAGGTGATACCGCCTCAGAATATGTCTGGACTTTTGATGGGATCTGGGTTCCTTGGCCAATGCCACAGCTCCATTGTTATCGCAATACAGAGGTATTGGATGCCCAATGGATGGAACCACTCCAAGTTCAGTAATGAACTTCTTGATCCAGACAGCCTCTTTGGCAGCATCGTTGGCAGCGATGTATTCAGCCTCCATCGTCGAGTCTGCAACGGTATCCTGCTTGGAACTCTTCCAACATACCGCCCCTCCATTGAGGGTAAAGACAAAACCCAAATGCGACTTAGAGTCGTCCTTATCACTTTGGAAGCTGGAATCGCTAAAGGAATCCACTTGGAGTTCTCCATTACCATACACCAAGAACATCTCCTTAGTCCTACGTAAGTACTTGAGAATGTTCTTCACTGCTGTCCAATGACTCTCTCCAGGATCTGCTTGATACCGACTCACTGCACTTAGTGAGTATGCTACATCGGGTCTGGTACATAGCATCGCATACATGATAGAGCCTACTGCCGAAGCATAGGGTATCCCTTGCATGCGAGCTCTTTCCAAATCAGTCTTGGGAGACATCTCTTTGGAGAGAGTGAGTCCAGAGATCGTGGGTTGGTTCCCACGCTTGGATTCTTCCATACTAAACCTCTTCAGTATGGTGTCAATGTACCTGGATTGGGACAATCCCAGTATCCGTTTAGATCTATCTCTATAGATCATGATTCCCAATACGCAGGAGGCATCACCTAGATCTTTCATTGAGAATCTCTGTGATAAGAAGAGCTTGACTGATTGCAGCATAGGAATATCATTTCCTATCAAGAGTATGTCATCCACGTACAATACGAGGAAGACAACCTTACCCTCTGCTGCCTTCTTATAGATACAAGGTTCATCTATATTTTTGATGAAGTCAAACTCTTTGACTACAACATCAAAACAGATGTTCCAACTCCGCGATGCTTGCTTTAACCCATAAATGGATTTAAGCAGCTTGCACACCTTTCCGCTGCTCCCACTATCTACGAAGCCCACTGGCTGAGTCATGTACACGCACTCTTCTAAATCACCGTTTAGAAAGGCGGTCTTAACATCCATTTGCCAGATTTCGTAGTCATGGTATGCAGCAATGGCAAGTAAGATCCGGATGGACTTAAGCATAGCCACTGGAGAAAAGGTTTCGTCATAATCCACACCTGGTCGTTGACGAAAACCCTTTGCTACAAGTCTAGCTTTGAAAGTCTCAACTTTTCCATCTACACCAAATTTCCTTTTAAAAATCCACTTGCTCCCAATGGGTTTTACCCCTTCAGGAGCATTTTCCAAAATCCATACTTTATTGGTGTACATGGATTCCATCTCAGATCGCATTGCATCCAGCCATTTCACAGAGTCACCACTCGTGATGGCCTGCTCGAAACTAGTGGGGTCATCATCATCCATGATGCAATCCTCGCTTCCACCATCAATGAGAAAACCGTAGTATCTCTCAGGTGGACGAGAAACCCTATTAGATCGACGGAGAGGCTGGGGTTCGTCGGGTACTACTGAATCCTCTGGTTCCAATAAATCATCAGTTGTAGTCAGTGGTGCTGGAACCTCTTCCAGCTCTACCTCTTTGCCACTAATTTCTTTTGCAAGAAATTCCTTTTCTAAAAAGGTGGCATATTGAGAAATAAACACTTTTTGTTCCTCAGCGTGATAGAAAATATATCCTTGAGAATTCTTAGGATATCCCACAAATTTGCAAAGAACTGATCGTGCCTCGAGTTTGTCTGGATTTTGTCTTTTGACATAGGCCGGACAACCCCATATCTTAACTCGTTTAAAATATGGTCTCTTCCCACTCCATATCTCATATGGTGTGGTAGGTACAGATTTAGACGGAACTAGATTCAATATGTATATGGCTGTCTCAAGCGCATACCCCCAAAAGGAAATAGGTAACTCAGCATCGCTCATCATAGATCGCCCCATATCTAATAGGGTCCGATTCCTTCGTTCCGATACACCGTTGTGCTGTGGTGTATAAGGAGGAGTAAGCTGAGAGAGAATCCCATTCTCTTTTAGATAATGTAGGAACTCACCGCTTAAGTATTCACCTCCTCGATCAGATCGAAGAATCTTAATACTTTTGCCCGTTTGATTCTCTACTTCGTGCTTATATTCTCTGAATTTCTCAAAAGCTTCAGACTTGTGTTTCATCAGGAACACATGTCTGAATCTAGAGAGATCGTCAGTGAATGTAATGAAGTAGGAAGAACCGTTCCTGGCATGCGTAGACATGGGACCACATACATCACTATGTATTAGTCCTAAGAGTTCAGTAACTCTTTCTCTGTGTCCACTAAACGGAGCTTTGGTCATTTTTCCTTTGAGACATGAATGGCAAGTATCATAAGATGATAATTCGAACGGATTCAAATAACCATCCTTATGTAACTTAGCCAGTCGTGTCGCATTGATATGACCAAGTCTACAATGCCACAAGTAGGATTCGTTCACATCTGAACTTTTCCTCTTGTGTGTGTTTTGTATATTCAGGACTGTATTCTGATTTAGAATGAATATGCCATTATGTAACGAGCCTGATGCAATCAACTTTTGATCTAGGAATATGTTCATAACATTATCCTTTACTACAAAATTATATCCTTCTTTACTTAATAAAGAAACTGATATAATGTTGCACATCATGTTCGGTATATAATAGCACTCATTTAGAATCAGTGTATCACCACTTGGTAATACTAGGTGATATTCGCCAACTGCTTTGGCTGCAACATTTGCACCGTTCCCTACTTGAATGGAATGATCACCTTTTCCCAGTTCTCTACCTTTACGTAGCCCATGTAACTGTTTACATATGTGGGATCCTGATCCGGTATCTAATACCCAGGACGTAGGGTGAACTGAGAAACAGTTCTTAATAACTAACACACCCGAAGAAGATGCATCAACATGCATGTTCTTTTGGGCGGCGTGAGAATCCAGATATTCTCCTGTTTCCTGTTCAGTCTTATAACTCTTATAAGAAAGAATGGGTCCAACGTTCCCCTGCACTGTACAATAATCGGGTTCAGTCAATACATCCATATTATTATCTTGATTATGGCCTGACATGGTCGCTACCTGGAGAGAGAGAGAAGAAAAACACTTTAGCGAATGCTCTTGCAAGATTAGATTGGTTATTATCTTATCTAATCAGGATGTCTCCCACTGTTTTTATCAAATCTACCTTAAAACCCTAAAAGGTAAGATTAGCCGGGATTAATTACACCCAACAATTTCGTCAATCTTTCAGCCAGATCAGTGTCGGTACTTTGAGGGAGGTTCCCCGTGCTTTCGCACGGACCTAATTAAAGTAAACCTCGTTTTCCCAGAGGCGTAACCCCGTTAACACTTTTCTAGACACCTACTTGAATGACTAGTTGTCCTGTGTAAAACTCTCCCAGGATTAACACTTACTCGCAGTGGGTATCGGGATCCAACTATCTCATAGGAGGTATGCAATCTCATTGCAAATTTCAACACTTGAAATTCCTGATAATATTTTGCCCCTAGCGATCTATGACCTTAACTAAGTCAACAAACCATAAATCGCAAGTCAAGTTCAACCCGTACATTTCCTGATTGAATTAAACCCACCCGCACGACCCTTAACTGAGTCAACAAGGCCGTACGAATACCCTAATCCAATCACATCTCATGTTTTAGCAGATAAACATTACTTAGCTACCGTACACTATGCCTTAACTAAGTCAACAAACATAGCACGAATACTAAATAATATATATCTGAAATGACGGAGGGCTACGCAGGTTTTTCAGAAAACCCTGAGCGTAATGAACTTGATATCGTCGTAGAATCAAGTGTTTTTGAAAAGGAGTGTTTTTGAGGCTTTTCTTAGTTTCGCTAAAGGGGTCACTCCCGGTGAAGGGATTGTCGGCCCTTTCTTCATCGAATAAGGTGCAGGATATATCATATATGCCGCTGTGCAAAGCAAAACTTTAAAAGCAATCAAAAGACAAACCGAGTTTTGTAGCATCTGCCAGTTTCGCTAAAGAGGTCACTCCCGGTGAAGGGATCGTCGGCTCTTTCCCCATCGAATAAGGTGCAGGATATATCATATATATCACTGTGCAAAGCAAAACTGTAGGTACCCCTTTTTATAAAGTTTTGATTCTACAATATCTTTAGGTTTCTTTTCTTTTATTAATCTCATTAATAAAAATCCCATCAGCTTATGCTTCCTAAGCATCACAGAAGAAACGAAAGCAGTAATATTTATATATCAGCATATATATATATAGTATAAGCATTCGTCTCAGGCAGTAATATGATCTCATCACAGAACATTGTAGCAGAAGAACATATATGAAATATTGGATATACTAGGACGTCCGTGTTTTCAATACGAGCCTGTACAAAACACGGATTCCACGGTCGCGACGAATAGCCAAACCCACATCCCAAGACCCCTACGAGAGCGGCAAGTAACACTGCCAATTCTAGGGTTAGAAGACCCGGTCTCGACTCCTCGAGATGGCCTCCCACTGGATCCTAGAACCCGGTTACTTGTGCTCCCCTCCTTGGGTCTACCTAATGCGGAAAAGTAAATAATATACACTGGTGACATCAACCTCAACCTGGAAGTGCCCCAAATAAAAGAATATTACATTACAAATGAATTTTACATGAATGAAAATAAAAACCCTCATCTCACATAAAACCCCCGTCCATTCAGAACGCGACGATCCAATATAACATATCACAGCAACACATAATATCTCATATCATCAACGTAAGTAAATATACGCATCCCAATTGTCGTTGACATATAGCAACGAAACCGGCGATAGTACATATTACACTTACGGTCACAGAAAAGAAAGTATAAAACTACAATATTTGGAATTCACAATCACTTTAGACATCATAAATTCGAAATATCACATACTCCGCATTTCATGCCTAACTCTGTGAATTCCACATATTGTATCACATTCCAGATAAATAGACAGTATTAAACTTTCCGAACAGATAATCAAATACCCAAAATTTCCTAAATTGCTCAACACTTGAGCAGAGTTCAAATAATCCCAGAATATGTCACAGTACCGGTGATCCAGCCGTAGAAGGGTCAAGCCAACGCCTCACATGTGGCACGCCGTACTGCCCCAAACCCAAAGGTTCAAAAGGCAGTTCAAGACGGTCACATAATCGAGTTAAGGTTTGTTGTCTTCTAGAGGGTCGACCGCTTAACTTGTACAATTTTTCCGAAAGATTTAAACCCGATAAAAATTCAACACTTGAAAGTTTGCCGTACCGGGAAACAGTGAGTTAATGATATCCGTTCAAATAGTTTAACAGTTTCTAAATATCCGGAAAGAAATACGAATTTAAATATTCCGATCGAATCTACTATTACAAAATAAACCCCAGAATTATTAACACTTAAAACAGATTAAAAATACCCAGAAGCATCAACAAGCACCTACGGATATTACCATGAAAACCACGTGTCACCAATCCATAGTTCCGCCGCGGAACCGCCGCGTAAAGCATGCTTTCGCCGCGGTTCTGCCGCCGTTTAGACGAATTGTGGGCCCGTGTTTCATGGTAATTCATAGAATTCCCTGCTGATTTTTTTACGTATTTTTAATTCAGAAAAAACCCAGTTTTTGAAAAATTTCCAGAGAGGGGTCAAATTTTGTCGGTTCGGGTTCGATCGGAGTTTTAACTTCGTAAACACGTCGCCTAATGCTCTAGCCTTGCTCTGATACCACTGAAAGGTTCCTAAGCACTCTTGTGAAGGTTCATAAGGCATCAAACATGCCCGGATAAAAATTTAGACGTGCCGAACAACCCAAAGCCGGGATCTTTGCTAGATTATTAGGGTTAAACATGCAAGATGATAACTTTTATCTAAGTGTGAGGGATTACAACCTTTGTAGTCCGCTCCTTCGCTTCACAAGCTCCGAGTAGAAGTCCCTTTGCCGCGATCCATGATCTCCCGGACTCATGAGAGGCTCCACGACTCGAACGATCCATGCTAGCTTGAAGTGTTCCAAATCTCCGATGATCTACGTCGAAGTTGCAAAGACTCAAGCTATCTCACTCTAAAGAGATGAACACACTAATCTCATGGGCTAGATGAGATGAGGATGAGAGAGTAGTATTTTTGCTTTCTTTTTAAATCATTTTCTCATATTTATTCATCACATAAAGAATTTCTAGTAAGCTTTTTCAAGAGAGAAGAAGATGATAATGGAAAATGATAATCATAAAATCCTTTTGTGATGAATAGAAAGAAAGTATATGATTGATGTATAAACCATGGTCAAGGATGAGTGGCTAAGATTTTGTAGAGAATAAACTAGAGTTAGAGTTTGGTTGGGTTAGAAATGTGTCATCAAAAATATCTTAACCATGACAAAAGATAAAGCTTCTAGAAGGTGCATGAAGCATCTAACCCAAATCAAACCCTAACCTCATTTAATCATCCTTAAACATGTTTAACAATAAATCATATCATGTCACAATAATATATATCATATATATATTATATATTTGCAACAAAAGAAAATAATACTATTAACATATATCGCATATATATCAATGTATCATCCAGTGAGAAAATGAAATAATAAAGCGAGCCAATATTAGATAATGTAATACAATATATCATATATATTATTATACATTAAATCATCGAATCAACACTTGATCCGACGATCCGGCTATATCGAATATTACCGACTAATATATCATGTACCGATTCATCGAACCAACACTTGATCCGATGACCCGGTTCATATCCAAATATCGCGAGAATATAATACGGTATCTCATATCGCATTATCCTCGGTCCTGTACATATCACATACGTGCCTCTACTCCATTTTGCCTGAGCCAAGAAACCTCTGTGTAGGACTCTAAAGAATCGTCAATACGCCGGTAGCAGGTGATGATCATATCAAACACCCACAAGCTGCAAGCGGTCAGCTAAACGTAACAGCTACCCAGGTATTGAGCGATCAGAAGAACAACAAGCTAGCCTGTGCATTCTCCTGTGAATCCAATCAGTAACACTCCCGTACAGTCCGGTCTGTTCGTCTGATATGTCGCATATCAAGTCTAGGGGTGGTATACGTCAGACCCCAGTAACTGATAAGTCGTATCGATGTGTGGCTCATAACGGGTCGAGAAACTACTAGTAACACTTACCAGTAAATCTGTATATCAGCCCTGGCCAGGGACTTCCAGTTATAGCCAATCGAATACAGCACAACATCAACTCCCTATACCGGGAGAGACGAATCCCCTCCTATCGCTCATTGCCTCTATGTGATTCGGGACTGTACCCAAAAGCCACCGTTTTGCACGCCCTATTGGACGTGGTAAGGTGGAAATCAAAGCACAGTGGGAATCACACAAGACTCTATGACGATCTCGGGTCTACAGACTACCCTGTACCAGTGTCACCGAAGAACTGCCATCTGACGTGTGGTATATCACCATCTGGGAGTTCTCGGTGAGTCCGTCCAGTATACCCAGTCTCCACTGAGCACCCGTACACCATCTCTGATGTCAAACACCGATGGATATGGGATCATCCACCGCCCATCATATGGGTCAAGATACGTATACGCTAGTCTACTCTGGTGTATCGATGCCCTGTCTCGATATACCCTCGACTAGGAACAGTTATAGGATGTACTCATCGACTACCCAGGCCCCACTAGTATGATCTCATCATAGTCCCAGTAGTCGAGTACAGATCATAAGGGCTTTATCAACATGTGAGAGAAAAACAGTAAACCAATACAAGTCAACATGTTAAGATAAAGTGAAACCAAATAGCATACTATAATGACGAGCAAGAAAGTCATCTCTATATATATCCAAGCATCCATTATAATATACATCATATGTACAACAATGGCCTCTAGGGCATATACATAACTAACAAAAACGACACGTGCGAAAACGCACGTGCTTTTTCCGAACCTTGCCATAAACCCATACGGCCTCTACAACGTTTCGCCCGAACTTGGGAAAGTGTCTGTGGGGGACTCTAATGACTCATCAACACACTGGCACTGGGTATAACCCCTAGCACATAAGAGGTACAAACTGCACGTAATGTTTTGCCTATGTATTGATTGGAAGGGAAGCTGACGAGCGAACTCATCTATAAACCCTACTGAGCCTGACAGTGACAATGTATATACAGTCCGGTCCATTCGTCTAAAGAGTATCGCATATCGAGTCTAGGGGGGTGGATAAAGTCAGACCCCTAATAACGTGATAAATCGTGTCGGCATGAAGCCCATCACCACCTGAGAAACTACTGATTTGGATCAGTAATTCTCCACTACCTCGGCCGAGGATTCCTAGTGATGGCCACCCGTGCACTGCGTGACATCAACCTCCAATACCGGGAGAGACGAATCCCCGACGATCCGCTCACTTGCCTTCAATGTGGCTCGGGACTGTACCCAAAAAAGACCTGTTTGCACGACTCCTTTGAGCCGTGTTAGGGTAGAAATCAAAGCACAGTGGGAACTCACACGAGACAAATGATGACCTCAGGTCAATGAACTAACCTGTACACATGTCACTAGGGAATTGCTATCTGACGATATGTATAATACCAACTAGCAGATTCCCAGCGAGTCATGTCCGGTGTACTCATAACCCAATGAGCACCTGTATACATCTTAGGTGATCAAACTGACACCAGTGGCTTGTGAGACCGGCCACCACCCCTCATCGGGGTCTCGACTGTATACACTAATCTACTCTGGAGTATCGATGCCCTGTCTCGAAACTCCCACGACTAGGGACATTTTTAAGGATATGCTTATAGACCCCAGCTCCCACGTATATGATCTCCATCATACTGCTGGTAGTCAAGCAAGAATCCTATGGGCTCTATCATCATGCAATAGCGAACTAAAGCATATATACGATGATAAAGACAAACCAGATATCATACTATCATCTTGAGTAAGACTGTCATATCGGTATAGGTTCTGCCTTAATCATTGCAATCACATACCTGCGATCCAATAATTGAATTTGAGGGCACTATCTCAACCACTCGATTCGTCTCAACCCCGAGGAAATCAGTATCCTTGGCAAAAACCTCTATTCAGGGAAATCAGCGTCCTTGACGAGAGCATATCGATTCGCGTCGACCCGCAGAGAAATCAGTGTCTTTGCAGGAATATACGACGTCAATAAACGGAGCTATGGCAAAGTCCCCTAGTTCCAAATCTCGACGGTTCACAGACAACCCAGAGACAACCTCGACATTCGACGCGATATTGCAGGCACAATGTCAACCAACAAAGCTAAGGAAAATCCCCCGCTTCAGGGTCTTGACGGCAACTCAAATGAGACCTGAAAAGACTATCGAAGATCATCCCACACCAGCACGGAGTGGTCATGACTCATCGGGGCTCCCAAACTGAGCCTAACCTCAAGTAAAAAGTGACATGGAATACCCTAACGCTTGCTCTTTCGACGGTAATATTACCTGGAAGATTACTTGAAGACGTCTTGTCCAGCCCCCGAAGGTATCGGAGACACGACAGTCGCGGGGTTACCCGAACAACAAGATTGCATATCAGGGAATATATCGGCCAACGCGACGGTGCGACGGGTAAAAAAAAACTAGTACCACAGACCCTAACGGACTTCTATTAGCAGGAGTTAATTGTGACGTTAGGAAACCCTTGCGAGAACTTCTCGATTCGTCTCGACTCGTAGGGAAATTAGTGTCCTTGTGAGAACTTCTCGATTCATCTCGACTCATAGGGCAAAGCCTTAAGCAACGGGGATAAGGACATGTTTTTTAAGCACTGGGGCCCTGCAAGTCGGTCCAAGATGGACTAATGCATATTATTCACGGGCCACACTCTCCAAAGTCGAATCTCGATAAGGGGGAAACAACCACTTACGAGTCCTCTCGACTTGTAAGCGGGAAAAATTCTCTTGTGAGATACTTACGACCCTCAAGAGAAAACACACACTTAGGAGTCCTCACGACTCCTAGGGAGAAAATACACTTACGGGATCCTCTCGACTCGTAGGGAGAAAAGTCTTTATGAGACCTTCATGGCTCATAAAGTTGGAAAGCCTTAGGCGGTAGATCTGAACCTGTCTCCTAAGACATCTCCGCCCTACAAAGAGTTCAAGATGAACTGTTATCTATCATCCACAAGTTACATTTGCTGAAATCACATGCCAACAACACAACAGAGAAAAGAAAGGGATGGTCGGAGATTAAAAAATGTGTCCTTTATTCATGAATCCAATTGAATACGAGATACATCATATAAAATAAAAATGAAATGAATACATGTTATTCATAAATTATAATCAATACAAATGCGACTATTGAGAAAGAGGTGATTTTAGCAAATCAGCAAGCCGTTTGCGCACTCCACTCAGCTCCTTTTCATGACCAGCCACCGCGGCCAGCTCAGCTTCGACTCGTCCCTTTGCTGCAAACAAGATGAAACCTTTTCATCGATTTCCCGCTGAGCTGCCTCACGACTCTGCGCATCCCGCTCAATGAGATCGAGCTTCTGCCTCAGCGTTAGCCCATTAGAAATACATACGTAGGAGGCCCTCAAAGATAGCTTTCAGCTGTGCAGCATTCGCGTCAACCTGGGTGCGCAGCCGGGCGGATTCGCCTGAAGCCTCATCATGTTCCTTCCGCCTTAAGGTCTCCTCTTGTTAGAAATGGCAGAGGAAGGGAACGCTCTGCTCAACCCACACAGTCCGCTGGGAGTTCAAAGCCTACACTTCCGGAGCAGGACGCCTGAGCTCAATCTCATGCAGGCAGGTCTCGATCATTCTGCAGTAATTAACCCAAGACTTGATGACGCCTTCGTCATGGAAGTTCACAAGCATCGCCAGCATAGGATTAACCTCAGCAGCAAAATCTGTTGCAAATATGAGGGCTTCAGCGTCAAGATCCTCAATGAATTCACTTAACACGCGCAGGCTAGTTTGCACGCCTCTAGAGGATGGACGTCTGGAAAAGGGCCCTACAGGCATTAAGATTCAAGACTCGAAGGGAGCAGGAGCCGGTACGATTGCTGAAAACGAATTATGATCAAATGTCGGCTCAAGAGATAAAGATAATGCACGAACAATAGAGTCTACTATAACGGCTGCGACAGGGGGCGGAGTTGGGAGTAGTGGTGGTGCGACGATTCTCTCGTCCGGTCATTCAATTTGTAGTGCTGCAATCAATTTAAAATTAACAATGGAAGGGTTGTCCGTCAAAGAAAGGAAAGGACGTCGGTTAAAAACTATACTCACCGGCACCAGCAGGCAAAGTGACTTCTGACTGGAAGGAGAAATGCGAGTTCGGCACTTGATACAGATGATCAAAGAGAACTCCTGCACGGTTGTAACATACGATGTCAGTACAAAGAGTATATTACCTATAATGAAACCGATAAGTTGCAAACATATACCTTCCAACACTCCAGAAGACATGGGAGAAGGCAATGGAATAACAACCGTCACGGAGGTGACCCGAGGCGCTTCAGATGGCGTAATCACCGCATTTACCGCACCTACACTCAAAACGAACAAAATGTCATCGGATGGGGATGAACGGGATTGAAAGATAAAAAGAAAATAGTGACCCTGGATCTACCTGATAAGTCGCCAACCGAAACCGCGGCAAGAGCATCACCAGGCGTAGCGACTACTTCGCTTTCCTCCATTGGAATGGTTTCGCCACCCATGGCTTCGTCCCCCGATTTGACAAGGGCCATCGTGACACTCGCGATACCCGCCGATGGCAAGGAACCACAAGGAGAAAGAGCGGTGATTGAGGCAGTCCCAAATTCCCGAGAGAGAGTAGCCGCTTCGGGCTCTGTGGTCGCTGTCTTCTTGCCTGCCGCTTCATCGCCGATACTTGGCCCTGCAAGACATGGTATATCAGCATTTACGGATCGAGTAAAAATGAAAAGACCGGGCTTTGCATTACCTTACGAAAGATTGTGGGTTGCCTCCCAAGCTGCGTGCACAACCTGTCTATGAGCGGTTGATAGAGCAGCTGGAACATCCTCTAGAAGAATAGAGACAGATGGGGTTGTACTTGAGCCTTCACCCATAGCCAAGCTGGCATCACGTTCTCTCGCCGCACGCTTCCTTTCGGTCTGAGCGGTAAGAAGCGATCTCCGCAAGACCTCCGTCAAAGGGATGTCATCGTCCGAACCAAGTTCTGCTTCTGGAGTCGCTACGGTTTTCGTCATCGGCTGTTTAAGTGAAGCCTCGTGTAATACCGACGGGAGAGCTGGGGCTGCGATAGCTGGCTCTGGAAGCGTTGCCGTATCACCGCTCAGGACTGGCACCACGCTTGGGATAACTGGGGTCAAAATAGTCCCTGCAATAAGACAAAAGAAAGGGTCAAGCCATGAATGAAGGAAAAAGGGAATGAAGGCATGATAAGCTGAATTATAGCAAGGCCCAAAGAAGCACGGGGTCTCTTATCCTCTTCAAACGTTTTGAGGGAAGCCGCAAGAGCCTCTTCGGCAGAGATACCTGTTGAAGAAGAAAGAGTCAGTTAAAGCATCAATATAAAAAAAAAGGAGATAACCGCGGAAAGATACGACTGAAGCCTACCTGACTGTGCAATCATGATCCGTGCTGCTTTATCGCGAGCCAGTTGCTCTGAAGCCGCGAGGGAAGCTTGAAGATCGGTATCATCCACAGGCTCGATAAATAGACCCTCATTGGTCCCGTATTCACTCAAGCCCTCGCTATAGGGAGAATGGGGCTCCTGGCCGAGTACGACGTCGACAAAAAACATCGACTTCTTCTTTTTTTGTGAGCGAGTGCCGGCAGCCGATAACACGAGCTTGCTCTTGGCAGGAAACTTTGGGCGACGAGTCCCGATCTCCGTACCCACTCCAGAATCGGGTAACGCTGCAGCCACCACTTCTATAGGCGCACGAGGTAGACCCTTATCAGGAAAAGTGCGCGGAACCACAGCGGCAGCAGCTTCTCTTAGGGGAGGATGAACGATGGTCCGTCACTTTAAGGGAACGGTTGGGTTATCCGCTAGAACAGCACCCTTGCGATCAAGAAATAATCGTTTTTCTTCCCCGATAACAGCGTCCATCGCGTGCTGGTACCACACCATGTACACATTCAAAGCTTTCGGGACGCAGCTTGGCTCGCTGATAAAGAAGTTAGACTCGGTATTTAGCCGCATGAAATGGTGCAGCGCATTACGGATACCTTCTTCTGTAGCGTTAGGCTCAGCTAAAAAGGCTTCAAGCGGAACACCCTGATTGTAGCTTGATTGTTGAGCAAAGCGGTGCGGGTTGTATCCCATGAACAATGCCGCATCATTCTGTCTAAACACCAAAAAGCCCGGCCTGATTGAATATAAGTGAAGAATCTCCCGAGCTTTCAAGGTAGAGGCCCCGTTTTTGAAAGTGTCCCGCAACGGCTGCACTGTCTTAGTAGATTCCTTTCCGATAGTCATGACCTTATTGACGAAGGTCATGCCATCCCCGATCGTACGCGTGTGAAGAATCAGACCTCGAACCTCTCGCTGGGTCAGCTCCAAAGCGGAAGCATCAACCAACTGCATAACCCGAGGAAAGTTATAACTTTCGAAGAAACGAGGCCTCTTATGGATTCCAAAGGCGCCGAGTATGTGCAGCTCGAGCCATGAAGTGAAATAAGGCATTGAGAAGTTTACGGGATGTACCCATGGTTGAGTAGTATCTGCCGTCAGGCTAAGGCCATGATACAAATGATCCAGTCCAGCAATCCTAACAACAACCCGCGTCCCTTCAACCATTCGGTAAGCCGGGTAAAAAACAGACGATCTCATGTAGCGAGGATGCATGGGGAGCGCAAACCAACTCAACCATAAACCGAGGAACCCTAAAAAGAATGCCTCTTCGTTGATGTCTTGAGTAGCGAGTTCTGAAAAGGGGACGACCACGGCATTTGGAAAGGAAGAAATTCTTTTGACCTGCTTCCGCTGTCGGCTGGCTATCCAAGCCAAAATCGAAGGGATCATCGAGCTTGGAAAACTTTGCATCTTGTTTCGACAAGACTTCCGGGCGAAGAAAACGGACGATAAAATCCGTAAAGCTGACCCCGTGACTTCCGGATGCGAGAAATAGGCTCTCGTAAATATTTAGCACCTTGATCAAGCTTGGGAATAGGTGCTGAATAGCATTCTCCGGGGTCAGACCCATTACTACCGAGCGAGTGGCAAAAATATACTCGTCAGGGGGTAATATCTCCTCATAATGTTCCCTTCTGACAGGCAATCTGGAGATCTCCGCGAACTCCTCTAAAGAGATTGAAACTTCCCGATTCAGTAGAAGGAAGGTGTGAGTTGGAACGTTCCATTGTTCCAAAAAGTCTTTGACCCACCATACAGGGGGCGTGGAATACTGGAAGAGAGAAGCATAAATAGCAGGGTATAGCCTAAGCTTCAGCAGCTGCGATTTCTTGGTCGACAAAATGTACCGGGCCCACTACAAATATCCGGCTGGGTGGCGGGGAGTCAAACCTATCATGTACGGCTGCCCCCACGGGCGCGACTCACCTTGACATATAAGCTGCCCCAAGATATCCAAAGCCATCGGCGGCTGTATGGGAATCGTGGCCATGGAAGGCTGAAGGCAACCCTCCGAAGTCCAATTGACCTCCTCTACAGTGTAGTCCACTGGGGGGTGGGTCGGCATAGTGAATGGCGGAGATCACTTACACAGGTGCTGCACAAGAAAAGCTGTGTCGGTCCCTGATAATTTGATTGTACTATATTCCCCATAGATGAAAGTTTTTTTGCTCCGGGTCATGATCTTTGATCAACGCGAAGACTTCCTTGTCCACAAGCGCTTCAGGGAATCCGCTTTCCGAATGGACGAACGGGAAAGAAGTGTCGAAAGACATAGTACCTGCGCGAAAAAGAACAAGAATTATCCATCAATGCTACAGTTCAAGTTTTGGTACGGGTACTTTAAATTCGAACCGCACTGCAATGCAGTGGAAAAGGACTAAAGGGGACCCACACAATCTAGATGAGGGTTCATCATTGATGAGACAGTCACTCATTAATGAGGAAACCCTAAAAAAGATTCTCATTTAATGAGGGCCCCTCTGGCCAAGGAGTAAAACTCCCTTAAGAGTAGCACTCTGCAACAGAGTGACATCTGTCAACTCTAATCATGAGAGGAATAAAATTCCTTAAAAATTTTAAGAGCTATGCTCTGTGAAGACGATGAAATCATCCATCAAAAACCTAAAAAAAGCAAGGATTTTACAGAATAAAAACTCCGAGATCTTCAAGATCTATGAACAAACTCTAAAAGTTCTTCATGGAAGATGAACAGTATTTCGATTCATTGGTTAAAATCGTCCTAAAAAAGATTATATCTTGAAGATCTATGATCTAAAAATGAGCACAGCTCTTTTGATGGGTAAAGCCCTAAAATATGTTTTTCTAAGATCTATGATCTGAGAAGAGCAAAGCTCTGTTAATAAGTTCAATTCTTACCGAATTTGGGCAGAGTTTTGGCTCTGAGAAATTTCTTAAGGGAGAGAGCTGGGCTCTGAAAGAGAATTAAATTCCCAAGAAACAAGAACAAATCAAGAAGATGAACAAGCAGTCATATTAAAGGGCCAAAGGTCCTATTTATAGGTGTTGGAAGTCGATCTGACTTCCAAGAACAATCCAACGGTGGAATGTCTGCCACCGCCGCATTCACGTATGGGCCACGTGAGTGCAACGGTGGGGGGGGCATTTGTTTCCCCTAATCAGAGCAAAGCTCTGTTCAAATTTTGAATTTTGAAATGAGACAGCGCTCACGTGCAAAGCACGGGAGCGCTAGCGCTAGATGTGCCAGTGCTAAGAGTCAAAGACTCTGATGCAGCGCTCACGTGCAAAGCACGAGAGCGCTAGCGCTAAATGCGCCAAGCGCTAAGAGTTAAAGGCTCTGATACAGCGCTCACGTACAAAATACGAGAGCTCTAGCGCCAAGTGCGCCAGCGCTAAGAGACAAAGACTCTGAGGCAGCGCTCACGTGCAAAGCACGAGAACGCTAGCGCCAACTGCGCCAGTGCTAAGAGTCAAAGATTCTGAGGCAGCGCTCACGTGCAAAGCACAAGAGTGTTAGCGCCAAGTGCGCCAGCGCTACGAGTCAAAGACTCTGAGGCAGCGCTCGCGTGCAAAGTACGAGAGTGCTAGCGCTAAGTGCGCCAGCACCAAGAGTCAAAGACTCTGATGCAGCGCTCACGTGTAAAGCACGAGAGCGCTAGCACTGGAACTAAATGTTCCCCGCCTTTGGATCAAAGATCCAACAAAGATGACTAAAAATCATCAGATTACCTCTGAAAATTAGAGCACCGTTGGATCAATGATCCAATGG
The DNA here is from genome assembly GCA_030015575.1 of Agapanthus africanus. Lineage (NCBI taxonomy): Eukaryota > Viridiplantae > Streptophyta > Magnoliopsida > Asparagales > Amaryllidaceae > Agapanthus > Agapanthus africanus. The sequence continues at coordinate 46,356,765 of JASDDO010000006.1, forward strand.
TGATTAAAAAGCACTAAGATACAGAATAAGTTCTGTATGGGAAAAGATTTTCCCAATCTTATTAAAAACAAGAAGATTTCCTTCTGTAAAACAGAAGCCCTAGGATCAAAGATCCAACGGTGGGAAATATCCCCAAATCAATTAGAGAAAAGATCTCTTCAACTGATTCAACAAATCAGCCTCCCCTGTATAAAGGGCCGAAGACTTCAAGTCTTGCAGAGAGGAACCTTCCCACAAGCTTTGAGAAATATCAAAAAAAAGAGCAAGCTCTGAGAAGAAGAACTTTTCTTCAAGGTAAAAACATAGAGATAAAAAACATCTCATCAAGGAAGAAGAACATAGTTCTTTTTCAGATCACAGATCTATAAGACAGATGTCTTTCACAAAAAGAGATCATAGCATCTCATCATAAAAGAGGGGTGAGAAGAATTTCATTCTCTTCAGATCATATTGTTAGTTGTATGTATGCCCTAGAGGCCAGTATTGTACAGATGATGTATATTATATTGGATGCTTAGACATATATGGAGATGACTTTCTTGCTCGATATGATAGTATGCTATCTGGTTACTCTTTATCTTAACATGTATACTGGTCTCTTTAATCTGTCTTATAGTTACATGTTGGTAAAGCCCTTAGGATGTATACTTGACTACCTGGACTATGATGCAGATCATACTAGTGGGGACATGGTAGTCCATAAGTACATCCTTCAAGGTCCCTAGTCGTGGGTGTATCGAGACGGGGCATCGATATACCAGAGTAGACTAGCGTATACGCTTCTCGACCCATGAGATGGGCGATGGATGATCCCATATCCATTGGTGTTTGAAATCAGAGATGGTATACGGGTGCTCAGTGGAGACTGGGTATACTGGACGGACTCGCCGAGAACTCCCAGATGGTATTATACCTCACGTCAGATGGCAGTTCTCAGGTGACACTTGTGCAGGTTAGTCTGTAGAACCGAGATCGTCATAGAGTCTTGTGTGATTCCCACTGTGCTTTGATCTCCACCTTACCACGTCCATGAGGGCGTGCAAAACGGTGGTCTTTGGGTACAGTCCCGAGTCACATGGAGGCAATGAGCGATAGGAGGGGTTTCGTCTCTCCCGGTATTGGGGGTTGATGTTGCGCTGTGCTCGATTGGCCGTAACAGGGAAGTCCCTGGCCAGGGCTGATCAGAGATTTGCTGGTAAGTGTTACCAGTAGTTTCTCGACCCGTTATGAGCCTCACATCGGCACGACTTATCAGTTATTGGGGTCTGACGTTTACCACCCCTAGACTTGATATGCGACATATCAGACGAACAGATCGGACTGTGCGGTAAGTGTTACTGGTTCGATTCACAGGAGTGTGAGCGGGCTAGCTCTTCGATCTTCTGATCGCTCAATACCCGGATGACCGTTACGTTTAGCAGACCGCTTGCGGCTTGTGGGTGCTTGATATGATCATCATCTGCTGCCGGCGTATTGACGGGTCTTTAGAGTCCTACACAGAGGTTTCCTGGCTCAAGCGAAACGAAATAGGAGCGCATAGAAGATATGTGCAGGACCGAGAATAATGCGTGTATGTGATACCGTATTCCATTCTCACGATGGATGTATTGATTGGTTATATTCGATATAACCTAGATATCGATTCAAGGATTGATTCGATAAGCCGATACATGGGATACTAGTCGGTTATATGCGATATGACCGGATCATTAAATCAAGTGTTGATTTAATGATTTAATGTATAATTATATATTTGATATATTACTTTGCATTAACTAGTATTAGTTCACTTTAAATGGATTTTCTCACTTGATGTGCAAGTTGTATATGTGATATACTTTTGTGCACATATTTGTATCATGTTTGATGATGCTTGATCATTTGGTTAAGTGTATAGAATTAAACCATGGTTAAGTTGATGATTAGGGTTTTGCTTATTCATTTATTTATTTGTTTGTTCATTTATTTATTTGGAAATGGTTTAGATGAGAATGGTGGCTTTATTTGTTTCTAGTTGAAGCTTCATGAAGCTTTGACTTCTTAACCATTCTTGTCTTCATGCTTAACCCTAACTCATCCAAGTAACCATGGTCTATTCTCTACACTCTACCCTAGTTTGTATATGATAAGTATTCATTTACTTTTCAATTTTAAAGAGAGACTTATCATATTCTAGCTTCATCTTCTTCTTCATCTTCAAAAGAAAAAGCTTAAGTCCATTAATGGCAACTTGAGCTAAAGTGTGAGAAATCCAATTCTAAAGTGAACCCACCTCCTATTTCTTCACCCTCTATCTCTTGCCAAGTCGTTTTGGGTGTTTTCTTCACAAGTTTCACAACTTGGTGAAGTCGGAGCTAGATCTTGTGAAACCTCGACGTAGATCATCTTCGTCACGAAGCCGACGACCTTGCCCGCCCATTTCTTCGATGAAACCGATGCTTGAGTTCGGGATTCGAGACGGACAGCGAGAGGACGTCTACGTGGAGCTAAGGAAGTGGATATCTGGATTTACAAAGGTTGTAGCTTCTTATCTTTAGTTAAGTTGTTAACTAGATTCATATTTCGCCTAAATTTCTAGTCGACGATCCGTATTAGGGTTTCGCGGTACTCATAAAATTTTAAATTGGCATGGTTGATGCCTTGTGAGACCTCTATAGTGTGCCTAGGAACCCTACACATAGATCTACGAAGACAAAGTCTTTCACAAAAGAAAATAGAAGAGATTGTAACATCTTCTATAAAAATAAGAACTTTGTTCTTATAACCATGAGACAAAGTCTCTTGTAAATGAGAACTTATTTCTCAGATCACAAAATTGATCAGAAACGCTCTGCGCTCATTGTCTGGCGCTCAGCGCCAAGCGCGCCATGTGCTCCTGACGTGTGCGCTACTTCATAAGAAGCGCCTTAGCGCTCCAAATGTGGTGACCGGCACCAAGCGCGCCACGTGCTCCTCACGTGTGCGCTACTTAACAGAAGCGCTCTGCGCTCATTGACTGGTGCTCAGCGCCAAGCGCGCCACGTGTTCCTCACGTGTGCGCTACTTAACAGAATCACTCTGCGCTCTTTGACTGGAACTCAGCGCCAAGCGCGCTACGTGCTCCTCACGTGTGTGCTACTTAATAGAAGTGCTCTGTGCTCATTGACTGGCGCTCAGCGCCAAGCGCACCACCTGCTCCTCACGTGTGCGCTGAAGGAATACAAACTGTTCTTTAAATAAAGCTCCAAAGCTATAATGAGTGCTCAACAATCAATAAAAGATAAAAACGGTTGTCAGAACCCAAACCAATGCTCAGTATTGTTAAATGAAAAAGGGCCGAGCCTAATTAAATGTTTAACATTTTAACCGAATGGGCCGAGCCCAAATTGGCCACAGATCCCTAATTCAAATTAATTGAGCCCATATGCTCATAAATCTTTGATCTTAGTCCCAAATTGGACTACAGATCTCCCAACCAATATTGGTTCAATGGTACATCTCTTCACTCCTCTGATACATATCGTTGTAATCCTTCAATGTCATCAGAGAGGTGGAGGGTCCCGACAACCAGAAATTCCACGGACTGTGGGGCCCTTAAACTCATGGACTGTGATGTCCTTAAACTTTATGGAGTGTGGGGCCCTTAAACTCATAGACTATGGTGTCTTTAAACTTTACAGACTATGACGTATTTAAACTGTCACGGACTATGATGTCCTTAAACTCATAGACTATGATGTCTTTAAACTTTACAGACTATGACGTCTTTAAACTGTCACGGACTATGATGTCCTTAAACTTATGAACCGCAATGTCCCTAAACTAAAACAATCGAGTCCAAATGGTCTTTTGTTGGATCTAAATGATCCTGTTAAGTAGATCTTAGTCTAAAATTAACCTAACGTATCCTTAACAAACGTTTAAGTTGATCTTGATCTCAATAGGATTAACGATCCTTAAACCCAAACCAAACCCAAATCTAAGAAAATACGGATTTAGACTAATCCCCGCCTCTCGGGCGACAACATAAATTAGTCTCCGTATACAATCCACGGGCAACCAAAAAATAAAACAAACACATATGACACGAAGTGACCATCTGGAGAAGGAGAAAGTAGTTACCGCGATGCGGTAGCGTAATTAACTGCAGGGGCTTGCGCCTGCAGGGAAGCGCGTCCCCACAATCAAAAACCCCTCAAACGAGGGGGAATCTGACGAAGTCTGCTATATCGGCCGCATCCGTCTAAACCTCCGATATATAGTACCATAAATAAACTTGGCATCTTCGGAGAGGTGGACGGATAAAACCAAATAGCATCTGTCTCCAAAATTCAGGCCTGACGTCCCAACGTCCCGGTCGCGTCTTTCGGCGGAGAACAGGAGTTTTGGTCATCTTTCCTTTGAGACATGACTGGCAAGTTTCATAAGATGAAAATTTGAACGGATTCAAAAATCCATCTTTATGCAACTTATCCAGTCTTGTCGCATTGATATGACCTTGTCTACAGTACCACAAGAAGGCTTTGTTTATTTCTGAACTTTTCCTCTTGTGTGTGTTCTGTACGTTAAGAACCGTGTTTTGATTTAGAACGTATAAACCGTTACGTAACGCACCAAATCTAATCAACACTTGATTTAGGTAAATGTTCATAACATTATTCTCTACTACAACATTATATCCTTGTTTATCTAATAAAGAAATTGATATTGAATTTCATATCATAGAGGGCACGTAATAACAGTCGTTCAAGATTAAAGTATTCCTATTTGCTAATACAAGGTGATATTCACCAACTGCTTTGGCTGCAACACTTGCACCATTCCCTACTTTTAGAGAATGATCACCTTTACCCAGTTCTCTACCTTTCCTTAGCCTATGCAACATATTATATATGTGGGATCCTGATCCAATATCTAATACCCAGGACGCAAAGTTTACTGAGAAACAGTTCTCGGTAACTAACACACCCGAAGAAGATGCATCAACATGCCTATTCTTCGTTTGGGTGACGTATGAATCCGGATATTCCCCTATTTCCTGCTCGGACTTAAAACAATTATAAGTGGGAGTGGAACCAATGTTCCCCTGCTCAGTATAAAAGGCGGGTTCGGTCAATACATCCATATTATTATCTTGATTAAGGCCTGACATGGTCTCTACCTAGAGAGAGAGAAGAAAACACTTAGCGTATGCTCTTGCAAAATTAGATTAGTTATTATCTTATTTAATCAGGATGGCTCCCACTGGTTTTATCAAATCTTCCTTCAAACCCTGAAAGGTAAGACTAGCCGGGATTAATTACACACTACAAGTTCACCAATCTTTCAGCCAGGCCAGTGTCGGTATTTTGAGGGAGGTTCCCCGTGCTTTCGCATGGACCTAATTAAAATAAACCTCGTTTTCCTAGGGGCGTAACCCCATCAACACTTTTCTAGACACATACTTGATCGGCTAATTGTGAATCTCCCAAGAGTAACTCTTACTCGCAGTGGGTATCGGGATCCAACTATCATATAGAAGGTATGCAATCTCATTGTAAATTTCAACACTTGAAATTCCCGATAATTTTTTTATCCCTAGTCACTTATGACCTTGACAAGGTCAACAAACCATAATCGCTAGTCAAGTTCTACCCCTCATTTCTTGATTGAATTAAACCTACCCGCACGACCCTTGACAAGGTTAACAAGCCCGTACGACTACCCTAACCCAATCGCATCTCATGGTGGCAGATAAGCACTAATCATCTACAGCACACTACGCCTTGACAAGGTCAACAAACGCAACACGAATACTAAAGTACTTATCTGAAATGACGGAAGGCTACACAGATTTTTAAGAAAACCATGAGCATAATGAACTTGATATCATTGTAGAATCTAATGTTTTTGAAAAGGAGTGTTTTGTAGTTTTTTTCTAGTTTTGCTAAAGAGGTCACTCCCGGTGAAGGGATCTCGGCTCTTTCCTCATCGAATGAGGTGTAGAATATTCAGGAATACCACTATGCAAAGCAAGAACTATAGAAGCAGTCAAAAGACAAAACCGAGTGGGTTGTAGCATTTGCTAGTTTCGTTAAAGAGGTCACTCCCGGCGAAGGGTTCTCGGCTCTTTCCTCATTGAATGAGGTGTTGGATATTCATCAAGGAATACTACTAAGCAAAGCAAAAATAAGAGCTACCCTTTTTGAAAATTTGATTCTACAACATCTTTTGGTTTCTTTCTTTTCATTAATCTCATTAATGAAGTCCCATTATTTAATGTTTCCTAAACATTACAGAAAAATGAAACGAAAATAGAACGTACGCTTATGTCATCCGCATTCACTACGGGCCCCCGTCATGCACCGTTAGGCTACTTAACTACCGGCAGAGTAGGTGATGGACTATCGCGGGTGCAAAACATAAGCAGCGTTTATTATATATCATATATATAATATTACATTTATCTCACACAGTTATATGATCAACATCACAGAATCAAGCAGCAAAAGCAACATATGAAATATTGGATATACTAGGATGTCCGTGTTTTAAATTTATCCAATAATGTAAAACACGGTTTCCACAGCCATGATGAATAGCCAAACCCATATCCCAAGACCCCTACGAGTGCAGCAAGTAACCTTGCCAAGTCTAGAGTTAAGAAACCCGGTCTCAACTTCTTTAGATGGTCTCCTACTGGACTCTAGAACCCGGTTACTTGTGCTCCCCGTTTTGGGTCTATCCTAATGCGGAAAAGTAAATAATATACAACAGTGGTTACATCATCCTCAACCTGGAAGTGCCCCAATAAAAAAATATTACATACAGATTTTACATGAATGAAAATAAAAACTCTCATCTCACATAAAACCCCCGGCTATTCAATCATGACGATCCAATGAATCATATCAACAGCAACACATAACATCTCATGTCATCAACGTAAGTAAATATGCGTATCCCTAAAACTCTTTGACATATAACAACGAGATCGGGATACCCTACATATTACACATACGGTCGCAGATAAAAAACAGAAAACCACAATGATTAGAATCCGCAATATCCTTAGATATCATAAATCCGGAATATCTTATATTCCGGATTTCATGCCTAACATGTAAAACTTGAATTTTAGTCTTAAATTGAAAACTCTTTTCAATTGGTTGTTGGATAATTCAACAAGATTCCCGGCTTAGTGATCGCGCACAATACGCAATTGCAGCGGAGTTTTGATCCGAATCAAAACTTCGTGGCAATCGATCAATTGAGACTAAACAAATAGATTTACAATATACTAGCTTAGTTTTCAAAAAAAATAATTAATCCGGATTCTAATAGTTATATCACATATAATAAAGCTTATAAAGTAACCGCGACATTAGAATTCCGCACGCAATTAGCAAACTAAACTAATTTTTCCAACACTTGAAAAATTCAGTGAGCTAAAGTTTCAGAACCGTTCGTTTTAAGCCAATCCGGGAGTCGAAATGAACTCGAAACCCGCCCGAATCTTCTTGGGGGTGAAGACCCAAAAATAAGTATCGAATAGGAGCCTCGGGGGGGTACCCACCCATGGGGGCCACCTTGAGGTGGCCCCCAGAAGTTGGCAGACCCGAGAGCACCCATTTGGGGTGCTCTCGAGTCACCCACGCCCAAGGCCACCAAGTGGTGGTCTTAGCATGTGGGCCCGACCTTTGGTCCCCCGGGGTATCCTTGGGGCATGCACTCTCCACCCCGTATCTTTTCGGTTCAAACCGTGAGCCCGCGGGGTCTGCAAACAACTTAAAATATCAATTTTGAAAACTGATTTTTCGGCAGTTTTAGCGCGACAAAAGCAAAGGATTTCTAACGTCGCTACAAGTTACCCTAATGTTCTAGCTTGGCTCTGATACCATGAAATTCGACCCTATCACCGTTAAGGGGTTCCAAGTTGCATCAAGCATGCCAAAATCAAATTTTCTTAGGTGCTAAGTTATACTATACAAGATCATTGCTAGAATTATAAGGTTTCAAGCTATGTGATGTGAACAACTTAAGAAAGTTTAAGGAGTTATACCCTATAGGATCAATTCCTTCTCTTCTTAAGCTCCTTGTAGTAGTCCTCTTGACTCCTTTAGACTTCACTTCGAGTAAAATGAACCTCCTCGTAGATCCTCGCGTCGAAGATGATCCGCCCGAAGCTCATTAGGTCAAGCTCTTTCCTCACTAAACACTTTGTTGAAGAAAACACTCTACACTTGATAGCTAGTCAAGTATAGAATGATGATGTAGTGGGTAATATTTTCTCACAATGTATTCAAAAATCCATGATTCATATCACATGTGAGGGTTTGGATTTTTGAAGCAATTGAGGAGGAGGAAGAAGAGAGCTAGAGAGATCAAGAAGAAGCAAGCATAGAAAATGGCTAAGTGTTGGAATTAAAAGTCAGAATGGTTCATCACAAGACCTCACTTATTCAAGCATCCGTTTGTTTCAAATAAACAAATGGAACCATGCTTGAATAGTGAGTCAAGAGTGAATAAAATATAGCAAATCCATACTCACACCATACTCTCCATGTCTCCTCTTTTTCCACCTCATTTTCTATTTTTCACAAAAATAGAAAATCAAGCATGCTTCATTATATATATATATATATATATATAATGAAGAATAATTAGTGAGCTAATGATATTAGCTAAGATATAATTATATCATATATAATATATATCACATTATTAAATCAACACTTGATTTAATAATCGGGTTATATCACATATGACCGACTAATATCATTTATCTATATATCACATTATCAAATCAACACTTGATTCGACAATCTGATTATATCACCTATAACCGAACCGATAACATATAACTGCCAGACTATTATACGGTATCACATACTCGTATTTAATCAGGCCCACACACATATCACATATTTGTCCTACTTCATTTCGCTTGAATCAGGAAACTTCTATGTGAGACTCTAAAGACTCGTCAATACGCCAGCAGTAGGTGATGATCACATCAGTCACTTACAAGCCGTCAGCGGTACTAGCTGGACGTAACAGCTACCCGGGTATTGAGCGATATGAAGATCAACAAGCAAGCTCGTCCATACTCTCTATAAAGCCTATCAGTAACACTACCGTACAGTCCGGTCTCTTCATATGATATGTTGCATATCATATTTAGGGGTGGTAAACGTCAGTCCCCAGTAACGTGATAAGTCATGCCAATGTCTAGCCTATAACAGTTTGAGAAACTACTGATAACTCTTATCAGTAAATCTCAGCAGCAGCCCTGGCCAGGGACTTCCAGTTATAGCCAATCGAGCATAGCGCAATATCAACCCCCAATATCAAGAGAGACGAAACCCTTGCTATCGCTCATTACCTCCATGTGGCTCGGGACTGTACCCAAAATCCACCTGTTTGCACGACTCATTTGAGCCGTGGTAGGGAGGAAATAAAAGCACAATGGAAGACACACAAGACTCTATGGCGATCTCGGGTCTATAGACTAACCTGTACTATGTCACCAGAGGACTGCTATCTGACGATAGGTATACTACCGCATAGGAGTTCTCAGCGAGTCCTGTTCGGTGTACCCATTCTCCAATGAGCACCTGTGTACAATTTTTGATGTCACACACCAATGGTTGTGGGATCAACCATCGCCCTCTAAGGGACAAGAAACGTACACACTAGTCTACTATGGAATATCGATGCCCTGGTCTCGATATTCCCACGACTAGGAACTGATTAAAGGATGTACTTGTGGACCACCCTGGCCCCACTAGTATGATTTTGATCATAATACTGGTAGTCAAGTACATATCCTAAGGGCTTTATCAACATGTGAGAGCAAGACAGTAAAGAATACCAGTCAACATGTTAAAATAAAGAGTAACCAGATAGCATACTATCATGTCGAGCAAGAAAGTCCCCCCCCTCTTTCTCTCTCTCTCTCTATATGTGTGTGTGTGTGTGTGTGTGTGTGTGTGTGTGTGTGTCCAAGCATCCACTATAATATACATCACATGTATAATAATGGCCTCTAGAGCATATGTATAACTAACACAACGATCGCCCTTTAAGGGACAAGAAACGTATACACTAGTCTACACCGGAATATCGATGCACTGGTCTCGATATTCCCATGACTGGGAACTGATTAAAGGATGTAGTTGTGGACCCCCTGGCCCCACTAGTATGATCTCATCATAGTCTTGGTAGTCAAGTACATATCCTAATGGTTTTATCAACTTGTAAGAGACAGACAGTATAAATACTAGTCTACATGTTAAGATAGAGGTAACCTGATAGCATACTATCATGTCGAGCAAGAAAGTCCTCTATATATATGTCCAAGCATCCACTTTATCATCAATAATGGCCTTTAGGGCATACATATTACTAACAGATCCAGTGTAATATTTGGCACTTTCTGGATGTTTTTAATGAGACTCAAGTTGTTGAGGTATCTGGATTTGTGGATTTGTGGGTGTTTGTTAAATCGATCGAAATGTTTAGGGTCGTATAGATTATGATGATATGTGATACAATATTTGGGATCCACAATAATTAGTTTTATAAAATCTAGTTAGTATACTGTAAATCTAGCCGTTTAGTCTTGTTTGATCGATTGCCACGGAGTTTTGACTCGGATCAAAACTCCGTCGCAATCGCGTATAGTACGCGATCACTTAGTCGGGAATCTTTTTGAATTATACGATAGCTTTTTGAAAAGAGTTTTCAATTTGAGAGTAAAATGCAAGGTTTATAAGTTAGGCATGAAATTCGGAATATGAGATATTCCGGGTTTATGATGTCTAAGCTATTTGTGGATTCTAAATATTGTAGTTTTTATTTCTTTTCTGTGACCGTAAGTGTAATATGTGGTGTATCCCCGATCATGTTGCTATATGTCAACAGAATTTGGGATACGCATATTTACTTATGTTGATGACATGTGATGTTATGTGTTGCTGTAATATGTTATATTGGATCGTCGTGATTGAATAGCCGGGGGGTTTTGCATGAGATGAGTTTTTCAATTTTCATTCATGTAAAAAATTTGTATGTAATATTCTTTTATTGGGACACTTCCGGGTTGAGTATGATATCACCATTGATGTATATTATTTACTTTTCTGTATTAGGATAGACCCAAGGTAGGGAGCACAAGTAACCGAGTTCTAGAGTCCAGTGGGAGACCATCTCGAGGAGTCTAGACCGGGTCTCCTAACTCTAGAATTGGCAGGGTTGCTTGCCGCTCTTGAAGGGGTCTAGGGATGTGGATTTGGCTATTCATCACGACCGTGGAATCCGTATTTTTCACTACTGGCTGAATTTAAATCACGGACCTCCTAGTATATCCAATATTTCATATGTTGACTTCTGCTGCTATGTTCTGTGATGTTGATCATATAACTCCGTGAGACAAATGCTATATTATATATATATGATATATAATAAACGTTGCATATGTTTTGCACCCGCGCTAGTCCAGCCCCCGCTCTGCCGTTAGTAAAGTTACCCAACAGTGCATGATGGGGCTTCGTGGCGAATGCTGATGGCATAAGCATACGTTCTATTTTCGTTTCTTTTTCTGTGATGTTTAAGGAAACATAAATGATGGGACTTCATTAATGAGATTAATAAAAAGAAAAGAAACCTAAAGATATTGTAGAATCGAAATTTTAAAAAGGTAGCTCTAGTTCTTGCTTTGCATAGTGGTATTCCTTGATGAATATCCAGCACCACATTCGATGAGGAAAGAGCCGAGATCCCTTCACCGGGAGTGAGCTCTTTAGCAAAACTAGCAAATTCTATAACCCGCTCAGTTTTGTTTTAATAGATTCTCCAGTTCTTGCTTTGCATAGTGGTATTCCTTAATGAATATCTAGCACCTCATTTGATGAGGAAAGAGCTGAGATCCCTTCGCCGGTAGTGACCTTTTTAGCAAAACTAGCAAAAGCTACAAAAAACACTCTTTTCAAAACACTAGATTCTACAACGATATCATGTTCATCACGTTAAAGGTTTTCTTAAAAGCCAGTCGTAGCCCTCTGTCATTTCAGATAAGTGCTATTTAGTATTCGTGTCGCATTTGTTGACTATAGTAAAGGTGTAGTGTGCGGTAGCTGATTAGTGCTTATCTGGCGCATGTGATGCGATTGGATTAGGGTAGTCATACGGCTTTGTTGACTATAGTTAAGGGTCGTACGGGTGGGTTTAATTCAATCACGAAATGACGGGTTGAACTTGGCTAGCGCTTATGATTTGTTGACCATAGTTTAGGTCATAAGTTGCTAGGGGTAAAAACAGATATTAAGAATTTCAAGTGTTGAAATTTGCAATGAGATTTCATACCTTTTATGAGATAGTTGGATCACGATACCCATTGCGAGTAAGTGTTACTCCTGGGGGATTTTTCCAGTTTACAATTAGCCGATCCATTAGGTGTCTAAGAAAGGTGTTAACGGGGTGATGCCCTTACGGAAATGAGGTTATTCAATTAGTTCCATACGAAAGCATGGGGAGACTCCCTTGGAGTACCAATACCTTCCTGACCGACTGATTGGCAAACTTGTAGGGTGTAATTTCATCCCGGCTAATCTTACCTTTTATGGTTTGAAGGAAGATTTGATAAAAAAAGTGGGAGCCATCCTGATTAGATAAGATAATAACCAATTTAATTTTGCAAAGAGCGCACGCTAATGTGTTTCCTTCTATCTCTCTCCAGGTAGTGACCAATGACACGCCTTAATCAAGATAATAAGATGGATGTATTGACCGAACCCGTTTATTATACCGAGTTGGGGTACGTTGGTTCCAATTTTTCTTATGATTGTCATAAGTATGAGCAAGGAATAGGGGTATATCAGGATTCTCACGCAACCCGAACGAAGAATAAGCATGTTGACGCATCGTCTTCGGGTGTGTTCGTAACTGAGAACTGTTTCTCAGTTTGTTCTACGTCCTGGGTATTGGATACCGGATCAGGATCCTACGTATATAATTTGTTACATGGACTAAAGAAAAGTAGAGAACTGGAAAATGGTGATATGTCTGTCAAAGTAGGGAATGGTGTAATTGTTGCAGCCAAAACTGTTGGCGAATATCACCTTGTATTACCAAGTGGTAATACAATGATTTTGAACGACTGTTATTACGTACCAAAAATGATGTGCAATATTATATCAGTTTCATTGTTGCATAAAGAAGGATATAATTTTGCATTGGAGGATAATGTTATGAACATTTTCCAAAATCAAGTGTTGATTGGGTTTGGTACGTTGTGTAACGGTATATACGTTTTGAATCAAACTACAGTTCTAAATATATAGATTACACACAAGAGGAAAAGTTCAGAAATGAACGAAGCTTTCTTATGGCACTGTAGACTAGGTCATATCAATGCGACAACACTAGCTAAGTTGCATAAAAATGGATATTTGAATCCGTTCGAATTTACATCTTATGAAACTTGTGAGTCATGTCTCAAAGGCAAAATGACCAAAACACCGTTTACTGGACACAAAGAAAGAGCTACTGAACTCTTGGGACTGATACATAGTGATGTATGCGGTCCTATGTCTACACATGCCAGAAATGGTTCCTGATACTTCATTACATTCATCGATGATCTCTCAAGATACGGACATGTGTTCCTGATGAAACAAAAATCTGAATCTTTTCAGAAATTCAAGGAATATAAGTACAAAGTTGAAAACCAGACGGGTAAAAGTATTAAAGTCCTACGATCTGATCGGGGAGGAGAATACTTGAGTACGAAATTCAGAGACTACTTAAAAGAGAATGGAATTCTCTCTCAGCTTACTCCTCCGTATACACCACAGCACAATGGAGTTTCGAAGCGGAGGAATCGCACCCGATTAGATATAGTGCACTCTATGATGAGTAATGTCGAGTTACCTATTTCCTTTTGGGGTTATGCACTTGAGACAACTGCATACCAATTGAATAGGGTTCCGACCAAATCCGTGCCTACCACTACATAGAGATATGGAATGGGAAGAGACCATCTTGTAGGGTTCTTATGCATGACAGCAAGGTTTCGGGAGGCATCGTTCATGCCATTTTCAAAGTTTTGTCATGCTAAAGAATTCTAACCTAGGATGTTTAACTAGAGAATCATACGAAACATATTGTAAACTACTTTACAACTAAGTGATTAGGGATTACAACCTTTGTAGTCCTGTCCTTCACTTATTTAGCTCCTTGTAGCAGTCCCTTCGCTCCAAGTTATGATCTTGCGGACTCTCGAACGGCTCCATAAGAAGAAAGATGCATGCTTGCTTGAAGTCTTCCAAATCGAAGATGATCTACGTCGAGGAGTCATAAACCCAAGCTACCCTCTTCACTAATGTGGGATTAGTGAAGCTAACACCCTATACGAAAGTGCTAATCTAGCATAGGATGATGAAGTAGGATTTTTGCTCACTTTAGAATTACTTTTCTCACTTGTTTTAAGCTTCTCTCAAAACCTAGAGAGATCTCTTGAGCTTTGAGGAAGAAAAGAAAATAATAGATGTGAGAGAGAATGGCAACCATGGGTGAGAAAATATCTAATATATCTTATATAGAGACATAACCATGAGTTTAGATGATGGTTGAGTTAACAAATATCTAGTATAAGACAAAACTAGTGGACAAAGTCAATGGGTCTCCAAGCTTCACGAAGCTTCATGCCATGTGACAAATTTCCAACTAATAATTGTTTTATTATAAATAAATAAACCCTTCATTATCATTATCATGGTGTAGGTCTCATACACCCATGTTGCATGTATCATCAACCATAACACATAAATGAAACACAATTAATATATATCACATATATATCAAGTGTGCATATGTGAGAAAAAGAAATGCTTAAGTGAGCTAATATTAGTTAATGTAAATTAATATATCATATATATAATTATACATTAAATCATTAAATCAACACTTGATTTAATAATCCGGTTATATCTCATATGACCGACTAATATAATTTGTATCAACTTATCGAACCAACACTTGATTCGATAACCCGGCTATCTCTCATATAACAATCCGATACTGTATCGACTTATCGAATCAACACTTGATTCGATAACCCGGCTGTATCTCATATAACTGATTGATACTTCATATCGCGAGAATAGAATACGGTATCATATACTTGTATTAATCTCGGTCCCGCACATATCACATATGTGCTCCTACTTCATTTTTCCTGAGCCAGTGAAACCTCTGTGTAGGACTCTAAAGACTCGTCAAAACGCCGATAGTAAATGATGATCACATCAAGCACCCACAAGCCGTCAGCGGTACTAGCTAGACGCAACGGCTACCCGGGTATTGAACGATCAGAAGATCAACAAGCAAGACCGCCCTAACTCCTGCAAAAGCCTTTCAGTAACACTACCGTACAGTCCGGTCTCTTCATATGAGATGTCGCATATCAAAATCTAGGGGTGGTAAACGTCAGACCCCAATAACTCGATAAGTCATGCCTATACGAGGCTCATAACGGGTCGAGAAACTACTGATAACACTTACCAGCAAATCTCCAAATCAGCCCTGACCAGGGACTTCCAGTTATAGCCAATCGAGCACAACACGACATCTACCTCCAATACCGGGAGAGAAGAAATCCCCTCCTATCGCTCATTTCCTCCATGTGACTCGGGACTGTACCCAAAAACCACCGTTTTGCACGTCCTCTTAAACGTGGTAAGGTGGAAAACAAAGCACAGTGGGAATCACATAAGACTCTATGACGATCTCCGATCCACAGACTAACCTGTACCAATGTCACCAGAGAACTGCTATCTGACGTCAGGTATAATACCATCTAGGAGTTCTCGGTGAGTCCGTCCAGTGTACCCTGTCTCCACAGAGCACCCGTATACCATCTCTAATGTCAAACACCAATGGATATGGGGATCATCCATCGCCCATCTCATGGGTCGAGAAGTGTATACGCTCTTGTACTCTAGTATATCGATGCCCTGTCTCGATACACCCATGACTAGGAACATTAAAGGATGAACTTATGGACTACCATGGCCCCACTAGTATGATCTGCATCATAATCCTCATCTTATGGGCTTTATCAACATGTAACCATGAGACATGTTTCCTGATTAAAAAAATCAAGAATTACCTCAATGAGGTATCACGTGTTCACACGTGACCAATGGTCACGTGTTCACACGTGATGGTTAAATTCTCATCAAACAGAAATGAAAACAAACGGCTGAAGGAGGACCCAATTGGGGGTCACGTGCTCACACGTGACCAAGGGTCACGTGCCAGCACGTGCCAGCACGTGCCAGGCTTTGAAAGCCTTATAACTTAATAGAATTTAATTCTAAAAATCAGGAATTGCCTCAATGAGGTATCTCGTGCTCACAAATGACCAACGGTCACGTGTTGACACGTGATGGTTAAATTCTCATCAAACAGAAACGAAAACAAACGGCTGAAAGAGGACCCAATTGGGGGTCGCGTGCTCACACGTGACTAAGGGTCACGTGCCAGCACGTGACAGGCTTGGAAAGGCTTATAACTTAATAGAATTTAATTCTAAATTTCTCTAAATCTTTCTAAACGAAAAAGGATTATGGGGAACCGTTGTATTAAAAATCCAAGGGTGATTAAAAATCACCAATTTATGGAAAGATTTTAGACAAGGAAAGTTTTCCCTAAATTTCACCAGAAATAACAAACAGAATATGTTTTGGATTGAAAATCCAATGGTGAATAAAATTCACTGAGTGATCTAAAGGATCATATTAGTTATGAAAACAAAAAAAATCTTTCAATGAAAGATTTACTAAACAAATTGATTATTTTCCTTCTCCTATAAATAGGAACCAAGAGGAGAAGAAAGATATAGAATTTTGGGATCTTGAAATTTCTAAAGGCAAATAGCAGAGAGAAAAGAAAGGAGAATTTAATTCTCAAGAAAGAAAACCCTAGGTGAGAAAAAGAAAAGGGATCAAAGCTTCACAAAACAAAAAAGAGAATTTAATTCCCAATCTAAGAGTTTAACTCTTTTACAAAAGAACTTAGTTCTTCCACTGGTTGAAGATCTGCAGAAGCAAATCTCCCCATAGGTTGAGAATTTAATTCTCATCGGGTTGAGATTTTGCCATGCAGGTCCAAAACTTAGAGGGGGAATTGAGTTTAGAGAATTTAATTCTCCTAAATTTACAGGAATTTAATTCCTCCAAGATAGAATTAGGGTTTAACCCTATATGAGAATTTAATTCTCCCAAACTCACAGGAATTTAATGTAGGGTTACTAGGCACTCTCACAAGGTTCTACAAGGTATCAACCATGCCCGATTTAAATTTTAGTCGTGCCGAACAACCCTAACCAAGATCTTAGACTAGATATTAGGCAAAATAATGAGCAAGTAAACAACTTTACTTCTAAGAGTTTGGGATTACAACCTTTGTAGTCCGGTCCTTCACTTCATAAGCTCCATGTTGAGGTCCCTTCACTGCGATTATCGTGTATCCGGGCTCTAGAGAGGCTCCACAAAAGAAAGTTGCAATCTTGCTTCCGATCTTCGATAACTAAGATGATCTACCTTGAAAAAACTCAAACCCAAGCTCTTACTTTGCTAATCAAGTATTAGCAAAGCAAACATCCAAATCTAAGTGGCTAGAATAGATGAGGATGATGAAATAGGAATTTAGCTCTCATTTATTTTCTTAATCTCACTCATTTTCATCACAAAGGAAAAAGCTAGAAAGCTTTTCATGAAAAAGGAAGAAAAAGAAGAAGCAAATCAATTTGTGATGAATAATGAATCTCAAGTGAGGTTAGAAATGCAATCATGGGTAAAGTATGAAGACTTAACCCATGTAGAGAAACAACTATGGTTAAAGGGTTGGGTTGGATTAAGGAAATATCTATGCAAAATATTAAGGTCAAAGCTTCAAGAAGCTTCTTGAAAGCTTCATGAAAGTTTAACCCTAATCCAAACCCTAACCACATTTATTCTCCACAAAACATGTTGCATTTATAACCCTAACATGTTACAGTATTATATATGACATATACAATATTTATTGTTACAAAATAAAATAATAAAATTAACATATATCACATATATATCAATGTATTACCCGAGTGAGAAAAAGAATCTTTAAGTGAGCTTATATTAGTTATTGTAATTTAATATATCAAATATATAATTATACATTAAATTATCGAATCAACACTTGATCCGATAATCCGGCTATTTCATAAATAACCGACTAATATAATCTGTATCAGTTTATCGAATCAACACTTAATCCGATGACCCGGCTATATCACATATACCCTGCCGATATCATATATCGTGAGAATCTAATACGATATCGCATACACGTATTATTATCGGTTCCGCACATATCACATATGTGCTCCTACTCCATTTTTCCTGAGCAAAGAAACCTCTGTGTAGGACTCTAAAGAATCGTCAATACGCTGGTCGTAGGTGATGATCATATCAAACACCTACAAGCTGCAAGCGGTCAGCTAAAGGTAATAGCCACCCAGGTATTGAGCGATCAGAAGATCAACAAGCAAGCATGTATATTCTCCTGCGAATCCAATCAGTAACACTCACATACAGTCTGGTCTCTTCGTCTGATATGTCGCATATCTCGCCTAGGGGTGGTAAACGTCAGACACCAGTAGCTTGATAAGTCGTGTCGATATGAGGTCTATAACAATTCAAGAAACTACTGATAACACTTACCAGTAAATCTCAGCAACCCTGGCCAGGGATTTCCAGTTATAGCCAATCAAACACAACGCAACATCAACTCCCTATACCGGGAGAGACGAAACCCCTCCTATCGCTCCATATGATTCGGGACTGTACCCAAAAGCCACCTTTTTGCATGCCCTCTTAGACGTGGTATGATGGAAATCAAAGCACAGTGGGAATCACACAAGACTCTATGACGATCTCGGGTCTACAGAATAACATGTACCAATGTTACCAGAGAACTGCCATCTGACGTGAGGTAAAATACCATCTGGGAGTTCTCGGCGAGTCCGTCCAGTGTACCCAGTCTCCACTGAGCACCCTTATACCTTCTCTGATGTCAAACACCAATGGATATAGGATAATCTATCGCCTATCATACGGTTCAAGAAGCGCATACGCTAGTCTACTCTGGAGTATCGATGCCCTGTCTCGGTACTCCCATGACTAGGAACATTTGAAGAATGTACTTAACGACTATACTTTCCCCACTAGTATGATCCGCATCATAGTCCTGGTAGTCAAGTACTCATCCTAAGGGCTTTATCAACATGTAACATAGAGACAATCGGAGTACATGTTAAGATAAAAAGCAACCAGATAGCGTACTATCATGTCGAGCAAGAAAGTCCTCCCTATATATGTCCAAGCATCCACTACAATATAAATCGTATATACAGTAATGGCCTCTAGGGCATACATATAACTAACAATCTCCCACTTGCACTAGGGCCATCTGTTGTGGTATCGCATACCCAACAATCAGCTGTGGTTGAAGTATCTCATACTCAACCATCCCATACAAATCTCTACTGGGAAATAGGCCTTTGTGAGTGGATCCGCGCTGTTTTCCTCTCCAAACCTCGATCTCCCTGGAGATCAACCATCTCTATGATCAGGTGATACTGCCTAAGAATTATATCTGGATTTCTGATGGGACGGGGGTTCCTAGGCCAAAGCCATAACTCCATTATCACATAATGGTTGGAACGAAGTTCATCTTATGAACTTATATATATATATATATATATATATATATATATATATATATATATATCCAGACTGCCTTTTTGGTAGCATCCTTGGTAACGATGTATCTTGCCTTTAATCGTCTAGTAAGTCACGGTATCTATCTTGGAACTCTTCCAACATACCGTCCCTCCACTGAGGGTAAAGACAATGCCTGCGACTGACATTCAGCCGTCCTTATCACCCTGGAACCTTTTCCAGTGATTTTCCCTAGGATCGATTGATACCATCTCACTACAACTTAGTGAGAATCCTAACATCCAATTAGATCTATCTCATAGATATAGAACCTAGGATTTAGGAGGTATCACTTTGATCCTATATGGAGAATCCTTGTGATAAGCAGAGATTGACCGAGCGTAGCATATGAAACTCCTTCCCAATCAAGAGTATGTCATCCACGTATTCTACAAGGATCACCACCATACTCCCTACTACCTTTTTGTATATAAAAGGTTCATCTACCATTTTGATGAAGTAAAACTCTTTGTCTACCACATCAAAACAGACGTTCCAACTCCGCGATGCCTGATTTATCGCATAAATCATCTTGCACACTTTTCCGCTGCTCCCACTGTCTACGAAGCCCTCTAGCTGTATACTTATAGATGCTTTCTTTCCAAACATCATTTAGAAAAGCAGTCATGACACCCAACCACCAGATATCGTAGTCATGGTATGTAGCAGTGGCAAGTAGGATCTGGATGGACTTAAGCATAGCTTTGAAAGTCTCAACTTTTCCATGTACACGAAGTATTCTTCTCAAGATATACTTGCTCCTGATGGGGATTTAACCCTTCAGATAAAGCAACCAAAGTCCATACTTTGTTGGTGTATAAGGATTCTATCTCAGATCACTAAGCATCCAGCCATTCTTATAGAGTCCCACTCCTGATGGCCTGCTCGAAACTAGTTAGGTCATCCTCTCATGATGCAATCCTCGCTCCCACTGTCATACATAAGACTGAAGTATCTCTCAGGTGGGTGAGGAACCCTACTAGATCGGCAGAGAGGCTGAGGTTCGTTAGAATCTATTGAATCCTTTGGTTCTACCAAATTATCAGCTACAGTTTGTATAGCTGGAACTTCTTCCAGTTTTACCTCATGACCACTAATTTCTTCACAAGAAATTCCCTTTCACAAAGGTGGCATGCTGAGAAACAAAAACACCTTTTGTTCCCCATTTTGGTAGAAGATATTCCCTTGCGAATGCTTGGGATATCC
The DNA here is from genome assembly GCA_030015575.1 of Agapanthus africanus. Taxonomy (NCBI): domain Eukaryota; kingdom Viridiplantae; phylum Streptophyta; class Magnoliopsida; order Asparagales; family Amaryllidaceae; genus Agapanthus; species Agapanthus africanus. The sequence goes on from JASDDO010000006.1 coordinate 46,377,755, forward strand.
AAAAAACTTCTACAGAACTGACTTTGCCTCGAGTTTGTCCGGATTTTTCTTTTAGACATAGGCCGGACAACCCAAATCTTAACTTACTTAAGATATGGGCTCTTCCCATTCCATATCACATATGAAGTGGTAGGCACCTGATTTGATTGTAACCCTATTCAATAGGTATGCATCTTCTCAAGTGCATAACTCCCAAAAGGAAATAGTAAACTCAGTAGTACTCATCATAGAGCGCACCATATCTAATAGGGTGTGTTTGCTCCGCCCCGATACACCGACGTGCTGTAGTGTATACGGAGGAGTAATGCTGAGAGAGAATCTCATTCTCCTTTAGAATAGTCCAGGAATCCCGTGCTCAAGTATTCTCCTCCCTGATCATATCAAAGGACATAATACTTATACCCATTTTGGTTCTCTACTTCTAACTTATATTCATTGAATTTCTCAAAAGGTTCAGACTTGTGTTTTAACAGGAACATATGTCCGAATCTTGAGAGATAAACAGTGAATGTAATGAAGTATAAAGAGACGGTCTTTGTATGTGTAGACATGGGACCTTACATACATCATCATGTATCAATCCCATGAGTTCACTAACTCTTTCTCTGTTTCCAATAAACAGAGCTGTGGTCATCTTATCTTTATGACATGACTGGCAAGTTTCACAAGATGTAAATTCAAACAGATTTAAATATGCATCTAAATGTAACTTCAGCTAGTCGGGTCACATTGACATGACCTAGTCTACAATACCTCAACAAGGATTCATTCATTTCTGAACTCTTCCTCTTGTGTGTGTTCTGTACACTAAAAACTGTGGTTTGATTTAGAACGTTATGCTTTTAGATAACGTGCCTGAACCGAGCAACTCTTGATATAGGAAATGTTCAAAACATTATCCAACAATACAAAATTTTATCCTTCTTTGATAAATAAAGAGACTGATATGATGTTGTATATCAGGTTCGATATCTAATAACATTCGTTCAGAATCAATGTATTCTGGTAATACAGGGTGATAACTACCAACAGACTTGGCCGCAACACTTGCACCATTTCTATCTTATGAAACCTATCACCCGTTCTCAGTTCTCTACCTATCTGTAGCCCATGTAACAAATTACATATGTGGGATCCTGATCCGGTATCAAATACCCAGGACGTAAAGGATATTGAGAAACAGTTCTGTGTAATGAACACACCCGAAGATGATGCATCAACATGCACTTGCTTCATTTGGGCGGCACGGGAATTCAGGTAATCCCCAATTTCCTGCTCTGTCTTATAACAATTATAAGTTAGAGCGGGACCAATGTTCCCCAGCTCAGTACAACAAGCGGGTTCGGTCAATATATCCGTTTTATTATCTTGATTAAGGCATGATATGGTCGCTACCTAGAGAGAGAGAGAAGAAAACACTCAGCGTATGCTCTTGCAAGATTAGATTGGTTATTAATATATCTAATCCGGATGTCTCCCACTATTTTAGTCAAATCTTCCTTCAAACCCTAAAAGGAAAGACTAGCCGGGATTAATTACACGCTACAAGTTCGCCAATCTTTCAGCCAGGCTAGTGCCAGTACTTTAAGGGAGGTTCCCCGTGCTTTCGCACGGATCTAATTAAAATAAATCTCATTTTCCCACGGGCGTAACCCCGTTAACACCTTTCTAGACACCTACTTGATCGGCTAATTGTGATGTGTAAAACTCTCCCAGGAGTAACTCTTACTCGCAGCGGGTATCGGGATCCAACCATCTCATAGAAGGTATGCAATCTCATTGCAAATTTCAACACTTGAAATTCCCAATAATATTTTACCCCTAGTGACTTATGACCTTAACTATGGTCAACAAATCATAAGCACTAGTCAAGTTCTACCCGTCATTTCTTGATTAATTAGACCCACCCATATGACCCTTAACTAAGGTCAACAAAGTCACATGACTGTCCTAACTAATCGCATCATATGTTATATAGGAAGACATCACTTAGTTACCGTACACTGTGCCTTAACTAAGGTCAACAAACACACCACAAATTCTAAGTACTCTACTTCTTAAAATGATGGAGGGTTACGACAGGTTTTAAGAAAACCCTTTGCGTAATGAACTTGATATCGTTGTAGAATCGAGTGATTTTAAAAGGAATGTTTTTGAGGCTTTTCTAGTTTCGCTAAAGAGGTTACTCCCGGTGAAGGGATCTCAGCTCTTTCCTTATCGAATAAGGTGCAGGATATTTCACAAATACCTCAATGCAAAGCAAAAACTATAGAAGCAGTCAAAAGACAAACCCTGTTTGTAGCATCTGCTAGTTTCACTAAAGAGGTCACTCCCGGTGAAGGGATCTCAGCTCTTTCCTTATCGAATGAGGTGCTGGATATTCTACAAGGAATACCGCTATGTAAAGCAAGAACTAGAGCTACCAGTTTTTAAACAAGTTTCTACAATATCTTTAGATTTCTTTTATTTCATTAATCTCATTAATGAAGTCCCATTTTATTATGCTTCACAAGTATCAGATATGAAACGAAATCAACAATATATAATATATATCTCATATATATAATATAAACATTCGTCTCAGGCAGTAATATGATCTCATCACAGAACATTGCAGCAGAAGAACATATATGAAATATTGGATATTCTAGGAGGTCCGTGTTTTTAATACGAGCCTGTATAAAACACGGATTCCATGGTCGTAATGAATAGCCAAACCCACATCCCTAGAACCCTACGAGAGCATCAAGTAACCCTGCCAGTTCTAGAGTTAGGAGACCTGGTCTCGACTCCTCGAGATGGTCTGCCACTGGACCCTAGAATCCGGTTACTTATGCTCCCTGCCTTAGGTCTATCCTAATGTGGAAAAGTAAATAATATACAATAGTGACATCATCCTCACCCGGAAGTGCCCCAATAAAAGAATATTACACACAATGAATTTTACATGAATGAAAAAGAAAAACTCTCATCTCACGTAAAACCCCCGGCTATTCAAAACACGATGATCCAATATAACATATCACAGCAACACATAACATCACATGTCATCAACGTAAGTAAATATGCGTATCCCAATTTTCGTTGATGTATAGCAACGAAACCGGCGATACACCACATATTACACTTACGGTCGCAGAAAAGAAAGTGTAAAACTACAACAGTTGGAATCCGCAACCTCCTTAGACATCGCATGCCTAACCAAATGAATTCTTTAGACATCGCATGCCTAACAATTATAAACCCCGCATTTTAGTCTCAATATCGAAAACAATTTTCAATATCTAGTCGGGCAATTCAACAAGATTCCCGATAACCTGATCGAATGCTCGTCGAAAACTTTAGTAGGCGGCCGCACCCCCGATGCCGTCGACGAAGTGCACTAAGGCGGAACACCGCTGCCGCGAGCACCCGAATGGATTCCTTTGGCGACAGGGTTCTCCTACAATCACTTGGTCGGGGCTATGGGGCGTGGATGTCTATTAAGTTTACCCGGTGAATATCCGCGTACGCTACGTGATTGCGACGGACTTTTGATCGCATCAAAATCCCGTGGCAACCGATCATCCGAGACTAAACTGCTAGATTTATAACATTCAAATTAGTTATCTCATAACTACTTATGGATTCCAAATATTGTATCACATTCCAGATGAATAGACAATGTTAAACATTCTGATCGAATAAACAAACACCCAAGATTTCCCAAATAGCTCAACACTTGAGTGGAGTTAAAAAATCCCAAAACATGTCACAGCCCCAATGAACCAGCCGTAGAAGGGTTAAACCAACGCCTCACATGTGGCAACGCTAAACTACCACAAACCCTAGGGTTCAAGTGGCAGTTTTGACGGTCATATAATCGAGTTAAGGTTACGTTCTTCTAAAGGGTCCATAGATACGCTTGCATAATTTTCCAAAAGTTTCAAACTCGAGAAAAAATCCAACACTTGAAAATTTTCCGTCAGGGGAAAAAGTGAGTTATTGATATTCGTTCGAACTTTTTAACACGTTCTAAATAATTCGGAAAAAACTTAAACGAAGCTAAACTTTCCGATTGAATCAACGAATACAAAAGATATCCAGAAAAACTCAACACTTGAGTAAGAATTAAAAATTCCCAGAAGCATGAAGAAAGTACCTACGGATCAACTGTGGAAAAACGATCCCTCAATCCTCAATACATGCTGCGGAACCGCCGCCAATACCCTGGTTTGGCCGCGGTTCCGTAGCGCTTTGATGGATTCAGAGGGTCGTTTTTCACACATATCCATAAAATCGCCTGCTTAATTTTCTGAGTATTTTTAATATAGAAAAAATCAACATTTAAAAAAATTTCCAGAGAGGGGTATAATGTGACGTTTCGGAGTTCGATCGGACTTTAAACTTCGTCTAGACATCGCCTAAAGCTCTAGCTTGGCTCTGATACCACTGTAGGGTTACTAGGCACTCTCACAAGGTTCTATAAGGCATCAACCATGCCCGATTTAAATTTTAGACGTGCCGAACAACCCTAACCAAGATCTTAGACTAGAGATTTGGCGAAACAATGAGCAAGTAAACAAATTTACTTCTAAGAGTTTGGGATTACAACCTTTGTTGTTCGATCCTTCACTTCATAAGCTCCATGTTAAGGTCTCTTCACTGCGATCATCGAGTATCCGGACTCTAGAGAGGCTCCACAAAAGAAAGATGCAAGCTTGCTTCCGATCTTCAATAACTAAGATGATCTACCTTGAAGAAACTCAAACCCAAGCTCTTGCTTTGCTAATCAAGTATTAGCAAAGCAAACACCCTAATCTAAGTGGCTAGAATAGATGAGGATGATGAAGTAGCAATTTAGCTCTCATTTATTTTCTTAATCTCACTCATTTTCATTACAAAGGAAAAGGCTAGAAAGCTTTTCATGAAAAAGGAAGAAGAAGAAGAAGAAAATCAATTTGTGATGAATAATGAATCTCAAGTGAGGTTAGAAATGCAACCATGGGTTAAGTATGAAGACTTAACCCATGTAGAGAAACAACTATGGTTAAATGGTTGGATTGGGTTAAGGAAATATCTATGCAAAATATCAAGGTCAAAGTCAAAGCTTCAAGAAGCTTCTTGAAAGCTTCATGAAAGCTTAACCCTAATCCAAACCCTAACCACATTTATTCTCCACAAAACATGTTGCATTTATAACCCTAACATGTTACAATATTATATATCACATATACAATATTTATTATAACAAAATAAAATAATACAATTAACATATATCACATATATATTAATGTTACACGAGTGAGAAAAAGAATCTTAAAGTGAGCTTATATTAGTTAATGCAATTTAATATATCAAATATATAATTATGCATTAAATTATTGAATCAACACTTGATCCGATAATCCGGCTATTTCATAAATAACCGACTAATATAATCTGTATCAGTTTATCGAATCAACACTTTATCCGATGACCCGGCTATATCACATATACCCGGCCGATATCACATATCGTGAGAATCTAATACGGTATCGCATACACGTATTATTCTCGGTCCCGCACATATTACATCTGTGCTCCTACTCCGTTTTTCCTGAGCCAAGAAACCTCTGTGTAGGACTCTAAAGAATCGTCAATACGCCGGCAGTAGGTGATGATCATATCAAACACCTACAAGCTACAAGCGGTCAGCTAAACGTAACAGCCACCCAGGCATTGAGCGATCAGAAGATCAAGAAGCAAGCCTGTACATTCTCCTTCGAATCCAATCAGTAACACTCCCATACAGTCCGGTCTCTTCGTCTGATATGTCGCATATCTCGCCTAGGGGTGGTAAACGTCAGACCCCAATAGCTTGATAAGTCGTGTCGATATGAGGCCTATAACAATTCGAGAAAATACTGATAACACTTACCAGTAAATCTCAGCAACCCTGGCCAGGAATTTCCAGTTATAGCCAATCAAACACAGCGCAACATCAACTCCCTATACCGGGAGAGACGAAACCCCTCCTATCGCTCATTGCCTCCATGTGATTCGGGAATGTACCCAAAAGCCACCTTTTTGCACGCCCTCTTGGATGTCCTATGATGGAAATCAAAGCACATTAGGAATCACACAAGACTCTATGACGATCTCGGGTCTATAGACTAACCTGTACCAGTGTCACCAGAGAACTGCCATCTGACGTGAGGTATAATACCATCTGGGAGTTCTCGGCGAGTCCGCCAGTGTACCCAGTCTCCACTGAGCACCCGTATACCTTCTCTGATGTCAAACACCAATGGATATGGGATCATCTATCGCCCATCATATGGGTCAAGAAGCGCATACGTTAGTCTACTCTGGAGTATCGATGCCCTGTCTCGGTACTCCCACGACTAGGAACATTTGAAGGATGTACTTAATGACTACACTGTCTCCATTAGTATGATCCACATCATAGTCTTGGTAGTCAAGTACTCATCCTAAGGGCTTTATCAACATGTAACATAGAGACAATCAGAGTACATGTTAAGATAAAAAGCAACCAGATAGCGTAGTATCATGTCGAGCAAGAAAGTCCTCCTTATATATGTCCAAGCATCCACTACAATATACATCGTATGTATAGTAATGGCCTCTAGGACATACATATAACTAACAATCTCCCACTTGCACTAGGGCCATCTGTTGTGGTATCGCATACCCAACAATCAGCTGTGGTTGAAGTATCTCATACTCAACCATCCCATAAAAATCTCTACTAGGAAATAGACCTTTGTGAGTGGATCCGCGCCGTTGTCCTCTGTGTCTACTCTCCTAACCTCGATCTCCCTGGAGATCAACCATCTCTATGATCAGGTGAAACTGCCTAAGAATAATATCTGGATTTCTGATAGGACGGGGGTTCCTAGGCCAAAGCCATAACTCCATTATCACACAATGGTTGGAACGAAGTTCATCTTATGAACTTATATATATATCCAGACTGCCTCTTTGGTAGCATCCTTGGTAACGATGTATCTTGCCTTTAATCGTTTAGTAAGTCACAATATCCATCTTGGAACTCTTCCAACATACCATCCCTTCACTGGGGGTAAAGACAATGCCCGCGACTGACATTCAGTCGTCCTTATCACCCTGAAACCTTTTCCAGTGATTTTCCCTAGGATCGATTGATACTATCTCACTAAAACTTAGTGAGAATCCTAACATCCAATTAGATCTATCTCATAGATATAAAACCTAGGATTTAGGAGGTATCACTTTGATCCTATATGGAGAATCCTTGTGATAAGCGGAGATTGACCGAGCGTAGCATAGGAAACTCCTTCCCTATCAAGAGTATGTCATCCACGTACTCTACGAGGATCACCACCATACTCCCTACTAACTTTTTGTATATACAAGGTTCATCTACCATTTTGATGAAGTCAAACTCTTTGACTACCACAAAAAAACAGACGTTCCAACTCCGCGATGCCTGATTTATCGCATAAATCATCTTGCACACTTTTCCGCTGCTCCCACTGTCTACGAAGCCCTCTGGCTGTGTACTTATAGATGCTTTCTTTCAAAACATCATTTAGAAAAGTAGTCATGACACCCAACCACCAGATAACGTTGTCATGGTATGTAGCAGTGGCAAGTAGGATATGGATGGACTTAAGCATAGCTTTGAAAGTCTCAACTTTTCCATGTACACCAAGTAATCTTCTCAAGATATACTTGCTCCTGATGGGGATTTAACCCTTTAGATAAAGCAATCAAAGTCCATACTTTGTTGGTGTATAAGGATTCCATCTCAGATCGCTAAGCATCCAGCCATTCTTACAGAGTCCCACTCCTGATGGCCTGCTCGAAACTAGTTAGGTTATCATCTCATGATGCAATCCTCACTTCCACTGTCGTAGAGAAAACCGAAGTATCTCTGAGGTGGCTGAGGAACCCTACTAGATCGGCGGAGAGGCAGAGGTTCGTTAGAATCTATTGAATCCTTTGGTTCTACCAAATCATCAGCTGCAGTTTGTATAGCTGGAACTTCTTCCAGTTCTACCTCATGACCACTAATTTCTTCACAAGAAATTCCCTTTCACAAAGGTGGCATGCTGAGAAACAAAAACACCTTTTGTTCCCCAGTTTGGTAGAAGATATTCCTTTGCGAATGCTTGGGATATCCAACAAACTTCTACAGAACTGACTTTGCCTCGAGTTTGTCCGGATTTTGCTTTTAGACATAGGCCGGACAACTCAAATCTTAACTTACTTAAGATATGGGTTCTTCACATTCCATGTCACATATGAAGTGGTAGTCACCTGATTTGATTGGAACCCTATTCAATAGGTATGCATCTTCTCAAGTGCATAACTCCCAAAAGGAAATAGTAAACTCGGTAGTACTCATCATAAAGCGCACCATATTTAATAGGGTGCGTTTGCTCCGTCCCGATACACCGACGTGCTGTGGTATATACGGGGGAGTAATGCTGAGAGAGAATCTCATTCTCCTTTAGAATAGTCCAGGAATCTCATGCTCAAGTATTCTCCTCCCTGATCATATCAATGGACATAATACTTATACACGCTTTGGTTCCCTACTTCTAAATTATATTCGTTGAATTTCTCAAAAGGTTCAGACTTGTGTTTCAACAGGAACATATGTCCGAATTTTGAGAGATAAACAGTGAATGTAATGAGGTATAAAGAACCGGTCTTGGCATGTGTAGACAGGGGACCTTACACACATCATCATGTATCAATCCCAAGAGTTCACTAACTCTTTCTCTATTTCCCATAAAGAGAGTTGTGGTCATCTTATCTTTGTGACATGACCGGCAAGTTTCACCCTAAAATGAAATTAGGGTTTCACCCTATATGATAATTTAATTCTCTTACATATATGGGAATTTAATTTCCCTAAAAAGGAAATTAGGGTTTAACCCTACATAAGAATTTAATTCTTTCACAATAGGAATTTAATTCCTCCAAAATCATAATTAGGGTTTAACCCTACAGAGAATTTAATTCTTAAAAAATAAGGAGACTTAAAAGATCTCCATGCATGCAAAGAGCTAAGGTCACGTGGCCCCACGTGACCCCTGAATAGATTCCCAAAATGAGAAGGAAAAAGCTTTGAGGCAATGCTTCACGTGCTCCCACGTGACCTCCAAAACAAAGTGAATAAAAGCAAAGGAAATGTGGGCTTTGTGCGCTCTCACGTGTTACCACGTGACCCCTAATAAATGCCTTAACAAATCAGTACACGAGTGCCTATCACGTGCCCATACGTGATGGCTAAAAATTAAAAGTGTTTAACACTTATTTGCAGAACAAAGTAAAGGGAGATCTGGCCCTACCTTTGGGCGTCCTCACGTGTCCCAACGTGACCCCTTCTTCTTTATTGTTTAAACACTAATTTGATAGCTTTATTTCTAGTGTTTAACACTACTGTTCTCTAGTGTTTAACACTACTTTTAGCCAAATTGGCTAATTTTCCAGAGGCAAAGCCTTCCCTCCGATTGAATCTTAAAATTGTAGAAACTCAGAGGTATAATGTTTAATCCTCAGTCAAAGACCCAAATGTTATCAAAGCCCTCAAACTCTTGTTTAGCATTGCTAAATAATGTGGGCTTGAACCCAGAAAAGTGTTTAATGGTCCAACAAAGGGCCAATACTTCAAATTTAATTGGACTTAGCCCAAGTTGGCCATAAGTCCTCAATTCAGACTTAACTGAGCCAATGTGCTCATAATTTAATTAATTGATCTTAGTTACAAATTGGACTACAAATCACTTAATCCACTTTGGTTCGACGGTACATCATTTCACTCCTCTGATATTTTTCGTTGTAATCCTTCAACGTCTTCAGAGAGATGATGGGTCCCGACAACCACGCACTCACGGACTATGATGTCCTTAACCTTGACTGTGGGGTCTTAAAACTCACGGACTATGATGTTCTTAATCTTGACTGTGAGGTCTTAAAACTCATGGACTATGATGTCCTTAACCTTGACTGTGGGGTCCTAAAACTCACGGACTATGACGTCCATAACCTTGACTGTGAGGTCTTTAAACTCACGGACTAAGATATCCTTAACCTCGACCGTGATGTCTTTAAACTAACATTTGACTGTGAGGTCTTTAAACTCGTGGACTATGATGTCCTTAACCTCGACCGCGATGTCTTTAAACTAACATTGGACCGAGATGTCCTTAAACTAACGATGGACCGTAACGTCCTTAAACTAATCGACCGCAATGTTCCTAAACTAAACATTAGAGTCTAATTGCTCTTTTGTTGGATCTAAACGATCTCGGTAAGTTGATCTTAGTGTAAAATTAGACTAACGTATCCTTAACAAACATTTAAGTTTATCTTTGTCTCAAATGAGACTAAGATATCCTTAAACCCAACCCCCAAACCCAAATCTAAGAAAATACGGATTTGGACTAATCCACGTCCTACGGGCGACAACATAAATTAGTCTCCGTATACAATCCACGGGCAACCACAAACAAAACAAACACCCACGACACGAAGTGACCATCTGGAGAAGGAGAAAGTGGTTACCGCGATGCGGTAGCGTAATTAACTGTAAGGGCTTGCGCCTGCAGGGAGAAGCGTCCCCACAATAAAAGAAACCTCAAGCGAGGGGGAATCTGACGAAGTCTGCTATATCGTCCGCATCCATCTAAACCTTCGATACACGGAGCCATAAATCAACTTGGCATCTTCGGAGAGGTGGACGGATAGCACCAATTAGCATCTTCCCCGAATTTCAGGCAAGACGTCTGTCTTGCGTGTCTTTCGGAGGGGAACAAGACAGTATCAAGAGACAAGTATACATGTTAAGATAAAGAGTAACCAGATATTATACTATCATGTCGAGCAAGAAAGTCCTCTCTATATATGTCCAAGCATCCACTATAATATACATCATATGTACAATAATGGCCTCTAGGGCATACATACAACTAACAATCTCCCACTTGCACTAGGGCCAGCTGTTATAGTATCGCTTACTCAACATCCCGAAGAGTCTCTCGAACTGTATCTGTGGAATGGCCTTCGTGAGTGGATCCGCTGTGTTGTTCTTCATATCAACTCTCCTGACCTCGATCTCCCGACGATCAACCATCTCACGGATCAGGTGATACCGCCTTAGAATATGTATGGATCGCTGATAGGACCTGGGTTCCTTGTCTAAATCCACCGCTCCATTGTTATCATAATACAAAGGTATTGGATACTCAATGGATGGAACCACTCCAAGTTCAGTTATGAACTTCTTCATCCAGACAGCCTCCTTGGCAGCATCGTTGGCAGCGATGTATTCGGCCTCCATCGTCGAATCTGCCACGGTTTCCTGCTTGGAACTCTTCCAGCATAGCGCCCCTCCATTGAGGGTAAAAACAAATCCCGAGTGCGACTTAGAGTCGTCCTTATCACTCTGGAAGCTCGAATTGGTAAAGGACTCAACTTGGAGTTCTCCGTTACCATACACCAAGAGCATCTCTTTAGTCATTCTCAAGTACTTGAGAATGCTCTTCACAGCTGTCTAGTGACTCTCTTCTGAATCTACTTGATACCTACTTACTACACTTAGTGAGTATGCTACATCGGGTCGGTACATAGCATCGTGTACATGATATAGCCTACTGCCGAAGCATAGGGTATCCCTTTCATGCGAGCTCTCTTCAAATCAGTCTTGGGAGACATCTTTTTGGAGAGAGTAAGTCCTGAGATTGTGGGTAAGAACCCACTCTTGGATTCTTCCATACTAAACCTCTTTAGTATGGTGTCAATGTACCTGGATTGGGATAATCCTAGTATCCGTTTAGATCTATCTCTATATATCTTAATCCCTAAAATGTAGGAGGCATCACCTAGATCTTTCATTGAGAATCTTTGTGATAAGAAGATCTTGACCGATTGCAGCATAGGAATATCATTTCATATCAAGAGTATGTCATCCACATACAATACGAGGAAGACAACCTTACTCTCTGCCACCTTCTTGTATATACAAGGTTCATCTACGTTTTTGACGAAGTCAAACTCTTTGACAACAATATCAAAACAGATGTTCCAACTCCGCGATTCCTGCTTTAACCCGTAGATGGATTTAAACAGCTTGCACACCTTTCCGCTGCTCCCACTGTCTATGAAGCCCTCTGGCTGAGTCATGTACATGCACTCTTCTAAATCACCATTTAGAAAGGCGGTCTTAACATCTATTTGCCAGATTTCGTAGTCATGGTATGCAGCGATGGCAAGTAGGATCCAGATGGACTTACGCATAGCCACTGGAGAAAAGGTTTCATCATAATCCACACCTGGTCGTTGACGAAAACCCTTTGCAACAAGTCTAGCTTTGAAAGTCTCAAGTTTTCCATCTACACCAAGTTTCTTCTTAAAGATCCATTTGCTCCCAATGGGTTTTACCCCTTCAGGAGCAGCTTCCAAAGTCCATACTTTGTTGGTGTACATAGATTCCATTTTAGATCGCATTGCATCCAGCCACTTCACAGAGTCCCCACTCGTGATGGCCTGCTCGAAGCTAGTTAGTTCATCATCTTCCATGATGCAATCCTCGCTCCCACCATCAATGAGAAAACCGTAGTATCTTTCAAGTGGATGAGGAACCCTACTAGATCGGCGAAGAGGCTGAGGTTCGTTGTACTATCGAATCCTATGGTTCCACCAAATTTCTGTCGTAGTTTGTATAGATGGAAGCTCTTCCAGTTCTACCTCCTTGCCACTAATTTCCTTTGCAAGAAATTCCTTTTCTAAAAAGGTGGCATGTTGAGAAACAAACACCTTTTGTTTCTCGGTGTGGTAGATGATATACCCTTACGAGTTTTTGGGATATCCTACAAATTTGCACAGAATAGACCCTGCCTCGAGTTTGTCCGGATTATGCCTTTTGACATAGGCCGGACAACCCCATATCTTAACATAATTAAGATATGGTCTCTTCCCCTTCCATATCTCATATGGAGTGGTAGACACTGATTTGGTAGGGACCATATTCAATAGGTGCATGGCTGTCTCAAGCGCATACTCCCAAAAGGAAATAGGCAACTCAGCAGTGCTTATCATAAAGCACACCATATCTAATAGGGTGGGATTCCTCCATTCTGATATACCGTTGTGCTGTGATGTATACGGAGGAGTAAGCTGAGAGAGAATCCAATTCTCTTTTAGATAGTCACGGAATTCCGTGCTTAAGTATTCTCCTCCCCGATCAGATCGAAGGATTTTAATACATTTACCCGTTTGGTTCTCAACTTCGTGCTTATATTCTTTGAATTTCTCAAAAGCTTCATACTTGTGTTTCCACAGAAACATATGTCTGTATCTTGAGAGATCGTCAGTGAATGTAATGAAGTATGAGAAACTATCCCTGGCATGTATAGACATGGGAACGCATACATCACTATGTATCAGTCCCAAGAGTTCCGTAACTCTTTCTCCGTGTCCAGTAAACAGAGTTTTGGTCATCTTGCTTTTGAGACATGACTGGCAAGTTTCATAAGATGATAATTCGAATGGATTCAAATATCCATCCTTATACAACTTAGCTAGTCGTGTCGCATTGATATGACCTAGTCTACAATACCACAAGAAGGATTCGTTCATTTCCGAACTCTTCCTCTTGTGTGTGTTTTGTATGTTAAGAACTGTGGTTTGATTTAGAACGTATATTCCATTAATTAACGAGCCTGATCCAATCAACTTTTGATTCGGAAAGATGTTCATAACATTATCCTGTACTACAAAATTATATCCTTCTTTACTTAATAAAGAAACTGATATAAGATTGCATATCAGGGTTGGAATGTAATAGCATTCGTTCATAATCAATGTATTACCATTTGGTAATACAAGGTGATATTTGCCAACTGCTTTGGCTGCAACATTTGCACCATTCCCTACTTTTACGAAATGATCACCTATTCCCAGTTCTCTACCTTTCCTTAGCCCATGTAACATATTACATATGTGGGATCCCGATCCGATATCTAATACCCAGGACGTAGAGTGAACTGAGAAACAGTTCTCGATAACAAACACAACCAAAGAAGATGCATCAACATGCTTATTCTTCATTTGGGCGGCATAGGAATCTGGATATTCCCATATTTCCGGTTCAGTCTTATAACAATTATAAGAAAGAACGGAACCAACGTTCCCCTGCTCAGTATAACAAGCGTGTTCGGTCAATACATCCATATTATTATCTTGATTAAGGCCTGACATGGTCGCTACCTGGAGAGAGAGAGAGAAGAAAACACTTTAGCGTATGCTCTTGCAAGATTAGATTGGTTTTTATCTTATCTAATCAGGATGGCTCCCACCGTTTTTATCAAATCTTTCTTCAAACCCTAAAAGGTAAGACTAGCCGGGATTAATTACACCTTACAACTTCGCCAATCTTTCAGCCAGGCCAGTGTTGGTACTTTGAGGGAGGTTCCCCTTGCTTTCGCACGGACCTAATTAAAACAAACCTCGTTTTCCCAGGGGCGTAACCCCATTAACACCTTTCTAGATACCTACTTGATCGGCTAATTGTCATGTGTAAAACTCTCCCAGGAGAACTCTTACCCGAAGTGGGTATCGGGATCCAACTATCTCATAGAAGATATACAATCTCATTGCAAATTTCAACACTTGAAATTCCCGATAATGCTTTTTCGCCTAACGTGCTATGACCTTGACGAAAGCCAACAAACCATAGTCCGCTAGTCAAGTTCAACCCGTACATTTCATGATTGAATTAAACCCATCCGCATGACCCTTGACGAAAGCCAACAAAGCCGTATGACTACTGTCACGACCCAAAATTGGCCCGTGACGGCCCTAATACTACGCAACGCCTAAAGACGTAGCGCATTAAAAGAAAGCCAAAACCCAGAAATCTAAACCATAAAAATACGGAAAAGATAATATAAGTTTCTGAAACATTTGAAAATCACAATCCAAATTCTTTAAAAGTCATACTTTCTTTCTTTAAAATTTGGCAACACCCCCTTTTTGTAAAAGCTAGCCAAGAAGAATACAATACAAGTATACGACGCCGTAGCGAAGAAATATAACAATAGAGAGAAAGCTGTATATAAAAGACGACAAATCCACAATAATATACAGTAACGTCCTCACCAAGTCTCTAAGTCAACAATACAATAGTAGATGGAGTGTACAAATACAACGAAGGTACAATAGGAAATACAGATAATCATCTAACCCACCTAAGCAAAACGGTACTGTGAGCTGATGCGGTATCTGTAGCAAAAGATGGTAGCTGGATAGCTGAATAGAGGAATAGCCTGCCTCGACTACTCTAGGGAACAACCTGAAACACCTGTGGCACAATGGGGGTGAGTTGCCAACTCGTGAATAGTATAAAACATATGCAGGTAATCGCAGGAATGCACGTACAGCATGAATCTAAGATATGCGATTACAGTAACAATATGTCATGCAAATGCTGAAATAAGTAAAGTACACTAGCAGTACAATCAATATGCAATAACTATGCACTAAGGATATGAGAAGGTAGGTATGGGTAAGGTATAGGGGGAATATGTCATTTCCCACGGAAACCTGACATCGTGGTAGGATCACAATCCATCAAGACACTCACATCCCAAATTGTCAAATCAGCCCCCTAAACTGGGCTCTCACATCACATAGATCTCACATCACCTCAAAGTACAATATCGAATAGCTCTCTTATATCTCGAATGTACAAATCAACCATCTCTTCCATATCCAATATTCAATCACAATGAATCACCTACTATCCCAAGTCAAATCTCAAGTAAAGCCTAACATCCTACAGGTATATATATATATATATATATATATATATATATATATATATATATATATATATATATATATATATATGCAGAAATAAATATGATGGGGGCAATACACATATATTAGCGTCCCATTCCACCAATATTGGTGTAAGGGTATATATAACAACGGCTAAATCCCCTGTTATATATACAAAAAAGTGTTAAAGAAATATCATGAAAACAGTGTGCCAAGCATCGACACAGAAATCCTCGTATATCGGGCTCCGTCAGTCCGGATCGGCCCACGGGGTCCGTCTGCGGTGTCGGCCCTCGGCCCCGACAGTACAGATCATCCCGCATCTATCTCTCGACTCTGGCCAGTATCCTCCGGACAACTGCCAGGTCCAATCAATCACCGGTAGGTACTCGCCCGCCTCCAGGCTCAATCGGCAAACCCATCGATCTTCTTGCCGAGGGGAACCATACAGGGCCCCACCATGTACTCTCATACGTCAACCACACCTCGTATGGAGTATATAATCAGCACCGATAAAACTCATGGGGGACGCTCAAATATCATATCAAGGAAACCGGGTTGTTCCATGTATGCATAATTTCATGAACTCCCGCGGTTCCCAAATCCCGAAAACATCATATAAAATCCATATAAACAATGCGCAAATCCAGGAATAAATGTATGCGATATATCTGAATGCCAGCAGGTAAACAAAAGTATATAGCTGAACCAGATGTATACGAAATCAAGATAAGGTACAGCTAAGTAACATCAGTAAATGTAAATATGCGACAGCAACTGAATATGTGTCTAACATACAGGTGTAGCAATGTATAGGTATCTACCTATAAGAACTGATGTCATATACCCCCCTGGTATAAGAAGAACATGAGTAAGATATCCCCCGATATAAGTAAAATATCTAAAAGGTATACCTGTAGCTGTATCGCAAGGTGTAAATGTACCTATCACTAAAGGTATGATACACTATAGGTATACCGGTAACTAGATGTCATGTATGGTAAGCAATAGTAGCTAAAAGGGATAGTGTGTGACATGGCAATTATTGACGGTGTGTGTGTAGCATACCATCCGTGCTCGTGCAACATGAACCGTCAATAATGTGTGCAGTGTCCTACGGCTGCTAGTCACAGAATAACGATATCTAAGGAAATACAGTAAAGGCGCAATTCTACAATGACGTAGAATTGCGACAGGTAATTGAATCCTAGCCCAGACGCATAACGCAATGCGGGCGATTCCCCTGTAGATGTTAAATCTACTCACCTACACTCCACGCTGGGTGAATCCTATCATCTGCTCCCCCTGTAGCCGTGTCCGTAGTCCCTGCCTGCAAACCTGCAAATAAGGCATGGAAATCACATATAAGCCAAATATTCCGCGAAACGCGATATCGAAGCAAAACGGGAAACTCGCGTCGCGAATTAAACGCGCGTGTGCATGATACGCCGAATCGTGTGTGTACGCGTCTAAAACCATCGCGACACGCCGCGATACGCTGGATCACAGAACCCACTCATGTAACGCGCGTATCGCGCAAACACAACGGACACCAAAAACGATATATAGTCCCAGATTTTCCTACAGGTACAATATCACAAAACTAGACATGCCAAAGACCTAGAAAACACTGCAGAGAACCCTACTCAAAACCCCAACACCCCAGCCCCCTTTTAGGCCGCAATTTGCGGCCAATATGGAGAAATTGGCGGCCAGGTTAGGGAGGGGTGGGTTCGTACTCCTGTGGTGTGATCTAAACCTAGGTATCATGTCCCAGTTTCCTCAATTTCACTCTGTAAGGTCCGGGTCCATAGCAGATTGCAAAAGTCACAAATATCGCTTAAAAACGACAATTTTGCACAAAACACAAACCCTATGGTATTTTAGTGTAATCTGGGGTATTCTCAGTTAAAGTGACCCTAACAACACTTAAACAAGTAGGGTTTACCAACACAATCACCACATAAACAAAGTTCCATACAAATCACCCTAATTAGCACTAAACTAGCTAATTTAACACTAATCGAAGCTAATCGAAGCACAACTAAGCAACTAGGGAAAAGGGTTCAGAAAATATACCCTGTCGAACCCTATTAAGCAGGAGATGAAGTGCGTGAGGGGTTGCTACTGCATGCTGGGGCTCCTGCTGCTACAAGTGCTGCTACTGCTGCTTGCTTCTATAGCTGTTGCTGATGCTAGTGCTGCTGTTGTTTCTGTTGTTGTTGTTATCTCTGGTGCTGCTGCTGCCACTGCTGATGCTACTTTCCTCTTCTGTTGCTGCTGCTGATCTTGTTGTTATTGTTGTAGTTGTCTCTGCTGCTGCTTGCTAATGCTGATGGTGCTGCTCTTGCTGCTGCTGCTGAAGATGATGATGATTGCTGTTGCTGCTGAAGCTTCTTCTGCTGCTGGAGCTGCTTGTGAGTGAGTGTGTGTGTGTTTGTGTGAGAGTGAGAGAATGAGAGTGAGAGAAATGAGAGTAACACTAACCCCTCCCTCTATTTCTCTTGCCTCATTAATGAGGCATGGTTCACACCATGCTCCCCATGCCCTCTCTCACACACAAGTCAACACTCCAACAAATATTAAAACCCTATCTAAATTGATTTTCATTTTAAAACCATTATGAATAAATACAACCATAACACTTAAACAAACTATAAACTAGATTAGGGAGAAATGGTTAGTTAACCATGTTGCTAATCATGGTTTAACCCCAAAAACAACCCTAGTTTACATGCACAAGTGTGTGTGCGCCTAACAAAATTCTAATAAAATACACATTAAATAAGATAAAATATTTAAAACTTAATTTGGTAAACTTTTTATAAAAAAACCATATATTAAAATATAATTAGCTACAAAACACAATCTAAGGTGTTACAATCTCCCCCCCTTAAAAGAAATTCGTCCCCGAATTTTAAAAAAAAATATACCCATACGCGTTCCTTCAAAGAGAAGATTAAAATCCTCAAATCTCGCTCGCAGCCTCCCAAGTGACTATCTCATTATACGGCTACGCCCAAGAAAACCCTTCATAGATGGCAAGACCCTTGACCGATGTCCCTCCACCTGCCGAGCCGTTAACACACATGGCTGCTGGTGAACGAAAGATCGCGTCCAGCTAAATGGTCTGGTGCCAAATCATGTGAGAAAGGTCATGAAGGTAGTTGTATAGTATCATCACAAGGAATATGGGGTGAAAAGCTAATAATCTGGGCGGAAGAGCCAAATTAAAGGCAACGAAACTAACTCGCTTATAGGATCTTAAAAGGACCTAAATCCTGGGACAAACTTCCCAAAATCCAACACAGTCATTCATCGGAAAGTCCATAGGAATACATGATCTGTCCCTGCGAGCTCGAGTCTATGACCAACATGGTCGGCATAAGTCCTCAGTTCGCAATGGACAATTCCCATCCTGACCTGAACACAACTGGACCATCTCCGAAGCTCTAGACATAGCTGGGGTCCAAAGTCCTACTTACGCGGAGTCAGAAGAACAACAGACTGGTGATCGACACGACCTAACCCCTAAGCCTAAGGGTGGCCAATTGGAGTGTCTCCTAATAACAGCTATCGAAGGAGAACCCTAGCGATGGCGAGTGACGATCCCCAACTGCTGACAACAACCAAACAAATACACAACTTTAACAAAACAACTGAGCACATTGAGTATAACCGGATGACAAGAATCCGAATGGAGTCACACCCTGATTAAACTTGGGTAGAAACCATAACGGAATTCATGGAGATCTGCTCCCATCCCTGCTTCGGAACGGTAAAATATTGCAACTCTCCAGCCGGCCTCAGGTGCTCGACCCAAGCACACAACAAGACAGACACTTGAAATGAAACCTAAAACTTCTCTCTACATCCCTATCCACCCGTAACTATCTCACAAGTCACGTCACTGTTGGCGGAACTTGAATGCAAACAGAGAGTTGACTAATGTGCCTGTTTTAGGATTATACGTCTCTACCCGATGAAACCAGGTACACAACGCGTCCCTAACTTAGCACATCACCGTCACAAACCAAGGTCTCCGAATCATTACCCAGCCGAGTATGCTCAAGTATCGCTGACGAATGAGCTTCGGCGGGCAGTGTCTCGCGAAAACGATTTAAGGAAAGTGGTCGGGCGCGGACATGAGCAAGCTGTCCCTTCCGTAGAGACGAACTTAAGCTATACTCAACGATCACACAAGAACTGTAAATCTACAGAAGATCATCACAACAATCAAAACCCGCTGCAGGAAGATGTACATTAAGCTCTAGTGGTCCGTGGAAAATCTGACACGACTCTCAACCAGGTAGTGTCTCCAAATTTCCAACGCAAAACCACCGTGGCCATCTCCAGATCATGAGTGGAATATCCTTCTCGTACTTCCTCCAAATGTAGGGAAGCAAAAGCGATGACTCTGTAGTGTCACCTCAGTACACAATCGAGCCCACTCAAGAAACACTACAGTTAGACAACAAGGTCGCCCGAACCAAAAGCAAAGAAAGACTGATGCAGTTGCTAACAGAATCTTCAACTGCCGAAAACTCCGTACACATGCCTCAGTCCCAAGAAAAGAACCCTCCTTTCTGGTCAATTCAGTCGACGGTGCAGCACTACTCTAGCCATTCTGCATGAAACGGCGGTAAAAACCTGCTAAGCCCAACAATCTGCGGACCTCCGTCCTGCACACAAGTCTGGGCCTAAGCTGTACGGCCACGATCTCCCTCGGAACCATACAAAACCGTATCCCGTGACTACAAGACCTGGGAGTCCACACAAACAAGCCTGAAGAAACACTCTGAGAATTTAGCAACTGCTGGTGCTCTCCCAGTAACTGCATAACAAATCCTCACGTGCTGCTCCTGTTCCTCAAGACACATTAAGTAGACCAGAGTGTCGTAAATAACACAACAAAACTGGTCGAGGAACGGCCTGCAGAAATCTGGTTCATCATATCTACGAATGCTGCTAGGGCATCAGGGAATCCAACGACTCACCGATACACACAAAGCCCGTAGCACGCATAAGGCAGTCTTCGGGATGCCATCATCCCGAATCCGCGATAATGATGACCTGATCCCAAACACACTTAGAAAATGTCTCGCACTCTGGAGCTGATCGAAGAAATCGTCACGGCGAGGTGAAGGATACCTATCCGCACCGTAAGCCGGTTCAATTGACGATCCGTCGATACACAACCCCAAACTGCCGTCTTCATCCTCGACAAACAGAAATAGGAGCTTCCAAAAGCGAAACACTCAGACGCACAAAACTCCCCAAACAAAAACTCTGCAGCTGATCCTTTAGCTCCCAAGTTTCGCCGGCTCATCCGGAACAACGTCGGAAAAACTCTTGCACGAAAGGAACCCGGTCCAACAATCCCATTGTGGCTCCGGTATCACGAATGAACGCCAAGAATCCACGACATCTCCTCAGTAGCCGACTAGCGAAAAAGGCTGAATTCAAGCTGTGAGAGGCGGCACAACTATCCACCTGCACAACAAGAACTGACTTGCCGGGAAAACAAACCTGACTGTTTCCTCACGGTAGTCCACAGACGCCTAGCACGTAATTAACCAATCCGTGCCCAGGAGAACGTCAAATCCAACATCTCTTGAAGGATCGAAACGACGGACGAATCTCTATCTCCTATCCGATTGGCACAAATTGAAATACGTGTCGCGCAACAAAAGAATCGCTGACAGAAGTTAACACCACTACGACTAATCTACCCAACCATGGTACAAGCAAGAAAACAACGAATACCTGAAAAGAACGTATAAATCAAGGGTACCTGAAAACTCTACATTGGACGTCTACGCGTCCCGATGAGTAGAAGCAAACTCCTGTGTCTGCCCTCTACTCGCAGCTGGATGAACTCCTCTGGTAGACTGAGCCCTCTGAGCGAATCTCCCACGTCCATGGCCTCTCTGAATACGACTCTAACGAGGTGCTAAGGAACAATCCCTGACGAAGTGCTGAAGGCTTCCGCATCGAAAACATCCATGCGCTGACTGCTGACCATCCTGGGAATGAGAGCTGAACGACTGTCCTCGTCCTAAGCCTCTGCTACTCCCGCGACGGCCACGAAATCTGTCTCGATGACCAAACCTCTGTCTCTGGGCTGGTACGCTGGTGCGAGTCCTCCACTGTCCTGGAACTCTCTGAGCCTCCGAAATATGCGCCTCGTCAACTGGAGCCGCAACCACTGGTGCTATGTAAGTGACGGACTGCTGCACGCTGATCGTAAGGGACAGCTGAGTAACATGGGTGACAACCTCCTGTCGTAGCTCCCGAACGACATCAACCAAAGAACTCATTGTCTGGTGGAACTCCTGCATCTCTACTAAAAGTCTATCCATGGTATAGGTCGTAGACTGATCCGTCTGCACCTGTGCAACTAGAGTGCCATCCTGGTCAGTACTCGTCTCACCCGAGCCAACCCTGACCTCGGCCCTCGCTGCATCTCTCTGAGTCCCCATAGTCATCGGCGGCAAGGCTATAAATAGATATAAGATCCGATGAGAATAAGGAAATCGAATCTTAAGGATAGGAATCATCAAGGAAGGAATTTCAAGCAAATTGTACTTAGGTCACTTAATGCAAACTACCGCGCTGTGGGTATGCTGCAGACATACACACACTACGTTACTCTGCTTAAGCTACCTACTGCATCATACTAAGGTCATCCTACACTCCGAAAGGTAAAATCTAATGCTCTGATACCAACTTTGTCACGACCCAAAATTGGCCCGTGACGGCCCTAATACTACGCAACGCCTAAAGACGTAGCGCATTAAAAGAAAGCCAAAACCCAGAAATCTAAACCATAAAAATACGGAAAAGATAATATAAGTTTCTGAAACATTTGAAAATCACAATCCAAATTCTTTAAAAGTCATACTTTCTTTCTTTAAAATTTGGCAACACCCCCTTTTTGTAAAAGCTAGCCAAGAAGAATACAATACAAGTATACGACGCCGTAGCGAAGAAATATAACAATAGAGAGAAAGCTGTATATAAAAGACGACAAATCCACAATAATATACAGTAACGTCCTCACCAAATCTCTAAGTCAACAATACAATAGTAGATGGAGAGTACAAATACAATGAAGGTACAAAAGGAAATACAGATAATCATCTAACCCACCTAAGCAAAACGGTACTGTGAGCTGATGCGGTATCTGTAGCAAAAGATGGTAGCTGGATAGCTGAATAGAGGAATAGCCTGCCTCGACTACTCCGGGGAACAACCTGAAACACCTGTGGCACAACGGGGGTGAGTTGCCAACTCGTGAATAGTATAAAACATATGCAGGTAATCGCAGGAATGCACGTACAGCATGAATCTAAGATATGCGATTACAGTAATAATATGTCATGCAAATGCTGAAATAAGTAAAGTACACTAGCAGTACAATCAATATGCAATAACTATGCACTAAGGATATGAGAAGGTAGGTATGGGTGAGGTATAGGGGGAATATGTCATATCCCATGGAAACCTGACATCGTGGTAGGATCACAATCCATCAAGACACTCACATCCCAAATTGTCAAATCAGCCCCCTAAACTGGGCTCTCACATCACATAGATCTCACATCACCTCAAAGTACAATATCGAATAGCTCTCTTATATCTCGAATGTACAAATCAACCATCTCTTCCATATCCAATATTCAATCACAATGAATCACCTACTATCCCAAGTCAAATCTCAAGTAAATCCTAACATCCTACAGGTATATATATATATATATATGCAGAAATAAATATGATGGGGGCAATACACATATATTAGCGTCCCATTCCACTAATATTGGTATAAGGGTATATATAACAACGGCTAAATCCCCTGTTATATATACAAAAAAGTGTTAAAGAAATATCATGAAAACAGTGTGCCAAGTATCGACACAGAAATCCTCGTATATCGGGCTCCGTCAGTCCGGATCGGCCCACGGGGTCCGTCTGCGGTGTCGGCCCTCGGCCCCGACAGTACAGATCATCCCGTATCTATCTCTCGACTCTGGCCAGTATCCTCCGGACAACTGCCAGGTCCAATCAATCACCGTAGGTACTCGCCCGCCTCCAGGCTCAATCGGCAAACCCATCGATCTTCTTGCCGAGGGGAACCATACCGGGCCCCACCATGTACTCTCATACGGCAACCACACCTCGTATGGAGTATATAATCAGCACCGATAAAACTCATGGGGGACGCTCAAATATCATATCAAGGAAACCGGGTTGTTCCATGTATGCATAATTTCATGAACTCCCGCGGTTCCCAAATCCCGAAAACATCATATAAAATCCAGATAAACAATGCGCAAATCCAGGAATAAATGTATGCGATATATCTGAATGCGAGCAGGTAAACAAAAGTATATAGCTGAACCAGATGTATGCGAAATCAAGATAAGGTACAGCTAAGTAACATCAGTAAATGTAAATATGCGACAGCAACTGAATATGTGTCTAACATACAGGTGTAGCAATGTATAGGTATCTACCTATAAGAACTGATGTCATATACCCCCCTGGTATAAGAAGAACATGAGTAAGATATCCCCCGGTATAAGTAAAATATCTAAAAGGTATACCTGTAGCTGTATCGCAAGGTGTAAATGTACCTATCACTAAAGGTATGATACACTATAGGTATACCGGTAACTAGATGTCATGTATGGTAAGCAATA
Source organism: Agapanthus africanus (assembly GCA_030015575.1). NCBI lineage: Eukaryota > Viridiplantae > Streptophyta > Magnoliopsida > Asparagales > Amaryllidaceae > Agapanthus > Agapanthus africanus. The sequence continues at coordinate 46,402,273 of JASDDO010000006.1, forward strand.
GTAGCTAAAAGGGGTAGTGTGTGACATGGCAATTATTGACGGTGTGTGTGTAGCATACCATCCGTGCTCGTGCAACATGAACCGTCAATAATGTGTGCAGTGTCCTACGGCTGCTAGTCACAGAATAACGATATCTAAGGAAATACAGTAAAGGCGCAATTCTACAATGACGTAGAATTGCGACAGGTAATTGAATCCTAGCCCAGACGCATAACGCCATGCGGGCGATTCCCCTGTAGATGTTAAATCTACTCACCTACACTCCATGCTGGGTGAATCCTATCATCTGCTCCCCCTGTAGCCGTGTCCGTAGTCTCTGCCTACAAACCTGCAAATAAGGCATGGAAATCACATATAAGCCAAATATTCCGCGAAACGCGATATCGAAGCAAAACGGGAAACTCGCGTCGCGAATTAAACGCGCGTGTGCACGATACGCCGAATCGTGTGTGTACGCGTCTAAAACCATCGCGACACGCCGCGATACGCTGGATCACAGAACCCACTCACGTATCGCGCGTATCGCGCAAACACAATGGACACCAAAAACGATATATAGTCCCAGATTTTCCTACAGGTACAATATCACAAAACTAGACATGCCAAAGACCTAGAAAACACTGCAGAGAACCCTACTCAAAACCCCAACACCCCAGCCCCCTTTTGGGCCGCAATTTGCGGCCAATATGGAGAAATTGGCGGCCAGGTTAGGGAGGGGTGGGTTCGTACTCCTGTGGTGTGATCTAAACCTAGGTATCATGTCCCAGTTTCCTCAATTTCACTCTGTAAGGTCCGGGTCCATAGCAGATTGCAAAAGTCACAAATATCGCTTAAAAACGACAATTTTGCACAAAACGCAAACCCTATGGTATTTTAGTGTAATCTGGGGTATTCTCAGTTAAAGTGACCCTAACAACACTTAAACAAGTAGGGTTTACCAACACAATCACCACATAAACAAAGTTCCATACAAATCACCCTAATTAGCACTAAACTAGCTAATTTAACACTAATCGAAGCTAATCGAAGCACAACTAAGCAACTAGGGAAAAGGGTTCAGAAAATATACCCTGTCGAACCATATTAAGCAGGAGATGAAGTGCGTGAGGGGTTGCTACTGCATGCTGGGGCTCCTGCTGCTACAAGTGCTGCTACTGCTGCTTGCTTTTATAGCTGTTGCTGATGCTAGTGCTGCTGTTGTTTCTGTTGTTGTTGTTATCTCTGGTGCTACTGCTGCCACTGCTGATGCTACTTTCCTCTTCTGTTGCTGCTGCTGATCTTGTTGTTATTGTTGTAGTTGTCTCTGCTGCTGCTTGCTAATGCTGATGGTGCTGCTCTTGCTGCTGCTGCCGAAGATGATGATGATTGCTGCTGCTGCTGAAGCTTCTTCTGCTGCTGGAGCTGCTTGTGAGTGAGTGTGTGTGTGTTTGTGTGAGAGTGAGAGAATGAGAGTGAGAGAAATGAGAGTAACACTAACCCCTCCCTCTATTTCTCTTGCCTCATTAATGAGGCATGGTTCACACCATGCTCCCCATGCCCTCTCTCTCACACAAGTCAACACTCCAACAAATATTAAAACCCTATCCAAATTGATTTTCATTTTAAAACCATTATGAATAAATACAACCATAACACTTAAACAAACTATAAACTAGATTAGGGAGAAATGGTTAGTTAACCATGTTGCTAATCATGGTTTAACCCCAAAAACAACCCTAGTTTATATGCACAAGTGTGTGTGCGCCTAACAAAATTCTAATAAAATACACATTAAATAAGATAAAATATTTAAAACTTAATTTGGTAAACTTTTTATAAAAAAAACCATATATTAAAATATAATTAGCTACAAAACACAATCTAAGGTGTTACAACTACCCTAATACAATCGCATCATATGCAGCAGATTAGCAGTAAGTAGCTACCACACACTATGCCTTGACGAAAGCCAACAAACGTAGCACGAATACTAAGTAGTACTTATCTGAAATGACGGAGGGCTACGCAGGTTTTTAAGAAAACCATGAGCGTAATGAACTTGATATCATTGTAGAATCGAGTGAATTTTAAAAAGGAGTGTTTTTGAGGCTTTTACTAGTTTTGCTAAAGAGGTCACTCCCGGTGAAGGGATCTCGGCTCTTTCCTTATCGAATAAGGTACATGATATTTCATAAATACCACTATGCAAAGCAAGAACTACAGAAGCAATCAAAAACAAAACCGAGTGTTGTAGCATCTGCTAGCTTTTGCTAAAGAGGTCACTCCCGGTGAAGGGATCTCGGCTCTTTCCTTATCGAATAAGGTGCTGGATATTCTACAAGGAATACCTCCATGCAAAGCAAAAAACTAGAGCTACCCTTTTTGAAAATTTGATTCTACATTTTAAGTTTCTTTTCTTTCATTAATCTCATTAATGAAGTCCTATCATTTATGCTTCCTAAGCATCATAGAAAATGAAAAGAAAATGAAACGTACGCTTATGCCATCCGCATTCGCCACAGTATCCCGTTATGCGCCGTTAGGTTACTTAACTAACGGCATAGCGGGACGGGACTAGCGCGGGTGCAAAACATAAGAACGTCTATTATATATCTCATATATAATATATATCCATTCATCTCAGAATCCACAGGGATCACATCACAGAGCAGCAGAAGTTAATATATGAAATATTGGGTATATTAGGAGGTCCGTGTTTTATTTTGAGCCTGTATAGAACACGGATTCCACGGTCGTGATGAATATCCAAACCCACATCCCTAGACCCCCTACGAGAGTGGCAAGCAACCCTACCAATTCTAGAGTTAGGAGACCCGGTCTCGACTCCTCGAGATGGTCTCCCACTAGACTCTAGAACCCGGTTACTCATGCCCCCCACCTTGGGTGTATCCTAATGCGGAAAAGTAAATAATATACAACAATGGTGACATCATTCTCAACCCGGAAGTGCCCTAATAAAAGAATATTTCATACAATGAATTTTACATGAATGAAAATAAAAACTCTCATCTCACATAAAACCCCCAGCTATTCAAAATACGACGATCCAATATAACATATCACAGCAACACATAACATCACATGTCATCATCGTAAATAAATATGTGTATCCCAATTGTCTTTGACATATAGCAACGAAATCGGCGATACTCCACATATTACACTTACGGTCGCAGAAAAGAAAATGTCAAACTACAACATTTGGAATCCACAATCACCTTAGACATCATAAAACCGAAACATCACATATTTCGGATTTCATGCCTAACTATATGAATTCCACATATTGTATCACATTCCAGAAAAAGCTAAACGACGTTAAGCATTCCGATCGAATCAACAAACACCCAAAATTTCCCAAAAAGCTCAACACTTGAGCGTAGTTTAAAAATACTCAGTACATGCCACAGCTCCTATGAACCAGCCGTAGAAGGGTCAACCAATGCCTCACATGTGGCACCACTGAACTACCATAAACCCTAGGGTTTAGTGGCGGTTCTGACGGTCACGTAATCGAGTTAAGGTTTCGTTCTTCTAGAGAGTCCACAGTATCGCTTGCATGATTTTCTGAAAGTTTTAAACTAAGGAAAAATCCAACACTTGGAAAATTTCCCGGTAAGGGTTAAAGTGGGTATTTGATATCCGTTTGAACTTTTTAACACCATCTAATTAAACCGAAAAACTGTTAGAATAATGACTACGAAACACTCCGAGTTTCCTTTGCAGAAAATTAACATCACATGCAAATTTAGCAAAAACAAACAACACCTGAAACACCAAAACCCAGAGACTGGAACACAGTGAAAATTTCAACCCAAAATGCCAAACTGGGGCCGAGGAGGCCGGATTTTTTAGCAAAGTGGCCGGCCATTTTCCAAGCTCTTGGACTAAAATTTGTGCTGTGTTCATGTTGAATCTCACACAACATTCTGCAGTTGTTTAAAAAAAAATTAGAGCATGGTTTAAAATCAACAGAAACTAGGTAATCTTGTTTCAAGTTTCGGAGTTGTTTCGGTTACGTAATCCTATACAATCTGTATAATTCTCTAGCTAGGCTCTGATACCACTGTAGGGTTCTTATGTAAGACAGCAAGGTTTCGGAAGGCATCGTCCATGCCATTTTAGAAGTTTTGTCATGCTAAAGAACTCTAACCTAGGATGTTTAACTAGAGAATCATACGAAACATATTGTAAACTACTTTACAACTAAGTGATTAGGGATTACAACCTTTGTAGTCCGGTCCTTCACTTCTTTAGCTCCTTGTAGTAGTCCCTTCGCTCCAAGTTGCGATCTTGCAGACTCTCGAACGGCTCCACAAGAAGAAAGATGCATGCTTGCTTGAAGTCTTCCAAGCCGAAGATGATCTACATCGAGGAGTTACAAACCCAAGCTATCCTCTTCACTAATGTGGGATTAGTGAAGCTAACACCCTGTATTAAAGTGCTAATCTAGTAGATGATGATGAAGTAGGATTTTTGCTCACTTTAGAATTACTTTTCTCACTTGTTTTAAGCTTCTCTCAAAACCTAGAGAGCTCTCTTGAGCTTTAAGGAAGAAGAAGCAAATAATAGATGTAAGAGAGAATGGCAACCATGGGTGAGAAAATATCTAATATATCTCATGTAGAGACTTAACCATGAGTTTAGATAATGGTTAGGTTAACAAATATCTAGTATAAGACAAAACTAGTGGACTAAGTCAATGGGTCTCCAAGCTTCATGAAGCTTCATGTCATGTGACAAATTTTCAACAAATAATTGTTTTATTCTAAATAAATAAACCCTTCATTATCATTATCATGGTGTAGGTCTCATACACCCATGTTGCATGTATCATCTGTTGGATATATGTATGCCGTAGAGGCCATTATCTGATAGTGGATGTATTTATACATGTGTGTGTATATATATATATATATATATATATATATATATATTCATTGTACATTCTTGCTCGATATGATAGTATGCTATCAGGTTCTTCTTTATCTGACATGTTGACTTGATCATGCATTTATTCATTTACACATGTTGATAAAGTCCTGAGGATATTTGATTGACCGTTGTGATTATGATGGAGATCATACTAGTGGGATATCTGCAATTTATAAGCATATCCTGAAATGTACCTAGTCGTAGGTGTATCGAGATGGGGCATCGATATACCAGAGTAGACTAGCGTATATGATACTAGACCCATATGATGGGTGATGGATGTTCCCACATCCATTGATTTTTGACATCGAGATCGTATACGGGTGCTCAGTGGTGATTGGGTACACTGGAAGGACTCGTCGAGAACTCCTATATGGTATTATATGTATCGTCGGATAGCAGTTCTAAGGTGACACTGGTACATGTTGGTCTGTAGACCTGAGATCGTCATAGATTCTTGTGTGTTCTCCCACTGTACTTTGATTACCACCCTACCACGGCTCTACCGAGTCGTGAAAACATGTGGCTTTTGGGTACAGTCCCGAGACACACGAAGACGATAAGCGATGGGAGGGGTTTTGTCTCTCCCAGTATTGGGAGTTCATGTTGTGCTGTGCACGATTGGCTATATCAGTAAGTCCGTGGCCAGGGCTGTTGAGATTTACTGATAAGTGTTATCAGTAGTTTCTCGATCTGTTATAGACCATTCATCGGCATGACTTATTGAGTTATTGGGGTCGACGTTACCATCCCTAGACTCGATATGCAGCATATCTGACGAAGAGACCGGACTGTACGGTAGTGTTGTCGGTTAGCTCGACGGGAGTTGTGACAGGTTCGCTTGTTTTCTTCGGATCGCTCAATACCCGGGTGGCCATTATGTATAGCTGACCTCATGCGGATTGGGGGTGCTTGATATGATCATCACCCACTGCCGGCATATTGACAAGTCTTAGAGTCCCACAATGGAGTTACCTAGTCCAGGCGAAACGATGTGGTGTGCATATGAGATATGCGCGGGGACCCGATTAAATGCGCGTATATTAATTGGGCGGTTTGCTATTGGTCAGGTCGTATGAGATATGACCGGTTTGCTAAATCAAGTGTTGATTTAACATTGTCCATTAGCATTTTCACTTTAAACCCTTTTGTCTTTTGGTGTATGCATGCATGTATGCACATGTTAACATTGATGCACATTTGGATGTGCATGCACGCGTACATGCATACTCTTTTGTATCATGGTTGATGATACCTTAGATGGTGGCAATATATGACTCACTTGCTAGTAAATATTTAGATATTTATTTTTGTGATAAATGGAATTGGATAATTACTCATGGTTGATTATTTTATTATTCCACTAACCTTTGTGTTAACCATGAGTTATTTTCCATGGCCATTTTTGATCCAAAGAGAAATATCTAGATATTTATAAACTAGAGTTAAGAATGAGAACAAGAAAATATATATATTTTCTTTTCTCATTTTTATCTCAATCTTTATCATTTTCTCTTAAGCTCTCATTTGTCATCATCTTCTTCCTCCTCTCTCTTGCTCTCTAGCTTTCATTAGTGAGAAAGATAGTGATCAAGTTAGGGTTTTGAAGTGAGAAAACAAACCACATCATCATTCTACACTACTCTTGCCCATTAGTTTAGAGTGTTGGATTCAACTTCTTCTCTTGATCAAGTGGAGCTTTGAGCTTGGAGAACTCCTGGTGGAATATCGGGGACTTGGAAGATTTCAAGCAAACTTCTTTCAACCCTCAAGTGGCCAAGGAGTCTAGAGAAGGGAGCTACAAAGGTTGTATTCTCTAAACCTAGCTTTTACTACTTGTGGATTATGTTAATGTTTTTTGTTACTCTAGCTTTTCTAGTTTGATCCTTAGGATAGTTTCTTTAGCACCCTATAAAATCTTAATATGACATATGTGATGCTACCAAACCCTAATAGTAGTGCTGGAGAAATCCCTTCATGGTATCAGAGCCTAACTAGAAACCTCGACGATGTTACGATAATCCGAAACCGAAAAACTCCACAAAATACGATTTTAGAAAACCCATGAAAATGCTCTTTGGAAATTTTTTAAAAAGTGTTCAAAAACCTTTTTTTAGCAACTGCAGAGTGGCATTTAGGATATTATAAGAACACTGGTGAAATGCGAAGGGGGGGCTCAGAAAAAACCGGCGACCTGGCCTAAAATTCCGGCGACGCCGACCCCTTCTGCTCCACTGCTCCTCGTATTGCACCTGTGATCTTTTATTCATGATTTGGGTTTTCTGATATTGTTTTGAAGTCCAAATTTGCATGTGATGTTAGTTTGGAAATGGGCTCTTTGCGGAGTATTTCGTATTCGTATTTTTATAGCATTGTATTGGTAACTTTGGCGACGTTAAACAGATCGAACGAATTATCAAACACTCGTATTTTTCTAGGTTGAACGTACCCAATATATAATGCAGGCATTCCTATAGACCCTCTAGAAGAATGAAACCCTAACTCGAGATGTGACCACCAAACTGTGACTAAACCTTAGGGTTTACCGTAGTTAGTGGCGCCACAAATGAGACTTGGGTCTGCCCTTTTACGGCTGGTCCATTAAATATTGTGGCATAGATTTTGGGTATTGTTTAACGGTGCTCAAGTGTTGAGGTTGCTGGGGAATGCGGGTATTCGTTGATTCGATCGAAGGGTTTAACATCACCTAGTAATATGTGATACTTGATTCTGCGACCGTAAGAGTAGTATGCGTATCGCCGGTTTCGTTGCTATATGTCAATGGCAATTAGGGTACGCATACTTGCTTACGTTGATGACATGTGATGTTATGCGTTGCTGTGCTGTGATGTGTATGATTGTCGTGATTGAATAGCCGGGGGGGTTTATGTGAGACGATAGTTTTTTCTTTCCATTCATGTAAAATTTATTTGTAATGTAATATTCTTTTATTTGGGGCACTTCCGGGTTATAGATGATGTCACCATTGATGTATATTATTTACTTTTCCGCATTAGGATAGACCCAAGGTGGAGAGCACAGGTGACCAGGTTCTAGAGTCTAGTGGGAGACCATATCGAGGAGTCGGGACCGGGTCTCCTAACTCTAGAATTGGTATGGTCGCTTGCTGCTCTCGTAGGGGTCTAGGGTGTGGGATTGGCTATTCATCACGACCATGGAATCCGTATTTTCTATCGTTGGCTAAATACTAAATACGGACATCCTAGTATATCCTATATGATCATATCTGTGTTTCTGCTACCTATATTCTGTGATGTGATCACTTAATATATCTGAGACAAATGCTATATTATATATGAGATATATAATAGACGTTGCTTATGTTTTACACCCGCGCTAGTCCCGTCCTGGTATGCCGTTAGTTAAGTAACCTAACGGTGCATAACGGAACATTGTGGCGAATGTGGATGGCATAAGCGTACGTTGTATTTTCATTTCTTTTCTGTGATGGCTTAAGGACTTAAATGATGGGACCACATTAATATGATTAATGTAAAGAAAATAAACCTAAAAAGATGTTGTAGAATCAGATTTGAAAACCACTCGGCCTTTTACGAAAAAGCTACATTTCAAACTTGCGGAGCTTAAGCTACACCTTTTGAAAACCATTTGATTCTACGACGATATCAAGTTCAAAGCGTTAAGAGTTTTCTTAAAAACCATCCGCAACCCTCCATCATTTTAGAAAGTAGAGTACTTAGTATTCGTGCTACGTTTGTTGACCTTAGCCGAGGCGTAGTGTACGGTAGCTAAGTGATGTCTTCCTACAATGCATATGATGCAGATTAATTGGGAAGGGCATGTGACTTTGTTGACCTTAGCCAAGGGTCATGTGAACGGGTCTAATTAATCAAGAAATGACGGGTTGAACTTGACTAGTGCTTGTGATTTGTTGACCATAGCCAAGGTCATGATTGCTAGGGGTACAAACCACATCGGGAGTTTCAAGAGTTGAAATTTGCAATGAGATTGCATACCTTCCATATGATGGTTGGATCCCGATCCTACTGTGGGCAATAGTTGCTCCCAGGAGAGTTTTGCAATTTACAATTAGCTAACCTATTAGGTTTCTAGAAAGGCGTTAACGGGGCTACGCCTCTGGGAAGATGAGGTTTATATTAATTAGGTCCGTGCGAAAGCACGGGGAGCCTCCCACAAGTACCGACACTAGCCTGGCTGAACGGTTAGCGAAGTTGTAGACTATAATTAATCCTGGCTAGTTTTCGTTTTAGGTTTGAAAGAAAAACTTGATTAAAGCAATGGGAGACATCGATTAGATAAGATAATAACCAATCTGATCTTTGTAAGAGCTTTCGCTGAGTGTATTCTTTTCTTTCTCTCTTAATGGAAGATACCAATGACAGGACTCAAGCTTCTACTAGATAAAAATAAACCGAATGGGACCGATTATAAGGACTCGCTGAGGAATCTTAAACATTGCCTTGACTTATGATAAGGTATCTTATGTCCTCACGGCTCCAGCCCCGCCCGTCCCTGGTCCTAAATCCTCAGTTGCGGATATTGAAGTCCGCAAGACATGGGACGCTGACTGTGCCACGGCCAAGTACCTCGCGCTTGCATCGATGGATAACACACATCAGAAGTAGCACGAAAATATGGAGGTACAAGCCATATTTCTCCATACAAAGAAGTTGTATGGAGAGCAATCTCGCGCATTACGATACGAAGCATCCAGAAAGCCGTTTCAGATGCGGATGGCCCCTGGCACACCATGTTGCGCCACGGCAGCGCCCCGGCCGTCTGTCCGAGGCCAAAATGCGGAATCAAAATTTTTTCTTAACTTTAAACTGGCGCTACCGCGGACAATAAACCCGGATCGTAACCATAAACCTAATGCTAGCTATCAAGAGAAGGGTAGAGAAGTATACCGAGCGATCCGTGTCCTTCGGTCTTCTCGTCGTCGTCCCGATCTCCCGCGGTATCACTGTTCGTCATCTTCTCGTTGGAAAGGGCACCACGTAGCCGATATCTTTTACGGGCTCCCACCTCTGGACCGAGGCAACTCGGGCGCGAAGTTGGCTAGCCGACGCGTCCAAGGATACTGTAGGTTTAGTGTAGAATGGTTGTGTCATTTGGGGTAGTGAAGTTGCCATTGGAGATGGAGGAATGAGGCTAAGGAAAAAATGGTGCTTTCATTTTTTCCAAACAAGAAAAATGAGATGAAGAAATATGTGCCACCACAAAAATGAATCTCTCATCTCCCTCCCTCAAAGTGGCCGGCCCCTATTAGAGAAAGGGTGGAGGAAATGAAAAATATACAAAACCATGAAGGGAGGTGATGGTAGTAAAAGCAATGGGTGACCACACCCCCAAGCAATGATAACAAGGTCAAATCTAATTCAAATCAAGTCCTAATCCATTCTAATCACCATAAAGCAAGTCATCATGAAAAAGCAAAGATGCTTATCCTATCATAATGCCACAAAAGCAAGAAACCCCTCCACAACAAGTTATTTGCAAACTTGCAAATAACCCCCTCCACCGGAAAAGTCCGGCCGGGAAAGAACAAAGGAAAACCGGCCGGAACGGAATGCAAACTGGCAACTTCAGAAAACTGATCCCGTAATGAATTACAGGAAAAACCCCGCTACTGCATATACATGCCCGCATTTGTATTCCCACTGAATACAAATGCAAAGAGATAAAATCTACACTGTACTAAACTAGGATCCGGCTTAAACCAAAGACGGCTAGTAATATCCGTTCGATCCTGATCCGTGCAATACCGCACGTATCTGATCGAACCTTGCCATATATCTATACGGCCTCTAGTACAAACCGTCCGATCCTGATCCGTGCAATACCGCACGTATCTGATCGGACCCTGCCATATCTCCATACGGCCTCTACAGCGTTTCGCCCGAAAGCTTGAGTAACTGAAATTGTGGGGGACTCTAAAGACTCGTCAATACTATGGCTGTGGATTTAACCACTAGCACGTCAGAGGTATAAGCCAATACGTGACGGGCCACCAGCTATTGACCAAAAGGGACGTCGATGAGTGAACTCATCCTGACACCCTACTGAGCATGTCAGTGACAATATCCGTACAGACCGGTCCGTTCGTCTATGAGTATCGCATGGCGGGCCTAGGGGGTTGGTAAAAGTCAGACCCCCAAAAGCGGTACAAGTCGTGTCGGAGTGTAGCCCAGAACACCCTGAGATACTACTGGAATACCAACCAGTAAATCTCCTGCCTCGGCCGAGGGCTTTGTGTAATGGCTCTCCTAGAAACAGCGCGACCTCACCCCCAATACTGGGAGAGACGAACCCCTGCAGATCCGCTCACTGCCTCCATGTGGCTCGGGACTGTACCCAACTAAAACCTGTTTGCACGACTCCTTTGAGCCGTGGTAGGATAGTAATCAAAGTACAGTGGGAACTCATACGAGACAAATGACGATCTCAGGTCGATGAACTAACATGTACACATGTCACCAGGGAACTGCTATCTGACGTTAAGTATAAGACCAACTAGCATGTTCCCGGCGAGTTCTGTCCGGTGTACTCATAACCCAATGAGCACCTGTATACATCTTAGGTGAACCAACTGACACCAGTGGCTTGTGAGACCGGCCACCACCCCTCGTCGGGGTCTCGACTATATACACTAGTTTACTCTGGAGAATCGATGCCCTGTCTCGAAACTCCCACGACTAGGGATCTTTTAAGGATGTGCTTACAGACCACCAGCTCTCACGTATATGATCGCCCTCATACTGCTGGCAGTCAAGCAAGAATCCTAGAGGCTCTATCAGCGTGTAATAGCGACCTGTAAGGTCACCTGAAGCAGTACACGATGATAAAGGTAAACCAGATAGCATACTATCATCTCGAGTAAGACTGTCCTACCGGGATAGGTCCTTCCTCAATCATTGCAATCACGTGCCTGTGATCCAATAATTGACTCTGAGGGCACTATCTCCAACAATCTCCCACTTGCACTCAAGGCTAATTATTGCGATGTCGCATACTCACAGCCCGTGTGATACCGAACACCCAACTCCTCTACTAGTCAGTCTCACAAAGCTCGTTTGCGAAACTATGGCATTCGAGGAATAGCCTCAGTGAGTGGATCCACTGTGATGTTTCTTTCTATGTCTCTCTATATCTCAAGTTCGCGGAGAACACCATCTCCCGAAATGAGCAATACCTGTCTTGGAATGTCTGGATGTCTGATGGGACCTAGTTCATAAATGAACTCCAAATCCAAACTTCTTAGACTGTATCGTCAACTGAACTTAATCAGTGTCCTACGCCATGCCTCCCTCAGTATCCGCCTGGACCACCTGTCCAAAATACCGTCCCTCGTCAGAGGGAAAACTATAACTCTGACAGCCACTCTGCCATCCAGGTCACTTTGGAAGCCTGGAATGATAACCGTCTCCTAAAGGAGGCCGTCGATATCATATCCCTAGAACATCCACTTATGTTCTAAAACTGCTTCCGATCGTTTCTCCAGGATTGGATTATTATCAACTTATTGCACCTACTGCAAGAATAACATCTGGTGTGGTACTTGACATCTCATGATTGACTCAATTGCCTAAGCAAGTGATCTGCCAATCATGCGTATCCCTCTCCTCTTTAGTTTGTAAGACACCTTTAGAGAGGGTGACTCCATCACCTGCAGGTACACCACCATGCCAGGAGTCATCCATTCTAAACACTCTTAGAATGCTGTCAAGGTACCCAGATTAGGAAACCACCCAAACCTAGATCTAAAACCATAGATCTAGTAACCAGAATGTCTGATATAATATCCAAGTCCTGTGTGGAGAAACCACTGTGTGACGACCAAAGTATAACCGATCGTAGTATAGGAATTTCATTTCCTACTCTGTGTATGTCATCCAAATACCAGGACATCACACCCTACTACCTCCTTAACAGATCCATCCCCTTATTCTGATGAAGTCAAACCTATGACTATCACATCAGAAATAGATGATCTATCTCCGCTATATCTGTTTTAGTCTATAAATAGACATAAGCCTCTTGCCCACTGTGCTTCCGTTGCTCCCACTAACTACGACAACCCTCTGGCAGAGTCATATAGACGTACACTTTTAAAGCCAGTTTAGAATGACGCTATACTCATCCTCCTGCCGGGTCTCACAGTCTGGAACAACAGCAATGGCAAGTCTGGGTAAACAAGAACCTCCCTGCCACCGTCCTTGAGCATACCGAAGTACCTCTCGGGTGCCTGAGGTTACCCATTTTATCTGCGGAGTGGCCAATGGAATGTCAAATCAGATTGAATCTTTAGGTTCTTATCAAATCTTCAGTAATCGTTTGCGGTTCTGGAATCACTTCCAGTTCTACCATACTCCCACTACTGTTTTCTGAAAAAATCCATTTCTTTTAAAATTGTGGCGAGTGAAGAACAATATCACTATTAATCTTCCAGATGGTAGAAAATCAACCCTCGTCATAGCCTGGGTCAACCCACAAACAGCCATTACAGAAACGTGCCTTGAGTTATCCGGAGTCTGGTTTTAAGCATAAGCCGGACAACTCCCCGTACCTTAACAATGTCAAGGTATGAACTGTTCTATATCCAATACAGAAACAGAGGCACTGATTTAATTGGAACCAGATTCAAATCATGCAGCTGTCTCCAGTGCATGTCATCTAAATGGAAGAGAGGCCGATCAGCGTTACTCAACTTAGGAATGCTTCCAATTATGAGTAACCTGAAAGAGAAGCTAGTTCTCTTAATCATTACTATCAACTGAATACCATCCACAAGTATCTACATCTTCGATCACCTTGAAGAATCTCGATACTTGCAACACCTGGTTCTCTACTCTATTCTTATACCTATAACTTCTCAAAACTTAGACCCTGTGTTTCTACGAAACACTTGTCTAAGAACCAGAGAAGTCATAAGTAAGCAGAATATAGTACGAGGACCAACCCCTCTGTCTTGATGGACACTGGACAATATACAATACTCTGTATAAGTCCCTTGAGTCTAATAACTCACTCACTGTGTGTCGTAGGTTGAAAACTGTATTTATGGTTAAGAAGAGTTACACCGTTGTTCAATGCTCCTTACCTAACCATCCACTGATATAGGTAAATGTCATAGAAATAATTTCAAAAAGGTATATCTCACTCTATGAAAATAGACGTACAGATATATCAATTTAAAATTGGTGCATAACAACGGATATTCAAAACCAAATATTTGCCGATCGGCAAACAACCCAGGTGACTTCCTCAAATATCACCAATTACAACGAATTCCGATATTATGAGGACGATCACCTAATTCTCAATAACTTACTCCCACTCATCATCTGTAAAACTATACAGATGTGAGAATCATACCTGGTAAATACATACCCTGGAGTAAGTGTCCAATCAGGAAATCAGTTTTCTTTTAACAGTACATAGTGAAACTGAAACATTGAAATGTTTCGATGGGGTATCCTGGTATTCATAGTAATGCCTCTTCCATTATCCATATTCACAACTGTAACCGTATAATTCTTTGCCACCTCTCCAAATCCTTTTATATGTCTTTAGTCAATACCTTTTGTACACCCCTTTAGGCCAAATGGTTTTCTTCCTTCCCTACCTTTCGGCACCAGCCTATGGTTTGGAAGAAGACTATCGAATAAGCATAATGGGTGTACTGTCCTAGTCCTAGGAGCACTCGCAACGCGAGAGAAGGTGAAGATGAAAGACACCTGAATGAACCTTATTCCTATTTCTCCTGAACCAGGATCCATCCCCAAACTGGAACAAGTTCCTTTCGAGTTCGTATATAACCATACGATGGATTATCCAATAAACTTGGGATCTTCGTAGTGATACGGAGTGTCCTGAAGAAATACAAAGGTGATTTAAGGTTGGCGAAGAAATACTTGGTTTGGTCGTGAATAGCAGTCACAATTCACTTTGCCCTCTTACTAATCCCTTTCTTTGTCTTAACTTAATACCTTCTGTACACCGTTTAGGCTAATTGGTTTTCTTCATTCCCCACCGTTCGGCACCAGCCTAAGGTTTGGAAGAAGACTATCCAATTTGCGTAATAGGTGTATTATCTCCTAAACCAAGGAGTACTCGCAACCTGAGAGAAGGTAAAAGGAAAAGACAACTGAATAGTCCTATTCGTTTTCTCCAGAACCGGAAACCATCCTCGAATTCCTTCGAGTTCGTATATAACCATACGATGGTTTTGTCCAATGGAAGTGGACGTTCGTAGTAATACGGGGTGTTCTGGAGAAAAGGGTAAAAGTAGGAGTGGCAAAGAGGTCTGCAACTCAGACAATCCAAAAGCCAGTGTTAAGAAGGTTCGGTCAACTTGGTCACTGAGTCATAGTCTAGGGTCGGGTCAATGGTCGCTGCCAAAGAGAGAGAGAAAAGAAACACTCAGCGTGCACTCTAACCTAGATCAGAATGGTTACCAATTTATCTAATCAGGAAACCTCCCACTGTAACGTCAAATTCTTCCCCAAACCTGAAAGAAGAATTAGCCGGGATCACCCGAGGAGTAAACCAACTCATCAGTGGGAATCGGGATCCAACTATCATCGCATGACAACTTGATGGAATCCACTCAAGTCACCACACTCCAGAAGGAATGCGCATGCCTGGCAAGTTTCAGTTTCTTTAGAAACTCCCGATGTGACTTTTACCCCTAGGACCCAAGTGACCTTGACACAGTCAACAAATCAAAGAGTCCTAGTCAAGTTCAACCCGTCATTATCCTGGATTGCATTAAACCCACCCGTACGAGCCCTTGACACAGTCAACAAGGCCGCACGACTGTCCTAACCAATCCCATTAATATGCTGCAAACAAACACTACTTAGCTACCGCACACTACGCCTTGATACAATCAACAAACATAGCACGAATACTAAGGAATACTTGTAAGAAATGACGGAGGGCTATGACTGGTTTTTGGCGAAAAACCTTTAACGTAATGAACTTGATATCGTTGAAGGAACTGCATAGCCTTTTATAAAAATATAGTGGCGAAAACCTTTGCTAAAGTGGTCACTCCCGGTAAAGGGATCTCGGCTCTTTCCCCGTAGAATGAGGTGCTGGATATTCCAACTGAATACCACGATGCAAAGCAAAAGTAATCGGCTATTGTCACGACCCGAAAGTACGGAACGTGACCGGCACTTAGATTACGAAGCATCTAGAGGCGCCACGTGACCTAAGTAAGCCGAAGCCCAGAAGTCTAAACCATAAAAGAAGAAAAAGAAGAAAAGAAAAGAAAACAAGTATAAAAAACTCAGCAAATTTTACCAAAAATTTCGGCAGAGTCTCCTCTGTAAAAACTAGCCCCCAAACGGGTACAACAAGTATAAAATGAATAAACAATAAAAAGCATCCCCAAACGGGTGCTAGCTCAACGCCAACAGGCGGAGACAACCACAACAATCACAATAATATACAACGCCAAAGGGCGAGGCTCAAATCTCAAAAGAAAACAAAAAACCACCAGATCAGAATAACACATGCGCGACTCTAAGGTCGAAATAAACAACTGGTCCAATAAACTTATCAAGTAATACAAATATGGTTGATGGAGCTTTCTAGATACAAATGAAATAATATAAATACAATGGCTGTTCAGATACAAATGAACCAACCTACCGTGCAAATCACCCGAAATGAAAATGATGTGCCAGCAACTGCCAAGGGAAACCTGTACATCGCACCTGTAAAGAATTTGGCACAACGGGGGTGAGTTGCCAACTCGTGAGTAGAAGACATCTACGAAAAGAAATCGAATGCACGACGCTATCCTAGGTCATAATAATACACTACTATATCCCAAGCATCTAGTAATAGCAGGGTAATACTACGTGTAAGTGCAAAAACTCCGTGTCGTGTCAGTGCCGCATATAGTACTAAGTCATATGAAATGAAATGCATGCACCATGAATGTAAAGTAACAAATCCTGAAATCCAGATATATATGTATGAGAACCTTTAGCCGTTATCATAGTAAAGTGTGTATAAGCATCTGAAATCTCAACAATGAAATCCATATAAATCCGTGTCAAGCATCGACACAACACATGTAACCTCAAGTCTCAATATGTCGGGCTCCGTCAGTCCGGATCGGCCCATATCATCAAATCCCACGACAACGGTCGGTATCCTCCGGATATCCGCCGCGCCAGACATCACCGGTAGGTAGCCTTCCCCTGCAAGGCTCATCGTCTACAACTCGATCTTCTTGCCCCGGGGTACCATACCGGGCCCACCATGTACCCGAGACGGTTCATCCACTCCTCGAATCGGGTCTCGAAATCCATCAGAAAACATGAAATACTCATGGTGGACGACACATACATCACGAGAAAACCGCATCTTATTTTAAAAAGAGAAGAGGAGAGAGAGAGAAGTTTTTATATATTTTTGCGGTTTTCCCCAAAAATCCAGAAATCTCATAGAAATCCAAATCTCAAAATCATGAGTAACTATATGATAAGTGTCGGCATATGCCCATAATACTACATGATAACACGAAAATATGAATGCATGAATGTCTAAGTAATGAATATCATGTCATATACTTAACATCAGAGAGTGATCACAATAATATATCGGTTTAGTTGTTAACTGATTCTATCAATAAAAGATAATATGATCTAAAGAGTACGTGACATAGCAATTACCGATGATGATGTGTGTGAGCCGGCAAATAAGTGTGCGTGGAATATGTGCATCATCGGTAATGGTGCTGGTGTCCTAACAGGTAAAGTTTATACTGATTATAGCAACATATAAAAGAACATGCACCATGATGATTACAGTATGAATGTAAATACAGACGTGCATTATCCACTCCTCTGCGAGATGCGAGTACAACTACCACTATGTGAGTCGAACCTAAACCATTGTCCATCTAGCATCCTAAGGAACTAAACCTAATAGACTAGTCAGTAAGAAACTAGAGTCTACCTAAGGTCTGAATCAATATCTCTAATAGTCGGCGATCCCGCCTCAATAGTGTCATGTACGTAGTACGGCTTCCTCGAATCAAGAGTGCGGATCAATCATCAAATCTAAGCCTCGTACGGTAAAATCCATCGTACGGCATCCCAATGTCGGGGTACGGTCAAGTATCTCCTAGGTGTCTCTTCATTCGTATAATGTCATATGTATCATATTGTGACTAGGTCATACTTATATGATATCGGTATCAGGTCACACCAATATAATGTCGTAATCAAGTTATACATATATCAGATCGTGATCAGTCACAAGTTACAGTCCGAGTACTATTCTAGCGTCCCATGTATATCAATATCACCACCACTCTTTGTAATTTATATATTCAAGTTCATTATCTCATTCCCTAATGATCCGCTAACACTTTATTACGACTGTATAGTCAAGAATCACGGCATCAAGCTCAGTTATACTGTTTCATCATACCTCGGATATCATATCACATCAATGAATCACCTATACGTGTTATATATATGTATATATCTATACCTAGTTCTATATATATACACATACACGTACCCCAAGTCGAGTTTCAGTGTGTGCGTGGGTGTGTTTCTATCTGAAACCTACGAACCTCTTCCAAGGTACTCATCCTCTAATATGGTTTTCCTAAAACAGTCTAGTCCAACCTAGGGTCAATACTAGGGTCCTACTAAGGTCACGTCTAGTTTCCTAATATCAATAAGTACTATTCCTATTCTACGTTGCGGGGGTGCTAAACGCCATCCACCCGACTTCCCCCCGTAGATATGCATCTACTCACCTGGTCCATGTCTGCCGAAGACAGTGTCGCCATCCTCTTCTTCATCGCCCGCAATCCACGTGAGGGGTACCTATATGTAAACATATATAGTATCGTAAACTAAATCACGGACAAAAGTCAAAACGACACACGGAACGCGCATAGGTTAAAACCTATGTCCCGTTCACGCAAAAGAACCAAATTCGCTCGATATCGGCATACAAACGCCGATTGATCGAGGTAAAAACCAATAAACAACCCGTAGTTTCAAAACCCATTACTTATAATATAAAACTTGGTTCAAATCATCCAATTCCGAAAACCTTGAAAATATCAATTCACCGTTTTACTTCAAAACTTGACGTTTAATGAAACTAATGGTCATAATATTCATTAAATAACATAACTAAGTTATAGAAACCATTACCATATTTTTTTATTACACTAATTTGTATTACAAATAAATTTCTAGTTTGCAATTTTATCAATTTTCCACAACTTACAAGCAAAATTCCACAATTCCACAACAAAACTTTATTTTGCATGAATTAACTTTTCAAACTACAATTTATAATGATGGTAATATAATGAAACCATAAATTAGATTTTAAATCTCATTAATTTAAGAATTTCCAAATTCTAGTTAGCAAAAATAGCATTTTACTTACAATTTATCAATTATCAATAAAAAATAGCAACCAAATTAAGTTTTTCATTCCTTAAACATGTCAATATCCTCATTTAAATAAAAATCTAATGTTAGAAACATTAATTAGAATTTATCTCACCCATATGTATAATATATTAAAATCTAGTGTGCAAAATTGCTTAATTAAACCCATTTTGAATGAACAAATTATAACATATCAACCATGCTAGATTTTCCAATTCTAAAATTGCTAAACTACATAATATAACCTTACTCAAATAATAGAAACCCAAATTTCATTTTGAAACCCTCTCTTGAATTATTCATCTAGCAAAAGAACCAAATTAAAAACTAATTAAACACTTAATTAAGTTAAATTAAGTAATTTACAAACATTCAAACCAAAGGGCTTAGGATTATACCTTACATATGAGATCCAAACATGATAATTTGCCTCCCAAAAGTATGGTTTCCAACTCTAAGATCCATGTAAAAATGAGCAAAGAATATTGGATGAAGGTTAAAGGATGAATTTGTGCTAAAATATGTTGATTTTTGATGGATTTTGGAGGGTTTTTGAAGCAAATTGAAGTGGAAATTGGGTAGAATTGGGGGGGGGGGGGGACCTGGTTTCGGCCAGAAATTGAGAGGGGAGAAGTGAGGGAGTGAGGGTATGGAGGTGTGTGGAAAGTTCACTCATAATTTCTTGCTTTATGTCTTTTCAAGTTTAATTCATTTTCTTTTTATTTTTCCATAAAACCAAATATCTAGAAGCCACTTGAAGCATCAAGAGAGAGGGGGGCTGCCAAGATCAGCCCAAAAAGTGTGAGGGGGGTAAAAGAGAGTGTGGTTTTGTTTGGGAAAAGATAAAAGTGATACCGCACTTCATTCGCACTAATTTCACCGAAAAAAAAGCCTTTTTCTTCGATATTTTCTAATACCGGTTAACAACCCTATTTTAATTTCAAAAACCACTTGTTAAAATTTTGTTTAATGTATTATGATGCACAAAATTTGTTTCAACTCATTCCGGTTTGTAATTTTCCCTAATTAAATTTATTAGTGACGGCTTAAAATAATATTAAAATAATTAATTTCGGAAAAAAATTCAGAAATTTTGAAATCTCACCAGTGGCTCAATAAACACCAAATACTAGCAATTACATATCTAGAATATTTATATTAAATTTTAAAATAAAGATATTTGTATTTTGACTTTTTTACAAAAAAACCCCCTTATTTTCCCGATTTTCCGAAATTTCACCAGAACGATTTACAAGGCGTTACAATCTTCCCCCCTTAAAAAAATTCGGTCCCCGAATTTAAATTAAAACTCCCCCTCCAAATACCGAAACATTTAGCAAAGCACTCAAATCGTCGGGGCTCCGAAATCATTAATATATAACAAAAATCAACTTTGTCAAGCATAACGCAATCATCGGAGTTATGGCGAGAATAAAATATCAAAACCCAATATGAAAACCAACATAATATACATCAATCTATAACTTATATATAGTTCGCATCCTAGTAAAATCGCCGAATCATCATAATAAAGCAGCATACAAAAACCCCTTCATGAAAATTGCCGTGCAATGCACGTGTCACGGTATAAGTAGCGGACGTTTAATTTTTTAAAAAATAGCTGTATATATATATATATATCTTTTATTTAACATACACGTCCCGCCTGGTTACTAACTCAAATAATAATGATCATGAAAACATACTGCTCAAACTAAAATCAATCCCAATCACATCAATAAAATGTCATGTGCGTCCGGTGCGCACTGAAATCGAAACCAAATGCAGAAACCATGAATACCCACAAAACAAAACTAAGTGCAACAGGTGTGCACCAAAAACATCTGTCAAGTGCAACGGGCGTGCACGACTCACTATCAGGTGCATCTAATCTGCACAAAACCCCGATTTAGTGCATCTGGTGTGCACAAAATCGCATCAAGTGCGCCAAGTATGCGCAAGGATCCTAATCAGGTGCACATGGAGCACGAAAACATACATCGGATATCAGACTCGAATCACAGTACGAAAATGGATAAAAACTAGGTCGAAGCATATATCAAATCATGTGTAACCCATAAGCACGAAATCAAATCAAAATCTCAAAATGTATAAAACCAAATCAAGTGTACTGGGTGCGTACTAAACCACATCAATACAACTGATATATGGAACACAGATAGAATGAAGGTACACACAGGAAATACCAATCGTAGAACAAAGTCCTCAAAATACAAAAATCCAATCAACGAAAATAGGAAATTCAAATCACTAAATCGCAATCGTAAACACTATCGTCAATGTGCGCCTCTTTCCTCTGATGTCGACCGCTTCGAACTCGTTCTTTCATAGGTGTGCTGACTGCGCTACCAACGGCAATACTCATGTCTAGAGTCTTCCACATAGTCGATCCCTTCACTTGATATCCGGACTACATTAAACTTCTCGATCGATCCATCAAAATCCCATAATTCCCCGAGAGCTCAACACTCAAGTACAGTTTAAAAATATCCGGTACATACCCCAGCATCGATGATCCAGCTGTAGAAGGGCAAACCCAAGCCTCACTAATGGCACAGCGGAACTGCCGTAAACCCTAAGGTTCAAGGGCGTTCTCGTGATCATTATTTCGAGTTAGGGTTTCATTCTTCTAGAGGGTCCATCGAAATACCTGCATGTTCTTCCGAATACTTTAAACTTAGGAAAAATGGTTTTCTGATAATCGTTCGAACCCTTTAACTTCATCCGGACGGCATGTGAATACCCTTCGTCCGCACGCTAAGCAATGCTTCAATCCTCAAGAATAACCAATACTCTAATGGTTATCGCACTCGAGCCGCAGCTCCGTCTGCCCGTGGTAACAGAAACCACCATCCGACATCGACGAAGATAGATCAAAGGAACGAATGAAATACGGTGCAAACAATGTACATCCTAAGGCTCCTTAAGCAGAGTAGCGTATCGTAAGTATGCCGCGGACCATACCCACGGTACGTTACTCTACCTAAATCGCCTACTCCATCAACCAAGGGTCACCTAGACTTATACAGGGTTAAACCTAGCTCTCTGATACCAACTTTGTCACGACCCGAAAGTACGGAACGTGACCGGCACTTAGATTACGAAGCGTCTAGAGGCGCCACGTGACCTAAGTAAGCCGAAGCCCAGAAGTCTAAACCATAAAAGAAGAAAAAGAAGAAAAGAAAAGAAAACAAGTATAAAAACATCAGCAAATTTTACCAAAAATTTCGGCAGAGTCTCCTCTGTAAAAACTAGCCCCCAAACGGGTACAACAAGTATAAAATGAATAAACAATAAAAAGCATCCCCAAACGGGTGCTAGCTCAACGCCAACAGGCGGAGACAACCACAACAATCACAATAATATACAACGCCAAAGAGCGAGGCTCAAATCTCAAAAGAAAACAAAAAACCACCAGATCAGAATAACACATGCGCGACTCTAAGGTCGAAATAAACAACTGGTCCAATAAACTTATCAAGTAATACAAATATGGTTGATGGAGCTTTCTAGATACAAATGAAATAATATAAATACAATGGCTGTTCAGATACAAATGAACCAACCTACCGTGCAAATCACCCGAAATGAAAATGATGTGCCAGCAACTGCCAAGGGAAACCTGTACATCGCACCTGTAAAGAATTTGGCACAACGGGGGTGAGTTGCCAACTCGTGAGTAGAAGACATCTACGAAAAGAAATCGAATGCACGACGCTATCCTAGGTCATAATAATACACTACTATATCCCAAGCATCTAGTAATAGCAGGGTAATACTACGTGTAAGTGCAAAAACTCCGTGTCGTGTCAGTGCCGCATATAGTACTAAGTCATATGAAATGAAATGCATGCACCATGAATGTAAAGTAACAAATCCTGAAATCCAGATATATATGTATGAGAACCTTTAGCCGTTATCATAGTAAAGTGTGTATAAGCATCTGAAATCTCAACAATGAAATCCATATAAATCCGTGTCAAGCAATGACACAACACATGTAACCTCAAGTCTCAATATGTCGGGCTCCGTCAGTCCGGATCGGCCCATATCATCAAATCCCACGACAACGGTCGGTATCCTCCGGATATCCGCCGCGCCAGACATCACCGGTAGGTAGCCTTCCCCTGCAAGGCTCATCGTCTACAACTCGATCTTCTTGCCCCGGGGTACCATACCGGGCCCACCATGTACCCGAGACGGTTCATCCACTCCTCGAATCGGGTCTCGAAATCCATCAGAAAACATGAAATACTCATGGTGGACGACACATACATCACGAGAAAACCGCATCTTATTTTAAAAAGAGAAGAGGAGAGAGAGAGAAGTTTTTATATATTTTTGCGGTTTTCCCCAAAAATCCAAAAATCTCATAGAAATCCAAATCTCAAAATCATGAGTAACTATATGATAAGTGTCGGCATATGCCCATAATACTACATGATAACACGAAAATATGAATGCATGAATGTCTAAGTAATGAATATCATGTCATATACTTAACATCAGAGAGTGATCACAATAATATATCGGTTTAGTTGTTAACTGATTCTATCAATAAAAGATAATATGATCTAAAGAGTACGTGACATAGCAATTACCGATGATGATGTGTGTGAGCCGGCAAATAAGTGTGCGTGGAATATGTGCATCATCGGTAATGGTGCTGGTGTCCTAACAGGTAAAGTTTATACTGATTATAGCAACATATAAAAGAACATGCACCATGATGATTACAGTATGAATGTAAATACAGACGTGCATTATCCACTCCTCTGCGAGATGCGAGTACAACTACCACTATGTGAGTCGAACCTAAACCAGTGTCCATCTAGCATCCTAAGGAACTAAACCTAATAGACTAGTCAGTAAGAAACTAGAGTCTACCTAAGGTCTGAATCAATATCTCTAATAGTCGGCGATCCCGCCTCAATAGTGTCACGTACGTAGTACGGCTTCCTCGAATCAAGAGTGCGGATCAATCATCAAATCTAAGCCTCGTACGGTAAAATCCATCGTACGGCATCCCAATGTCGGGGTACGGTCAAGTATCTCCTAGGTGTCTCTTCATTCGTATAATGTCATATGTATCATATTGTGACTAGGTCATACTTATATGATATCGGTATCAGGTCACACCAATATAATGTCGTAATCAAGTTATACATATATCAGATCGTGATCAGTCACAAGTTACAGTCCGAGTACTATTCTAGCGTCCCATGTATATCAATATCACCACCACTCTTTGTAATTTATATATTCAAGTTCATTATCTCATTCCCTAATGATCCGCTAACACTTTATTACGACTGTATAGTCAAGAATCACGGCATCAAGCTCAGTTATACTGTTTCATCATACCTCGGATATCATATCACATCAATGAATCACCTATACGTGTTATATATATGTATATATCTATACCTAGTTCTATATATATACACATACACGTACCCCAAGTCGAGTTTCAGTGTGTGCGTGGGTGTGTTTCTATCTGAAACCTACGAACCTCTTCCAAGGTACTCATCCTCTAATATGGTTTTCCTAAAACAGTCTAGTCCAACCTAGGGTCAATACTAGGGTCCTACTAAGGTCACGTCTAGTTTCCTAATATCAATAAGTACTATTCCTATTCTACGTTGCGGGGGTGCTAAACGCCATCCACCCGACTTCCCCCCGTAGATATGCATCTACTCACCTGGTCCATGTCTGCCGAAGACAGTGTCGCCATCCTCTTCTTCATCGCCCGCAATCCACGTGAGGGGTACCTATATGTAAACATATATAGTATCGTAAACTAAATCACGGACAAAAGTCAAAACGACACACGGAACGCGCATAGGTTAAAACCTATGTCCCGTTCACGCAAAAGAACCAAATTCGCTCGATATCGGCATACAAACGCCGATTGATCGAGGTAAAAACCAATAAACAACCCGTAGTTTCAAAACCCATTACTTATAATATAAAACTTGGTTCAAATCATCCAATTCCGAAAACCTTGAAAATATCAATTCACCGTTTTACTTCAAAACTTGACGTTTAATGAAACTAATGGTCATAATATTCATTAAATAACATAACTAAGTTATAGAAACCATTACCATATTTTTTTATTACACTAATTTGTATTACAAATAAATTTCTAGTTTGCAATTTTATCAATTTTCCACAACTTACAAGCAAAATTCCACAATTCCACAACAAAACTTTATTTTGCATGAATTAACTTTTCAAACTACAATTTATAATGATGGTAATATAATGAAACCATAAATTAGATTTTAAATCTCATTAATTTAAGAATTTCCAAATTCTAGTTAGCAAAAATAGCATTTTACTTACAATTTATCAATTATCAATAAAAAATAGCAACCAAATTAAGTTTTTCATTCCTTAAACATGTCAATATCCTCATTTAAATAAAAATCTAATGTTAGAAACATTAATTAGAATTTATCTCACCCATATGTATAATATATTAAAATCTAGTGTGCAAAATTGCTTAATTAAACCCATTTTGAATGAACAAATTATAACATATCAACCATGCTAGATTTTCCAATTCTAAAATTGCTAAACTACATAATATAACCTTACTCAAATAATAGAAACCCAAATTTCATTTTGAAACCCTCTCTTGAATTATTCATCTAGCAAAAGAACCAAATTAAAAACTAATTAAACACTTAATTAAGTTAAATTAAGTAATTTACAAACATTCAAACCAAAGGGCTTAGGATTATACCTTACATATGAGATCCAAACATGATAATTTGCCTCCCAAAAGTATGGTTTCCAACTCTAAGATCCATGTAAAAATGAGCAAAGAATATTGGATGAAGGTTAAAGGATGAATTTGTGCTAAAATATGTTGATTTTTGATGGATTTTGGAGGGTTTTTGAAGCAAATTGAAGTGGAAATTGGGTAGAATTGGGGGGGGGGGGGACCTGGTTTCGGCCAGAAATTGAGAGGGGAGAAGTGAGGGAGTGAGGGTATGGAGGTGTGTGGAAAGTTCACTCATAATTTCTTGCTTTATGTCTTTTCAAGTTTAATTCATTTTCTTTTTATTTTTCCATAAAACCAAATATCTAGAAGCCACTTGAAGCATCAAGAGAGAGGGGGGCTGCCAAGATCAGCCCAAAAAGTGTGAGGGGGGTAAAAGAGAGTGTGGTTTTGTTTGGGAAAAGATAAAAGTGATACCGCACTTCATTCGCACTAATTTCACCGAAAAAAAAGCCTTTTTCTTCGATATTTTCTAATACCGGTTAACAACCCTATTTTAATTTCAAAAACCACTTGTTAAAATTTTGTTTAATGTATTATGATGCACAAAATTTGTTTCAACTCATTCCGGTTTGTAATTTTCCCTAATTAAATTTATTAGTGACGGCTTAAAATAATATTAAAATAATTAATTTCGGAAAAAAATTCAGAAATTTTGAAATCTCACCAGTGGCTCAATAAACACCAAATACTAGCAATTACATATCTAGAATATTTATATTAAATTTTAAAATAAAGATATTTGTATTTTGACTTTTTTACAAAAAAACCCCCTTATTTTCCCGATTTTCCGAAATTTCACCAGAACGATTTACAAGGCGTTACAATCTTCCCCCCTTAAAAAAATTCGGTCCCCGAATTTAAATTAAAACTCCCCCTCCAAATACCGAAACATTTAGCAAAGCACTCAAATCGTCGGGGCTCCGAAATCATTAATATATAACAAAAATCAACTTTGTCAAGCATAACGCAATCATCGGAGTTATGGCGAGAATAAAATATCAAAACCCAATATGAAAACCAACATAATATACATCAATCTATAACTTATATATAGTTCGCATCCTAGTAAAATCGCCGAATCATCATAATAAAGCAGCATACAAAAACCCCTTCATGAAAATTGCCGTGCAATGCACGTGTCACGGTATAAGTAGCGGACGTTTAATTTTTTAAAAAATAGCTGTATATATATATATATATCTTTTATTTAACATACACGTCCCGCCTGGTTACTAACTCAAATAATAATGATCATGAAAACATACTGCTCAAACTAAAATCAATCCCAATCACATCAATAAAATGTCATGTGCGTCCGGTGCGCACTGAAATCGAAACCAAATGCAGAAACCATGAATACCCACAAAACAAAACTAAGTGCAACAGGTGTGCACCAAAAACATCTGTCAAGTGCAACGGGCGTGCACGACTCACTATCAGGTGCATCTAATCTGCACAAAACCCTGATTTAGTGCATCTGGTGTGCACAAAATCGCATCAAGTGCGCCAAGTATGCGCAAGGATCCTAATCAGGTGCACATGGAGCACGAAAACATACATCGGATATCAGACTCGAATCACAGTACGAAAATGGATAAAAACTAGGTCGAAGCATATATCAAATCATGTGTAACCCATAAGCACGAAATCAAATCAAAATCTCAAAATGTATAAAACCAAATCAAGTGTACTGGGTGCGTACTAAACCACATCAATACAACTGATATATGGAACACAGATAGAATGAAGGTACACACAGGAAATACCAATCGTAGAACAAAGTCCTCAAAATACAAAAATCCAATCAACGAAAATAGGAAATTCAAATCACTAAATCGCAATCGTAAACACTATCGTCAATGTGCGCCTCTTTCCTCTGATGTCGACCGCTTCGAACTCGTTCTTTCATAGGTGTGCTGACTGCGCTACCAACGGCAATACTCATGTCTAGAGTCTTCCACATAGTCGATCCCTTCACTTGATATCCGGACTACATTAAACTTCTCGATCGATCCATCAAAATCCCATAATTCCCCGAGAGCTCAACACTCAAGTACAGTTTAAAAATATCCGGTACATACCCCAGCATCGATGATCCAGCTGTAGAAGGGCAAACCCAAGCCTCACTAATGGCACAGCGGAACTGCCGTAAACCCTAAGGTTCAAGGGCGTTCTCGTGATCATTATTTCGAGTTAGGGTTTCATTCTTCTAGAGGGTCCATCGAAATACCTGCATGTTCTTCCGAATACTTTAAACTTAGGAAAAATGGTTTTCTGATAATCGTTCGAACCCTTTAACTTCATCCGGACGGCATGTGAATACCCTTCGTCCGCACGCTAAGCAATGCTTCAATCCTCAAGAATAACCAATACTCTAATGGTTATCGCACTCGAGCCGCAGCTCCGTCTGCCCGTGGTAACAGAAACCACCATCCGACATCGACGAAGATAGATCAAAGGAACGAATGAAATACGGTGCAAACAATGTACATCCTAAGGCTCCTTAAGCAGAGTAGCGTATCGTAAGTATGCCGCGGACCATACCCACGGTACGTTACTCTACCTAAATCGCCTACTCCATCAACCAAGGGTCACCTAGACTTATACAGGGTTAAACCTAGCTCTCTGATACCAACTTTGTCACGACCCGAAAGTACGGAACGTGACCGGCACTTAGATTACGAAGCGTCTAGAGGCGCCACGTGACCTAAGTAAGCCGAAGCCCAGAAGTCTAAACCATAAAAGAAGAAAAAGAAGAAAAGAAAAGAAAACAAGTATAAAAACATCAGCAAATTTTACCAAAAATTTCGGCAGAGTCTCCTCTGTAAAAACTAGCCCCCAAACGGGTACAACAAGTATAAAATGAATAAACAATAAAAAGCATCCCCAAACGGGTGCTAGCTCAACGCCAACAGGCGGAGACAACCACAACAATCACAATAATATACAACGCCAAAGAGCGAGGCTCAAATCTCAAAAGAAAACAAAAAACCACCAGATCAGAATAACACATGCGCGACTCTAAGGTCGAAATAAACAACTGGTCCAATAAACTTATCAAGTAATACAAATATGGTTGATGGAGCTTTCTAGATACAAATGAAATAATATAAATACAATGGCTGTTCAGATACAAATGAACCAACCTACCGTGCAAATCACCCGAAATGAAAATGATGTGCCAGCAACTGCCAAGGGAAACCTGTACATCG
Organism: Agapanthus africanus; assembly: GCA_030015575.1. Lineage (NCBI taxonomy): Eukaryota > Viridiplantae > Streptophyta > Magnoliopsida > Asparagales > Amaryllidaceae > Agapanthus > Agapanthus africanus. The sequence goes on from JASDDO010000006.1 coordinate 46,431,681, forward strand.
CACCTGTAAAGAATTTGGCACAACGGGGGTGAGTTGCCAACTCGTGAGTAGAAGACATCTACGAAAAGAAATCGAATGCACGACGCTATCCTAGGTCATAATAATACACTACTATATCCCAAGCATCTAGTAATAGCAGGGTAATACTACGTGTAAGTGCAAAAACTCCGTGTCGTGTCAGTGCCGCATATAGTACTAAGTCATATGAAATGAAATGCATGCACCATGAATGTAAAGTAACAAATCCTGAAATCCAGATATATATGTATGAGAACCTTTAGCCGTTATCATAGTAAAGTGTGTATAAGCATCTGAAATCTCAACAATGAAATCCATATAAATCCGTGTCAAGCAATGACACAACACATGTAACCTCAAGTCTCAATATGTCGGGCTCCGTCAGTCCGGATCGGCCCATATCATCAAATCCCACGACAACGGTCGGTATCCTCCGGATATCCGCCGCGCCAGACATCACCGGTAGGTAGCCTTCCCCTGCAAGGCTCATCGTCTACAACTCGATCTTCTTGCCCCGGGGTACCATACCGGGCCCACCATGTACCCGAGACGGTTCATCCACTCCTCGAATCGGGTCTCGAAATCCATCAGAAAACATGAAATACTCATGGTGGACGACACATACATCACGAGAAAACCGCATCTTATTTTAAAAAGAGAAGAGGAGAGAGAGAGAAGTTTTTATATATTTTTGCGGTTTTCCCCAAAAATCCAGAAATCTCATAGAAATCCAAATCTCAAAATCATGAGTAACTATATGATAAGTGTCGGCATATGCCCATAATACTACATGATAACACGAAAATATGAATGCATGAATGTCTAAGTAATGAATATCATGTCATATACTTAACATCAGAGAGTGATCACAATAATATATCGGTTTAGTTGTTAACTGATTCTATCAATAAAAGATAATATGATCTAAAGAGTACGTGACATAGCAATTACCGATGATGATGTGTGTGAGCCGGCAAATAAGTGTGCGTGGAATATGTGCATCATCGGTAATGGTGCTGGTGTCCTAACAGGTAAAGTTTATACTGATTATAGCAACATATAAAAGAACATGCACCATGATGATTACAGTATGAATGTAAATACAGACGTGCATTATCCACTCCTCTGCGAGATGCGAGTACAACTACCACTATGTGAGTCGAACCTAAACCAGTGTCCATCTAGCATCCTAACGAACTAAACCTAATAGACTAGTCAGTAAGAAACTAGAGTCTACCTAAGGTCTGAATCAATATCTCTAATAGTCGGCGATCCCGCCTCAATAGTGTCACGTACGTAGTACGGCTTCCTCGAATCAAGAGTGCGGATCAATCATCAAATCTAAGCCTCGTACGGTAAAATCCATCGTACGGCATCCCAATGTCGGGGTACGGTCAAGTATCTCCTAGGTGTCTCTTCATTCGTATAATGTCATATGTATCATATTGTGACTAGGTCATACTTATATGATATCGGTATCAGGTCACACCAATATAATGTCATAATCAAGTTATACATATATCAGATCGTGATCAGTCACAAGTTACAGTCCGAGTACTATTCTAGCGTCCCATGTATATCAATATCACCACCACTCTTTGTAATTTATATATTCAAGTTCATTATCTCATTCCCTAATGATCCGCTAACACTTTATTACGACTGTATAGTCAAGAATCACGGCATCAAGCTCAGTTATACTGTTTCATCATACCTCGGATATCATATCACATCAATGAATCACCTATACGTGTTATATATATGTATATATCTATACCTAGTTCTATATATATACACATACACGTACCCCAAGTCGAGTTTCAGTGTGTGCGTGGGTGTGTTTCTATCTGAAACCTACGAACCTCTTCCAAGGTACTCATCCTCTAATATAGTTTTCCTAAATCAGTCTAGTCCAACCTAGGGTCAATACTAGGGTCCTACTAGGGTCACGTCTAGTTTCCTAATATCAATAAGTACTATTCCTATTCTACGTTGCGGGGGTGCTAAACGCCATCCACCCGACTTCCCCCCGTAGATATGCATCTACTCACCTGGTCCATGTCTGCCGAAGACAGTGTCGCCATCCTCTTCTTCATCGCCCGCAATCCACGTGAGGGGTACCTATATGTAAACATATATAGTATCGTAAACTAAATCACGGACAAAAGTCAAAACGACACACGGAACGCGCATAGGTTAAAACCTATGTCCCGTTCACGCAAAAGAACAAAATTCGCTCGATATCGGCATACAAACGCCGATTGATCGAGGTAAAAACCAATAAACAACCCGTAGTTTCAAAACCCATTACTTATAATATAAAACTTGGTTCAAATCATCCAATTCCGAAAACCTTGAAAATATCAATTCACCGTTTTACTTCAAAACTTGACGTTTATTGAAACTAATGGTCATAATATTCATTAAATAACATAACTAAGTTATAGAAACCATTACCATATTTTTTTATTACACTAATTTGTATTACAAATAAATTTCTAGTTTGCAATTTTATCAATTTTCCACAACTTACAAGCAAAATTCCACAATTCCACAACAAAACTTTATTTTGCATGAATTAACTTTTCAAACTACAATTTATAATGATGGTAATATAATGAAACCATAAATTAGATTTTAAATCTCATTAATTTAAGAATTTCCAAATTCTAGTTAGCAAAAATAGCATTTTACTTACAATTTATCAATTATCAATAAAAAATAGCAACCAAATTAAGTTTTTCATTCCTTAAACATGTCAATATCCTCATTTAAATAAAAATCTAATGTTAGAAACATTAATTAGAATTTATCTCACCCATATGTATAATATATTAAAATCTAGTGTGCAAAATTGCTTAATTAAACCCATTTTGAATGAACAAATTATAACATATCAACTATGCTAGATTTTCCAATTCTAAAATTGCTAAACTACATAATATAACCTTACTCAAATAATAGAAACCCAAATTTCATTTTGAAACCCTCTCTTGAATTATTCATCTAGCAAAAGAACCAAATTAAAAACTAATTAAACACTTAATTAAGTTAAATTAAGTAATTTACAAACATTCAAACCAAAGGGCTTAGGATTATACCTTACATATGAGATCCAAACATGATAATTTGCCTCCCAAAAGTATGGTTTCCAACTCTAAGATCCATGTAAAAATGAGCAAAGAATATTGGATGAAGGTTAAAGGATGAATTTGTGCTAAAATATGTTGATTTTTGATGGATTTTGGAGGGTTTTTGAAGCAAATTGAAGTGGAAATTGGGTAGAATTGGGGGGGGACCTGGTTTCGGCCAGAAATTGAGAGGGGAGAAGTGAGGGAGTGAGGGTATGGAGGTGTGTGGAAAGTTCACTCATAATTTCTTGCTTTATGTCTTTTCAAGTTTAATTCATTTTCTTTTTATTTTTCCATAAAACCAAATATCTAGAAGCCACTTGAAGCATCAAGAGAGAGGGGGGCTGCCAAGATCAGCCCAAAAAGTGTGAGGGGGGTAAAAGAGAGTGTGGTTTTGTTTGGGAAAAGATAAAAGTGATACCGCACTTCATTCGCACTAATTTCACCGAAAAAAAAGCCTTTTTCTTCGATATTTTCTAATACCGGTTAACAACCCTATTTTAATTTCAAAAACCACTTGTTAAAATTTTGTTTAATGTATTATGATGCACAAAATTTGTTTCAACTCATTCCGGTTTGTAATTTTCCCTAATTAAATTTATTAGTGACGGCTTAAAATAATATTAAAATAATTAATTTCGGAAAAAAATTCAGAAATTTTGAAATCTCACCAGTGGCTCAATAAACACCAAATACTAGCAATTACATATCTAGAATATTTATATTAAATTTTAAAATAAAGATATTTGTATTTTGACTTTTTTACAAAAAAACCCCCTTATTTTCCCGATTTTCCGAAATTTCACCAGAACGATTTACAAGGCGTTACAGCTATAGTGAAGTTATTGCCCTGACGCAAAATTTTGTCCAAGGGGTCACTCCCGGTGAAGGGATCTCGGCCCTTGCCTCGTCGACTGAGGAGCAGGATATTCCAACTGAATACCACGATGCAAAACAAAAGAGAACGCCCTTGCAATAACAGCTTTTTGAAAAATGTTCCAACAACATCAGAATAGGTTTGTTTATCTTGCATTGATCCGAATCAACGCAGTCACATCAATTGATCACACCAATAAAGAACGAACATAATGATGTACGTATATGCCATCCGCATTCGCCACTGGGTCCTGTCATCACCCGTTAGGTTACTTAACTAACGACAGAGCGGGGACTGGACTAGCGCGGATGCAAAACATATACAATAACTACTAGTATATATATAATATATAATTTTCGCTCAAGGCGTGATAAAATGCAACATCACAGAAATGTACAGCATCACAGAACAATACAGATATCTAGAAGCCTCGGGTTTCACAGAGCCGCTGCCGAAACCCGACGTTCCCCTAGTCGTGTGGATAGCCTGTGCAATGAAATCCTAGACCCCTACGGGCGCGGCAAGTCACCCGCCAAAACCTGAAGCGAGGCAGCCCCCTTCAGCAACGTGAATGGACCACCCAGCACTTCACGGAATCCGGTAACTTGGGCACCCCTCCTGGGTCAACCTGTACCCCCTACGAGTGCGGCGAATAGCTCGCCAATTCTAGAGTAAAGCCCCCTCCGTCTGAACGCCATGAGATGTGGGCCTGTTGCCCTCTAGAACCCGGCTATCCGTGCACCCCTCCGCGGGGTAATCCTAATACAGAAAGTAAAATATACATACAACGGGTACATCGACCGCGACCTGGTCGTGCCCCAAAATAATAATACAAACAGGCAGTGACGGCAGTCCACATGTCGGACGCTCGCCCCGCAATATCAAATGTACATAATACAACAAAACTGTACTAACATTGCATCCAGGATATCCCCCACGACTGATCCGCAACAACACAACACAATCACAGAACATCAACATGAATGTCACGTTCGCAAATCCGTCTAACCGGGCTATAGCAGTTAGACAGGATTAACCGATCAAGTGACATTCACGGTCGCAGATATAATGTAAATACTGTGAACCAATGTGTTTAAAATATCCGATCGATAAAATTTTACCAAGTGGGCCCCCAAACAATACTGTAGCACTCACAGAAATTCTGGGCCCAAACAAAGTATACCAAAACCCCTATTTTCAGCCCACAAGCCCACTGCAAAAAAATGATGACGTGAATCCACATTCCTGCGGCGGAACCGCGGCCAAAGTAGGGTTATGGCCGCGGTTCCGCGGTCGTACGGAAGGATCAGGGCACCAAATTTTTCCAGAGTTCTTAGGACTTTCAGTACATCACTTTTCTACAACCTGAAAAATTTTTGGACTTCAAAAAATTTCGACAGAAACTAATGTGAAGAAAAACGCGGTTTTGGAATTTTTGTTCGATCGAAGCTTTAAACATACTAGAGCAAGCAAGACTAGGTTAATGGCGTGGCTCTAATACCATGTTGCGCCACGGCAGCGCCCCGGCCGTCTGTCCGAGGCTAAAATGCGGAATCGAAATTTTTTCTTAACTTTAAACTGGCGCTACCGCGGACAATAAACCCGAATCGTAACCATTAACCTAATGCTAGCTATCAAGAGAAGGGTAGAGAAGTATACCGAGCGATCCGTGTCCTTCGGTCTTCTCGTCGTCGTCCCGATCTCCCGCGGTATCACTGTTCGTCATCTTCTCGTTGGAAAGGGCACCACGTAGCCGATATCTTTTACGGGCTCCCACCTCTGGACCGAGGCAACTCGGGCGCGAAGTTGGCTAGCCGACGCGTCCAAGGATACTGTAGGTTTAGTGTAGAATGGTTGTCTCATTTGGGGTAGTGAAGTTGCCATTGGAGATGGAGGAATGAGGCTAAGGAAAAAATGGTGCTTTCATTTTTTCCAAACAAGAAAAATGAGATGAAGAAATATGTGCCACCACAAAAATGAATCTCTCATCTCCCTCCCTCAAAGTAGCCGGCCCCTATTAGAGAAAGGGTGGAGGAAATGAAAAATATACAAAACCATGAAGGGAGGTGATTGTAGTAAAAGCAATGGGTGACCACACCCCCAAGCAATGATAACAAGGTCAAATCTAATTCAAATCAAGTCCTAATCAATTCTAATCACCATAAAGCAAGTCATCATGAAAAAGCAAAGATGCTTATCCTATCATAATGCCACAAAAGCAAGAAACCCCTCCACAACAAGTTATTTGCAAACTTGCAAATAACCCCCTCCACCGGAAAAGTCCGGCCGGGAAAGAACAAAGGAAAACCGGCCGGAACGGAATGCAAACTGGCAACTTCAGAAAACTGATCCTGTAATGAATTACAGGAAATACCCCGCTACTGCATATACATGCCCGCATTTGTATTCCTACTGAATACAAATGCAAAGAGACAAAATCTACACTGTACTAAACTAGGATCCGGCTTAAACCAAAGCCGGCTAGTAATATCCATTCGATCCTGATCCGTGCAATACCGCACGTATCTGATCGAACCTTGCCATATATCTATACGGCCTCTAGTACAAACCGTCCAATCCTGATCCGTGCAATACCGCACGTATCTGATCGGACCCTGCCATATCTCCATACGGCCTCTACAGCGTTTCGCCCGAAAGCTTGAGTAACTGAAAGTGTGGGGGACTATAAAGACTCGTCAATACTATGGCTGTGGATTTAACCACTAGCACGTCAGAGGTATAAGCCAATACGTGACGGGCCACCAGCTATTGACCAAAAGGGACGTCGATGAGTGAACTCATCCTGACACCCTACTGAGCCTGTCAGTGACAATATCCGTACAGTTCGGTCCGTTCGTCTATGAGTATCGCATGGCGGGCCTAGGGGGTTGGTAAAAGTCAGACCCCCAAAAGCGGTAAAAGTCGTGTCGGAGTGTAGCCCAGAACACCCTAAGATACTACTGGAATACCTACCAGTAAATCTCCTGTCCAGGCCGAGGGCTTTGTATAATGGCTCTCCTAGACACAGCGCGACCTCACCCCCAATACTGGGAGAGATGAACCCCTGCAGATCCGCTCACTGCCTCCATGTGGCTCGGGACTGTACCCAACTAAAACCTGTTTGCACGACTCCTTTGAGCCGTAGTAGGGTAGTAGTCAAAGTACAGTGGGAACTCACACGAGACAAATGACGATCTCAGGTCGATGAACTAACCTGTACACATGTCACCAGGGAACTGCTATCTGACGTTAAGTATAAGACCAACTAGCATGTTCCTGGCGAGTCCTGACCGGTGTACTCATAACCCAATGAGCACCTGTATACATCTTAGGTGAACCAACTGACACCAGTGGCTTGTGAGACCGGCCACCGCCCCTCGTCGGGGTCTCGACTGTATACACTAGTCTACTCTGGAGAATCGATGCCCTGTCTCGAAACTCCCACGACTAGGGACCTTTTAAGGATGTGCTTATAGACCACCAGCTCTCACGTATATGATCGCCCTCATACTGCTGGCAGTCAAGCAAGAATCCTAGGGGCTCTATCAGCGTGTAATAGCGACCTATAAGGTCACCTGAAGCAGTACACGATGATAAAGGTAAACCAGATAGCATACTATCATATTGAGTAAGACTGTCCTACTGGGATAGGTCCTTCCTCAATCATTGCAATCACGTGCCTGTGATCCAAAAATTTACTCTGAGGGCACTATCTCCAACACACCAGTAGGAGACCATGTTCTGAAGATGATAGCTCTCACAGAAGAGCTTGAGGACCTTGGGTGGAAAATGGACAATGAGCAATATACTGATATTATTCTGCAGTCTCTCCCCTCCACCTTTGCTCAATTTATAGTTAACTTCAACATGCACAACATGGAGAAGGAACTACCTGAACTCCTTAATATGTTAAGGAGTGCAGAGAGCATGCTGAAGTCAGTGAAGACTCCCGTTTTGAGTGTTGGGCCATCTTCCTCCTCTCGCCTGAAGGCTAAGGCCAAGGGAAAGATGAAGAAGAAACCCACCAAACCTAAGGGTGGAGTCAAAAAGGCTAAGGGGAAAGACAAGTCCACGGCTGGGGAATCGGGGAAAAGGGAATGTTATCACTGCCACAAAGAGGGACACTGGAAGCGCAATTGTACTGAGTACTTGGAGCTCAAGAAGAAGAAGCATGGGGATGCTTCCGCTTCAGGTATGTTTGTGACAGAAAACTGCTTTTCAAAAAACTCTGCTTTTTGAGTATTAGATACCGGTTCAGGTTCTCACATTTGCAATTCTATACAGGGGCTGAAAAATAGCAAGGTTTTGAAGACAGGTGACCATACTCTCCGGGTTGGAAATGGTTCCAATGTATATACAGTTGCAGTGGGAGAGTATCACTTGGGGTTGCCGTCTGGATGTATATTGGTTTTGAACCCATGTTATTATGTACCTAGTATGCTTTGTAATATAATATCTGTTTCTTTGTTAGACAATGAATAATATAATTTTGTATTGCAGAACAATGTTATGAAAATTCACTTGAATCAAATGTTGGTTGGGTATGGTACACTTAATAACAGGATATACGTCCTAAATCAACACACAGTTTTCAGCATACAACACACTAATAAAAGAAAACTTTCAGAAATAAATGAAGCTTTTCTTTGGCACTGTAGACTTGGTCATATTAACGAAACAAGACTAAACAAGTTATACAAAGATGGATATTTAAACCATTTTGAATATAAATCTTATGCGACTTGCCAGTCTTGTATCAAGGGAAAAATGACCAAAACTCCGTTTACAGGACACGGAGAAAGAGCTACTGAGCTCTTGGGCCTCATACATAGTGATGTATGTAGGCCAACGTCTACACAGGCTAGAGGCGGTTTTTCATACTTCATTACTTTCACTAATGATTTCTCAAGATTCGGTCATGTATTTTTATTAAAACACAAGTCCGAAGCTTTCGATAAATTCACTGAATATAAACTCGAAGTAGAAAAACAAACCAGCTTGAGCATCAAAATACTTCGATCAGATCGAGGTGGGGAGTACCTTAGTACAGAGTTACAGACTTCCTAAAAGAGAATAGGATTCTCTCTCAGCTCACTCCTCCTTACACACCACAGCACAACGGCATGTCAGAACGACGGAATCGGACCCAATTAGATATGGTCTGTTCCATGATGAGTGATGCTGAGTTACCCGTCTCATTTTGGGGGCATGCATTGGAGACTGCAGCGTTTCTACTGAACAGTGTCCCAACCAAAACCGTGTCTACCACGCCATATGAGATATAGCATGGGAAGAGACCATCTCTTAAACGATTTATGATTTGGGGTTGTCCGGCCTATGTTAAAAAGCAGAATCCGGATAAACTCGAGACACGGTCAGTCATGTGTAATTTTGTGGGATATCCAAAGAATTCTTATGGATATTTTTTCAACCACGAGGAAGAACAAAAAGTGTTTGTTTCTCAGTATGCCATATTTTTAGAAAAAGGGTTTTTACAAATGATACTGATGGCAGTGTAGTAGATCTGGAAGAGGTTCTAGAGACACAAACTACAAATGACGACTTGGTTGAACCGGCTGTTGTAACAGTAACTGATGAATCTCGGCCACTCCGTAGGTCTGGTAGGACTTCTCGCCCACTGGAGAGGTACTACGGTTTCCTCATTGATGGTGATAGAGAAGACTGCATCATGGAGGATGATGATCCTACCAGCTTTCAGCAAGCTATCACGACTGGAGACTCTGTGAAGTGGCTGGATGCCATAATATCTGAAATGGAGTCTATGTACACCAACAAAGTATGGACTTTGGACGTTGTACCTCCTGGGGTGCAAATGGATCTTTAAAAGAAAGATTGGTGTAGATGGACAGGTAGAGACCTATAAGGCAAGACTTGTGGCGAAGGGTTTTCGTCAAAGACCAGGTCTGGACTATGACGAAACTTTTTCTCCCGTAGCCATGCTTAAATCCATTCGGATCCTACTTGCTATTGTTGCTCACTACGACTATGAAATCTGACAGATGGACGTTAAAACAACATTTCTAAATGGAGATTTAGAAGAATGCGTTTATATGGATCAGCCAGAGGGCTTCATTGATAGTGGGAGCGGTGGGAAAGCATGTAGATTGCTTAAATCCATTTATGGATTAAAGCAGGCATCACAGAGTTGGAACATCCGTTTCGATGATGTTATCAAAGCGTTTGATTTTATCAAAAATCCAGATAAACCTTGTGTTTATAAGAAGACTATAGGGAGAGCTGCCGCATTCCTCGTATTGTACGTGGATGACATTCTTCTGATAGGAAATGATATTCCTATGCTACAGTCGGTCAAATCTTTCTTATCACTAAGGTTCTCCATGAAAGACCTGGGTGATGCCACATACATTCTGGGCATTAGAATCTATAGGGATAGATCCAAAAGTTTATTGGGATTGTTCCAAACCAGGTACATCAACACCATCCTAAAAAGGTTTAGTATGGAAGACTCCAAGCGGGGTGCCTTACCCGCTTGCTATGGAGTCACTCTCTCCAAGGACTTTTGCCCAAAGACAGATTAAGAGAGAGCTCGGATGAGCATTATACCCTATGCTTCGGCAGTAGGATTTATAATGTATGCGATGTTATGTACACGCCCAGATGTAGCTTATGCATTTAGTGTAGTAAGTAGGTATCAATCCAACCCAGGGGAGAATCACTGGATAGCTGTGAAGAACATTCTTAAGTACTTGCGAAGGACTAAAGAATTGTTCTTGGTGTATGGTAATGGAGATCTCCAAATGGAGGCCTTTACCGATTCGAGCTTCCAGAGTGATAAGGACGACAACAAATCTATCTCTGGGTTCGTATTTACCCTCAATGGAGGGGCGGTAAGTTGGAAGAGTTCCAAACAGGATACCGTTGCATACTCTATGATAGAACCTGAGTACATTGCTGCGATTGATGCCGCCAAGGAAGCCGTCTGGATGAAGAAGTTCGTCTTGGAGCTAAGAGTAGTTCCAACCATTATTGATCCAATACCACTGTATTGTGATAATAATGAAGCTATGACGCTAGCCAAGGAGCTCAGGTCCCATCAGCGGTACAGACACATCCTGAGGCGCTTTCATTTTATCTGGGAGATTGTAGATCGCTGCGAGATCGAGATTAGGAGAGTAGACACAAAGAATAACACTGCGGATCCACTCACCAAGGCCCTCCCTCAGCCGCAAAATGAGCGACTTTTTGAGATGTTGGGTATGAGATACGCCAATAACTGGCCTTAGTGCAAGTGGGAGATTGTTGGATATATGTATGCCCTAGAGGCCATTATCTGATAGTGGATTTATTTATATATGTGTGTATATATATATATATTCAGTGTACATTCTTGCTCGACATGATAGTATGCTATCTGGTTCTTCTTTATCTGACATGTTGACTTGATCATGCTTTTATTCATTTACACATGTTGATAAAGCCCTGAGGATATTTGCTTGACTGCTGTGATTATGATGGAGATCATACTAGTGGGACGTCTGTAGTTTATAAGCATATCCTGAAATGTCCCTAGTAGTATGTGTAGCGAGATGGGGCATCGATATACCAGAGTAGACTAGCGTATATGATACTAGACCCATATGATGGGCGATGGATGTTCCCACATCTATTGATGCTTGACATCGAGATCGTATACGGGTGCTCAGTGGTGACTGGGTACACTGGACGGACTCACCGAGAACTCCTATATGGTATTATATATATCGTCAGATAGCAGTTCTCAGGTGACACTGGTACAGGTTAGTCTGTAGACCCGAGATCGTCATAGAGTCTTGTGTGTTCTCCCACTGTACTTTGATTACCACTCTACCACGGCTCTACCGATTCATGCAAACAGGTGGCTTTTGGGTACAGTCCCGAGACACACGAAGACGATGAGCGATAAGAGGGGTTTCATCTCTCCCGGTATTGGGAGTTGATGTTGTGCTGTGCATGATTGGCTATATCAGTAAGTCTGTGGCCAGGGCTGTTGAGATTTACTAATAAGTGTTATCAGTAGTTTCTCGATCTGTTATAGACCATTCATCGGCACGATTTATTGAGTTATTGGGGTCGACGTTACCATCCCTAGACTCGATATGCAGCATATCCGACGAAGAGACCGGACTGTACGGTAGTGTTGCCAGTTGGCTCGACGGGAGTTGTGACTGGTTCACTTATTTTCTTCTGATCGCTCAATACCCGGGTGGCCGTTACGTTTAGCTGACCTCTTGCGGCTTGGGGGTGCTTGATATGATCATCACCCACTGCCGGCGTATTGACGAGTCTTAGAGTCCTACAATGGAGTTACCTAGTCCAGGCGAAACGATGTGGTGTGCATATGAGATATGCGTGGGGACCCGATTAAATGCGCGTATGTGATACCGTATATTAATCAGGCGGTTTGCTATTGGTCAGGTCGTATGAGATATGACCGGTTTGCTAAATCAAGTGTTGATTTAACATTGACCATTAGCATTTTCACTTTAGACCCTTTTGTCTTTTGGTGTATGCATGCATGTATGCACATGTTTACATTGATGCACATTTGGATGTGCATGCACACATACATGCATACTCTTTTGTATCATGGTTGATGATACATTAGATGGTGGCAATATAAGACTCACATGCTATTAAATATTTAGATATTTATTTTTGTGATAAATGGAATTGGATAATTACTCATGGTTGATTATTTTATTATTCCACTAACCTTTGTGTTAACCATGAGTTATTTTCCATGGACATTTTTGATCCAAAGAGAAATATCTAGATATTTATAAACTAGAGTTAAGAATGAGAATAAGAATATATATATATATATATATATATATATATATATATATATATATTCTTTTCTCATTTTTATCTCAATCTTTATCATTATCTCGTGAGCTCTCATTTTCCATCATCTTCTTCCTCCTCTCTCTTGCTCTCTAGCTTTCATTAGTGAGGAAGATAGTGATCAGGTTAGGGTTTTGAAGTAAGAAAACAAACCACATCATCATTCCACACTACTCTTGCCCATTAGTTTAGAGTGTTGGTTTCAACTTCTTCTCTTGATCAAGTGGAGCTTTAAACTTTGACAAAGAGGACTCCGGGTGGATCATCGTGGACTTTGAGGTTCTCAAGCAAACTTCTTTCAACCCTCAAGTGGCCAAGGAGTCTAGCGAAAGGAGCTACAAACGTTGTATTCTCTAAACCTAGCTTTTACTACTTGTGGATTGTGTTAAAGTTTTTTGTTACCCTAGCTTTTCTAGTTTGATCCTTAGGATAGTTTCTTTAGCACCCTATAAAATCTTAATATGGCATGTGTGATGCTACCAAATCCTAGTAGTGGTGCTGGAGAAATCCCTTCATCATCAACCATGACACATAAATAAAACACAATTAATATATATCACATATATATCATGTGTGCATATGAGAGAAAAAGAAATGCTTAAGTGAGCTAATATTAGTTAATGTAAATTAATATATCATATATATAATTATACATTAAATCATTAAATCAACACATGATTTAATAATCCGGTTATATCTCATACGACCGACTAATATAATTTGTATCAACTTATCAAACCAACACTTGATTCGATAACCCGGCAATCTCTCATATAACCGTCCGATACTGTATCGACTTATCGAATCAACACTTGATTCGATAACCCGGCTATATCTCTGTCATGACCCAAAGTTCGGCCCATGACCGGCACTTAACTACATGACGTCTACAGGCGTAACACGACTAAGTAAGCCGAAACCCAGAAATCAAAACCATAAAAAGTATAGAGTGTTTAAAACATTTATTAGAACATTTGTTAAAACATTTAGAAAATTTTAAGTTGTTTAGTAAAATTCTTTAAAATTCAAGTTATTATCTTAAAAATTTTGGCAGCATTTCCTTTGTAAAAACTAGCCCCGAAATCGGGTACAAGGCAATATATAAGTAAAATGATACACAATAAGAAATAAGCATCCCAAACGGGAGCAGTCACGCCCAACAGCGGAAACAATCACTACAATGATAATATACGACGCCATAGCGAAGAAAGAGTAAAAATAAGTGAAGACAACATGAAATATAAAACCGCATAAATAAAGTCGGCTCATAACGAGCTCGACACCAGAGAACAAAATAATATATATCGTCCTCACAACTGGTCTCTAAGTCAATACATAAGTAGTAGATGGAATGTAACACCTTAGGATGTGTTTAGTGGCTAATTATATTTAAATAAGGGTTTTTAATAAAAAGTTTACCAAATTGGGTTTCAATTTTTTTTTCCAAATTTAATAAAAATTTTCCTAGAATTTTCCTAGGCTCGCACACACATGTGCATGTAAACTAGGGTTTAAAATGAGGTTATACCATGATTAGCAACCATGGTGGGTTTAATAGTGGGGATTAAGTCTTTTGGGTTGTAATTAAGTCTATTTAGTTAATTGATGGTTGTTTTAATTTGAATTTTTGTTTTGGGGTGTTGACTTGAGAGAATGAGAGAGAGAGAGAGAATGCATCATGGCAAAGCCCATGCTTGCATTTAATGATGAGAGAGAAAGGAGGGGTTGACATTGGGAGTTATCATTTCCTCTCATTCTTGTGCTCATTTCTCTCAACCTCTCACTCTCACACTCACACACCCAACAGCACAGCAGTAGCAGAAGCAAGCACAGCAGCAGCAGCAAGCAGGCACAGCAGCAGCAGTGAGCAGCAGCAGCAGTGAGCAACAGCAACTTCAGCTGCAGCTCCTTCCCTCTACTCCTTCTTCTTCCTCCAGCTCCCTAGGGTCGAGTGTGGGGTATACTTCTTGAACTTACCCCCTAGTTTGCTTAATTAGTGTAGCTTAGCTTCGATTAGTGATTAATGGTGCGATTTAGTGCGATATGTGGTAATTAGTGGGAACTTTGATCAAGTGAAGTATGTATTGGTCTAAGTAAGTTGATGGAGTGTTGTTAGGGCCATGTTAACCTAGCTTAGCCCCCAATTGCACTAAAATACCACCAGATTGTTATTTGATGCAAATTCATCGTTTTTAAGCAAATTCTAGCTTTCTGCAAACTGCTATCGACCCAGTGAGTTCAGAATAAAATTGAGATGACTGCAGTATAGTTGTTAGGTGCTGATCCCATGTGTAGAACACGACCCCCATTTTCCTTGTTTAGGCCACCGAAATATTGGTTCTGGCCGCAATTTGCGGCCAGATGGGGAGGGCATGGGTTTGGGTTTGGCTCTGTAGGTGTCTGCTGCTATCCTTAGACTCATAGCATGTGTAATTTTATTTAATTGTTGTTGTAGAAAAATCTGGAGCTAAATACCTGTTTCTCGTATTTTTAAACCTTCGCAACATGCGTGATACGTGTGTGGGTTTCGAATTTCTGCGTATCGCGACGCGTCGGGGTAGATCAGGCCCGTAATCACACGTTTTAGCGTATCGCGCACACGCGCGCTTGGTTTGCGACGCGGGTTTCTAGTTTGACCTTAATATCGCGTTTTTGTAGATTTGAGCTTATGTGTGATATATTGTGTAATTCTAGGTTCACAGGTGAGTGAGACGGACGCTGCGAAGAAGGGGAAGCAAGTCGTCGGCTACACTTTGCGCGAGACTTCGGTGAGTAGATTTAACATCTACGGGGATATCGCCCGCATGGCGTTATGCGTCAGGGCTGATAGGACCTTATAGCTATATGTTGCATTTACCCCATTGACTGTCATGGATACTGTTGTTGCATACTGCATTCCCTGGTATATGTATGTAAACTTAGAATTGATAGAACACCGCATTATTACTAACGGTTCATGTTGCACGAGCACTAATCTGCATGTTACACACACCGTTAGTAATTGCCATGACACATTCACTGTAGAATTGCCATGATTATATTGCCGTAGTTCATTTCACATATGATTCGATATGATTTTCATTGAAATTGGGAGTCGCATGATGTCTTTAAAATCTGAAACTATTTTAAAAAGCGGTTTCCCCTTGTACCTAGATTATGGCTTGATGTACATAGCACATCGCATTTGATTTACTTATTGGTGTTGGATTTTCATGTGATTTCTGGTTTTGAGGACCGTGGGATTATTTAAGAAAAGATGCACTATTTGAAAAAACCCGGTTCCTCGTGATATGATATTTTGGTGCGTCCACCATGCGTTTTCTCGGTGCTGAGACGTGTGCTTGAAACCCGATTCGAGGTGTTGGATGATCCGTTTGCGGGTTCGTGGTGGACCCGGTATGGTTCCCTCGGCAAGATGATCGATGGACTTTTCCGATTGAGCCTGGAGGTGGGCGAGTACCTACCGGTGATTGGTTGGACCTGACGGTTATCTGGAGGATACCGACCAGAGTCAAGAGATGGATGCGGGATGATCCGTACTGCCGTAGCCGAGGGCCGATACCACAAACGGAGCCCGTGGGCTGATCCGGACTTACAGAGCCCGATATATGAGGATTTGCGTGTCGATACTGGACACGAGTATTTTATGATATTTTGAGAACCGATGTTGGGCACTCGTGATTCTCAGAGATTTAGAGGATTTGAGGGCCGAGGAGAGTGCCGGCGCCTGAGTTTATTTGGGATTTGGGGTGCAGTTTTGGGCACCGATTATCTTTCCACGTTGATATTCCGTGTAGATGTTATTTATCCCATGCTCTGCATTGATTATCATGTATCTCATCCTGTAGTTATTTTACCTGACAGAGCATTTGCATGATTATTGCACCTACTGCTTGTCGCATATAGATCTTACTTGCTGGCATATGATAGAGTAGCGCAGTACGTGCATGCTCGCGATTACCTTTATATGTTATCTCTATTCACGAGTTGGCAACTCACCCCCGTTGTGCCACAGTATTTGCAGGTTTCCCCTCAGAGTAGTCGCGGCAGGCTGCCTTTTGCATCTTTTGGCTACAGATACCACTACAGTTGGTGTGAGAGCTATTTTGCTTTTAGGTGGGTTGTGGTATCTGATTACTTTTATAGTATCCCCTTTTGTATCTAGTATTCTCCATCTACCATATATGTACTGGACTTTGATACAGTGTGAGGACGATGATGTATATTTTTGTATTCTGGTGTCGAGCTCGTGGGAGCCGACTGTTTTTATATGCAGTTTATTATTCTATGATGTTTACCTATTGCTCATTCTTCGCTATGGCATCGTATATTACTCTTATGGTGATGGTTTCCGCCGTTGGGCGTGATTGCTCCTGTTTGGGAATGCTTTGTTTCATTATATCTCATTTTCACTCATATCCTGTTTTATACCCGATTTTGGGGTTACTTTTACAAAGGAAATGCTGCCAAAATTATTTAAATGATGATGTAACTTTAAAAGAACTTATTGAACTATTTAAGGTTTTCTAAACATTTTAACTAAATGTTTTCAACACTCGCTACTTATAAATGGTTTTGATTTCTGGGTTCGGCTTACTTAGTCGCGTTACACCTGGAGACGTTGCGTGGTTAAGTGCCGGTCACGAGTCGAAATATTCGGGTCGTGACAAAGTTGGTATCAGAGCTAGGTTTTACCTTTCGGAGTGTACGATGACCTTGGTATGATGGAGTAGGTAGCTGAAGCATAGTGGCGTAGCGTGTGTATGTTCCGCGGCATACTCACGACACGGTACTCCGCCAAGGCGGCCTTAGGACTTATTGATTTAAATTCCTTCTTGAGTATATATATTCTTGTAATTCGATTTACGTATTCTTATCGAATCCTAATTTCCTTTCATCCATTATGCCGCCAAAGACTACGAGGGCGTAGAGAGCGGCCGCGAGGGCCGAGATTCGAGTTGATTCGTCTGAGACGAGGACTGATCCGGGCAGTACACCGGTTGTATCCCAGCAGGCTGTTCCTCCTGTGATAGATCAGATCGCCACGCTAGGGGCTGGTATGCAGGAGATGCGCCAGACGGTAGGATCCAGCATGCAGGAGATGCGCCAGATGATAGGATCGCTAGTTGAGATGCTTCGAGCGCAGCGACCAGAGGTAGCTCCACCCGTTACAGAGACCGCGATGGTACCTACCGTACAGCCAGTTGCCCCTGCAGCCACGGAGGTGATTACCGTATCGCTATCAGAGTTTATGAGGCTAAAGCCTCCGGTCTTCACAGGCATCGATACAGCCGAGGACCCGCAATCTTTCATTGATAGGATGGCTCGGATATGCCGTTCCCTCAGATGCGCAGATGCGAGATGGGTTGAGTTCACGAGCTTTCGCCTGGAAGGTCTTGCGCAGAAGTGGTGTGAATCAGTCGAGAAGGGTAGAGCGGCAGGTCTTCCTCCTATGACCTGGACAGAGTTCGTAGCACTATTCCTTGCCTGCTTTCTCCCACTGAGTGTCAGAGATGCTAGAGCACGCAGGTTCGAGTCCTTACGCCGGACTCCGAAGATGTCAGTGGCAGAGTATGACGTGCTGTTTACAGAGCTATCAGTTTATGCCCCATATTTAGTGGCTACCAAGGAGTTGCGAGTCAAGAGATTTGTTCGAGGCTTGCTTACACCACTGTTTCTTGCGATCAGCGCGCAGCATTACGAGACATATGCAGCAGCGGTAGACGCAGCCCTATTAGTCGAGGAGCGCCTTGCTGAGACTTCAGTAGTTCTAGAGCTGAAGAGAGTTCGTACTGGTATATCAGCACGGAGACAGACATTCAGACGCCACGGCAGGTAACGTTCAGATACGAGGAGTGGCAGAGATTCGGGACGAAGCCAGATGTTTAGTTCGTATCCACGGGAGAGTCAGCAGTCGTCGCGGGGTTGCTATAGATGCGGCAGTCTACTTCACCTTGTCAGAGATTATCCTGAGATACACCGGAGGGAGACAGCAGCACCGCATGTTACCGTACCACCTTCACCACCCCAGAGGGCGTTGCCTGTTGTACCTATTGTCGCTCCGCGTCAGACTCATACAAAGAGAGGTCGTGAGCGTGCAGGAGTTGCTCAGAGAGGACAGGATGACCGAGGAAGAGGGCGGTCAGTCACCGATGGAGGACAGGCGTGGGTTTTTGCTTTGACGCATCGGGACGCGCAGGCGTCTAATGCGGCGGTCTCAGGTATCCTCCCAGTATGTTCTGTTGATGCACACGTGTTGTTCGATCCCGGATCCACGCACTCGTACGCATCCACACACTTTGTGCCGAGTTTGGGTAGAGAGTCCGGTTTGCTTGATCAGCCGCTTGTTGTGACCACTCCTGTGGGAGAGTCGTTTGTTGCTAGGCACGTGTTCCGATCCTGTACCGTCGGTATTGGCGAGAGAGAGTTGCTTATCGACTTGATCCTTCTTGAGATGTTGGACTTCAACGTTCTTTTGGGCATGGATTGGTTAGCCATGTGCTATGCTTCTGTGGAATGCCATGAGAAGACAGTTAGATTCTGTTTTCCCGGCGAGTCGGTTTTTGTTGTGTTGGGGGACCGTGGTGCCGCCCCTCACAGTATGATTTCTTCTTTTTGCGCTGGACAGCTTTTGAGGAAGGGATGTCAGGGATTTTTCGCTTATGTCTGCGATGCTAGCGCTACAGAGGTTCTATTGGATAAGGTTCCGGTTGTTAGCGAGTTTCCTGATGTGTTCCCTGACGAGCTTCCTGGGCTACCGCCCGAGCACGAATTTTCTTTGTGTATTGATTTGGTTCCTGGCATGGGGCCAATTTCCATACCGCCTTATCGGATGGCCCCGGTGGAACTTCGAGAATTGAAGGGTCAGTTGCAAGATTTGCTAGATACGGGACTTATTCGACCCAGTGTTTCTCCTTGGGGTGCTCCAGTCCTGTTCGTCAAGAAGAAGGACGGCAGTTTGCATCTGTGTATCGACTACCGCCAGCTGAACAGGGTGACAGTGCGGAACAGATATCCTTTGCCACGCATCGACGATTTGTTCGACCAGCTTCAGGGGGCAGGATACTTTTCGAGGATCGATTTACGATCGGGCTATCATCAGCTGCGGGTTCGACAGGAGGACATTCCTTGGACAGCTTTCCGTACGCGCTACGGCCATTATGAGTTTTTGGTGATGTCGTTCGGACTCACCAATGCGCCAGCAGCATTCATGGACTTGATGAACCGTATTTTTCGGCCATATTTGGATCTGTTCATCATAGTATTCATTGACGATATCTTGGTGTATTCCCGGAGTAGTGAGGAGCACGAGCAGCACCTGCGGATTACACTGCAGACTTTGAGGGAGCACCAGCTTTACATAAAATTCTCCAAGTGTGCTTTCTGGCTGGACAGCGTAGACTTCTTGGGGCATGTGATTTCACGAGGCGGTATATATGTAAACCCGAGGAAGATCGAGGCCGTTCAGCGTTGGCCCAGACCCACATCAGTTACGGAGATTCACAGCTTTTTGTGGTTAGCCGGTTACTACAGGTGATTTATGCAGGACTTCTCCAGTATTGCTAAACCTTTGACCGGGTTGACCCGGAAGGGAGTTCCTTTCGATTGGACGGAGGAGTGCGAGCACAGTTTTCAGCAGCTACGGACTCGGCTGACTACGGCACCGGTGTTATCATTGCCTTCAGGATCAGGCGGATTTGTGGTCTGTTGTGATGCTTCTCGAGTGGGGCTAGGGTGTGTATTGATGCAGCATGACAGGGTGATCGCGTATGCTTCACGACAATTGAAGAAACATGAACAGAACTACCCCACTCACGATTTGGAGATGGCTGCAGTGGTCTTTGCACTTAAGATCTGGCGACATTACCTGTACGGCGAGTCGTGCCAGATATTCACTGATCACAAGAGCTTAAAGTATATATTTTAGTAGCGAGACCTAAACCTTAGACAGCGCCGATGGATGGAGTTAGTGAAGGATTACGACTGCGAGATTTTGTATCACCCGGGAAAAGCGAATGTAGTGGCGGATGCTTTGAGCAGGAGGCTCGGGGGTAGTCTATCTTGTTTTAGCGCAGTACAGGGGTAGTCGTCGGCAGATTGGCAGATATTATGCAACAGCCGAGTGCAGTTCGAGTTCACGCCGATCGGAGGACAGATTGCGCATGTTCATGCATGCCTACAGTTGCTTGACCGTATACATGAGGCACAGCACAGTGATGACCGATGTTCAGAGATCAGGACGTAGATTGGACAGGGCAGAATTTTCGAGTTCGTGATCGATGATCAGGGGATACTGAGATTTGGGACTAGACTTTGCATAGCAGATACTGAGGGGCTGCGGCGTGAGATTCTTGAGGAGGCACATCGATCGGTGTACAGCATCCATCCCGGTTCCACCAAGATGTATCATGATATGAGAGATGTTTACTGGTGGGACGGAATGAAGATGGACATCGCAGATTTCGTGTCGAGATGCCTGACTTGTCAGCAAGTCAAGGCCGAGCACCAGAGGCCCGCGGGAGAGCTACAGCCGTTACCCATTCCGGAGTGGAAATGGGAGCAAATTTCGATGGATTTCGTTGTGGGTCTACCCAGGACTAGGCGAGGGTATGACTCCATTTCGGTGATCGTGGATCGTTTTACGAAAGCGGCCCACTTCCTTCCAGTGAAGACGACTTTCGAATTTGCTCAGTACGCCCAGATTTACATCGACGAGGTAGTACGACTGCATGGAGTCCCGACGTGTATCTTGTCCGACAGAGGCACCCAGTTTACCAGCTGACTATGGCAGAGACTTCAGGAGGCTTTGGGCACACGCTTGAGTTTCAACACAGCATTTCATTCGCAGACCGACGGCCAGTCAGAGCGGACGATTCAGACTCTCGAGGACATGCTCCGAGCATGCGTTTTAGACTTTGGTGGTAGCTGGGATCATCATTTACCCTTGGTGGAGTTCTCCTACAACAATAGTTTCCAGGATACTATTCAGATGGCACCTTTCGAGGCTCTGTATGGGAGGAGATGTAGATCGCCCGTCTGCTGGACAGAGCTCAGTGAGAGCAGTATTTTGGGGCCCCAGATCGTACAGGAGACGACCGAGAAGATACAGCTGATTCGAGACAGGATGAGGACAGCTCAGAGCAGGCAGAGATCGTATGCTGACAGACGCCGCCGCAGATTAGAGTTCGCAGTTGGAGATCACGTTTTTCTGAGGGTCTCTCCGATGAAGGGAGTGATGAGGTTTGGACGGAAGGGGAAGCTTAGCCCTAGATTCATAGGTCCCTTCGAGATCCTCAAGCGTGTGGGCGCAGTAGCTTATCGTTTCGCTCTTCCACTCGACTTACCAGATGTTCACCCCGTGTTCCACGTGTCGATGCTTCACAGATACCTACATGACCCTTCGCACATGATTCAGCATCAGACCGTTCAGCTCGAGCGCGACCTTTCGTTCACCGAGCAGCCAGTCATGATATTGGACCGGCAGGTGAAGAAACTTAGACCGAAGGTCTTGCCATCAGTGAAGGTGCTTAGGCGCAGCCCGAGTGGCGAAGAGATCACTTAGTAGGCCGAGGGCGAGATGCGGAACAAGTTCCCTCATCTTTTTGAAGGTATGCGTAGCTTTATATTTTCAAATTCGGGGATAAATTTCTTTTAAGGGGGGAGATTGTAACACCTTAGGATGTGTTTAGGGGCTAATTATATTTAAATAAGGGTTTTTAATAAAAAGTTTACCAAATTGGGTTTCAAATTTTTTTTCCAAATTTAATAAATATTTACCTAGAATTTTCCTAGGCTCGCACACACATGTGCATGTAAACTAGGGTTTAAAATGAGGTTATACCATGATTAGCAACCATGGTGGGTTTAATAGTGGGGATTAAGTTTTTTGGGTTTTAATTAAGTCTATTTAGTTAATTGATGGTTGTTTTAATTTGAATTTTAGTTTTCGGGTGTTGACTTGAGAGAATGAGAGAGAGAGAATGCATCATGGCAAAGCCCATGCTTGCATTTAATGATGAGAAAGAAAGGAGGGGTTGATATTGGGAGTTATCATTTCCTCTCATTCTTGTGCTCATTTCTCTCAACCTCTCACTCTCACACTCTCACACTCACACACCCACCAGTACAGCAGCAGCAGAAGCAAGCACAGCAGCAGCAGCAAGCAAGCACAGCAGCAGTAGTGAGCAGTAGCAGCAGCAGTGAGCAGCAGCAACAGCACCTTCAGCTGCAGCTCCTTCCATGTACTCCTTCTTCTTCCTCTAGCTCCCTAGGGTCGAGTGTAGGGTATACTTCTTGAACTTACCCCCTAGTTTTCTTAATTAGTGTAGCTTAGCTTCGATTAGTGATTAATGGTGCGTTTTAGTGCGATATGTGGTAATTAGTGGGAACTTTGATCAAGTGAAGTATGTATTGTAGGGTTCCTAGCCACACTAATGAAGACTCACAAGTGATCAAACATGCTCAATTCAAAAAATTTCCTTGTGCCGAGAAAACCCTAATACGGATCGTTAACTAGATATATAGGCGAAGCGATGCAAGTAAATGAATTTATAGCTAAAGGAAAGTGGCTACAACCTTTGTAGATCCGGTCCTCCACCTCCTAGGCTCCGTGATGAAGTCCCCTTGCTGTCCAAATCGGATCTTGAACTCTAGCATCGTCTTCATCGGAGAAATGGGCGGGCTAGGTCGTCAACTTCGATGCCGAAGATGATCTACGTCGAGGCATCACAAGATCAAGCTCCCACTTCACCAAGTCATGAAACTTGTGAAGTAAACACCCTATACTACTTGGCAAGAGGTAGAGGATGAAGAAATAGGAAGTGGGTTCACTTTGGATTTGGATTTCTCACTCATTTTCACAAGTTGCCATTGATGGAGCAAGCTTTCTTCATGTTTGAAGAAGAAGAAGATGATGAAAAGAATATGATAAGTTATTATCAAATAGAAAATAAAATCAACACTTATCATATGGCAACCATGATTAGGTGTAGAGAATAGACCATGGTTAGTTGGAAGGGTTAGGGTTAAGCATGAAGACAAAATGGTCACTTGGTCAAAGCTTCAAGAAGCTTCAATAACAAACAAAGAAAACCACCATTTTCTCTTTAATCTTTTGACAAAATAAATAAATAAATAGATAAGAAAAAGAAAACCCTAACCATCACATAACCATGGTTTAATCTAAACATACACACTAACATTCATGTATCATCAAACATGATACAATCTTGTGCACAAAAGTATATCACATATACAACTTGTGTACATCAAGTGAGAAAATCCAATTTAAGTGAACCAATACTAGTTAATGCAAAGTAATATATCAAATATATAATTATGCATTAAATCATTAAATCAATACTTGATTTAACGATCCGGTCATATCTCATATAACCGACTAGTATCAAATGTATCGGCTTATCGAATCAACGATTCGATAACTAGGTTATATCGCATACAACCATTCGATACATTCATCGCGAGAATAGAATACGGTATCACATACACGCATTATTCTCGGTCCCGCACATATCTCATATGCGCTCCTATTTCGTTTCGCTTGAGCCAGGAAACCTCTGTGTAGGACTCTAAAGACTCGTCAATACGCCGGCAGCAGGTGATGATCATATCAAACACCCACAAGCCGCAAGCGGTCTGCTAAACGTAACGGCCACCCGGGTATTGAGCGATCAGAAGATCGGTGAGCAAGCCCGCTCACACTCCTGTGAATCCAACCAGTAACACTTACCGTATAGTCCGGTCTGTTCGTCTGATATGTCGCATATCTCGTCTAGGGGTGGTAAACGTCAGACCCCAGTAGCTTGATAAGTCATGCCGACATAAGGTCCATAACATTCGTGAAACTACTGATAACTCTTACCAGTATATCACTGCAACCCTGGCCAGGGATTTCCTGTTATGGCCAGTCGAGCATAGCGCAACATCAACCCCCAATACCGGGAGAGACGAATCCCCTCCTATCGCTCATTGCCTCCATGTGAATCGGGACTGTACCCAAAAACCACCTGTTTGCATGACTCAGTAGAGCCGTGGTAGGGTGGAAATCAAAGCACAGTGGGAGACACACAAGACTCTATGACGATCTCGGGTCAACAGACTAAGCTGTACCTGTGTCACCAGAGAACTGCCATCTGACGTGAGGTATAATACCATCTGGGAGTTCTCGGCGAGTCCGTTCAGTGTACCCAGTCTCCACTGAGCACCCGCATACCATCTCCGATGTCAAACATCAATGGATATGGGATCATCCATCGCCCATCACATGGGTCGAGAAGATATACGCTAGTCTACTCTGGAATATCGATGCCCCGTCTCGATATTCCCACGACTAGGAACAATGAAGGATGTACTCATTGACTACCCAGGCCCCACTAGTATGATCTTCATCATAGTCCTGGAAGTCGAGTACACATCCTAAGGGATTTATCAACATGTAGTCAGAGAGACAGAAAGTATACATGTTAAGATAAAGTGCAACCAGATAGCGTACTATCATGTCGAGCAAGAAAGTCCTACCTATATATGTCCCAGCATCCACTACAAAATACATCCTATGTACAGTAATGGCCTCTAGGGCATACATATAACTAACAACCTCCCACTTGCACTAGGGCCATCTGTAGCAGTGGTTGCAGTATCACATACTCAACCATCCCATAAAAGTCTCTCATTGGGAAAAGGCCTTCGTGAGTGGATCCGCCGTGTTGTCCTCTAAGTCTACTCTCCTTACCTCGATCACCCTGGAGATCAACTATCTCCATGATCAGGTGATGCTGCCTTAGAATATGTCTGGGTCACTGATGGGATCATGGTTCCTTGGCCAAAGCCACATTTCCATTGTCACACAATGGTGGGAACCTAGTTCATCTTATGAACCAATATGGACCCAAACTTCCTCTTTGGTAGTATCTTTAATAGCGATGTTACCAGCCTTTATCGTCTAGATTGCCACGGTATCTAGCTTGGAACTCTTCCAACATACCGTCCCTTCACTGAGGGTAAAGACAATGCCTGCGACTGACATTCAGTCATCCTTATCACCCTGGAACCTTTCCAGTGATTCTCCCTAGGATCAACTGATACCATCTCACTTCAATTAGTGAGAATCCTAACATCCATTTAGATCTATCTCATAGACCCAAATCTTAGGATTAAGGAGGTATCACTTTGATCCTATATGGAGAACCTATGTGATAAGAGGAGATCGACCGATCGTAGCATAGGAAACTCCTTTTCTATCAAGAGTATGTCATCCTCGTACTCTACGAGGATCATTACCATACTCCATACTACCCTTTTGTACATACAAGGTTCATCTACCATTTTGATGAAGTCAAACTCTTTGACTACCACATCAAAACAGATGTTCCAACTCCGCGATGCCTGCTTTATCCTGTAAAGCAACTTGCACATGTTTCCGCTGCTCCCACTGTTTGCGAAGCCCTCTGGCGGTGTTCTTATAGACGTTCTCTTCTAAATCAATATTTAGAAAAGTAGTCATGGTACCCAACCACCAGATATCGTAGTTATGGTATGTAGCAGTGGCAAGTAGGATCTGGATGGACTTAAGTACAACTATTGGAAAAGGTTTCATCATTATCCACGCCTGGTCGATGACGAAAACCTTTAACGAGTCTAGCTTTGAAAGTATCAACTTTTCCATCTACACCAAGTAATCTTCTCAAGATATACTTGCTCCTGATGGGGATTTAACCCTTCAGATATAGCAAACAAAGTCCATACTTTGTTGGTGTATATGGATTCCATCTCAGATCGCTAAGCATCCAGCCATTCTTACAGAGTACCTACTCTTGATGGCCTGCTCGAAACTAGTTGGGTCATCATCTCATGATGAATTCCTCGCTCCCACTGTCATCGAGAAACCGAGGTATCTCTCAGGCAGGTGAGGAACCCTACCAGATCGGCGGAGAGGCTGAGGTTCGTCGGGGACTATTGAATCCTTTGGTTCTGTCAAATCAGCTGCAGTTTTGTATAGCTGGAACCTTTCCAGTTCTACTGAACTTACCTTGCCTCGATCTTGTCCGGATTTTTCTTTTGACATAGGCCAGACAACCCCAAATCTTAACTCGCTTAAGAGATAGGCTCTTCCCATACCATATCTCATATGGAATGGTAGGCAGTGATATGATTCGAACCTAATTCAATAGGTATGCAGCTTCTCAAGCGCATAACTCCCAAAAGGAAATAGGAAACTCAGTAGTACTCATCATAGAGCACACCATATCTAATATTGTGCGATTGCTCCACCCCGATACACCGTTGTGCTGTGGTGTATTCAGAGGAGTAACACTGAGAGAGAATCTCATTCTCCTTTAGAATAGTCCAGGAATTCTATGCACAAGTATTCTCCTCCCTCATCTTATCATAGGACATAATACTTATACCCATATTTTGGTTCTCTACTTCCAACTTATATTCTGTGAATACCTCAAAAGCTTCGGACTTATGTTTCAACAGGAACATATGACTGAATCTTGAGAGATTATCAGAGAATATAATGAAGTATAAAGAACCAGTCCTGGCATCTGTAGACAGGAGACCTTACATACATCATCATGTATCAGTCCCAAGAGTTCATTAACTCTTTCTCTGTTTTCAGTAAACGGAGGTATGGTCATCTAATCTTTGTGACATGACTGGCAAGTTTCACAAGATGTAAATTCAAACTGATTTAAATATGCATCTAAAATGTAACTTCAGCCAGTCGGGTCGCATTGATATGACCTAGTTTACAATGCCTCAAGAAGGATTCGTTCATTTCTGAACTCTTCCTCTTGTGTGTGTTCTGTATACAAGGAACTGTAGTTTGATTTAGAACATCAATGCTTTTAGATAACGTGCCTGAACCGATCAACTCTTGATATAGGAAATGTTCAAAACATTATCCAACAATACAAAATTTTATCATTTCTTTAATAAATAAAGAGATTGATATGATTTTGTATATCAGGTTCGGTATCTAATAGTATTTATTCAGAATCAATGTATTGGTAATACAGGGTGACAGTGACCAACAGACTTGGCTGCAACACTTGCCCCGTTTTCTGTCTCATGAAACTTATCACCCGTTCTCAGTTTTCTACCTTTCGGTAGCCCTATGTAACAGATTATATATCTGGGATCCTGATCCGGTATCAAATACTCAGGATGCAGAGAATACTGAGAAACAGTTCTTTATAATGAACATACCCGAAGGAGATGCATCATATGTACGTTCTTCGTTTGGGCGGCATAGGAATTCTGGTATTCCCCTATCCCTGCTCTGTCTTATAACAATTATAAGTAGGAGCGGGACCAACGTTCCCCATCTCAGTATAACAAGCGGGTTCGGTCAATACATCCATATTATTATCTTGATTAAGGCGTGATATGGTCGCTACCTGGAGAGAGAGAGAAGAAAACACTTAGCGTGCGCTCTTGCAAGATCAGATTGGTTATTTATTTTATCTAATCAGGATGGCTCCCACTGTTTTTTATCAAATCTTCCTTCAAACCCTAAAAGAAAAGACTAGCCGGGATTAATTACACTCTACAAGTTCGCCAATCTTTCAGCCAGGCCAGTGTTGGTACTTTGAGGGAGGTTCCCCGTGCTTTCGCACGGACCTAATTACTGTAAACCTCGTTTCCCCAGAGGCGTAACCCCGTTGACACCTTTCTAGACACCTACTTGATCAGCTAATTGCAAAGTGCAAAACTCTCCCAGGAGTAACAATTACTCGCAGTGGGTATCGGGATCCAACTATCACATAGAAGGTATGCAATCTCATTGCAAATTTTAACGCTCGAAACTCCCGATAAAGGTTTTTACCCCTAGCACCTATGACCTTAACTATGGTCAACAAATCATAAGTACTAGTCAAGTTCTACCCGTCATTTTGTGATTAATTAGACCCATCCACATGACCCTTAACTAAGGTCAACAAAGTCACGCGACTGTCCTAACTAATCGCATCATATGCGATGTAGGAAGACATCACTTAGCTACCGTATACTGTGCTTTGACTATGGTCAACAAACACAGCACGAATACTAAGTACTCTACTTCCTAAAATGACGGAGGGTTGCGAATGGTTTTTATGAAAACCTTTAACGCTTTGAACTTGATATCGTTGCGGAATCAAATGGTTTTTAAATGGAATGTTTTTGAAGCTTTTCTAGTTTTGCTAAAGGGGTCACTCCCGATGAAGGGATCGTCGGCCCTTTCCTCGTCGAATGAGGTGCGGGATATATCATATATATCACTGTGCAAAGCAGAAACTATAGAAGCAATCAAAAGACAAACCGAGAGTTGTAGCATCTGCCAGTTATTGCTAATGGAGTCACTCCCGGTGAAGGGATCTCGGTCCTTTCCTCATCGAATAAGGTGCAGGATGTTCTACAAGGAACACCGCGATGCAAAGCAAGAACTGTAGCTACCTGTTTTATTTTGAAATTCGATTCCACAACATCTTTTAGGTTTATTTTCTTTCATTAATATCATTAATGAATATCCCATCATTTAAATTACCTAAACATCACAGATAAATATGACGTACGCTTATGCCATCCGCATTCGCCTCGATGTCCCGTCTGCACCGTTAGGTTAGGTAACTAATGGCAGAGCGGGGCAGGGCTAGCGCGGGTGTAAAACATAAGCAACGTCTATATAATATATCATATATACTATATATTATATCTATTACAGAACATCACATGATCACATCACAGATAACACAGCAGAAAATATCATATGAAATATTGGATATACTAGGACGTCCGTGTTTTCAATACGAGCCAGTATAAAACACGGATTCCACGGTCGTGATGAATAGCCAATCCCATACCCCTAGACCCCTACGAGAGCGGCAAGCAACCCTACCAATTCTAGGGTTAGGAGACCCGAACTCGACTCCTCGAGTTGGTCTCCCACTGGACCCCAGAACCCGGTTACTTGTGCTCCCCTCCTTGGGTCTATCCTAATGCGGAAAAGAAAATAATATAAAAATGGTGACAACATCCGCAACCTGGAAGTGCTCCAATAAAAGAATATTATATATAAGTTTTTACATGAATGAAAATGAAAAAAACACTCATCTCACATAAAAAAAACCCCGGCTATTCGAACACGACGATCCAATATAACATATCCAGCAACACATAACATCACATGTCATCAAAGTAAGTAAATATGCGCATCCCAATTGTCGTTGACATATAGCAACGAAACCGGCGATATCACATATTACACTTACGGTCACAGAAAAGAAAGTGTAAAACTACAACAGTTGGAATCCGCAAACTCTTTAGACATCACATGCCTAATCAAATGAAATGCTTAGACATCGCATGCCTAACAATTATAAACCCCGCATTTCAGTCTCATTATCGAAAACACTTTTCAATATCATGTCGGGCAATTCAACAGGATTCCCGAAAAACTGATCGAATGCTCGTTGCAAACTTTAGTAGGCGGCCGCACCCCTGATACCGTCGACGAAGTGCACCAAGGCGGAACACCGCTGCCGCGAGCACCCGTACTGATGCTTTCGGCGACGGGGTTCTCTTACAGTCACTTGGTCGGGGCTATGGGATGAGGTTGTCTATTAAGTTTACCCGGCGAGTATCCGCGTACACTACGTGATTGCGACGGACTTTTGATCGCATCTATAACGTTTTGAAAATCGTTTCGGTGAAATTTCGGTAAAATAAGGGGGTTTTCTGTAAAAAGTCAAAATACAAATATCTTATTATAAAAATTAAATATACATATTCTAGCTATGTAATTGCTATTATTTGGTGTTTATTGAGCCGCTGGTGAAATTTCAAATTTTCTGAAAAAAATATTATTTTATTATTATTTAAGCCGTCACTAATACATTTAATTAGGGAAAATTACAAATTGGAATGAGTTGAAACAAATTTTGTACATCATAAAAAATTAAATAAAATTTTATCATGTGGTTTTTGAAACGAAATCGTTTGCCAAAACGGTTTAGAAAATATCGAAGAAAAAGGTTTTTTCGGTGAAATTAGTGTTAATGGGAATTGGGGTAATACATTTATCTTTTCCCTAACCCACACACCCACACCTCACCTTCTCTCCCCCTCCCCATGTGGCTGGCCCACTTTGACAGCCCCTCCCTCTCTCTCTCTCTCCAATCACCTCACATTTCAAAAGAAAAGAAAAGAAAAGAAAAGAAAAGTCAAAGAGGTATAGAATTTGTCTTTTCTCCCCACTTTCTTCACCTCTCTCTCTCTCCACACTCCCCCCACACCACATGGCCGAAATTTCTGTCCCAAATCAGCAGCAACCCCTCCCCCAAATCCCCTCCATTTTTCATCAATAAAAATCCACAATTTTGCCTCAAAATCCTTGCAAAATCGAAAGCTAATTCAAAATCCAAGCCTTACCCATTATTTCTTGGCTACTATAGTATGATTCTTAGTGAAAAGTTTTCATTTTGGAGGCCAAGATTTTGGTGCTAGATTCATTTTTGATCTCTTGATCATGAGATATAATTCTAACATTTCTCTTAAATTGTTGTTAATTGCCTTAGGTTAGCTTAATTATATGTTTAAATAGGTTTTTAATTAGTTCTAAGTGCATGATTTGAAATTCAAGAGAGGGGTTTGAATTCAAAATGGGGTTTTGTGTTGTGAGATTATGGTTGTGTGATGTATTTGACATATTAGTGTTATGCTAAATCAAATCAAGTTGCTAGTTTGCTTTTTTTGTAAATTTTAATTGTGATAATTATATAAATTGCAAACTAGGTTTTAAAAATATATATATTTTGGTGAGATAAAAATCTAATTAAGGTATTCATAACATTATTAACATTTTAAATTGTAGTTTAATAGTTTAGTTCATGAAAATCCAAGCTAAATTGTTATTTGTGCATTTTTGCTATAAAATTGTTAAAATTGGGTATATTGTAAACTAGAATTTTTGGGTTAATGAAATTTATTGGGATTAAATTATGGAAATTGTTTTTTATGACTTATTTAAGATATTTAATAAGTATTATGCCGCTAGATTTGTTTAAACGTCGAGTTTTGTACTAAAACGGGTAATTTTTGCTTGCTAGATTTTCGGAAAAATGGCTTTTAAGGTGAATTTAGGGTTTTTGTGAATTTTAACCTATTTTATATTATAATTAGTGTTCGTGAATGCGCAAATGAGAGTGTTTGGATTTTTCTCGATGGTTTGACGTTTGTAAATCGACTTCGAGGGTTGGTTTGGCTATTCTTGCCTGCGTAGGCGATAGGTTTTGACCTATGCGTGATACGCGTGCCGATTTGATTTTCGTATGCAGTTTCGATTTCGAAATTGGTTTTAATGCGATACGGTGCGTTATGATATGTAGGTATCCCATGTAGACTTCGAGACGACAAGCAAGCGCGTGGCGACGTCGACACCGGCGAGCGAAGACCAGGTGAGTAGATTTATATCTACGGGGAGAAGTCGGGTGGATGGCGTATAGCACCCCCGCAGTCCGTGGTGGTGTATACGGATGCGTATACACACCAACAATTATTATATGTTATTGGAATTAATAACGATGTTCAGGATGGATATTGGTGTGTTGGATTATTTTAGTGTCGCGAACCCTAGGGTAGTGTTGCACTACACATACACGCACACATACTTGCATACATTCCTATTTATATGTGCTCATGGGATTCTTTATAGTTATGTGTTCACATGGGTATGGGACTATGTGTTCACATACGGATATGAGGAGGATACTTGGGATTGAGCTGAGTCGATGAGATTTGTTTGTGGTTGTGATCTCGGTGATATGGCAGGATTCGTACTTAAGGTACGTCCTGGTGTTATAGCGGATCTTGCGGTGGCGATACGGGTGAATAGTGTTATAAATAAATGGTCGACATGTGATCGTGATATGAGGCATAATATGCTAGGATATTGATATTAGGCCGTATCGGGCGATGTATACCCCTTGATGATGATATGTGCTGACGATATCGGTTTGTACGAGATTGTCGATCAGTAGTCAGATCATGAGTATATTGAGGATATTAGTATTGTACTAGACATAGGTCAGTACCCTAGACTATGATCTTGGATAAAGAAGATACCAGAGGAATAGTGTGAGGAATATGATATTGACCCGTACCCAGATTTGGGGATGCCGTACGACGGATTTATTTACGAGCTATATCTTGATGATTGATCCGCACTCTTGACTTGGGATGTCTGATTATGGATATGGTATCGGATATGATATTATTGAGGCGGGATCACCGACTAATATATATACAGGTATGTATATGTATCGACTCAGATGTTAGGCGGTTTCCTTACCTGTAGTCTAGCTTGTAGCGTAGCCCTTTAGTTTAGTTAGTTGTTAGATTAGATTCGGTTCCTACCTATTTCAAAGCTTACGAATCGTGCGTATTTCTAAAGACAGCCTAAGGGATCCTACGGATATTTCAAAAAACGTATCTTTTCTTAAAAACACCGTAGCCCCTATTTTCAAAACCCCACGATTCATGTTATTTCAAAAGGCACCATTGTAGGACTTATATTAGGTTAAAACATATTAGTTATCGTTGCGTCTAGTATTCAGCTCCCGCTCATTATTGTTGTTTGCTCCGCATCGCATGCTTATATTATGCTTCATATTCTACTGTTGATATCTTGTGGTTAGGACACCAGCACCATTACCGATGATGCGTATGTACCACGTACACTTACTTGCCGGCTCACACACATCTTCATCGGTAATTGTCATGTCACGTACACCTTAGAAAATATTATTGCTTGACATAGCCTGTTAGCTAATAGTTTAGACATGATATTAGTGTACTTGCCTTATATGTTAGTTTAGACATTGTAGTTATTACCTGCTACCTCATGCATACTGTTATTCATTGTTATGCCGCATTCATGGATTCTCATGCATATATTCACTTTTTACGTGCTATTAAGGTTTTGGATTTGGATTTCCATGAGATTTTCTGGATTTGGGGAAAACCGCGAAACATATACAAACTTCTTCTTTCTCTTTTTAAATAAAAAGCGCGGTTTTTCCCATGATGTATGAGTCGTCCACCATGAGTTTGCTGATGGATTTGGAGACCCGATTCGAGGAGTTGGATGAACCGTTTCGGGTACATGGTGGACCCGGTAAGGTACCCCGGGGCAAGAAGCTCGTGGTGATGACGATGAGCCTGGCAGGGGGAGACTACCTACCGGTGATTTTACCCGACGCGTCGGATATCCGGAGGATACCGTCGTGGTCTTAAGATGGATGGTAGGGGCCGGTCTGGACTGACGGCGCCCTAGATATTGAGATTGAGATATTGAGATTTCGAGATATTGAGGTACTGAGATTTGATGATACAGGCCAGTCCGGATGGCCGGAGCCTGAGGTTTTGAGACATTGAGATTTATGTTTTGTGTCGATGCTAGACACTGTTGATGCTGATTTCATTTATGATACCTCATTTTAAAAATACAAAGGAAATCTCACTAATTTATGAAAACAGTTTCTTCATTTACATGTATTCTGTTTTCATGTATTCATACCTCATTC
Source organism: Agapanthus africanus (assembly GCA_030015575.1). Taxonomy (NCBI): domain Eukaryota; kingdom Viridiplantae; phylum Streptophyta; class Magnoliopsida; order Asparagales; family Amaryllidaceae; genus Agapanthus; species Agapanthus africanus. Next base: position 46,466,156 of record JASDDO010000006.1, read on the forward strand.
ATATGATATATTGCTACCTGAGGCACTGACACGGGCACATGAGATCACACTCGGGTTAGATATTACCCTTGCCATTGTTATAGGCTGCATGTTATTCATATATTTGAGGATATATTATGATTATTGACCTAGGTTGCGTTATTCATGCGATTTTCTGTTTGTAGATCTTTTTCTATTCACGAGTTGGAAACTCACCCCCGTTGTGCCCCAGTTTCTTGCAGGTGTTGCCGTACGGATTTCATTACGGCTTTGCGGGCACGATTTCTTTTCGGGTGACTTGCTAGTAGGTGGGTTTATTGTATCTTACCCATCATTATACCTTGTATATTATATTTCAGTTGTATCTAGAAGTTCCATCAACCAAACTTGTATTTTTTGAGATAGAGACCAGTAATGTTATTCTTTCGACCATAGATTAGCATGTTATATTTCTTGAGTTTCTTGCTGGTTGAGTTCCATTTCTGTTATGATCCTCGCCTTTAGGCGTTGTATATTATGTTGCATACAGGTTGATTTGATATGGTTCTTCCTATTCTCTACTACTTCTCTTGGTTTGGATTTCTGGGTTTCGGCTTACTTAGCATACGTACGCATTGAGACGTTCGTAGTCTAAGTGCCGGCCATGTTCCGTACTTTCGGGTTGTGACAAAGTTGGTATCAGAGCGTTAGGTTTTACCTTCGGAGCGTAGGATGACCCTTGGTTGATGGAATAGGTGACTAAAGTAGAGTGACGTACCGTTGGTATGTTCCGCGGCATATTTACGACACGCCACTCCACATAAGAAGTCTTTGGATGTACATTTCTTTGCTCAGTATTATTTTCATTCCGATCTAGCCTCATCAGTACCAGTTTTGGTTTTGCTGCCACGATTACGAGCAGGGAGAGCTACAGCTAGAGTTGCGGTCAGCATAAGCTTGTCATGAACGAGGACTGACCAGGGCGAAATTTCGGCAATACACGATTGCAGAGATGTGTCTTTTTACTGTGTTTCCGCGCCACGAGCGGTTGGCGGATCGCCATTATGAGGTTACTCGGATGTGCTGATCGACACTAGAGGATTAAGCCAATGATAGAGGCCAGCAGATTTTGATGACCATTGGTGTGTTGCTTATTCATGATGATCGAGGCACTGTTCAGCGTGCAGACGAGCGAGCCAGTTATTGCTGCGAACGACGAGATATTGCCCCAGATGCTGGAATTAGGGCAGAACGAGTTATACTAAGAGATGATAGAAGGTCGCTAGTCATTGAGGATGAATGACTAGGACATGTGGATCGTTCGCCTACCCCGATGCGAGGTCATCAGATAGATCGGTTCCAGCTAGAGACGACTTCACACGGAGACGTTGGGAGTCGACAGAGATGATCGAATGACAAAAACCTATTATTCCAAGTTTAAAGTAGTCGGAAAGACATGCAGGCAATTCTATGGTCCCTCTAGAAGAATGAAACCCTAACTCGACTTAATGACCGTGTGAAAGCCTTTGAACCTTCGGGTTTACGGCAGTTCTACGGCGCCATTAGTGAGGCTTGGGTTTGCCCTTCTACGGCTGGACCACCGATGCTGTGGTATGTACTCGATACTATTAAACTGTGCCCAAGAGGTTGAGCTCTTGGGGGATTATGAGGTTTTGACGACTCGATCGGATGGCTCGACTTAATTCGGATGCTAGGTGGTGAGATGCATTTCTTGGGAGACTCCCGATACGAGGATAGCCGTTGGAGCTCAGTCCATGTAGCCACGATGAGACGAGTCTGAAGCAGTCGACATTAGAGAAAGTGGAGTAAAGAGGTCCGTACAAGATTTGGATAAGACGACGTTCCACTCCGCCGACATCAGAGATGCGATACGCATGCCGAGGCAGAGTACTGGATATACCTTCCAGAAGGAGTCGCGATGGGTATGCAATCGTTCCAGAGCAAGATGCAGATATAGGAAAGGACGATGACTTCCGGACGGTTGGTAGAGACGAGACATGGAAGAGACCGTGAGCAGGATTCCTTCCAGGACACTGCAGCAATGATACTTGCACCCACGATCAGATGTGTCACGTACATTCAGAGAGCCAGAGGCCGACGCCAGTGATATGTTGTCTTACGAGTGGTCGCGATGATCGACCGAGAGATGACCAGAGAAGTGCCAGAACGGGATCATCCCCGTTAGCACACCTGACAGGGCCGATGAGCCGATGGACCGAGAGATTGGTAATTTATAGTGAAGACCTTGACCCAGGAGTGATCATTGTTACGCACACCAGCAGGCCAGAGTTCATGATCATCGACGAGACGTCCTACTAGTGACCGCGACAGTTGGCCCGAGATTCTTAGAGGATGCACTTGAGCGGTACTATGCCGCCATTATTAATTTCGATGTTTTGGGTGATTTATTCGAATGATTTGATTTTGATGATTGAGGATTTACGATCTTTGCACAGTGTTGCACTTGATATTGTTTTCGTGCTTAGGTTTCACATGTTTGTGATTTTATGGTTTTAGACATTTGAGTTGATTTTGTGCGTATGCACGCACACGATTTGGTTCCTGCACTCTGTATAGTTTATATATGCTTGCAGTGCAGTGATACGCCTTTTGTGCACTTAGATGCACTGGACTTCGATTTCGATTGTGATACTCGATATTATTTTGTGCACTTTGTGCACCTGATTGGATTTTGCGCATGTTCGGCACTTGATTTTAGATTTCATGATTTCATGCATGATGGATGCACCAGATTTGGATTTTTAGCGCATGTTGGGCGCCTGTTATGAGATGCGATTTGGTACACACCAGATGCACTGAATCGGGATTTTTTCGTGCATGTCAGATGCACCTGATTTTGCTGCCAGGTGCACCCATTGCCTATGAATGATGTTGTGTGCACACCCGTTGCACCTAGATGTTGTTTCTGTGCACATGTATGGCACATTTATAGATTTTTATTTCCGTGCGCACCTGACGCACGTAGTATTCATATATATTTATGATTGATTTCTTATGGAGCAGTACGTTCTTATGATATTGCTATGTATTTTCGTACTGAGCAGGACTAGTCAGAGGACAGTACCTGAATATATTTTACATGTATAGTTTCGAGTTATATCATATTGGTTTTGCTTGGATTTGGTATTGATGTCTTTCCCATGACTCCAATGATTGCGGAATGCTTGACGGAGTTTTGATTTGAGTTATATACTCATTTTTCAAGCGCATGCGCTGCGCTACGATTTGTTTTATGTAGTTACAATTTCGGAGCCCCGACGACTTGATGGTTTTTCTTAGATGTTTTAGTATTTAGGGGAGTTTGAATTTAAATTCGGGGACCGAATTTCTTTAAGGGGGGAAGATTGTAACGTTTTGAAAATCGTTTCGGTGAAATTTCGAAAAATCGGTAAAATAAGGGGGTTTTCTGTAAAAAGTCAAAATACAAATATCTTATTATAAAAATTAAATATACATATTCTAGCTATGTAATTGCTATTATTTGTTGTTTATTGAGCCGCTGGTGAAATTTCAAATTTTCTGAAAAAAATATTATTTTATTATTATTTAAGCCGTCACTAATACATTTAATTAGGGAAAATTACAAATTGGAATGAGTTGAAACAAATTTTGTGCATCATAAAACATTAAATAAAATTTTATCATGTGGTTTTTGAAACGAAATCGTTTGCCAAAACGGTTTAGAAAATATCGAAGAAAAAGGCTTTTTCGGTGAAATTAGTGTTAATGGGAATTGGGGTAATACATTTATCTTTTTCCTAACCCACACACCGACACCTCACCCTCTCTCCTCCTCCCCATGTGGCTGGCCCACTTTGACAGCCCCTCCCTCTCTCTCTCTCTCCAATCACCTCACATTTCAAAAGAAAAGAAAAGAAAAGTCAAAGAGGTGTAGAATTTGTCTTTTCTCCCCACTTTCTTCACCTCTCTCTCTCCTCACTCCCCCCACACCACATGGCCGAAATTTCTGTCCCAAATCAGCAGCAACCCCTCCCCCAAATCCCCTCCATTTTTCATTAATAAAAATCCACAATTTTGCCGCAAAATCCTTGCAAAATCGAAGCTAATTCAAAATCCAAGCCTTAACCATTATTTCTTGGCTACTATAGTATGATTCTTAGTGAAAAGTTTTCATTTTGGAGGCCAAGATTTTGGTGCTAGATTCATTTTTGATCTCTTGATCATGAGGTATAATTCTAACATTTCTCTTAAATTGTTGTTAATTGCCTTAGGTTAGCTTAATTATATGTTTAAATAGGTTTTTAATTAGTTCTAAGTGCATGATTTGAAATTCAAGAGAGGGGTTTGAATTCAAAATGGGGTTTTGTGTTGTGAGATTATGGTTGTGTGATGTATTTGACATATTAGTGTTATGCTAAATCAAATCAAGTTGCTAGTTTGCTTTTTTTGTAAATTTTAATTGTGATAATTATATAAATTGCAAACTAGGCTTCAAAAATATATATATTTTGGTGAGATAAAAATCTAATTAGGGTATTCATAACATTATTAACATTTTAAATTGTAGTTTAATAGTTTAGTTCATGAAAACCAAAGCTAAATTGTTATTTGTGCATTTTTGCTATAAAATTGTTAAAATTGGGTATATTGTAAACTAGAATTTTTGGGTTAATGAAATTTATTGGGATTAAATTATGGAAATTGTTTTTTATGACTTATTTAAGATATTTAATAAGTATTATGGCCGCTAGATTTGTTTAAACGTCGTGTTTTGTACTAAAACGGGTAATTTTTGCTTGCTAGATTTTCGGAAAAATGGCTTTTAAGGTGAATTTAGGGTTTTTGTGAATTTTAACGTATTTTATATTATAATTAGTGTTCGTGAATGCGCAAATGAGAGTGTTTGGATTTTTCTCGATGGTTTGACGTTTATAAATCGACTTCGAGGGTTGGTTTGGCTATTCTTGCCTGCGTAGGCGATAGGTTTTGACCTATGCGTGATACGCGTGCCGATTTGATTTTCATATGCAGTTTTGATTTCGAAATTGGTTTTAATGCGATACGGTGCGTTATGATATGTAGGTATCCCATGTAGACTTCGAGACGACAAGCAAGCGCGTGGCGACGTCGACACCGGCGAGCGAGGACCAGGTGAGTAGATTTATATCTACGGGAAGAAGTCGGGTGGATGGCGTATAGCACCCCCGCAGTCCGTGGTGGTGTATACGGATGCTTATACACACCAACAATTATTATATGTTATTGGAATTAATAACGATGTTTAGGATGGATATTGGTGTGTTGGATTATTTTAGTGTCGCGAACCCTAGGGTAGTGTTGCACTACACATACACGCATACATACTTGCATACATTCCTATTTATATGTGCTCATGGGATTCTTTATAGTTATGTGTTCACATGGGTATGGGACTATGTGTTCACATACGGATATGAGGAGGATACTTGGGATTGAGCTGAGTCGATGAGATTTGTTTGTGGTTGTGATCTCGGTGATATGGCAGGATTCGTACTTAAGGTACGTCCTGGTGTTATAGCGGATCTTGCGGCGGCGATACGGGTGAATAGTGTTATAAATAAATGGTCGACATGTGATCGTGATATGAGGCATAATATGCTAGGATATTGATATTAGGCCGTATCGGGCGATGTATACCCCTTGATGATGATATGTGCTGACGATATCGGTTTGTACGAGATTGTCGATCAGTAGTCAGATCATGAGTATATTGAGGATATTAGTATTGTACTAGACATAGGTCAGTACCCTAGACTATGATCTTGGATAAAGAAGATACCAGAGGAATAGTGTGAGGAATATGATATTGACCCGTACCCAGATTTGGGGATGCCGTACGACGGATTTATTTACGAGCTATATCTTGATGATTGATCCGCACTCTTGACTTGGGATGCCTGATTATGGATATGGTATCGGATATGATATTATTGAGGCGGGATCACCGACTAATATATATACAGGTATGTATATGTATCGACTCAGATGTTAGGCGGTTTCCTTACCTGTAGTCTAGCTTGTAGCGTAGCCCTTTAGTTTAGTTAGTTGTTAGATTAGATTCGGTTCCTACCTATTTCAAAGCTTACGAATCGTGCGTATTTCTAAAGACAGCCTAAGGGATCCTACGGATATTTCAAAAAACGTATCTTTTCTTAAAAACACCGCAGCCCCTATTTTCAAAACCCCACGATTCATGTTATTTCAAAAGGCACCATTGTAGGACTTATATTAGGTTAAAACATATTAGTTATCGTCGCGTCTAGTATTCAGCTCCCGCTCATTATTGTTGTTTGCTCCGCATCGCATGCTTATATTATGCTTCATATTCTACTGTTGATATCTTGTGGTTAGGACACCAGCACCATTACCGATGATGCGTATGTACCACGTACACTTACTTGCCGGCTCACACACATCTTCATTGGTAATTGCCATGTCACGTACACCTTAGAAAATATTATTGCTTGACATAGCCTGTTAGCTAATAGTTTAGACATGATATTAGTGTACTTGCCTTATATTTTAGTTTAGACATTGTAGTTATTACCTGCTACCTCATGCATACTGTTATTCATTGTTATGCCGCATTCATGGATTCTCATGCATATATTCACTTTTTACGTGCTATTGAGGTTTTGGATTTGGATTTCCATGAGATTTTCTGGATTTGGGGAAAACCGCGAAACATATACAAACTTCTTCTTTCTCTTTTTAAATAAAAAGCGCGGTTTTTCCCATGATGTATGAGTCGTCCACCATGAGTTTGCTGATGGATTTGGAGACCCGATTCGAGGAGTTGGATGAACCGTTTCGGGTACATGGTGGACCCGGTAAGGTACCCCGGGACAAGAAGCTCGTGGTGATGACGATGAGCCTGGCAGGGGGAGACTACCTACCGGTGATTTTACCCGACGCGTCGGATATCCGGAGGATACCGTCGTGGTCTTGAGATGGATGGTAGGGGCCGGTCTGGACTGACGGCGTCCTAGATATTGAGATTGAGATATTGAGATTTCGAGATATTAAGGTACTGAGATTTGATGATACAGGCCAGTCCGGATGGCCGGAGCCTGAGGTTTTGAGACATTGAGATTTATGTTTTGTGTCGATGCTAGACACTGTTGATGCTGATTTCATTTATGATACCTCATTTTAAAAATACAAAGGAAATCTCACTAATTTATGAAAACAGTTTCTTCATTTACATGTATTCTGTTTTCATGCATTCATACCTCATTCATATGATATATTGCTACCTGAGGCACTGACACGGGCACATGAGATCACACTCGGGTTAGATATTACCCTAGCCATTGTTATAGGCTACATGTTATTCATATATTTGAGGATATATTATGATTATTGACCTAGGTTGCGTTATTCATGCGATTTTCTGTTCGTAGATCTTTTTCTATTCACGAGTTGGCAACTCACCCCCGTTGTGCCCCAGTTTCTTATAGGTGTTGCCGTACGGATTTCATTACGGCTTTGCAGGCACGGTTTCTTTTCGGGTGACTTGCTAGTAGGTGGGTTTATTGTATCTTACCCATCATTATACCTTGTATATTATATTTCAGTTGTATCTAGAAGTTCCATCAACCAAACTTGTATTTTTTAAGATAGAGACCAGTAATGTTATTCTTTCGACCATAGATTAGCATGTTATATTTCTTGAGTTTCTTGCTGGTTGAGTTCCATTTCTGTTGTGATCCTCGCCTTTAGGCGTTGTATATTATGTTGCATACAGGTTGATTTGATATGGTTCTTCCTATTCTCTACTATTTCTCTTGGTTTGGATTTCTGGGTTTCGGCTTACTTAGCATACGTACGCATTGAGACGTTCGTAGTCTAAGTGCCGGTCATGTTCCGTACTTTCGGGTTGTGACAGCATCAAAATTCCGTGGCAACCGACCAAGTGAGACTAAACTGCTATGTTTATAACATTCATTCAGTTATCTCATATCTGGTTGTGAATTCTAAGTATTGTATCACATTCCGGATAAATAGAAAAATATTAAACTTTCCGATCGAACAATCGAACACCCAAGTTTTCCCGATACAGCTCAACACATGAAATAAGTCTAACAACATTCAGTTCGTGCCTCAGTACCAACGGTCCAGCCGTAGAAGGTTCAAGCCAACGCCTCACATGTGGCACGCCGTACTGCCCCAAACCCGAAGGTTCAAAGAGCAGTTCAAGACGGTCACGTAATCGAGTTAAGGTTTGTTGTCTTCTAGAGGGACCATCGTGTTACTTGCACTACTTGGAACGTCGTTAAACTACGGAAAAGTCCAACAATTGGAAATTTCCCGGCAGGGGAAAAAGTGGGTATTTATATCCGGTCGAACTTTTTAACATATTCAAAAATACCCGGAAAGCCATATAGACAAAATCTGATAATCTGATCGAATCTACGAACTCCCAATACAACCCCAGAAAACTCAACTCTTGAGTAAAGTTTAAAAATTCCCAGGAAAACCAGCACTATCATTAGGAGTTACTATGTAAAATTACTGAACAATGAGGCCGTACGGCCGCGGAACCGCCGCACGAGCCATGCTCGTGCCGCGGAACCGCGGCAGTTTGATGGAGTTAGGCACTCGAACTTCACTGTAACTCTTAAAATCACCTGCTGATTTTTCTGCATATTTTTAATCTGGAAAAAACCCAGTTTTTGAAAAAAGTACAGAGAAGGATATTGTATTAGGGTTTCGGGTTCGTTCGGACTTCTAACTCCGTCTAGACTTAGCCTAAGGCTCTAGCTAGGCTCTGATACCACTGTAGGGTTCCTAGGCACACTAATGAAGTCTCACAAGTGATCAAACAGGCTCAATTCAAAAAATTTCCTTGTGCCGAGAAAACCCTAATACGGATCGTTAACTAGATATATAGGCGAAGCGATGCAAGTAAATGAATTTATAGCTAAAGGAAAGTGGCTATAACCTTTGTAGATCCGGTCCTCCACCTCCTAGGCTCCATGATGAAGTCCCCTCGCTGTCCAAATTGGATCTTGAACTCTAGCATCGGCTTCATCGGAGAAATGGGCGGGCTAGGTCGTCAACTTCGATGCCGAAGATGATCTACGTCGAGGCATCACAAGATCAAGCTCCCACTTCACCAAGTCATGAAACTTGTGAAGAAAACACTCTATACTACTTGGCAAAGGTAGAGGATGAAGAAATAGGAAGTGGGTTCACTTTGGATTTGGATTTCTCACTCATTTTCACAAGTTGCCATTGATGGAGCAAGCTTTCTTCATGTTTGAAGAAGAAGAAGATGATGAAAAGAATATGATAAGTTATTATCAAATAGAAAATAAAATCAACACTTATCATATGGAAACCATGATTAGGTGTAGAGAATAGACCATGGTTAGTTGGAAGGGTTAGGGTTAAGCATGAAGACAAAATGGTCACTTGGTCAAAGCTTCAAGAAGCTTCAATAACAAACAAAGAAAGCCACCATTTTCTCTTTAATCTTTTGCAAAATAAATAAATAAATAGATAAGAAAAAGAAAACCCTAACCATCATATAACCATGGTTTAATCTAAACATACACACTAACATTCATGTATCATCAAACATGATACAATCTTGTGCACAAAAATATATCACATATACAACTTGTGTACATCAAGTGAGAAAATCCAATTTAAGTGAACCAATACTAGTTAATGCAAATTAATATATCAAATATATAATTATGCATTAAATCAATACTTGATTTAACGATCCGGTCATATCTCATATAACCGACTAGTATCCAATGTATCGGCTTATCGAATCAACGATTCGATAACTAGGTTATATCGCATACAACCATTCGATACATTCATCGCGAGAATAGAATACGGTATCATGTACACGCATTATTCTCGGTCCCGCACATATCTCATATGCGCTCCTATTTCGTTTCGCTTGAGCCAGGAAACCTCTGTGTAGGACTCTAAAGACTCGTCAATACGCCGGCAGCAGGTGATGATCATATCAAACACCCACAAGCCGCAAGCGGTCTGCTAAACGTAACGGCCACCCGGGTATTGAGCGATCAGAAGATCGATGAGCAAGCCCGCTCACACTCCTGTGAATCCAACCAGTAACACTTACCGTATAGTCCGGTCTGTTCGTCTGATATGTCGCATATCTCGCCTAGGGGTGGTAAACGTCAAACCCCAGTAGCTTGATAAGTCATGCCGACGTAAGGTCCATAACATTCATGAAACTACTGATAACTCTTACCAGTATATCACTGCAACCCTGGCCAGGGATTTCCTGTTATGGCCAGTCGAGCATAGCGCAACATCAACCCCCAATATCTGGAGAGACGAATCCCCTCCTATCGCTCATTGCCTCCATGTGAATCGGGACTGTACCCAAAAACCACCTGTTTGCATGACTCAGTAGAGCCGTGGTAGGGTGGAAATCAAAGCACAGTGGGAGACACACAAGACTCTATGACGATCTCGGGTCAACAGACTAAGCTGTACCAGTGTCACCAGAGAACTGCCATCTGACGTGAGGTATAATACCATCTGGGAGTTCTCGGCGAGTCCGTTCAGTGTACCCAGTCTCCACTGAGCACCCGCATACCATCTCCGATGTCAAACATCAATGGATATGGGATCATCCATCGCCCATCACATGGGTCGAGAAGATATACGCTAGTCTACTCTGGAATATCGATGCCCCGTCTCGATATTCCCACGACTAGGAACAATGAAGGATGTACTCATTGACTACCCAGGCCCCACTAGTATGATCTTCATCATAGTCCTGGAAGTCGAGTACACATCCTAAGGGCTTTATCAACATGTAGTCAGAGAGACAGAAAGTATACATGTTAAGATAAAGTGCAACCAGATAGCGTACTATCATGTCGAGCAAGAAAGTCCTACCTATATATGTCCCAGCATCCACTACAAAATACATCCTATGTACAGTAATGGCCTCTAGGGTATACATATAACTAACATTATTGGTCTAAGTAAGTTGATGGAGTGTTGTTAGGGCCATGTTAACCTAGCTTAGCCCTCAATTGCACTAAAATACCACCAGATTGCTATTTGATGCAAATTCATCGTTTTTAAGCAAATTCTAGCTTTCTGCTAACTGCTATCGACCTAGTGAGTTCAGAATAAAATTGAGATGACTGCAGTATAGTTGTTAGGTGTTGATCCCATATGTAGAACACAACCCCCATTTTCCTTGTTTAGGCCGCCGAAATATTGGTTCTGGCCGCAATTTTCGGCCAGATGGGGAGGGCATGGGTTTGGGTTTGCCTCTATAGGTGTCTGCTGCTATCCTTAGACTCATGGCATGTGTAATTTTATTTAATTGTTGCTGTAGAAAAATCTGGAGCTAAATACCTGTTTCTCGTATTTTTAAACATTCGCGACACGCGTGATATGTGTGTGGGTTTGGAATTTCTGCGTATCGCGACGTGTCGGGGTAGATCGGGCGCGTAATCACACGTTTTAGCGTATCGCACACACGCGCGCTTGGTTTGCGACGCGGGTTTCTAGTTTGACCTTAATATCGCGTTTTTGTAGATTTGAGCTTATGTGTGATATATTGTGTAATTCTAGGTTCACAGGCGAGTGAGACGGACGCTGCGAAGAAGGGGAAGCAAGTCGTCGGCTACACTTAGCGCGAGACTTCGGTGAGTAGATTTAACTTCTAAGGGGATATCGCCTGCATGGCATTATGCGTCAGGGCTGATAGGACCTTATAGCTATATGTTGCATTTACCCCATTGACTGTCATGGATACTGTTGCTGCATACTGCATTCCCTACTATATGTATGTAAACTTAGAATTGATAGAACACCGCACTATTACTAACGGTTCATGTTACACGAGCACTAATCTGCATGTTACACACACACCGTTAGTAATTGCCATGACACACTCACTGTAGAGTTGCCATGATTATATTGCTGTAGTTCATTTCACATATGATTCGATATGATTTTCATAGAAATTGGGAGCCGCATGATGTCTTTAAAAACTGAAACTATTTTAAAAAGCGTTTTCCCCTTATACCTATATTATGGCTTGATGTACATAGCACATCGCATTTGATTTACTTATTGGTGTTGGATTTTCATGTGATTTCTGGTTTTGAGGACCGTGGGATTATTTAAGAAAAGATGCACTATTTGAAAAAACCTGGTTCCTCATGATTTGATATTTTGGTGCGTCCACCATGCGTTTTCTCGGTGCTGAGACGTGTGCTTGAAACCCGATTCGAGGTGTTGGATGATCCGTTTGCGGGTTCGTGGTGGACCCGGTATGGTTCCCCTCGGCAAGATGATCGATGGACTTTGCCGATTGAGCCTGGAGGTGGGCGAGTACCTACCGGTGATTGGTTGGACATGGCGATTATCCGGAGGATACCGACCAGAGTCGAGAGATGGATGCGGGATGATCCGTACTGCCGGGGCCGAGGGCCGATACCGCAGACGGAGCCCGTGGGCTGATCCGAACTTACGGAGCCCGATATATGAGGATTTGTGTGTCGATGCTATACACGAGTATTTTATGATATTTTGAGTGCCGATGTTGGGCACTCGTGATTCTCAGAGATTTACAGGATTTGAGAGCCGAGGAGAGTGCCGGCGCCTGAATTTATTTGGGTTTTGGGGTGAAGTTTTGGGTACCGATTATCTTTCCACGTTGATATTCCGTGTAGATGTTATTTATCCCATGCTCAGCATTGATTATCATATATCTCATCCTGTAGTTATTTTACCTGACAGAGCATTTGCATGATTATTGCACCTACTCCTTGTCGCATATAGATCTTACTTGCTGACATATGATAGTGCAGCGCAGTACGTGCATGCTCGCGACTACCTTTATATGTTATCTCTATTCACGAGTTGGCAACTCACCCCCGTTGTGCCACAGTATTTGCAGGTTGCCCCTCAGAGTAGTCGCGGCAGGCTGCCTTTTGCATCTTTTGGCTACAGATACCACTACAGTTGGTTTGAGAGTTGTTTTGCTTTTAGGTGGGTTGTGGTATCTGATTACCTTTATGGTACCACTTTTGTATCTAGTATTCTCCATCTACCATATATGTACTGGACTTAGATACAGTGTGAGGACGATGATGTATATTTTTGTATTCTGGTGTCGAGCTCGTGGGAGCCGACTGTTTTTATATGCAGTTTATTATTCTATGATGTTTACTTATTGCTCATTCTTCGCTACGGCATCGTATATTACTCTTGTGGTGATAGTTTCCGCCGTTGGGCATGATTGCTCCCGTTTGGGAATGCTTTGTTTCATTATATCTCATTTTCACTCATATCCTGTTTTATACCCGATTTCGGGGTTACTTTTACAAAGGAAATGCAGCCAAAATTATTTAAATGATGACGTAACTTTAAAAGAACTTATTGAACTATTTAAGGTTTTCTAAACGTTTTAACTAAATGTTTTCAACACTCGCTACTTATAAATGGTTTTGATTTCTGGGTTCGGCTTACTTAGTCGCGTTATGCCTGTAGACGTTGCATGGTTAAGTGCCGGTCATGAGTCGAAATATTCGGGTCGTGACATAGAGAATACTAGATACAATGATGTATACAAAGGGAAAATAAACAGATACCGCATAAAAACCCACCTATCAGCAAAAGGGTTAGTATGCCAACTGTAATGGTATCTGTGTCAAAGGATGTAAGAAAACAGCATGCCAGGACTACTCCGAGGGGAAACCTGCAAACACTGTGGCACAACGGGGGTGAGTTGCCAACTCATGAGTAGTAGATAACATATAAAGGTAATCGCGAGTATGCACGTGCTGCGATACTCTAACCTATGCCAACAGATACATCTATATGAGCAATAATCATGCAACAAATGCGATCTAATAACATCTCTATATGATGAGCAGGGTATGCAATAGTCGTGCATAGCAAATGCAACCTAACAACATCTGTATAGAGTGAGAAGGTATGCAATAATCATGCATATCATATGTACTCTATCAGGCACTACAGATACAGGATGAGATGTAAAATACTGAATGTTAAGTATGGGAATAAATAACATTTACACGGAATGTCAACGTGGAAATAATCGGTGTCCATCAATACACCCAAATCCCAGTAAAACTAAGGCACAGTCATCCTCATCAGCCCTCAAATCCTGTAAATCTCATAGAATCGTGAATGCCCAACATCGGCACTCGAAATATTATAAAATAATCGTGTCCAGCATCGACACGTAAATCCTCAAGTAATGGGCCCCGTCAGTCGGATCGGCCCACGGGCTCCGTCTGCGGAATCGGCCCTTGGCCCCGGCAGTACGGATCGTCCCGTATCTATCTATCGACTCTGGTCAGTATCCTCTGGATAACCGCCAGGTCCAACCAATCACCGGTAGGTAGTGGTCCCACTGCCAGGCTCATCGCCTACTGCACGACAGATCTGTTCTCGCCCCGGGGTACCATACCGAGTCCACTATATACCCGCAATCGGCCTCGTCCAGCTCCTCGATTCGGGTTCACATGTCACACGTCTCAGAACCGAGAAAACGCATGGTGGACGCACTGAAATATCATATCAAGGGAAACCGGGATTTTAAAACAGCGTGTATTTTCTTAAAATAATACCCCGGTTCCCAAATCCAGAAATCACATAAATCCAAACTCAATGCGTAAATCCATGCAATGTGTCGTATGACACTAAGAGTAAAAGAAAGGGAAAACCGCTCCTTTAAAGATCTAGTTTTGAAAATGTCTCGTGCGGTCCCTTAGTTTTTAAATCATGTCAACATCACCCATGTATGTAACATATGTATGTATATAGGTATGGATGTGCGAATGGATATGTACGCAATGTGAGTGTAGCGATGTACATGTGCACTAATATGGACATACGATGTATATGTGCACAAGTATGGATATATGATGTATATGTGCATAAGTATAAATATATTAAGATATGTATACACTAAGATGAATATAAAGGGTGCATGTGCGCAGGTAGTGATATAACAGTGAAGGTATGCACAAAAGCGAATATACAGTGTGCATGGTATGAATATAAATATATATACCAATATGCGACAAGTCATGACGATATAAAATTCGTAGCAATCCTATAATGTGAGTGTCATGGCAATCACTAACGGTGTGAGTATAACATACAAATAGTACTCGTGAAGCTTGAACCATTAGTGACAGTGCAATATTCTATACTACCAATTCTATATGCAACAAGAAGGTATGCTACTATAGTATATCTACATGAACACATACAACTAAATATCCTATTATGCCCAGACGCTTAACGCCATACGAGCGATTTTCCCGTAGATGTTAAATCTACTCACCTGGTCGCGTGCTATACATAGCCGACCACTTGCTTACCCTTCTTTGCGGCGTCCGACGTACCCGCATGAGAACCTGGAATTACATAAGGAATCCATATATATAACCAAAATTCTACAAAACGCGATATCGAAATCAAACGAAAAACTCGCGTCGCGAACTAAACGCGCGTGTGTACGATACGCTGAAACGTGTGTATACGCGTCTAAAACTATCCCGACACGTCGCGACACGCTGGATCACAGAACCCACTCATGTATCGCGCGTATCGCGCAAACAAAACATACTTGAAAAACGATATATTGTCCCAGATTCTACCTAGTTTAAAAACTTACAAAATTGCACATACCAAAACACTATAATATGTAGCAGACTACCCTAGCCAAAACCCCACAACCCAATTCCCCCATCTGGCTGCAAATTGCGGCCAGAACGATTAAATTGGAGGCTAAACAGTGGAGGTAGGGGTTCATGCTTGGTGTGTGTGGTCTATACCTAGTATACATGCTCCAGTTTGCTCAGATTTTCTCTGAAGGAGCCGAGTCATAAGCAGATCACAGAAAGCTAAAATTCTACTTAAAAACGACATATTTTGCACAAAATAAAACCCTATGGTATTTTGGTGAAATCTGGGGTTTACCTAGGTTTAAGCGGCCCTAACAACACTTAACTAAGTTAGTCTAGCCAATAAAATCATACCAAAGGTCCACAATAAACACCATATTTAGCATAAAAACTCACTTTTTATACTAATCGAAGCTATTTCTACATAAACTAAGCTATCTAGGAAGTTAGGCTCAGAGATTATACCTCACTCTCGACCCTAGGAAGCTGGAGGAAGGAGAAGAAGAAGATTTGGTGCTGCTGTTGCTGCTGGAGCTGCTGCTGATGCGGCTGGAGTTGTTGTTGTTGCTGTTGCTCACTGCTGTTGTTGTTGCCTGCTTGCTGCTGCTGCTTGGGCTGATGTTGCTGCTGCTGCTGGGGATGCTTGTAATTGTGTGTGTGTGTGAGTGAGAGAATGAGAGAAGTGAGAAAAGAATGAGAGGCAAAGAAATGATAACACATAAGTCAAACCCCCTCATCTCTCTCTCTCTCTCTCTTCATTAAATGTAGGCATGGCAAGGCCATCATGCCATTCCTCTCTCTCTCTCTTTCCCTCCAAGTCAACCATATCCAAAGAATTTTCCATTTTCATTTTTAAAAAATACACACTTAATTAAAACCCAATAACTTAATTCAATTTAAAATCAGCTTAAGGAAAAATGGTTAGTTCACCATGGTTGCTAATCATGGTCTAACCCCATTTTAACCCTAGTTTACACGCACAAGTATGTGCAAGTCTAGGAAAAATCTAATAAAATATTTGAAAATCAATTTGGTAAACTTTTTATTAAAAACCATATATTAAAATATAATTAGCCACTAAACACATCCTAAGGTGTTACAATCTTCCTCCCTTAAAGAAATTCATCCCCGAATTTAAAAATATAAAGCTGTGTATACCTTCAAAGAGATGAGGAAACTTCTTCTGTATCTCGCCCTCGGCCTTCCAAGTGATCTCTTCACCATTCGGGCTGCGCCAAAGCACCTTCACTGATGGCAAAACCTTCGATCTAAGTTTCTTCACCTGCCGGTCCAATACCACGACTGGCTACTCGATGAAAGAAAGATCGCGCTCGAGCTGAACGGTCTGATGCTGAATCATGTGCAAAGGGTCATGTAGGTATCTACGAAGCATTGACACGTGAAATACGGGATGAACATCTGGGAAGTCGGGTGGAAGAGCCAAACAATATGCTACTGCGCCCACACGCTCGAGGATCTCGAAGGGACCTATGAATCTGGGGCTAAGATTCCCCTTCCGTCCAAACCTCATCACTCCCTTCATCGGAGAGACCCTCAGAAAAACGTGATCTCCAACTGTGAACTCTAATCTGCGGCGGCGGCTGTCAGCATACGATCTTTTCCTGCTCTGAGTTGTCCTCATCCTGTCTCGAATCAGCTATATCTTCTCGGTCGTCTCCTGTACGATCTGTGGCCCCAAAA
The DNA here is from genome assembly GCA_030015575.1 of Agapanthus africanus. Lineage (NCBI taxonomy): Eukaryota > Viridiplantae > Streptophyta > Magnoliopsida > Asparagales > Amaryllidaceae > Agapanthus > Agapanthus africanus. The sequence goes on from JASDDO010000006.1 coordinate 46,483,540, forward strand.
TACTGCTCTCACTGAGCTCTGTCCAACAGATGGGTGATCTATATCTCCTCCCATACAAAGCCTCAAAAGGTGCCATCTGAATAGTATCCTGGAAACTATTGCTGTAGGAGAACTCCACCAAGGGTAAATGATGATCCCAGCTACAACCAAAGTCTAAAACGCACGCTCGGAGCATGTCCTCGAGAGTATGAATAGTCTGCTCTGACTGGCCGTCGGTCTACGGATGAAATGCCGTGCTGAAACTCAAGCGGGTGCCTAAAGCGTCCTGAAGCCTCCGCCATAGTCGGCTGGTAAACTGGGTGCCTCGGTCGGACACGATACACGTCGGGACTCCATGCAGTCGTACAATCTCGTCGATGTATATCTGGTCATACTGAGCAAATCCGAAAGTCGTCTTCACTGGCAGGAAGTGAGCAGCTTTCGTCAAACGATCCACGATCGCCCAAATGGAGTTATACCCTCGCCTAGTCCTGGGCAGACCCACGATGAAGTCCATAGAAATCTGTTCCCATTTCCACTTCGGAATGGGTAACGACTGTAGCTCACCCGCTGGCCTCTGGTGCTCGGCCTTGACCTGCTGACAGGTCAGGCATCTCGACACGAAGTCTGCGATGTCCCTCTTCATTCCGTCCCACCAGTAAACATCTCTCATATCATTGTACATCTTGGTGGAACCCGGATGAACACTGTACACCGATCGATGTGCCTCCTCAAGAATCTCATGCCGCAGTCCCTCAACATCTGGTACGCACAGTCTAGTCCCAAATAGCAGAATCCCCTGATCATTGATCACGAACTCGGAAAATTTGCCCTGTCCAATCTGTGCCATGATCTCTGAACAACGGTCATCACTGTGCTGTGCCTCATGTATACGGTCAAGCAACTGTGGGTGTGAACGAACATGCGCAAGCTGTCTCCCGATCGGTGTGAACTTGAACTGCACTCGGCTGTCGCATAATATCTGCCGACAACTGCCTCTACAATGCGCTCAAACAAGATAGGCTACCCCTGGGCCTCCTGGTCAGAGCATTCGCTACTACATTCGCCTTGCCCGGGTGATACAAGATCTCGCAATCATAGTCCTTCACTAGTTCCATCCAACGGCGCTGTCGGAGATTCAGGTCTCGCTGCTGAAATATATACTTTAAGTTCTTGTGATCAGTGAATATCTGGCAAGACTCGCCGTATAGGTAATGTCGCTAGATCTTAAGTGCAAAGACCACTGCGGCCATCTCCAAATCGTGAGTGGGGTAGTTCTGTTCATGTCTCTTCAACTGTCGTGAAGCATACGCGATCACCCTGTCATGATGCATCAATACGCATCCTAGCCCCACTCGTGAAGCGTCACAATAGACCACAAATCCGCCTGATCCTGAAGGCAATGATAACACCGGCGTCGTAGTCAAACAGTTCCGTAGCTGCTGAAAGCTGTGCTCGCACTCCTCCGTCCAATCGAAAGGAACTCCCTTCCGGGTCAACCCGGTCAAAGGTTCAGTAATACGGGAGAAGTCCTGCACAAATCTCTTATAGTAGCCGGCCAATCCTAGAAAGCTGCGGATCTCCATAACTGATGCGGGTCTGGGCCAACTCCGAATGGCCTCGATCTTCTTTGGGTCCACACATATACCATCTCGTGTAATCACGTGACCCAAGAAGTCTACGCTGTCAAGCCAAAATGCGCACTTGAAGAATTTTGCGAAAAGCTGGTGCTCCCTCAAAGTCTGCAGTGTGATCCGCAGGTGCTGCTTGTACTCCTCTCAGCTCCGGGAATACACCAAGATATCATCAATGAATACGATGATGAACAAGTTAAGGTACGGCCTGAATATACGGTTCATCAAATCCATAAACACTGCTGGAGTGTTGGTGAGTCCGAACGATATCACCAAAAACTCATAATGGTCGTAGTGCGTGCGGAAAGCTGTCCTCGGTATATCCTCATGTCGAACCCGCAGCAGATGGCATCATGATCGCAAGTCGATCCTCGAAAAATATCCTGCCCCCTGAAGCCGGTCGAACAAGTCATCGATGCGTGGCAAAGGATATCTATTCCGCACGGTAACCCTGTTCAGCTGGCGGTAGTCGATACACAAACGCAAACTGCCGTCCTTCTTCTTGACAAACAGGACCAGAGCACTCCAAGGAGAAACACTGGGTCGAATAAGTCCCTTATCCAGCAAATCTTGCAACTGACCTTTCAACTCACTAAGCTCCGCCGGGGCCATCCGATAAGGCAGTATAGAAATAAGCCCCGTGCCGGGAATCAAATCAATACAGAAAGCAATATCACGCTCAGGTGGTAGCCCGGGAAGCTCGTCAGGGAAAACATCAGGGAACTCACATACAATCGGAACCTGGTCCAATGGAACATCTGTAGCTCTAGTATCACAAACATAGGCTAGAAATCCCTGACATCCCTTCCTCAACAGCTGTCTAGCGTGAAGAGAAGAAATCAAACTGTGAGGGGCGGCACAACAGTCCCCCTGCACAACAAAAGCCGGCTCTCCGGGAAAGCAAAACCTAACCGTCTTCTCGCAGCAGTCCACAGATGCATAGCACGTGGCTAACCAATCCATGCCCAAAAGAACGTCGAAGTCCAACATCTTAAGAAGGATCAAGTCGACAGGCAACTCTCTCTCTCCAATACGGATGGTACAGGATCGGAACACATGCCTAGCAACAAACGACTCTCCCACAGGAGTGTTCACAACAAGCGGCTGACAAGCAAACCGGACTCTCTACCCAAACTCGGCACGATGTATGTGGAAACGTACGAGTGCGTGGATCTGGGATCAAACAACACGTGTGCGTCAACAGAACATACTGATAGGGTACCTGAGACCACAGCATTGGACGCCTGCGTGTCCTGATGCGTCAACGCGAGAACCCGCGCCTGTCCTCCACCTGCGACTGGCGGTCCCCTACTAGCAACTGGCTGCACTCTGCCGGTAGCTGTTGTCTCTGCCTCGGCCACCTCGTCCTCTAGGAACAAACCCTCCGCGACCATGGCCTCTCTGTGCATGAGTCTGATGCAGAGCAATAGTAGGTACAACAGGCAATGCCCTCTGGGGTGGTGAAGATGGTAATGTGACATGCGGTACTGCTGCCTCCCTCCGGGGTATCTCGGGACAATCTCGAACACGATGATAAGAACTCCCGCAGCGGAAACATCCCGACGATGATCGCTGACCCTCCTGGGGATAAGAGCTGTACAACCGGCCTCGCCCTAAATCTCTGCCACCTGCAAGACGTCTGTCACGGCGCCGAAATGGCTGTCTCCGTGCTGATGTATCCGCATGAACTCTCTTCGGCTCTGGAACTACCGAAGTCTCAGCAAAGCGCTTCTCGACTAATAAGGCTGCGTCTACAGCTGCTGCATACGTCTCTCAATGCTGGGCGCTGATCGCAAGGAACAGTGGTGTAAGCAAGCCTCGGACAAATCTCTTGACCCGCATCTCCTCAGTCGCCACTAGGTATGAGGCATAAACGGATAGCTCGGTGAACCATACATCGTACTCTGCCACTGTCATCTCTGGCATTTGGCTTAATGACTCGAATTTGCGCGCCCTAGAATCTCTGACACTCTGTAGAAGGAAGCGGGCAAGGAATACCGTCACAAACTCTGTCCAGGTCATAGGAGGAAGACCCGCCGGGGCTACCCTTCTCGACCGATTCACACCATTTTTGCGCAAGACCTTCCAGGCGAAAGGTCGCGAACTCTACCCATCTCGCATCTAAGCATCTGAGAGAACGACATATCCGGGCCATCCTATCAATGAAAGACTGTAGGTCCTCGGCTGCATCGGTGCCTGTAAAGACCGAAGGCTTCAGCCTCATAAACTCTGATAGCGATACCGTAATAACCTCCGTGGCTGCAGGGGCAACTGCCTGTACTGTGGGTACCATCGCGGTCCCTGTAACGGGCGGAGCTACCTCTGATCGCTGTGCTCGAAGCGTCTCAACTAGTGATCCTATCATCTGGCGCATCTCCTACATACCAGCCCCTAGCATGGTGATCTGATCTGTCGTAGGAGGAACAGTCTGCTCTGGTACAGCAGGGGTACTACCCGGATCAGTCCTCGTCTCGGACGAGTCAACTCGAATATCAGCTTTCGCGGGCCACTCTCTGCACCCTCATAGTCTTTGGCGGCATATTGGCTGAAAAGAAAGTAGGATTCGATAAGGATACGGAAATCGAATCACAAGAATGTATACAATCATGAAGGAATTTCAATCAGTAAGTCCTAAGGTCTCTTAGGCGGAGTACCGTGCCGTGAGTATGCCGCGGAACATACGCACACTATGCCACTCTACTTCAGCTACCTACTCCATCATACCAGGGTCATCCTACACTCCGAAGGTAAAACCTACGCTCTGATACCAACTTTGTCACGACCCAAAGTTCGGCCCGTGACCGGCACTTAACCACGTGACGTCTACAGGCGTAACACGACTAAGTAAGCCGAAACCCAGAAATCAAAACCATAAAAAGTATAGAGTATTTAAAACATTTATTAGAACATTTGTTAAAACATTTAGAAAACTTTAAGTTGTTTAGTAAAAATCTTTAAAGTTCAAGTTATTATCTTAGAAATTTTGGCAGCATTTCCTTTGTAAAAACTAGCCCTGAAATCGGGTACAAGGCAATATATGAGTAAAATGATACACAATAAGAAATAAGCATCCCAAACGGGAGCAATCACGCCCAACGGCGGAAACAATCACCACAATGATAATATACGACGCCGTAGCGAAGAAAGAGTAAAAATAAGTGAAGACAATATGAAATATAAAACTGCATAAATAAAGTCGGCTCACAACGAGCTCGACACCAGAGTACAAAATAATATACATCGTCCTCACAACTGGTCTCTAAGTCAATACATAAGTAATAGATGGAGAATACTAGATACAATGATGTATACAACTGGAAAATAAACAGATACCGCACAAAAACCCACCTATCAGCAAAAGAGCTAGTATGCCAACCGCAGTGGTATCTGTGTCAAAATATGTAAGAAAGCAGCCTGCCACGACTACTCCGAGGGGCAACCTGCAAACACTGTGGCACGACGGGGGTTAGTTGCCAACTCGTGAATAGTAGATAACATATAAAGGTAATCGCGAGTATGCACGTGCTGCAATACTCTAACCTATGCCAACAGATACATCTATATGATGAACTAGATGCAATAATCATGAAACAAGTGCAATATAATAACATCTCTATATGATGAGCAGGGTATGCAATAGTCGAGCATAGCAAATGCAACCTAACAACATCTGTATAGAGTGAGCAGGTATGCAATAATCGTGCATGTCATATGTACTCTATAAGGCACTACAGATACAGGATGAGACGTAAAATACTGAATGCTGAGCATGGAATAAATAACATCTACACGGAATGTCAACGTGGAAATAATCGGTGTCCATCAATACACCCAAATCCCAGTAAAACTCAGGCGCCGTCATCCTCATCGGCACTCAAATCCTGTAAATCTCATAGAATCGTGAGTGCCCAACATCGGCAATCGAAATATCATAAAATAATCGTGTCCAGCATCGACACGTAAATCCTCAAGTAAAAGGCCCCGTCAGTCGGATCGGCCCACGGGCTCCGTCTGCGGAATCGGCCCTTGGCCCCGGCAGTACGGATCGTCCCGTATTCATCTATCGACTCTAGTCAGTATCCTCCGGATAATCGCCAGGTCCAACCAATCACCAGAAGGTAGTGGTCCCACTGCCATGCTTATCGCCTACTGCACGACAGATCCGTTCTCGCCCCGGGGTACCATACCGGGTCCACCATGTAGCCGCAATCGGCCTCGTCTAGCTCCTCGATTTGGGTTCACATGTCACACGTCTCAGAACTGAGAAAACGCATGGTGGACGCACTGAAATATCATATCAAGGGAAACCGGGTTTTTAAAACAGTGCGTATTTTCTTGAAATAATACCCCGGTTCCCAAATCCAGAAATCACATAAATCCAAACTCAATGCGTAAATCAATGCAGTGTGTCGTATGACACTAAGAGTAAAAGAAAGGGGAAACCTCTCCTTTAAAGATCCAATTTTGAAAATGTCTCGTGCGGTCCCTTAGTTTTTAAATCATGTCAACATCACCCATGTATGTAACATATGTATGTATATAGGTATGGATGTGCGAATGGATATGTACGCAATGTGAGTGTAGCGATGTACATGTGCACTAATATGGACATATGATGTATATGTGCACAAGTATGGATATACGATGTATATGTGCACAAGTATAAATATATCAAGATATGTATGCACTAAGATGAATATAAAGGGAGCATGTGCGCAGGTAGTGATATATCGATGAAGGTATGCACAAAAGTGAATATACAGTGTGCATGGTATGAATATAAATATATATACCAATATGCGGCAAGTCATGACGATATAAAATTCGTAGCAATCCTATAATGTGAGTGTCATGGCAATCACTAATGGTGTGAGTGTAACATACAAATAGTGCTCGTACAGCTTGAACCGTTAGTGACAGTGCAGTGTTCTATACTACCAATTCTATATGCAACAAGAAGGTATGCTACTATAGTATATCTACATGAACACATACAACTAAATATCCTATTACGCCCTGAAGCTTAACGCCATACAGGCGATTTCCCCGTAGATGTTAAATCTACTCACCTGGTCGCGTGCTATACGTAGCCGACCACTTGCTTCCCCTTCTTTGCGGCGTCCGACGTACCCGCCTGCGAACCTGGAATTACAGAAGGAATCCATATATATAAGCAAAATTCTACAAAACGCGATATCGAAATCAAACGAGAAACTCGCGTCGTGAACTAAACGCGCGTGTGTACGATACGCTGAAACGTGTGTATACGCGTCTAAAACTATCCCGACACATCGCGACACGTTGGATTACATAACCCACTCACGTATCGCGCGTATCGCGCAAACAAAACATACTTGAAAAATGATATATTGTCCAAGATTCTACCCAGGTTAAAAACTTAAAAAATTGCACATAACAAAACACTATAATATGCAGCAGACTACCATAGCCAAAACCCCAGAACCCAATTCCCCCATCTGGCCGCAAATTGCGTCCAGAACGATTAAATTGGCGGCTAAACAGTGGAGGTAGGGGTTCGTGCTTGGTGTGTGTGGTCTATACCTAGTATACATGCTCCAGTTTGCTCAGATTTTCTTTGAAGGAGCCAGGTCACAAGCAGATCACAGAAAGCTAAAATTCCACTTAAAAACGATATATTTTGCACAAAATGAAACCCTATGGTATTTTGGTGAAATGTAGGGTTTACCTAGGTTTACGTGGCCCTAACAACACTTAACTAAGTTAGTCTAGCCAATAAAACCATCCCCTAACCAAAAGTCCACAATAAACACCATATTTAGCACAAAAACTCACTTTTTATACTAATTGAAGCTATTTCTACACAAACTAAGCAACCTAGGAAGTTAGGCTCAGAGATTATACCTCACTCTCGACCCTAGGAAGCTGGAGGAAGGAGAAGAAGAAGATTTGGTGGTGGTGTTGCTGCTGGAGCTGCTGCTGATGCTGCTAGAGTTGTTGATGTTGATGTTGCTCACTGCTGCTGCTGCTGTTGCTCACTGCTGCTGCTGCCTGCTTGCTGCTGCTGCTTGGGCTGATGTTGCTGCTGCTGCTGAGGCTGCTTGTAATTGTGTGTGTGTGTGTGAGTGAGAGAATGAGAGAAGTGAGAAAAGAATGAGAGGCAAAAAAATGATAATACACAAGTCAAACCCCCTCCTCTCTCTCTTCATTAAATGTAGGCATGGCAAGGCCATCATGCCATTTCTCTCTCTCTTTTTCCCTCCAAGTCAACCATATTCAAATCATTTTCCATTTTCATTTTAAAAAAACACACACTTAATTAAAACCCAATAACTTAATTCAATTTAAAATTAGCTTAAGGAAAAATGGTGAGTTCACCATGGTTGCTAATCATGGTCTAACCCCATTTTAACCCTAGTTTACATGCACAAGTGTGTGCAAGTCTCGGAAAAATCTAATAAAATATTCATTAAATTTGAAAAAATATTTGAAAATCAATTTGGTAAATTTTTTTATTAAAAACCATATATTAAAATATAATTAGCCACTAAACACATCCTAAGGTGTTACAATCTCATATAACCGATCGATACTTTACATCGCGAGAATAGAATACGGTATCATATACTCGTATTAATCTCGGTCCCGCACATATCACATATGTGCTCCTACTTCGTTTTACCTAAGCCAGTGAATCCTCTGTGCAGGACTCTAAAGACTCGTCATTACGCCGACAGTAAGTGATGATCACATCAAGCACCCACAAGCCATCAGCGGTACTAGCTGGACGTAATAACTACCCGAGAATTGAAAGATCAGAAGATCAGCAAGCAAGCCTATCCTAACTTCTGTAAAATCCTGTCAGTAACACTACCGTACAGTTCGGTCTCTTCATATGAGATGCGGCATATCAAGTCTAAGGGTGGTAAACGTCAGACCCCAATAACTCGATAAGTCATGCCGATACGAGGCTCGTAACGGGTCGAGAAACTACTGATAACACTTACCAGCAAATCTCCAAATCAACCCTGGCCAGGGACTTTTAGTTATAGCCAGTCGAGCACTGCACGACATCTACCCCCAATACCGGGAGAGACGAAATCCCCTTCTATCGCTCATTGCCTCCATGTGACTCGGGACTGTACCCAAAAACCACCATTTTGCATGTCCTCTTGAACGTGGTAAGGTGGAAATCAAAGCACAGTGGGAATCACACAAGACTCTATGACGATCTTGGGACTACAGACTAACCTGTACCAGTGTCACCAGAGAACTGCTATCTGACGTCAGGTATAATACCATCTAGGAGTTCTCGACGAGTCCGTCCAGTATACCCAGTCTCCACTGAGCACCCGTATACCATCTCTGATGTGAAACACCAATGGATATGGGATCATCCATCGCCCATCTCATAGGTCGAGAAGCGTATACGCTAGTCTACTCTGGTATATCGATGTCCTGTCTCGATACACCCACGACTAGGAACATTAAAGGATGAACTTATGGACTACTATGGACCCACTAGTATGATCCGCATCATAATCCTGGTAGTCAAGTACAAATCCTAAGGGCTTTATTAACATGTAACCATGAGACAGTATCAAGAGACAAGTATACATGTTAAGATAAAGAGCAACCAGATAGCATACTATCATGTCGAGCAAGAAATTCCTCTCTATATATGCCCAAGCATCCACTATAATATACATCATATGTACAATAACGGCCTCTAGAGCATACATATAACTAACACTTCTCTTAAACGAGTTAAGATATGGGGTTTCCAGCCTATGTTAAAAAGCAAAATCCGGAAAAGCTCGAGGCAAGGTCTGTTTTGTGCAAGTTTGTGGGATATCCAAAGGATTCATATGGATATATCTTCTACCACACTGAGGAACAAAAGGTGTTTTTTCCTTAATATGCCACCTTTTTAGAAAAGGAATTTCTTGTGAAAGAAATTAGTGGTAATGAGGTAGAACTGGAAGAAGTTCTAGCCACACAAACTATAACTGATGGTAGAACCGGAGGATTCAATAGTCCCCGACGAACCCCAGCCACTCCGCAGATCTAATAGGGTTTCTCATCCACCTAAGAGATACTACAGTTTTCTCGTAGACGGTGGGAGCGAGGATTGCATCATGGAAGATGATGACCCAACTAGTATCGAGCAGGCCATCATAAGTGGAGACTTTGTGAAATGGCTGGATGCTATGCGATTTGAGATGGAATCCATGTACACCAACAAAATATGGACTTTAGAAGTTTCTCCTAAAGGGGTAAAACCCATCGAGAGCAGGTAGATCTTTAAGAAGAAAATTGGTGTAGATGGAAAAGTTGAGACTTTCAATGCTATACTTGTAGCAAAAGGTTTTCTTCAATGACCAGGTATCGACTATGATGAAACCTTATCTCCTGCCGTTATGCTTAAGTCTATGAGGATCCTACTTGCCATCGCTGCATACCATGACTACAGAATCTGGCATATGGACGTTAAGACCGCTTTTCTAAATGGTGATTTAAAAGAGAGTGTGTATATGACACAGCCAGACGGCTTTGTTGATAGTAGGAGCAACGGAAGCGTGTGCAAGCTGCTTAAATCAATCTACGGATTAAACCAGGAATCGTGGAGCTGGAACATCTGTTTCGATGAAGCTATCAAAGAGTTTGATTTCATCAAAAACGTAGATGAACCTTCTATATATAAGAAGGAAGTAGAGAGTAAGGTTTTCTTCCTCATATTGTATGTGGATGCCATACTCTTGATGGAAACGATATTCCTATGCTACACTCGGTCAAGATCTTCTTATCACACAAGTTCTCCATGAAAGATCTAGGTGATGCCTGCTACATCCTGGGGATAAAGATCTATAGAGATAGATCTAAACGGATGTTGGGATTGTCCCAATCCAGGTACATAAACACCATACTAAAGAGGTTTAGTATGGAAGATTCTAAGCGTGGTAATTTACCCGCTAGCTCAAGAATCGCTGTGCAAGCTGCTTAAATCAATCTACGGATTAAACCAGGAATCGTGGAGCTGGAACATCTGTTTCGATGAAGCTATCAAAGAGTTTGATTTCATCAAAAACGTAGATGAACCTTCTATATATAAGAAGGAAGTAGAGAGTAAGGTTTTCTTCCTCATATTGTACGTGGATGCCATACTCTTGATGGAAACGATATTCCTATGCTACACTCGGTCAAGATCTTCTTATCACACAAGTTCTCCATGAAAGATCTAGGTGATGCCTGCTACATCCTGGGGATAAAGATCTATAGAGATAGATCTAAACGGATGTTGGGATTGTCCAAATCAAGGTACATAAACACCATACTAAAGAGGTTTAGTATGGAAGATTCTAAGCGTGGTAATTTACCCGCTAGCTCAAGAATCGCTCTCTCTAAAGAGATGTCTCCCAAGACTTATTTAGAAAGGGATCATATGCAATGGATACCCTATGCTTCAGCAATCGGGTTTATCATGTATGCGATGTTATATACAAGACCAGATGCAGCTTACTCACTAGGTATAGTGAGTAGGTATTAATCAGATCCTGGGGAGAAACACTGGACAGCCGTGAAGAACATTCTTAAGTACTTGAGAAGGACTAAAGAAATGTTCTTGGTGTATGGTAACGGTGAACTCTAGGTGGAGTCATTTACTGATTCGAGCTTCCAGAGTGATAAGGACGACAGTAAGTCGGTCTCGGGTTTTGTCTTTACCTTCAATGGAGGGACGGTATGTTGGAAGAGTTCCAAGCAAGATATTGTAGTAGACTCGACGATGGAGGTTGAATACATCGCTGCCAATGATGCTGCCAAAGAGGCTATCTGGATGAAAAAGTTCATAGATGAACTTGGTGTCGTTCCATCCATTGAACATTCAATACCTGTGTATTGTGATAACAATGGAGCTGTGGCTTTGTCCAAGGAACCCCGGTCCCATCAGAGATCTAGACATATTTTTAGACAGTATCACCTGATCTGGGAGATAGTAGATCGACGGGAGATCGAGGTCAGGAGAGTTGATACGAAGGACAACGTAGCGGATCCACTTATGAAGGCCCTCCCTCAGACGCAGTTTGAGTGACTTTTTGGGATGTTGGGTATGAGATACTACAACAACTGGCCTTATTGCAAGTAGGAGATTGTTAGGAATATGTATGCCCTAGAGGCCATTATTGTACATTGATATGTATATTATAGTAGATGCTTGGACATATATATAGAGGACTTTCTTGCTCGACATGATAGTATGCTATCTGGTTACTCTTTATCTTAACATGTACATTTAGTATTATTATATCGTCTCTCTGATACATGTTGATAAAGCCATTAGGATGTTTGCTTGACTACTAGGACTATGATACAGATCATACTACTGGGACTTGTGTAGTCTACAAGCACGTCCTTTTGACAATCCTAGTCGAAGGAATATCAAGACAGGGCATCGATATTCCAGAGTAGACTAGTGTATACGTTTCTTGACCCTGTAGGGGGCGATGGTTGATCCCATATCCATTGGTGTTTGACATCAAATATTGTGCATAGGTGCTCATTAGAGAATGGGTACACCGAACATGACTCGCCGAGAACTCCTAGTTGGTACTATACCTATCGTCAGATAGCAGTTCTCTGCTGACACTAATACATGTTAGTCTGTAGACCCGATATCATCATAGAGTCTTGTGTGGTTCCCGCTGTGCTTTGATTTCCTCCCTACCATGGCTCAAAGGAGTCATGCAAACAGGTGAATTTTGGGTACAGTCCTGGGTCACATGGAGGCAATGAGCGATAGGAAGGGTTTCGTCTATCCCGGTATAGGGAGTTGATGTTGCGCTATGCTCGATTGGCTATAACAGGAAGTCCCTGGCCAGGGCTGTTGATGAGATTTACTGGTAAGAGTTATCAATAGTTTCTCATACCGTTATAGGTCATACATCGGCATGACTTATCAAATTATTGGGGTCTGACGATTCCACCCCTAGACTCGATATTGGACATATCAGACGAAGAGACCGGACTGTACGGTAAGTGTTACCTATAGGCTTCATAGGAGTTTGGACAAGCTTGCTTGTTGATCTTCTATTCGCTCAATACCTGGATAGCCGTTACGTCCAGCTAGTATCGCTGACGGCTTATGGGTGACTTATGTGATCATCATCTACTGCTGGTGTATTGACGAGTCTTTAGAGTCCCACATAGAAGTTTCCTGGTTCAAGCGAAACGAAGTAGGGCACATATGTTGACATGTGCGAGGGCCTGATTAAATACGAGTATGTGATACCGTATTCTAATCTGGCGGTTATTTAATATCAGTTAAGTTATATGTGATATAACCGGATTATTGAATCAAGTGTTGATTTGCTAATGTGATATAAAGATAAATGATATTAGTCGGTTATATGTGATATAACCAGATTATTAAATCAAGTGTTGATTTAATAATTTGATGTGTATTTATATTTGATATAATTATACATTAACTAATATTATAGCTCACTAATTATTTTCTTATATATATATATATATATATATATATATATATATATATATATATATATATATATATATATATATATGCGCGTGTGTGTGTGTGTATTATTTAAGAAGCATGGCATGGATTTTCTATTTTATGAAAATAGAAAAGAGGTGGAAAATAAATAGATATTTGGGTTTGAGGAATGGGGTGAAGCATGGCTTTTTATTATTGTTTATTACTCTTGACTCACTATTGAAGCATGGTTATAATTTTTAATTGTTGAAAATTGTATGCTTTTATAAATGAGGAGATACGAGAGCCATTCTACACTTGCATTCTCTTCACTTGATCTTTTTTCTTGAGTTGAGCTCCTTGCTCTCTAGCTCTCTCCATTTTCTTGACCTCCTCCTTCAAGCTTAATCCCTCACATGAGTTGTGAACCTTTGATCTTGTGAGAATCCTAGTGAGCAAACAAAACCCCTACTTCACCATCCTACACTTGATTAGTAATTAAGTGTAGTGTGTTTCCTTCATTAAAGAGTTTTGTGAAGAACTAGCTTGGATTAGTGGAGCATCGGATGGATCATCTTTGGTACGAAGGTCATCGAAGGAAGCTGGTTCATTTTTCAAGTGAAGCCTAGTGGAGTCGTAGGGACTACAACTCGGAGCTTTAGAAGAGAAGGACATGGACTACAAAGGTTGTAGCCTCCTTTCCTTTAGCTCGTTTAGTTTGATATCATCATAGTAACCCTAATTATCTAGTTTGATCCTAGGTTAGTCTAGTTTAGCACCCCAAATTTTTAAAGTTGCATGCTTGATGCCGGTTTTGACCACATGGTGGCGTTAGGGTAGACTTTTAATAAGTCATAAGGTATAAGGCTAACATAATATGTGAGAACATGTATGTATCACAAGTAAATGTAAGCGCATCATAACGGATCACATACAATAGAAAAACATCATCAATAAAACCATCATCAAATATCATGTCAATCATCGACACTCAAAATCCAAAAATATCATAGGCGTTGTCTCTCAAATCGGCACTCTTTTCAATCTCATCATATAACCCCGGTCGGTATCCTCCGGATATCTGCCGTGTTCCAACATGTATCCATAACTAGTTCTCCCCCCGCCTCAGTATTAGATATCATCAAACCAATCCACCATGTATCTGTAACTTGGCGCTAGGGTAGCAACACTTGCGGACCCGACGTGTTGGCTATAGTGTTGTAACATTTCAGAAAATAAAATATTATTTTTTGGAATTTAAATAATTAAAATACTAAATTTCATGAATATTAATAAGTATGAGAATTAATTTTAATGAAAGGGTATAATGATATACCGATAGTTTGGAAAATATTTGGAAATTTATATCAAATATTGATTTTGAAAGAATTTATGTGATTTAGACATTTTATAAATCCTTATACACTTAATTATATACAAGTTTATTGCTAAAACTTGATTAATATTTACTAATTATGCATTAGGCTTGATTATTCATATGATATGCACCATGTCATGTTTCAAAACACTTGTAACATATTCTTGAACCATGCTTTATTTGTATTTATATAGTTTTGTTTTGATTTGAAAAGAAAAGAAAAAGAAAAAAAAGAGAAGATATTTTGATGAGAGAGAATGATGGGACTTGTATCATGGCATGTAGGGGGGAGAGAGAGAGGGAGCGAGAGAGAGAAGGGGGTGTATCTTTGACCATGGCTCATTCTCTACTTCCCTATTTCCTCTTCTTCATCTCCTCCTCATTGTTCATCTCCCTCCACCTTCACTACCACCTTGCAACACCTTCTAAACCTCCCCAAAAATCCATACTTCCTTCACAAAATATGAGCCCAATCTCACTACAAATCCTATGAGGGAATCAAGTTGGAATTTTGAAGACATTGGGCAACTCAAGAATTTTCTTGAGTTGCCAAATGAGATATAACCCTTCACTTTTGGTTAAGATTTTAGTGTTATAATGTTTTAGTCTAGTTTAGAGTTAAACTTATGAGGTTTGGTGATCTTTGAAAATTCCTAGTTGAGGGTTAAGTGATTTCTTGATGGGTGAAGGTGTTATTGAGGTTTTAGACCCCTAAAGTGTTGGTTTATTGGATCATACTCGAGGTAAAACCCCAAGACCCTGAACTGAAATTGTTCCAATGTCGATTTTCATGGATTTGTGATGCCTATAGGGATTCTGTAGCAAACCGGGGTGTTCATAGGAAATCAAACAACCATAGAGACCTAGTTAGACTAATAGAAAACCGCCACAGAAGAACGAAACCAAAATTCTAAGGTGGGGCCGGCGGGGGGCGGTTACTGTAGCATTCTGGACGGCCAAATTTTGGCTTTTGATGTTGGGTTTTGGCCTGTAGCTCACACTCCTCATAACTTAGCCACTGTATTGTTTGTTTTGTCCCAAATTACCTAAGGAAAAATCTGGGAGCGTTTGAGTTGATTTTATCAATGGTTTTCCGATTTCTAAAACATGGATTTTGGTATTGGATTGTGGATTTGGTCGTTGGACGTTTGTACTTCAACGGCGAGGGTTTTATGATTTTTTTTGCATGCGTAGGCTATTGGTTCTAACCTATGAGCACTTCGTGTGTCGTGTTGGTTTTTGAATCGGATTTTGATGCGATACGATGTGTTGTGATATGTAGGTACCTTCGAGTGGACTTCGTACGACAAGGGAGAGCGTGGCGTCATCGACTTTGGCAAGCGAGGATCAAGATGAGTAGATGTATATCTACGAGGGAAAGTCGGGTGGATGGCGTATAGCACCCCCGCAACCGTAGAATAGTTTATATATATATTATATATATTTATGTGGGACTTGGATACCTAGTAAATAGGGTTAGTAGTGTTAGGTTTACCTAGCACCTCATGAAGGGTTTGGAAGCATCACATGTCTCAAAATCAAATTTTTAAGGTGCTAAGTGAACATACAAAGAATCATCACTAGAAAATTAGGGTTTCATTACAAAGACAACATCACAAGTAATAAAGGCTAGGGTTTTGAGAGTACAACCTTTGTAGCTCCCTACGCTAGACTTCTTGGCTACTTGAGGGTTGGAAAAAGGTTCGCTTGAGGTCTTCTAAGTCCACGACGATCCACCCGAAGCTCCTTTGCCCAAAGCTCCTTGCTTTACTCGATATGTGATTGAAGTAGAGCAAACACCCTACACAAATGGGCTAGATGTGTGTAGTATGATGATGTGGTTTGTTTTCTATAATCAAAACTCTTTCTTTTATCAACCTCACTTAAAGGAAATTATCAAGAGAGGAAAAAGAAGATGGTGGCTAAGATTTTTCTCACAAAAGAAAAAGGAAAATGAGAGTGAATTATGAAAATGAGAAAAGAATAATCTATATTAATCTTTCTCACTTCAACCATGGTTAGAATTATCTATATCTTTTTCAAAATGAGTTAAAAGGTAAAAGGATAATTAACTCAAGGTTAAGAAGTGGTTGAAGCATGGTCAAAGATGATAAACATTAACCTCTTATGAATTATCCTTTCCTTTTTACAAAATGATAAATAAATAGATAATTCTACAATGTAAGTCTTGCATTGCCACCAAACTTGTATCAACAACCATGATACAATGTATGTATGTATGTATCCATGCACATCATCATGTGCATACATGTATGCATACAAAAATAGAAAAAGAGTTTAACTAAAGAATTGATCTAAAAGTCATTTGTTAAATCAACACTTGATTTTTCAAACCGGTCATATCACATACGACCCGACCAATAGAAAATGCCCGATTAATATACGATATCACATATCCATATTTAATCGGGTCCCCGCACATATCTCATATGCACACCACATCTTTTCGCCTGAGCCAGGAAACTTCATTGTGGGACTCTAAGACTCGTCAATACGCCGGCAGTAGGTAATGATCATATCAAATACCCACAAGCCTGTAAGTCGATGTAGTACACCCCAATACTTGTGGGGAGGCGGAATTTTCAAAAACGAACTTGTTTAGTGAACGAACATCGACTAACCGCTTGAATCGAAGCTAAACTATAAATAACCAAACACAAAGTGTTTCTTAACTATTGTGTTTAGGGATTATACCTAATGAAACCAGTCCTTCGTCTTTACGATCTCCTTGTTCTCCTCGGCCTTCTCTAGGTAGTAGACGATCCACCCGAGAGCAAAACTCCAAGCTAAACCTCTAAACTTGAGGCAACTAACCTTCTTGGATTGCTAATCAAAGAAGCTAGGATGAAATAGAGTGATGGTTATGGATTGATTAGTCTTTCTAATCCTTTGATCTCAACTCATGAGGTGTAAGGATTAGGGTTTGAAGATGAGAGCTTGAGGAGAGAGAAGATGAGAGATAATAATGAGATGAGATTGTGAGTATCATAATATATTATGAAGCATTCTCATTAAAGAATAAATGAATAAATGTGATGAATAAGCATGCTTCATAAATGTTAAGTGGTGATTCATTAAGCATGTGTCATTAGTCATTTATGGTGCAATAATGACAATGATGAATCACTCTCATGACTCACAAATCTTATCCAAATTATATGCCATCTAAACCTCCTTAGTCACTATCTTCTAGAAGCTTCTCGCATAATTACGAGAACGCCCCTCCAATCCGCAAAAATACGGAAAAACTTTAGACTGTAAAAATCCAATAACCGGATACCAGTAACTGGCTTAAACCAAAGCCGACTGGTAAAAACTGTCCGAAAGTCGTACGCGCGTAAACGCACGTATGCGTCTGAACCCTTGTCGTAAAACCATACGACCTCTATATCGTTTCGCCTGGAATAGGAAACTCTCTGTGTTGGACTCTAGAGACTCGACTACTACGCTGGCAGTGGGTTTAACCACAGACCGCAAGCGGCACTAGCTGTACGTAACGGTCCCCAGGTAGTTGTCGATAAGAAGGCCGATGAGGAAACCCATCCGAACTCCTACTGAGTCTGATGTGACAATCTCCATACAGTCCGGTCCGTTCGTCCAAGACTATCGCATATCGGGCATAGGGGGGCGGCAAGCGTCAGTCCCCTAATAGCGGTATAAGTCGTGTCGGAGGGAAGCCCATTACACCCTGAGAAACTACTGGAACCTACCAGCAAATCTCGCTTGCCCTGGCCAGGGACTTTGCGTAATGGCTCTCTGACACAGCACGATATCTACTCCCAATACCGGGAGGGACGAATCCTGTCTAACCGCCACTGCCTCCAAGTGCTCGGGACTGCACCCAACTGCTACCTGTTTGCACGACTCCTTTGAGCCGTGGTAGGGTAGCAATCTAAGAACAGTGGGACACACTCGAGGCGAAGTAGCAGTATCGAGTCTGCGGACTACGCTATACTCATGTCACCTGGGAACTGTTCACTGACGACTGGTATAAAACCAACCAACAGTTCCCTGTGAGTCCTGTCCGGTGTACCCGTAACCTAACGAGCACCTGTATACTATCTCCAGTACGACGTACTGACGGCTGTGGGACAGAACATCTCCCCAACTGGGATGAGAAGCGTACACACCAGTCTACTCCGGAGTATCGATGCTCTGTCTCGATAATCCAACGACCAGGGACCTGAATAAGGATGTGCTTGTAGACTACCCAGCCCCCACTAGTGTGACTGCCATCACAACGCTGGTAGACAAGCAAGATCCTAAGAGCTCTATCAATACGTACACTCACATATTAAGATAGAAAAACCAAGTAGCATACTACCATGTTTAGCAAGACTGTTATATACATGTGAATATCCCAAGCTTCCATTAAGTAATATAAAAACTAGTATGATACAGTAATGGCCTTCTAGGGCATAAACACTAACAATCTCCCACTTGCACTAGGGCCATGTACTGGCATATCGTAGACCAATGATGTCGAGTAGCCTCTCGAACTGAATCTGAGGAAGGGCCTTCGTGAATGGATCAGCAATGTTCTCTTCTGAAGCAACTCTCCGAACCTCGATCTCCTGACGATCAATGATCTCCCTGATCAGGTGATACCGCCTCAAGATGTGTCTGGACTTCTGATGGGACCTTGGTTCCTTCGCTAAAGTTATAGCTCCGTTGTTGTCGCAATACAGAGGTTTTGGATCAACTATGGTAGGAACCACCTGAAGTTCTGTTAGGAACTTCTTCATCCAGACTGCTTCTTTTGCGGCATCGCAAGCAGCTATATACTCTGCTTCCATCGTCGAGTCAGCAACGGTGTCCTGCTTGGAGCTCTTCCAGCACACCGCCCCTCCATTGAGGGTAAAGACATAACCCGACATGGACTTGGAATCGTCCTTATCACTCTGGAAGCCGGAATCAGCAAAGGCCTCCAACCTGAGGTCTTTTCCGCCGTAAACCAAGAACATCTCCTTAGTCCTCCTCAGGTACTTGAGAATGTTCTTTACTGCTATCCAGTGTTTCTCCCCTGGGTCTGACTGATACCGGCTTACCACGCTCAGTGCGTAAGCTACATCTGGTCTGGTACACAACATCACATACATTATAGAGCCTACCGCAGAAGCGTAGGGTATAATAGACATGCGTTCCCTTTCCAAATCAGTCTTGGGAGACATCTCTTTGGAGAGGGTGATTCCGTGATAAGCCGGTAGATTACCGCGCTTAGAATCTTCCATACTGAATCTTTTCAGTACAGTGTCGATATACCTGGACTGCGAAAGTCCCAACATCCTCTTGGATCTATCACGATAGATCCGGATCCCCAGAATGTAAGAGGCATCACCCAGGTCTTTCATGGAGAACCTGTATGACAAGAATCCTTTGACAGATTGTAGCATAGGAATGTCATTTCCTATCAATAGAATGTCATCCACGTACAAGACGAGGAATACGACACTTCTGGCTACAACTTTACTATATATGCACGGCTCATCTGGATTTTTGATAAAGTCATATTCTTTGACTGTCTCATCAAAACAGATGTTCCAACTCCGCGATGCCTGCTTTAGTCCATAAATAGACTTAAGCAGCTTGCATACTTTCCCGCTGCTCCCACTCTGATTGAAACCCTCTGGCTGATCCATATAGACGCTCTCTTCTAAATTTCCATTCAGAAAAGCCGTCTTTACGTCTATCTGCCAGATTTCATAATCATGGAAGGCAGCAATAGCAAGAAGGACCCGAATGGATTTGAGCATAGCCACTGGAGAAAAAGTTTCGTCATAGTCCAAACCAGGTCTTTGATGAAAACCCTTTGCAACAAGTCTAGCCTTATAGGTTTCTACCTGTCCATCTACACCAATCTTTTTCTTAAAGATCCATTTGCATCCTATGGGTTTTACCCCATCTGGAGCAAAGTCCAAAGTCCATACTTTGTTGGTGTACATGGACTCCATTTCGGTCTGCATTGCATCTAGCCATCGTACCGAGTCGCCGCTCTGGATGGCCTGCTGGAAGTCAGTAGGTTCATCATCTTCTATGATGCAATCCTCTCTATCCCCGTCTATGAGAAAACCGTAGTATCTCTCAGACGGATGAGACGGCCTACTACTCCTGCGGAGGGGTGCGGGAATGTTCTGTTCTTCTTGAACTTCTGGTTCTACAAAACTTTCAGTAGCAGCTTGTGGTTCTGGAATTTCTTCCAGTTCTATTTCGCTCCCATTAGTATCCTTTTCTAAAACTTGTTGTTCTAGAAAATGGGCATTACGAGAAACAAAAACCTTTTGTTCCTCTGCGTAATAGAAACAATATCCCTTGGAGTTCTTTGGATATCCCACAAACATACATTTTACTGATCGTGCCTCGAGCTTGTCCACAAACTGCTTTTTGACAAAAGCTGGACATCCCCAAATCCTTATATACTGAAGATAGGGTTTCTTCCCACTCCACATCTGATATGGTGTGGTAGGCACAGTTTTGGTTGGAACTCTGTTCAAAATATATGCCGCTGATTCTAGCGCATATCCCCAGAAAGATCGCGGTAACTCAGCATTACTCATCATGGATCGTACCATATCCAATAGGGTTCGATTCCGTCTCTCCGATACACCGTTATGTTGTGGAGTGTATGGAGGAGTAAGCTGAGAGAGAATTCCTTTCTCTTTTAGGTAACCTAGGAACTCGGCACTCAAGTATTCACCACCTCGATCAGATCTAAGTGTCTTGATACTTTTGCCGGTTTGGTTTTCTACTTCATTCTTATACTCTTGGAATTTCTCAAAAGCCTCGGATTTATGTTTCATCAGATAAATGAATCCGTATCTTGAGTAATCATCCGTGAAAGTAATGAAATAGGAAAAACCACCTCTCGCATGTATAGACATTGGACCGCATACATCACTGTGTACGAGTCCTAAGAGCTCGCTCGCTCTTACTCCATGTCCAGTGAATGGAGTCTTTGTCATTTTTCCTTTGAGACATGATTCGCAAGTGGCATATGTTTGATATTCGAACGAGTCCAAATATCCTTCTTTATGTAACTTAGTTAACCTTGTCTCATTGATATGACCTAGTCTACAATGCCATAAGAAAGCCTTATTTAAATCTGGAGACTTTCTTTTTAGTGTGTTCTGGACATTGAAAATTTGGAGTTGGTTTAAAACATATATGCCGTTATTTAGTGTACCTGACCCAATCAAACCATGATTAAGGTGGATGTTGACAACATCTCTTACAAACGTGAAATCATAACCTTTATTTGATAACAAGGAAACTGATATGATATTACACGTTAAGCTTGGTACAAAATAACAGTTATGTAAAACCAAAATGTGTCCACTCGTCAATCCTAGGTGATAATCCCCGACGGACGCAGCTCCCACGCTAGCTCCGTTAGCAACCCTGAGGATCATATCACCTTCCTTCAGCACTCTACGGTTTCTCAGTGTCTGCAATGAATTGCAAATATGAGATCCTGATCCGGTATCCAATACCCAGGAAGTAGAGTTGATCGACAGACAATTCTCAATTACAAACACACCTGAAGTCGAAGCCACAACTTGCTTCGGTTCCTGGTTCTTGGCGTTCCACGCCTTGCAATCCTTCTTCCAGTGCCCTTTCCTGTGACAATGGAAGCACTCATCCTGACCTACTACAGGTGCTGCAAACTTTTTCTTTCCCTTCCCTCTCACCTTACTAACACCTCCTCTAGGTTTGGGTGCGGCCTTCTTCTTCCTTCCTTTGGCCCTAGCCTTGGACCCGGAAGAAGATGTACCGCCAACAAACATAGCGGGTGTTTCCCTTGCCTTCTGCAAGGTGCCCTCTGCACTCCTTAACATGTTCAGGAGTTCCGCAAGTTCAACTTCTTTTCCTTGAAGATTGAAGTTGAGGATAAACTGGGCGTAGGTGGGAGGAAGGGACTGGAGAATACGGTCTGTATAGAGCTCATTATCCAAAGTCGTCCCAAGGTCTGCGAGCTCTTCTATATAGCCGATCATCTTTAGGACATGTTCTCCTACCGATGACCCGACAGCCAACCTCGCTCGAAACAAGTTCTTTGATGTCTCGTATCTTGCTATACGAGATTGCTCTCCATAAAGTTCCTTTGTATGGAGAAATATGCCATCTAGGGTCATATCCTCATGCCTCCTCTGATGTTCATTGTTCATCGAGGCAAGCACGATGCACTTGGCTCTCGCGCAATCTAAATCCCAGGTTTTGCGGATTTCCTTATCCGCATTACTGGATTTGGGACCAGGGACAGCAGGTGCCGTAGCGGTGAGGACGTACCCCAGTTTGTCATAGGTCAAAGCCATTTTGACATTCCGCAGCCAATCTTTATAGTTTGGCCCCGTCAGTATATTTTTCTCTAAAAGTAACTTAAGTCCAGTCATTTTCAGGGTCGCTGCAATTAGGAGAGAGAGAAGAAAACTCTTTAGCATGATGCTCTTGCAAGTTTAGAGTGGTTTTTAGTTTATCTAAACTGGATGGCTCCCACTGTTTCTCGAATCCTTCCTCAAACCATAAAAGAAGAATTAGCCAGGACTATTCTCACCGTACAATACTTGCTTAACCGTTCAGCCAGGCTGGTGTCGGTACTTCGAGGGAGGTTTTCCAACGCTTTCGCGAAGTTCCTTAATTAAATAACCTCTTTTCTCTGGGGGCGTAACCCCGCTGACACTTTTCTGGACACCTACTAGGTTTATAGCATTGATCGTTAAGTGACGAATATCCTGATAAGTAGCATATACTCACAGTAGGATCGGGATCCAAATATCATCGTCTGATAATGCTGTAGGAATGCTACCAACATTCATCAAACTCAAAATGGTATGCATCTCTCTGCAAATTTCAGTTTCTTTAGAAATTCCCGATATGGATTTTTGCCCCATGCTCTTATGACCTTGGCGTTGGTCAAAATGTCATAAGTCACATGTCAAGTTCTACCCATCATTATCTTGTTAATTTGAACCCATCCGTATATATCCCTGACGTTGGCCAAATGATAATACGACTGTCCCAAATCAACTCATCTATCTATGAAACAAATGAATACCCAGCAGCTACCAAACACTATGCCATGACGTTGGCCAAAACTGCATAGCTTGAATACTACTGAATACCCAAATGAAATGACCGAGGGCTACGACTGGTTTTGGCGAAACCGTGAACGTAGTGAACTTGATATAACCGAAGGAACCTGATAGCTTTTAAAAGGAGTGGTTAAATCTCCGCATTTAAAAATATCTGTTTTAAAAATAACCGAGTGGTTTCTTTTAAATTGTTCCAACGATTAAAACTTTGGTTTATTTTCTTTGCATTATAGATAATGCGTCCCATCATTAACCTATCATTGCAGAAAACAACGAAAATACAACGTCCTCTTATGCCATCCGCATTCGCCACGGGGTCCCGTCATTACCCGTTAGGTTACTTAACTAACGACAGAGCGGGGGCTGGGCTAGCGCGGGTGTAAAACATAAGTGACGTCTAAATAGCTATCATATATATAGATATTTTACATTCGTCTGACGCAATGATATTCATTCCAGAACACAGATAAACAATATTGGATTTGCAAGCAATCTGTATTTCTTTTGAGCCTGCAAGAAAAGACAGATTACACAGTTGTGATGAATAGCCGTTACCCCACCCTCGACCCCTACGGGTACGGCAAACTACCCACCCGGCAGTTTGTGTACCCCACCTTGGGTTAGTCCTAGGAGCAAAAACAGTAAAATGAAATAATACAACGGTGGCTACAACCGCAACCTGGATGTGCCCCGCAAAATAATATTACAACAAATTACATTTACAACAAATGAATCAAATAATAACCCATTTCAAAACCCCGGCTATACACCACAACAGTCCAATACAGTTTATATGCACAAACAGATATAACCATTTCAGAAATGTGCAACCCCCTGCCAACCGACATACTAGCAGTTAGGGGAGGTTTACGAACACATTTATCAATCACAGATATAATCCAATATGCAAATACTGTACAATTTCGATCGATTAAACACCATTAATATTGCTCCAAAAACTGCTCTGTAAAACTGAAACCTGAGCATATATTAAATATTCCAGAAAACACTAAATATTACACAGAAGCAACAGAAGAAAAATTGGTTCCTGACTCGCCAACTCGGCGGCGGAACCGCGGCGACTCAGTAGGGTGAGGCCGCGGATCCGCGGCGCGTTAGACGATTCAGGGGACCAGTTTTCTTGGGTGTTCTTATAATGTCTTTTCAAGCTTTCTGAACGAACCTGAAAAATTTTTGGACATCGTTTTAAATTCGACAGAAACTGATATTTTTTAGGGTTTTCCGGCTTCGTTTTTCCGTTCGAAATTCGTACAAATTTGCAATTAAGTTATTTATTGTTTAGCAAGGCTCTGATACCACTGTAAGTTGATGTAGTACACCCCAATACTTGTGGGGAGGCGGAATTTTCAAAAACGAACTTGTTTAGTGAACGAATATCGACTAACCGCTTGAATCGAAGCTAAACTATAAATAACCAAACACAAAGTGTTTCTTAACTATTGTGTTTAGGGATTATACCTAATGAAACCAGTCCTTCGTCTTTACGATCTCCTTGTTCTCCTCGGCCTTCTCTAGGTAGTAGACGATCCACCCGAGAGCAAAACTCCAAGCTAAACCTCTAAACTTGAGGCAACTAACCTTCTTGGATTTCTAATAAAAGAAGCTAGGATGAAATAGAGTGATGGTTATGGATTGATTAGTCTTTCTAATCCTTTGATCTCAACTCATGAGGTGTAAGGATTAGGGTTTGAAGATGAGAGCTTGAGGAGAGAGAAGATGAGAGATAATAATGAGATGAGATTGTGAGTATCATAATATATTATGAAGCATTCTCATTAAAGAATAAATGAATAAATGTGATGAATAAGCATGCTTCATAAATGTTAAGTGGTGATTCATTAAGCATGTGTCATTAGTCATTTATGGTGCAATAATGACAATGATGAATCACTCTCATGACTCACAAATCTTATCCAAAGTATATGCCATCTAAACCTCCTTAGTCACTATCTTCTAGAAGCTTCTCGTATAATTACGAGAACGCCCCTCCAATCCGCAAAAATACGGAAAAACTTTAGACTGTAAAAATCCAATAACCGGATACCAGTAACTGGCTTAAACCAAAGCCGACTGGTAAAAACTGTCCGAAAGTCGTACGCGCGTAAACGCACGTATGCGTCCGAACCCTTATCGTAAAACCATACGACCTCTATATCGTTTCGCCTGGAATAGGAAACTCTCTGTGTGGGACTCTAGAGACTCGACTACTACGCTGGCAGTGGGTTTAACCACAGACCGCAAGCGGCACTAGCTGTACGTAACGGTCCCCAGGTAGTTGTCGATAAGAAGGCCGATGAGGAAACCCATCCGAACTCCTACTGAGTCTGATGTGACAATCTCCATACAGTCCGGTCCGTTCGTCCAAGACTATCGCATATCGGGCCTAGGGGGGCGGCAAGCGTCAGTTCCCTAATAGCGGTATAAGTCGTGTCGGAGGGAAGCCCATTACACCCTGAGAAACTACTGGAACCTACCAGCAAATCTCGCTTGCCCTGGCCAGGGACTTTGCGTAATGGCTCTCTGACACAGCACGATATCTACTCCCAATACCGGGAGGGACGAATCCTGTCTAACCGCCACTGCCTCCAAGTGCTCGGGACTGCACCCAACTGCTACCTGTTTGCACGACTCCTTTGAGCCGTGGTAGGGTAGCAATCTAAGAACAGTGGGACACACTCGAGGCGAAGTAGCAGTGTCAAGTCTGCGGACTACGCTGTACTCATGTCACCTGGGAACTGTTCACTGACGACTGGTATAAAACCAACCAACAGTTCCCTGTGAGTCCTGTCCGGTGTACCCGTAACCTAACGAGCACCTGTATACTATCTCCAGTACGACGTACTGACGGCTGTGGGACAGACCATCTCCCCAACTGGGATGAGAAGCGTACACACCAGTCTACTCCGGAGTATCGATGCTCTGTCTCGATAATCCAACGACCAGGGACCTGAATAAGGATGTGCTTGTAGACTACCCAGCCCCCACTAGTGTGACTGCCATCACAACGCTGGTAGACAAGCAAGATCCTAAGAGCTCTATCAATACGTACACTCACATATTAAGATAGAAAAACCAAGTAGCATACTACCATGTTTAGCAAGACTGTTATATACATGTGAATATCCCAAGCTTCCATTAAGTAATATACAAACTAGTATGATACAGTAATGGCCTTCTAGGGCATAAACACTAACAAAGCCGCAAGTGGTCAGCTAAACGTAACAGTCACCCGGGTATTGAGCGATCAGAAGAAAACAAGCGAACCTGTTACAACTCCTGTCGAGCCAACCGGCAACACTACCGTACAGTCCGGTCTCTTCGTCAGATATGCTGCATATCGAGTCTAGGGATGGGAACGTCGACCCCAATAACTCAATAAGTCGTGCCGATGAATGGTCTATAACAGATCGAGAAACTACTGATAACACTTATCAGTAAATCTCAACAGCCCTGACCAGGGACTTACTGATATGGCCAATCGAGCACAGCACAGCATCAACTCCCATTACCGGGAGAGACGAAACCCCTCCTATCACCCATCGCCTTCGTATGTCTCGGGACTGTACCCAACGGCCACCTGTTTGCACGACTCAGTAGAGCCGTGGTAGGGTGGTAATCAAAGTACAGTGGGAAAACACACAAGACTCTATGACGATCTCAGGTCTACAGACTAACCTGCACCAGTGTCACCTGAGAACTGCTATCCGACGATAGATATAATTCCATATAGAAGTTCTCGGCGAGTCCATCCAGTGTACCCAGTCACCACTAAGCACCCGTATACGATCTCGATGTCAAACATCGATGCATGTGGGAACATCCATCTCCCATCATATGGGTCTAGTATCATATACGCTAGTCTACTCTGGTATATCGATGCCCCGTCTCGATACACCTACGACTATGGACATTTCAGGATATGCTTATAAACTACAGATGTCCCACTAGTATGATCTCCATCATAATCACAGTGGTCAAGCCTATATCCTTAGGGCTTTATCAACATGTATGAATGAATAAAAGCATGATCAAATCAACATGTCAGATAAAGAAGAACCAGATAGCATACTATCATGTCGAGCAAGAATGTACACTGAATATATATATATATATATATATATATATATAAATACATCCACTATCATATAATGGCCTCTAGGGCATACATATATCCAACAATCTCCCACTTGCACTAAGGCCAGTTATTGGCGTATCTCATACCCAACATCTCAAAAATTCGCTCATGCTGCGGCTGAGGGAGGGCCTTGGTGAGTGGATCCGCGGCGTTATTCTTTGTGTCTACTCTCTTAATCTCGATCTCGCGGCAATCTACAATCTCCCGGATCAAATGAAAGCGCCTCAGGATGTGTCTGGATCGCTGATGGGACCTGGGCTCCTTGGCTAACGCCATAGCCCCATTATTATCACAATACAATGGTATTGGATCAATAATGGTTGGAACTACTCCTAGCTCCGAGACGAACTTCCTCATCCAGACGGCTTCCTTGGCGGCATCATTTGCAGCAATGTACTCAGCCTCCATCGTAGAGTCTGCAACGGTATCCTGTTTGGAACTCTTCTAACTTACCGCCCCTCCATTGAGGGTAAATACAAACCCTGAGATAGATTTGTTGTCGTCCTTATCGCTCTGGAAGCTCGAATCGGTAAAGGCCTCCATTTGGAGATCTCCATTACCATACACCAAGAACAATTCTTTAGTCCTTCGCAAGTACTTAAGAATGTTCTTCACAGCTATCCAGTGATTCTCCCCTGGGTTGGATCGATACCTGCTTACAACACTAAGTGCATAAGCTGCATCTGGGCGTGTACATAACATCGCATACATTATAGATCCTACTGCCGAAGCATAGGGTATAATGCTCATGCGAGCTCTCTCTTCATCGGTCTTTGGGAAAGAGTCCTTGGAGAGAGTGGCCCTATGGCAAGCGGGTAAGGCACCCCACTTGGAGTCTTCTATACTAAACCGTTTTAGGATGGTGTTGATGTACCTGGTTTGGGACAATCCCAATAACCTATTGGATCTATCCCTATAGATCCTTATGCCCAGAATGTATGTGGCATCACCCAGGTCCTTCATGGAGAACCTTAGTGATAAGAAAGATTTGACCGACTGTAGCATAGGAATATCATTTCCTATCAGAAGAATGACATCCACGTACAATACGAGGAATGTGACAGCTCTTCCTACAGCCTTCTTATAAATACAAGGTTCATCTGGATTTTTGATGAAATCAAACTCTTTGATAACATCATCGAAAAAGATGTTCCAACTCCGTGATGCCTGCTTTAACCCATATATGGATTTAAGCAATCTACATGCTTTCCCGTTGCTCCCACTGTCAATGAAGCCCTCTGGCTGATCCATATAAACGCATTCTTCTATATCTCCATTTAGAAATGTCGTTTTAACGTCCATCTGCCAGATTTCATAGTCATAGTGAGCAACAAAGCAAGTAGGATCCGAATGGATTTAAGCATGGCTACGGGCGAAAAAGTCTCATCATAGTCCAAACCTGGTCTTTGACGAAAACCCTTCGCCACAAGTCTTGCCTTATAGGTCTCTACCTGCCCATCTACACCAATCTTTCTTTTAAAGATCCATTTGCACCCCACAGGTTTTACCCCAGGGGGTACAACGTCCAAAGTCCATACTTTGTTGGTGTACATAGACTCCATTTCGGATCTCATGGCATCCAGCCACTTCACAGAGTCTCCACTCGTGATAGCTTGCTGAAAACTGGTAGGATCATCATCCTCCATGATGCAGTCTTCTCTGTCACCATCAATGAGGAAACCGTAGTACCTCTCCGGTGGGCGAGAAGTCCTACCAGACCTTCGAAGTGGCCGAGGTTCCTCAGTTTCTATTGCAACAGTCGGTTCAACCAAGTCATCATTTGTAGTTTGTGTCTCTAGAACCTCTTCTAGATCTACCACATTGCCATCAGTTTCATTTGTGAAAAACTCTTTTTCCAAGAATGTGGCATGCTGAGAGACAAACACCTTTTGTTCCTCCTTGTGGTAGAAAAGATATCCATAAGAGTTCTTTGGATATCCCACAAAATTACACATGACTGACCGTGTCTCGAGTTTGTCCAGATTCTTCTTTATAACATAGGCCGGGCAACCCTAAATCTTAATTCTCTTAAGAGATGGTCTCTTCCTATGCCATATCTCATATGGCGTGGTAGACACGGTTTTGGTTGGAACCCTGTTCAGTAGAAACGCTGCAGTCTCCAATGCATGCCCCCAAAATGAGACAGGTAACTCAGCATCACTCATCATGGAACGGACCATATCTAATAGGGTTCCGTCGTTCAGACACACCGTTGTGTTGTGGTGTGTAAAGAAGAGTGAGCTGAGAGAGAATCCCATTCTCTTTTAGGAAGTTTGCAAATTCTGTACTGAGGTACTCCCCACCTCGATCTGATCGAAGCATCTTGATACTCAAGCCGGTTTATTTTTCTACTTCTTGTTTATATTCAGTGAATTTCTCGAAAGCTTCGGATTTGTGCTTTAATAAATATACATGACCGAATCTTGAGAAATCATCAGTGAAAGTAATGAAGTAAGAAAAAACGCCTCTGGCTTGTGTAGACATTGGCCCACATACATCACTATATATGAGTCCTAGGAGCTGGGTAGCTCTTTCTCCGTGTCCGGTAAACGGAGTTTTGATCATTTTACCCTTGATACAAGACTGGCAAGTCGCATAAGATTTATATTCAAAAAGGTTTAAATATCCATCTTTGTGTAACTTGTTTAGTCTTGTTTCGTTAATATGACCAAGTCTACAGTACCAAAGAAAAGCTTCATTTATTTCTGAAAGTTTTCTTTTATTAGTGTGTTGTATGCTGAAAACTGTGTGTTGATTTAGGATGTATATCCCGTTATTAAGCGTACCATACCCAACCAACATTTGATTCAGGTGAATGTTCATAACATTGTTCTGCAATACAAAATTATATCCTTCATTGTCTAACAAAGAAACAGATATTATATTACAAAGCATACTTGGTACGAAATAACATGGGTTCAAAACCAATATACACCCAGATGGCAACCCCAAGTGATACTCTCCCACTATGACTGTATGTACATTGGAACCATTTCCAATACGGAGAGTATGGTCACCTGTCTTCAAAACTTTGCTATTTCTCAGCCTCTGCTTAGAATTGCGAATGTGAGAACCTGAACCGGTATCTAATACCCAGGAAGCAGAGTTTATTGAAAAACAGTTTTCTGTCACAAACACACCTAAAGCGGAAGCATCCACATGCTTCTTCTTGAGATTTAAGTACTCGGTACAGTTGCGCTTCCAATGTCCTGTTTTGTGGCAATGAAAACATTCCCCTTTCCCCGATTCTCCAGCTTTGGACTTTTCCTTCCCCTTAACCTTTTTAACTCCACCCTTAGGATTGGTGGGCTTCTTCTTTTTCTTTCCCTTGGCCTTAGCCTTTGGGCGAGAAGAGGAAGATTTTCCAACAGTCAA
The DNA here is from genome assembly GCA_030015575.1 of Agapanthus africanus. Taxonomy (NCBI): domain Eukaryota; kingdom Viridiplantae; phylum Streptophyta; class Magnoliopsida; order Asparagales; family Amaryllidaceae; genus Agapanthus; species Agapanthus africanus. The sequence continues at coordinate 46,514,642 of JASDDO010000006.1, forward strand.
AACGGGAGTTTTCACTGATTTCAGTGTGCTCTCTGCACTCCTTAACATATTAAGGAGTTCAGGTAGTTCCCTCTCCATGTTGTGCATGTTGAAGTTAACTATGAATTGAGCAAAGGTGGAGGGGAGGGACTGCAGAATAGTATCCATATATTGTTCATTGTCCATCGTCCATCCAAGGTCCTCAAGCTCTTCTATAAGAGCTATCATCTTCAGAACATGGTCTCCTACCGGTGTGCCAAGGGCGTTCGCATCTGAAACAATTTCTTTGATGCTTAGTATCGTAATACGCGGGATTTCTCTCCATACAACTCCTTTGTATGGAGGAATATGGCTTGAATGTCCATATTCTCGTGCTGCTTTTGATGTGTGTTGTCCATCGATGCAAGCGCGAGGCATTTGGCCGTAGCACAGTCAGCGTCCCATGTCTTGCGGACTTCTTTGTCCGCAACTGAGGATTTTGGACCTGGGACGGGCGGGGCTGAAGCCGTGAGGATATATGATACTTTATCATAAGTCAAGGCTATTTTCAGATTCCTCAGCCAGTCTTTATAATTGGTCACATTCAGTTTATTTTTATCTAGTAGAAGCTTGAGTCCAGTCATTGGTATCTGCCATTAAGAGAGAGAAAAGAATACACTCAGCGAAAGCTCTTGCAAAGATCAGATTGGTTATTATCTTGTCTAATCGATGTCTCCCACTGCTTTAATCAAGTTTTTCTTTCAAACCTTTAAAAAGAAAACTAGCCAGGATTAATTACAGTCTACAACTTCACTAACCGTTCAGCCAGGCCAGTGTCGGTACTTGAGGGAGGTTCCCCGTGCTTTCGCACGGACCTAATTAAAGTAAACCTCGTTTTCCCAGAGGCGTAGCCCCGTTAACACCTTTCTAGACACCTAATGAGTTTGCTAATTGTAAACTGCAAAACTCTCCTGGGAGCAACTATTGCCCACAGTGGGATCGGGACCCAACCATCATATGGAAGGTATGCAATCTCATTGCAAATCTCAGCACTTGAAATTCCCGATATGATTTTTACCCCTAGCATTCATGAACTTGGCTATGGTCAACAAATCACAAGCACTAGTCAAGTTCAACCCGTCATTTCTTGATTAATCAGACCCGTTTACATGACCCTTGGCTAAGGTCAACAAAATCATATGCATGTCCTAATTAATCTGCATCATATGCATTGTAGGAAGACATCACTTAGCTACCGTACACTACGCCTTGGCTAAGGTCAACAAACGTAGCACGAATACTAAGTACTCTACTTCTTAAAATGACGGAGGGTTGCGGATGATTTTTAAGAAAATCTTTAACGCTTTGAACTTGATATCGTTGTAGAATCAAATGGTTTTCAAAAGGAGTGGCATGAGCTCCGCAATTTTGAAATATAGCTTTTTCATAAAGATCCGAGTGGTTTTCAAATCCGATTCTACATCTTTTTAGGTTTATTTTCTTTACATTAATCATATTAATGTAGTCCCATCATTTAAGTCCTTAAGCCAATCACAGAAAAGAAACGAAAATACAACGTACGCTTATGCCATCTGCATTCGCCGCAATGTTCCGTTATGCACCGTTAGGTTACTTAACTAACGGCATACCGGGACGGGACTAGCGCGGGTTGTAAAACATAAGCAACGTCTACTATATATCTCATATATATTATTTCATTCGTCTCAGATATCACAGAACACAGGCAGCAGAAACACAGATATAATGCGGGATATGCTAGAACGTCCGTATTTAGTATTTAGCCAACAATAGAAAATACGGCTTCCACAGTCACGATGAATAGCCAAGCACACACCCCTAGACCCCTACGAGAGCGGCAAGCGACCCTACCAATCCTGGAGTTTAGGAGACCCGGTCTCAACTCCTCGAGATGGCCTCCCACTAAACCCCAAAACCCGGTCACTTGTGATCCCCTCCTTGGGTCTATCCTAATGCGGAAAAGTAAATAATATACAACACTGGTGACATCAACCTCAACCCGTAAGTGCCCAAATAAAAGAATATTACATTACATTTGAATTTTACATGAATGAAAATAAAACTCTCATCTCACATAAAAAAAACCCGGCTATTCAATCGCGACAATCCTGCACATCATATCTCAGCAACACATAATATCATATATCATCAACGTAAGTAAGTATGCGTACCCCGATTGTCGTTGATGTATAGCAACGAAACCGGCGATAAGCGACATACTACACTTACGGTCACAGAAAAGAAAGTGTAAAACTACAACATTTGGAATCCACATTCTCTTTAGACATCGTAAATCTGAAATATCACATACTTCGCATTTCATGCCTAACTATATGAATTCCACATATTGTATCACATTCCAGATAAATAGACAGTATTAAATATTTCGATCGAATAATCAAATACCCAAAATTTCCTAAAGCTCAACACTTGAGCGGAGTTCAAAAAACCCGGAATGTATCACAGTAGTAGCGGTCCAGCCATAGAAGGGCCAAGCCAACGCCTCACAAGTGGCACGCCGTACTGCCTCAAACCCTAAGGTTCAGAGGCAGTTCAGACGGTCACATAATCGAGTTAAGGTTTGTGTTCTTCTAGAGGGTCCACCACATTACTTGCACGTATTTCCGAAAGATTTAAACTCGTGAAAAAATTCAACACTTGAAAATTTTTGTGCCGGGAAAAAGTGAGTTAATGATATCCGTTCGAACTTTTTAATACTTTCTAAATTATCCGAAAAAACACGAAATTAAAATTCCAATCGAATCACCGAATCCAAAACCATCCCCAGAACATTCAACACATGAATCAGATTAAAAATACTCAAAAATATCTACAAGCAAGTAGGAAGATCACTGTACAAACCCCAAGCAATGACTCATCTGTACGGCCGCGGAGCCGCGGCCCAAGCAAGCTATGGCCGCGGTTCCACGGTGGAAGTTACTGTTCATGGCTTCGTTTTTTACAGTGGTGCTTAGATTTCCCTGCTGAATTTTTAAAGGATTTTTAATACTGAAAAAACACAGTTTTGAAAAAATGTCCAGAGAAGGCTCAAAAAACCGTATTTTTGGTTCGATCGGAGTTTTAACTTCGTTAAAGTATCGCCTAAAGTTCTAGGTCGGCTCAGATACCAATGTTAGGTTTATCTAGCACCTCATGAAGGGTTTGGAAGCATCACATGTCTCAAAATCAAATTTTTAAGGTGCTAAGTGAACATACAAAGAATCATCACTAGAAAATTAGGGTTTCATTACAAAGACAACATCACAAGTAATAAAGGCTAGGGTTTTGAGAGTACAACCTTTGTAGCTCCCTAAGCTAGACTCCTTGGCTACTTAAGGGTTGGAAAAATGTTCGCTTGAGGTCTTCTAAGTCCACGACGATCCACCCGAAATTCCTTTGCCCAAAGCTCCTTGCTTTACTCGATATGTGATTGAAGTAGAGCAAACACCCTATACAAATGGGTTAGATGTGTGTAGTATGATGATGTGGTTTATTTTCTATAATCAAAACTCTTTCTTTTATCAACCTCACTTAAAGGAAATTATCAAGAGAGGAAGAAGAAGATGGTGGCTAAGCTTTTTCTCACAAAAGGAAAAGGAAAATGAGAGTGAATTATGAAAATGAGAAAAGAATAATCTATATTAATCTTTCTCACTTCAACCATGGTTAGAATTATCTAGATCTTTTTCAAAATGAGTTAAAAGGTAAAAGGATAATTAACTCAAGGTTAAGAAGTGGTTGAAGCATGGTCAAAGATGATAAACATTAACCTCTTGTGAATTATCCTTTCCTTTTTACAAAATGATAAATAAATAGATAATTCTACAATGTAAGTCTTGCATTGCCACCAAACTTGTATCAACAACCATGATACAATGTATGTATGTATGTATCCATGCACATCATCATGTGCATACATGTATGCATACAAAAATAGAAAAAGAGTTTAACTAAAGAATTGATCTAAAAGTCATTTGTTAAATCAACACTTGATTTTTCAAACCGGTCATATCACATACGACCCGACCAATAGAAAATGCCCGATTAATATATGATATCACATATCCGTATTTAATCGGGTCCCCGGGCATATTTCATATGCACACCACATCTTTTCGCCTGAGCCAGGAAACTTCATTGTGGGACTCTAAGACTCGTCAATACGCCGGCAGTAGGCAATGATCATATCAAATACCCATAAGCCGCAAGCGGTCAGCTAAACGTAACGGCCACCCGGGTATTGAGCGATCAGAAGAAAACAAGCGAACCTGTTACAACTCCCGTCGAGCCAACCGGCAACACTACCGTACAGTCCGGTCTCTTCATCAGATATGCTGCATATCGAGTCTAGGGATGGGAACATCGACCCCAATAACTCAATAAGTCATGCCGATGAATGGTCAATAACAGATCGAGAAACTACTGATAACACTTATCAGTAAATCTCAACAGCACTGGCCAGGGACTTACTGATATAGCCAATCGAGCACAGCACAGCATCAACTCGCAATACCGGGAGAGACGAAACCCCTCCTATCGCTCATCGCCTTCGTGTGTCTCGGGACTGTACCCAACGGCCATCTGTTTGCACAACTCAGTAGAGCCGTGGTAGGGTGGTAATCAAAGTACAGTAGGAGAACACACAATACTCTATGATGATCTTGGGTCTACAGACTAACCTGTACCAGTGTCACCTGAAAACTGCTATCCGACGATAGATATAATTCCATATAGGAGTTCTCGGCGAGTCCATCCAGTATATCCAGTCACCACTGAGCACCCGTATACGATCTCGATGTCAAACATCGATGAATGTGGGAACATCCATCGCCCATCATATGGGTCTAGTATCATATACGCTAGTCTACTCTGGTATATCGATGCCCCGTCTCGATACACCTACGACTAGGGACATTTCAGGATATGCTTATAAACTATAGATGTCCCACTAGTATGATCTCCATCATAATCACAGTAGTCAAGCCTATATCCTTAGGGCTTTATCAACATGTATGAATGAATAAAAGCATGATCAAATCAACATGTCAGATAAAGAAGAACCAGATAGCATACTATCATGTCGAGCAAGAATGTACACTGAATATATATATACATGTATAAATACATCCACTATCATATAATGGCCTCTAGGGCATACATATATCCAACAAGTAGGAGACTATAGATTAGATTGGCGTACTTATAGGATAACTTACTCTTAGTTTAGTTCCTTAATCGTGATTCATCGGTTTACTCAGTCGCACACACGCATACACTTGGTTTATATATTTGTGTGTATGTGTGTGTGTGTGTGTGTGTGTATACATATACACGTGAGGTGAGGATAGTATATATTATATGGAGATGAGTCGATATGATCGGGCATGATGCCGTGAGGTTATGATATGAGATTGAGTCAAGACACTGTATATGATACGATATAATAACGGATTGTTGGGCAATATAATTTCAAACACGCGATAGCATGTGACTTGTTGATATATTAAAATGTACGAGACCTTAGATCCGTACCACTGATTTATGATATTGATATTGTACGATGATTGATACCGTACAAATGATGATTTATTATGATATTTGACCCATACCCTTGATCTTGAGGATGCTGTACGATGGATATTACCGTACGAGATGTATATGATGACTGATCCACACTCTTGACTCGAGGATGTCGTGCGATGTATTATTACCGTACGTGATAATATGAAGCTGGATCGCCGACTACTAGATATATCGGCTTGGGATATTATAGATTTCTTATCACCTTCGACTAGGTTCTTAGTTTAGTCTTTAGTTGCGTAGATATAGGTTAACTTAGACTCGAGTCATACCTATTTTCAAAACCAACGAATCGTAGGCTTTTTCAAAGAACAATACGAGGGAAGCTACGGATTTTCAAAAGACATCCTTTTCCTTAAAACACCGTAGTCTCTACTTTTCTAAAAACAACGATTCGTGCTATTTAAACATGATAAACGGTATGGCTCGTATATAGTTATATAATTTATTGTTGCTTTTACTATTTACTTTCTATTATGATCTCATCTGCTAGGACACCTGCACTATTACCGATGATGCGTATGTTGCATGTACACTTGCTTGCCGGCTCACACACATCATCATCGGTAATTGCCATATCACGCACACAGTAGTAACCTTTATTACATTGTATACACTAATAGTTGTAGTTAAGTAGCATTTTTTAGCATCCCGATATCATATGCTAGTTTTAACATTGCATTTCGTACTTAGATGCCACATGCATTTGTTTACCTATATTCTGATCATATACTGCAGCTGGGCCCGATGCTGATATTCGTTATCTCATAATATACTCATGATTATGAGATTTCAGTTTTTCCATGAGATTTCTGGATTTGGGAAAATCGCATGTGAATTTGAAAATATATACTAAATTTTAAAGAAAAATGCGGTTTCTCATAATATGATGTGTGGCGTCCACCATGAGTTTTCCTGGTTCTTGAGCCACGTGTGTATACATACCTGATTCGAGGAGGGGGATACACCGTCTATGGATATATGGTGGACCCGGTGAGGTACCCCGGGGCAAGAAGGCCATATAGAAAGATGTTGAGCCCGGTAGGGGAGCACTACCGACCGGTGATATTTGACGCGGCGGATATCTGGAGGATACCGACCGTAGTCGTGTGATCAAATGATTTGGGTCGATCCTGACTGATAGAGCCCGATGATGTGTCGCTGATGGACACGGTTTTCATGATATTTTCGAGTGTCGATGCTTGACACTCAGTTTTATCCTGATTTTCTGTGTCGTTGCTTTACACACCCATTTAGTGATACATTCATACATAATACATATGACATGTAGTTGCTTTATGACATGGACATGAGTACTTGACCTTACACATATGTCTATTTTATCATCTCCACTGTTACTCGATATTACCGTGCTACTATTATTATTGTATTGTACTGTATGACCTAGGAGATCGTCATACATGCGATTTCTACTCGGAGATGTCTTCTAACCACGAGTTGGAAACTCACCCCCATTGTGCCACAGTTCTTGTAGGTTTAGCCGTACAGGTTCCATAGCGGCTTGCTGGTACTTCACTTTCTTCCGGGTGATTGCTTGGTTGGTGGTTTTCACTTGTATCGTGACCACCGTTGTTTATGTAATTCAGTTGTACTTGTTATTTATTTCAGTTGTATCTAGTTAAAGGCTCTATCAACCAGACTTGTATATTTAGTAGAATTAGAAAACCACAGTTGTATATTCTTTCGGCCTTAGAGTCACGCTCATGTATTTAATCATGTTTCTGGTTTTCTTGATAATGTTTAGTTTTCTTGCCTTCTTTCTGTGTTTTGATCGTCTCCCTTCGACGTTATATATTTGCATTACATGCATGGTTGTTTCCGCCAATTGGCGAAGAGCTAGCTCCCGCTTGGGAATGCTTATATTTATTATTACTTGTATTCGTTTTCGGGTTAAAAATATACAAAGGAGGTGCGGCCGAAATTTTCAATGACGACACATGTTTTCAAGATAGCTAGAAAACATTGGGTTTTCGTATACTATTACTTATCCTTTAAAGAAGGAATCTGATTTGATTATACCATTATTTCAAAACTTCACCTCTATTATTTTCCCTAAAAGGTTTAGATTTCTTGGCTTTTGGCTTACTTGAATTAGGTGGGGTCCTATAGACTTCACATGATTCAAGTGTCAGTCACGTGACTTTTCCGGGTCATGACAAGTGCCCTCAAGGAAATTATTGTAATCGCAGGCAGGTGATTATAATGATTGAGGGAGCACCTATACGGGTAGAACAGTATTTGTCACGACCCGAATTTGGCACGTGACGGCACTTAAATTACTTAACGTCTACAGGCGTAACGCAATTCAAGTAAGCCGAAAACCCAGCAATCTAAACCATCAAAAGTAGTAAATGGTAAGAACATTGTTAAAAACTTTTGGGAATCTCAAGTAAAAGTTCTTTAAAGTCCAAATTTACTTTCTTAAAAATTTGGGCAGTACCTCCTTTGTAAAAACTAGCCCCGAAAATGGGTACAACATAGAATATAAGTAAAGCATCCCCAACGGGAGCAAATCCACGCCCAAAGGCAGAAAACAACCACCACAACAGATATACGACGTCGTAGCGAAGAAAATGGATGATGTAAATAAAAACAGCATAAAATACATCCAAAGTCACAAAATAATATACAATATCGTCCTCATATCTCTTCTCTAAGTCAATACATGAAAGTGGTAGATGGAGAGTACTAGATACAATGAATATACAAATCAGCATCATCGGATAACCGCAAAACCCACCTATAGCAAAACTGAACACAGTCAGCCGTAGTGGTATCCGCTGCAAAAGATGATACGATGTGATGAAGAAGCCTTGCCGCGACTGCTCTGAGGGACATCTGCAAACACTGTGGCATAACGGGGGTGAGTTGCCAACACATGAATAGTAAATAATATATGCAGGTAATCGCAGGTATGCATGTACTGCGATAATCTATCACATGCAAGCTGATAGCAATAAATGGCAATATGTATATGCAACAGTCATGAAAGGTACTCTATCAGGTACTACTAATACATGAAGCAATGCATATCAAATAAATGCTGAGTATGGGATAAAACATATCATCAATACGGAATCCTCATCGTGGAGAAACTAGTGTCCATCAAGACAATCTAAATCCCAATACCAAAAGCACCGTATCCTCCGATCGGCCCTCATATCCTGTAAGTCTCATGGAACCTGAGTGTCAAACATCGACACCCGAAAACATCATGAAAACTATACCTGTATGTATGTGTGTTTGTGTGTCTCTCAACGACACATCAAAATCATGGAACCTGAGTGTCTAACATCGACACTCGAAAACATCATGAAACTACTCGTGTCCAGCATCGACATGTAAATCCTCATATATAGGGCTCCGTCAGTCCGGATCGGCCATTGGGCTCCGTCACTCCAGATCGGCCCAGATCAATATCTATATAGGGCACCGTCAGTCCGGATCGACCCTTATCAATACCTCGGGCTCCGCCAGTCCGGATCGGCCCTTGGTTCACAAATCCATAAATCACATAAAGTAAAGAATAAGAATACTTGCATAGACCATTAAGATGATATACATACATACATACATACATATATAACAGCGTCCCACACCACTGATATATATATACATATATAACAGCATCCCATACCACTGATATATATCATTAGGAGTAAAACATCCAGAAAATATCATATGAAATCCATATCTCAATGCGTAAATTCATGAACTGTAATATATGCAACATAAAACAGTAATATGAGCATATAAAGGAAAAACAACCGCTATTTAAATGAAACAAATTATTAAATATATCATGCGGTTCCTAATTCCTCGAAAATCCAACGCAACATCATATAAAGGTGAACATGTAGCTATAGCAAGGTATAAGTGTGTACATGTAAGTATGTATGCAAGATATACATGTAGCTATATCTCATATGTGTATATACCTGTCAATAATGATGTAATACCCTCTAGGTATAGGTGTACCTATTTCCAGGTATGTGTATATACATGTCAATAATGATGCAATATCCTTTAGGTATAGATGTAGCTATGTCCAGGTATGTGTGTCTATACCTGTCAATAATGATGTAATACCCTCTAGGTATAGGTGTAGCTATGTTCAGGTATGTGTATATACATATCAATAATGATGTAATACCCTCTAGGTATAGGTGTAGCTATGTCCAGGTATGTGTATATACATGTCAATAATGATATAATACCTTCTAGGTATATGTGTAGCTGTAGCAAGCTATATGTATATACATGTCAATAATGATGCAATACCCTCCAGGTATATGCGTAAGCATGTAGGTATATAGGTATGCTATATCTCATATGCACAATGGAAATAAGGATCATGTCTCAATGTCCCTAACCAATACAATATCATGTATGTATAGGTGTTGTGTGTGTCATGGCAATTATCGACGGTGTGGTTGTATCATACAATTTGTGCTCGTGCAACATGAACCGTCAATAATAGTGCAGTGTCCAATAGGTACAAGTCCCAGCACAATAAGTAATAATATGAAATGAAGTTCATGCACAATCTCTATATGTGCAATACTTGTAACTAATAATCATGTCATATAATCCAACCCAGACGCATAACGCCATGCGGGCGATTCCCCTGTAGATGTTAAATCTACTCACCGATGACCTCGAGCTAAGTAAATATGACCACCTGCTTCCCATTCTTCGCAGTGTTCGGAGTCCCTGCTCGCGATCCTAAAATTTCACAAACACAACACATAAGGTTAAATATCCCGCGCCGACACAAAGACAACGAAACGCAAGGATAACGTACATAAGATATACACACTGTGCACTCAGTCACAAAACGCGCACGATATCAGTATAACCTTAGCTAGGATGACACAACCACCAAGCCTAGACCCCGATCGTACCGATCGCGCATTCACAACACAATATATATCGTGGAATCTAATATATATAACATCACAACGCCAACTGAAACCCACGCCTAATTTATCTGAAAACCTAGTAAGCAACTTTTAATCATTTTAACCTAAATCTACAAGTTTAACCAAAACTAGTAATCACAATCATTTCATAATTGCTTGATTAAACCACACAAACCTTTACTACAATTTTAATCTCACCCAAAAGTGATTTAGTAAAAGTTTAGTTTGCAAATAAGATAATTAGATAATTAGTAAAAATCATTTAACAATCTTGCACTAGGTAAAGTTTTATCCAAGTCTAAACTTCACACTTAACCATTACAATAAACAAAACCCTAACTTGATTATCAAAAACCTTTTCTAGAAATTCTAAATATGAAAATTAAAGCCATATTTAAACATCTAACAAGCTTGCATAATATATTAAAGCAACAACTAAGCTCAGGGTTAGGATTTATACCTCACACTAGAATCACAAACTTGCAACTAGAAATCCAAATTAGCCTCCAAAATGCTAACTTTCATGAAGATCCATGCAAGAATTAGGCAAAAGAATAAAGGGTATGGATTTGTATTTGAGTTTGTGGGATTATTTGATCAATTTTGATGATTTATTTGAGCTTAAAAGAGTTGAAATGTGGGGAGAATGGGATTGGGGCAGCAAGAGGGAAAGGGGCTGGCCACTTGAAGAGAAAGGGGATATTTTGTGGATAGTGTGGAAATATCTAGATAAAAACATATATTAAAGCTTATTAAAACCATTAATTATGCCACCTCTTATTTCTTTTCTTTTCTAATTAAAGTGTTCCTTTAAATTTACACAAATATCTAGATATTTATCCAAGATATTTTGGAACAAAACAAAATGGTTAAACTTGTGATTAAATTAGTATGGATTAATTTAGCATAATTAACCCAAACCAAATTGTAATTACCACTAATTAAGTACATAATTAAAAGCTTATAATAATATTTTAATTAAGGAAAAATATTAAAGTGCACTAAAATTTTCAAGTGATCACTAAAAACCGCAAACAACTAGAAATTTTCTAGTTAAACTAGGTACGGTGAATTCTATACAGATAAATGATCTCTTCTAGGTTTTATACGGAAAACACAGCTTATTTTACCTATTATCGGAAAATTCGCATAACGATTTCTAAATCGTTACAATCTTCCCCCTTATAGAAATTCGTCCCCGAATTTAAAATTCTTACTATGCATACATTCAAAGAGATGAGTGCAAAATTCCCACATCTCGCTCGCAGCCTCCCAAGTGATCTCCTCACTAGACGGGCTACGCCAAAGAAAACCTCCACAGATGGCAAGACCTTTGACCGAAGTTTCTCCACCTGCCGATCCACTATCACTATCGGCTGCTGGTGAATGAAAAATCGTGTCCCAATCGAATGGTCTGGTGATGAATCATGTAAGAAAGGTCATGAAGGTATTTGCGAAGTATCGACACAAGGAATACGCAGTGAATACTTAAAAATCTGGGCGGAAGTGCCAACTTATAGGCAATGGAACTAACTCGCTAAAGGATATCAAAAGGACCTACAATCTGGGACTAAGCTTCTCAAAACTCAACACGCCATTTCATCAGAAAAATTCGTAGAAATACATGACCTCCCACTGCGAACTCAAGTCTGCGACAATGACGGTCAGCATAAGACTTCTGTCTGCACTGGGATGCTCTCATCCTGACCTGAACCAACTGGATCTTCTACGAAGTCTCTTGACTAGTTGGGCCCAAAAATCTTGCTCTCACGGAGTCAGTAAAATAGACTGGCGATCGACACAATCTACCACACAAGGCCTGAAAGTTGCCGTTTGAAATGTCTCCTGATAACCGTTATCGTAGGAGAACCCTATCAATGGCAAGTGACGATCCCACAGCCAACAACACTTAGTACATACGCACAAGCATATCCTCCAGAGTCTGTATAGTCCGCTGTATCTGACCATCAGCCTACGGATGGAAAGCGGAGCTAAAGTTCAACCAGTACCCAAGGCTTCCTGAAGTTTCTGCCATCGACGAATAGCGAAATGATTCCTCTATTGGATACAACGCATGAAGGAACTTCGTGCAAACGCACAACTTATCGAAGAACAACGAGCAAATTGAGAATACTGAGCATAACCGGACAACAATCACCCAAATGGAGTCATACCCCCGGCTAGATCTGGGTAGACCCACAACAAAATTCATGGAGATCTGCTCCCATTCCCACTCTGGAACGGTTAATAATTGCAACTCTCCTGTCGGTCTCGAATGCTCAACCTTAGCACGCTAACAAGTCGGGCACCTCAAAACGAAATCTGAAACATCACACTTCATCCTTTCCCACCGTAACTAACTCTCAAGTCACGTTACATCTTGGTGGCAATTGGGTGAACACTGAAAGCTGACTGATGTGCCTGCTCTAGGACCTCGCATCTCTATCCATCAGTATCAGGTACACGCCAACGAGTCCCTAATATAGCACACCCTGATCATCAATCAAGAACTTTGAAACTTTACCCTGCCGAACATGCTCAAGAATCTCAGACAAACGAGCATCGGCAGGTTGTACCTCATGAAAACGAATTAAGTAAAAGTGGACGAGCGTGGACATGAGCAAGCTATCCCCTAAGTAGAGGCGATCTTAAGCTGTACTCAACGGTCGCACAAGAACTGCAAATCTGCAAAAGACTGTCTCTGAACTGTGCTCCACTGGAACAAGCTAACCCCCGGGCCCACGACTCAAAGCATTAGCTACCACAATCGCCTTGCCCCAGGCAATAAAGTATCTCACAAACATAATCCTTCACAAGCTCTATCCAACAGCGTTGTCTCAAACTTAGATCCCGCTGCAGGAAGATTAAGCTCTGGTGGTCTATGAAAATCTGACACAACTCTCCGTACAAGCAGCGTCCCTAAATCTCCAGCGCTAGACCACCCTGGCCATCTCCAGATCATGAGTGGGATAAATCCTGCTCGTACTTCCTCTAACTTTCTAGAAGCATAAGCGATAACTTTATCATGCTACATCAGTACACAATTGAGCCCCACTCGCGAAACATCACAATAATCGACAAAGTCGCCCGATCCAGAAAGAAAAGGTAGAACTGGTGCATTCGTCAACCGAGTCTTCAACCACTGAAAACTCAGCTCTCATGCCTCAGTCTAAAGAAAAGTAACTCCCTTCCTGGTCAGTCCGGTCAGCGGTGCAGCGATACTCAAGAAATCCTTCACGAAACGGCGGTAAAAACCGGCTAAGCCTAAAAGGCTGCGGACCTCTGTCACTGAACAGATCTGGGCCAATGCTGTATGGCCTCGATCTTCCTCGGGTCCATACGAATACCGTCTCCCGTAACCACATTACCTAGGAAGTCAACACTATCAAGCCTGAAGGAACACTCAGAGAATTTAGCAAACAGCTAGTGCTCTCTCTATGTCTGCAAAGCAATCCTCAAGTGCTGCTCATGTTCCTCACGACTCTTGGAATAGGACAGAATGTCATAAATAACACAACAATACAATGGTCGAGGAACGGCCTGAAGAATCTGGTTTATCACATCCATGAATGCTGCTAGGGCATTGGTGAGCCCAACGACACAACCAAAAACTCATAAAGCCCGTAGCGGGCACAAAAGCAGTCTTCGGAATGTCATCATTCCGAACCCGCAACTAATGATGACCCGATCCGAAAACAAACTTAGAAAAATGTCTCGCACCCTGGGGCCGATCAAAGAAATCGTCAATGCGAGGTAAAGGATAACTATCCGCACCATAACTCGGTTCAATTGATGAAAATCAACGCACAACCTCAACTGTCGTCCTTCTTGACGAACATAATAGGAGCTCCCGAAAGCGAAACACTTGGACTTACAAGTCCCCCTATCAAGCAACTCTGCAGCTGATCCTTAAGCTCCCTAAGCTCTGCCGTCTCATCTGGAACAACATTGGAAAATTCTCGCACGATAGGAATCCGGTCCAACGAATCCACTGCGGTTCAGGTATCACAAATGGAATCCAAGAATCTTCGACATCCTCTCCTCAAAAGCCGGCTAGCGAAAAAAGCTGAAATCAAGCTGTGAGGGGCGGCACCCGGTCCCCCTTCACAACAAGAACAAACTCCCCGGGAAAACAAACCTGACTATTTTCTCGCGGCAGTCCACAGACGTATAGCACATAGCTAACCAGTCTGTGCCCAGGAGAACGTCAAAGTCCAACATCTTTAGAAGGATCAAATCGACGGACGAATCTCTATCTCCTATCCGATTGGCACATGACCGAAACACGTGTCGCGTAACAAAAGAATTGCTAACAGGAGTAAACAAAACAAATGGCTGATCTAGCATACACGACTCTCGGCCGAACCACGGCACGAAGTGTGTAGAACAAACGAGTGCATAGATCCCGAATTAAACAAAACATGCCCAGCAAAAGAACATACGAATAAGATTACCTCAAAACTCTGCATTGGACGCCCACGCGTCCCAATGAGTAGAAGCTGTTAGTTATATGTATGCCCTAGAGGCCATTACTTTACATAGGATGTATATTGTAGTGGATGCTGGGACATATATAGGGAGGACTTTCTTGCTCGACATGATAGTATGCTATCTGGTTGCTCTTTACCTTAACGTGTATACTGATTGTCTCTCTGTTACATGTTGGTAAAGCCCTTAGGATGTGTACTTGACTATCTGGACTATGATGCGGATCATACTAGTGGGGACATGGTAGTCCATAAGTACATCCTTGAAAGTCCCTAGTCGTGGGTGTATCGAGATGGGGCATCGATATACCAGAATAGACTAGCGTGTACCTTCTCGACCCATAAAGATGGGCGATGGATGATCCCATATCCATCGGTGTTTGAAATCAGAGATGATATACGGGTGCTCAGTAGAGACTGGGTACACTGGACGGACTCGCCGAGAACTCCCAGATGGTATTATACCTCACGTCAGATGGCAGTTCTCTGGTGACATTGGTACAGAGTAGTCTGTTGACCCGAGATCGTCATAGAGTCTTGTATGGTTCCCACTGTGCTTTGATTTCCATCTTACCACGTTCAAGAGGGCGTGCAAAACGGTGGTTTTTGGGTACAGTCCCGAGTCACATGGAGGCAATGAGCGATAGGAGGGGATTCGTCTCTCCCGGTATAGAGAGTTGATGTTGCACTGTGTTCGATTGGCTATAACAGGAAGTCCCTGGCCAGGGCTGATCAGAGAATTGCTGGTAAGTGTTACCAGTAGTTTCTCGACCCGTTTGAGCCTCATATCGACACGACTTATCGAGCTATTGGGGTCTGACGTTTACCACCCCTAGGCAAGATATGCGACATATCAGACGATCAGACCGGACTGTACGGTAGTGTTACTGGTTGGATTCACTGGAGTGTGAGCGGGCTTGCTCGTCGATCTTCAGATCGCTCAATACCCGGGTGGCCGTTACGTTTAGCAGACCGCTTGCGGCTTGTGGGTGTTTGATATGATCATCACCTGCTGCCGGCGTATTGACGAGTCTTTAGAATCCTACACAGAGGTTTCCTGGCTCAAGCGAAACGAAATAGGAGCGCATATGAGATATGTGCGGGACCGAGAATAATGCGTGTATGTGATACCGTATTCCATTCTCGCGATGAATGTATCGAATGGTTGTATGCGATATAACCTAGTTATCGAATCAAGGATTGATTCGATAAGCCGATATATTGGATACTGGTCGGTTATATGCGATATGACCGGATCGTTAAATCAAGTGTTGATTTAATGATTTAATGTATAATTATATATTTGATATATTACTTTGCATTAACTAGTATTGGTTTACTTTAAATGGATTTTCTCACTTGGATTGTGCACATTGTATATGTGATATATTTTTGTGCACTTGTATGTATCATGTTTGATGATTCATGCTAACTTGTGTTTTGTGTAAAGTTTAAACCATGGTTATGTAATGGTTAGGGTTTTCATTTTCATATCTATCTATTTATTTATTTATTCATTTTGGAAAATGATAAGCATAATGCAAAATGGTGGCTTTCTTTAGAAGCTTGTTGAAGCTTCATGAAGACTTTGACCAAGTGACCATTTGGTCTCATGCTTAACCATAACCATTCCATTCAACCATGATCAATTCTCTACACTAAACCATGGTTCAATTATGATAAGTATTCTTTTTACTTTTCATTTTAAAAACTTATCATAAGATTATTCATTTTCTTCTTCTTCTTGACCACTTGAAGAAAGCTTACTTCATCAATGGTGATTGATGAAGAAGAGTGAGAAATCCAAATCTAATGTCTACCCACTTCATATTTCTTCATCCTCTACCTCTTGCCAAGTAGTAGAGTGTGTTTCCTTCACAAGTTTTCTAGACTTGGTGAAGTTGGAGCTTGATCTAGCGACGCCTCGACATAGATCATCTTCGGCATGGACATCGACGACCTAGCTCGCCATTTCTCCGACGAAGCCGACGCTAGAGCCCAGGAATTCATTTGGACAGCGAGGGGACTTCGTTGCGGAGCTACGGAGATGGAGCACCGGATCTACAAAGGTTGTATTTCCGTTTAAACTTTAGTTAAGTTGTTAACTAGTTTGTTTTATCGCCTAGAAATCTAGCCAACGATCGGTAGTCTAGGGTTTCTCGGCACCGTAATTTTTGAAATTGGCATGGTTGATGCCTTGTGAGACCTCTTGAGAGTGCCTAGGAACCCTACAGTGGTATCAGAGCCTAGCTAGAGCCTTAGGCGAAGTTTAGACGTAGTTTGAAGTCCGATCGAACCGAAATCCAACCCCAAAAATTGCTCTCTGTACTTTTTCTAAAATCGTGGATTTTTCCAAATTAAAAATATGCAGTAAACTCAGCAGGGAATTCTAAGAATTACGGCGCAAAAATTATTGCATGAACAGTGTAATCGGCGGCGGAACCGCGGCATAAGCCTAGCTTATGCGGCGGTTCCACGGCCTAAGTGTGACGTCAGCCCTAACTTTTTGCACAGTAATTCATTCTTTCAGGTTCTGAGTTCTCTGGGTATTTTTAAAATTTATTCAAGAGTTGAATTTTCTGGAGTTGTTTTGGGGATTCGGTGTTTCGATCGGGGTATCAAATTTTTGTCTATTTGGCTTTCCGGATAATTTTAGAATATGTTAAAAAGTTCGACCGGATATAAATACCCAATTTTTCCCCTGCCTGGGAATTTCCAAGTGTTGGATTTTTCCATAGTTTAACGACGTTCTAAGTAGTGCAAGTAATGCGATGGAACCTCTAGAAGACAACAAACCTTAACTCGATTATGTGACCGTCTTGAACTGCCCTTTGAACCTTCGGGTTTAGGGCAGTACGGCGTGCCACATGTGAGGCGTTGGCTTGACCCTTCTACGGCTGGACCGTTGGTACTGAGGCACGAACTGAATGCTGTTAGACTTATTTCATGTGTTGATCTGTATCGGGAAAACTTGGGTGTTTGACTGTTCGATCGGAAAGTTTAACATTTTCTATTTATCTGGAATGTAATAAAATAATTGGAATTCACAAAGAGTTATGAGATAACTGAATGAATATTATAAACATAGCAGTTTAGTCTCACTTGATCGGTTGCCACGGAATTTTGATGTGATCAAAAGTCCGTCGCAATCACGTAGCGTACGCGGATACTCGCCGGATGAACTTAATAGACAGCCTCACTCCATAGCCCCGACCAAGTGACTGTAGGAGAACCCCGTCGCCGAAAGCATCCGTTCGGGTGCTCGCGGTAGCGGTGTTCCGCCTTGGTGCACTTCGTCGTCGGTATCGGGGGTGCGACCGTCTACTAAAGTTTGCGACGAGCATTCGATCAAAATGTCGGGAATCCTGTTGAATTACCCGATTTGATATTGAAAAGTGTTTTCGATTTTGAGAATAAAATGCGGGGTTTATAATTGTTAGGCATGCGATGTCTAAAGAATTCATTTGGTCAGGCATGCGATGTCTGAAGAGATTTCGGATTCCAACTGTTGTAGTTTTACACTTTCTTTTCTGTGACCGTAAGTGTAAAATATGATATCGCCGGTTTCGTTGCTATATGTCAACGACAATTGGGATACGCATGTTTACTTACGCTGATGACATGTGATGTTATGTGTTGCTGAATATGTTATATTGGATCATCGCGTTTGAATAGCCGGGGGTGTTTATGTGAGATGAGTGTTTTTCATTTTCATTCATGTAAAAACTTGTATGTAATATTCTTTTATTGGGGCGCTTCCAGGTTGCGGAAGTAGTCACCGTTTGTATATTATTTACTTTTCCGCACTAGGATAGACCCAAGGAGGAGGGCACAAGTAACCGGGTTCTGGAGTCCAGTGGGAGACCAACTCGAGGAGTCGAGTCCGGGTCTGCTAACTCCAGAATTGGTAGGGTTGCTTGCCGCTCTCGTAGGGGTCTAGGGGTGTGGGTTTGGCTATTCATCACGACCGTGGAATCCGTGTTTTATACTGGCTCGTATTGAAAACACGGACGTCCTAGTATATCCAATATTTCATATGATTCTTCTGCTGCGATATCTGTGATGTGATCATGTGATGTTCTGTGATAGATACAGTATATAGTATATATGATATATTATATAGATGTTACTTATGTTTTACACCCGCGCTAGCCCTGCCCCGCTCTGTCGTTAGTTACCTAACCTAACGGTGCACGAGGGGACATCGAGGCGAATGCGGATGGCATAAGTGTACGTCGTATTTATCTGTGATGTTTAGGTACTTAAATGATGGGACTTCATTAATGTGATTAATGAAATAAAAGAAACCTAAGATGTTGTAGAATCGAATTTCAAAAATAAAACAGGTAGCTACAGTTCTTGCTTTGCACAGCGGTATATGTGATATATCCTGCACCTTATTCGATAAGGAAAGGACCGAGATCCCTTCACCGGGAGTGACTCCTTTAGCAATAACTGGCAGATGCTACACACTCGGTTTGTCTTTTGATTGCTTTTAACTGTTTTTGCTTTGCACATTGATATATATGATATATCCCGCACCTCATTCGATGAGGAAAGGACCGACGATCCCTTCACCGGGAGTGACTCCTTTAGCAAAACTAGAAAAGCCTCAAAAACACTCCATTTCAAAATTCATTCGATCCTACAACGATATCAAGTTCATTACGCAATAGGTTTTCAGAAAAACCTGTCGTAGCCCTCCGTCATTTCAGATAAGTCCTGTTTAGTATTCGTGCTGCGTTTGTTGACCTTGTCAAGGCGCAGTGTGCGGTAGCTAACCAGTATTTATCTGCTTATGCATATGATGCAGATTGGGTTAGGGTAGTCGTGCGGCCTTGTTGACCTTGTCAAGGGTCGTGCGGGTGGGTTTGATTCAATCAAGAAATGACGGGTTGAACTTGACTTGCGGTCTATGGTTTGTTGACCTTGTCAAGGTCATAGATCGTTCGGGGCAAAATATTATCGGGAATTTCAAGTGTTGAAATTTGCAATGAGATTGCATACCTTCTATGAGATAGTTGGATCCCGATACCCGCTGCGAGTAAGAGTTACTCCTGGGAGAGTTTTACACATTACAATTAGCCGATCAAGTAGGTGTCTAGAAAGGTGTCAACGGGGTTACGCCTCTGGGAAAACGAGGTTTACATTAATTAGGTTCGTGCGAAAGCACGGGGGACCTCCCTCAAAGTACCGACACTGGCGTGGCTGAAAGATTGGCGAACTTGTAGTGTGTAATTAATCCCGGCTAGTCTTTCCTTTTAGGGTTTGAAGGAAGATTTGATAAAAAGCAGTGGGAGCCATCCTGATTAGATAAAATAAAAACCAATCTATTCTTGCAAGAGCGCACGCTGAGTGTTTTCTTCTCTCTCTCTCCTGGTAGCGACCATGTCACGCCTTAATCAAGATAATAAAACGGATTATTGACCGAACCCGCTTGTCATACTGAGCTGGGGAACGTTGGTCCCGCTCCCACTTATAAATGTTATAAGACAGAGCAGGAAATTGGGGATTACCAGAATTCCCGTGCCGCCGAAACGAAGAAAGTGCATATGATGCATCATCTTCGGGTGTGTTCATTACAAAGAACTGTTTCTCAGTATCCTCCGTATCCAGGGTATTTGATACCGGATCAGGATCCCAGATATGTAAGATATTACATAGGGCTACAAAAGGGTAGAAAAACTGAGAACGGGTGATAAGTTTCATGAGGCAGAAAACGGGGCAAGTGTTGCAGCCAAGTCTGTCGGTCACTGTCACCCTGTATTACCGATACATTGATTCTGAACGAATGTTATTAGATACCGAACCTGATATACAAAATCATATCTGTCTCTTTATTAGTAAAGAAACGATAAAATTTTGTATTGTTGGATAATGTTTTGAACATTTCATATATCAAAAGTTGATCGGTTCAGGCACGTTATCTAAAAGCATTAATGTTCTAAATCAAACTACAGTTCTTAGTATACAGAACACACACAAGAGGAAGAGTTCAGAAATGAACGGATCCTTCTTAAGGTATTGTAGACTAGGTCATATTAATGCGACCCGACTAGCTAAGTTGCACAAAGATGCATATTTAAATCTGTTTGAATTTACATCTTGTGAAAACTTGCCAGTCATGTCACAAAGATTAGATGACCATAGCCCTGTTTATTGGAAACAGAGAAAGAGTTAGTGAACTCTTAGGATGATACATGTTGATGTATGTAAGGTCCCCTGTCTACATATGCCAAGACTGGTTCTTTATACTTCATTACGTTCTCTGATGATCTCTTTAGATTCAGACATATGTTCCTGTTGAAACACAAGTCCGAACCTTTTGAGATATTCACAGAATATAAGTTAGAAGTAGAGAACCAAAATACGGGTATAAGTATTATGTCCTATGATGAGATCAAGGAGGAGAATACTTGAGCACGGAAATTCTGGACTATTCTAAAGGAGAATGAGATTCTCTCTCGGCATTACTCCTCTGAATACACCATAGCACGATGGTATATCGGGGCGGAGCAGATACACCATATTTGATATGGTGTGCTCTATGATGAGTACTACTGAGTTACCTATTTCCTTTTTGGGAGTTATGCACTTGAGAAGATGCATACCTACTAAATAGGGTTCAAATCAAATCAGTTGCCTACCACTCCATATATGATATGGAATGGGAAGAGCCCATATCTTAAATTGGTTAAGATTTGGGGTTGTCCGGCCTATGTCTAAAAGCAAAATCCGGACAAGCTCGAGGCAAGGTCTGTAATGTAGAACTGGAAAGGTTCCAGCTATACAAAATACAGCAGATAATTTGGTAGAACCAAAGGATTCAGTAGATTCCAATGAACCTCAGCCTCTCCGCCGATCTAGTAGGGTTCCTCACCCACCTGAGAGATACTTCGGTTTCTCTATGACAGTGGGAGCAAGGATTGCATCATGAGATGATGACCCAACTAGCTTCGAGCTGGCCATCAGGAGTAAGACTCTGTAAGAATGACTGGATGCTTATCGATCTGAGATGGAATCCTTATACACCAATAAAGTATGGACTTTGGTTGCTATATCTGAAGGGTTAAATCCCCATCAGGAGCAAGTATATCTTGAGAAGATTACTTGGTGTAAATGGAAAAGTTGAGACTTTCAAAGCTAGATTTGTTAAAGGTTTTCATCATCAACCAGGCGTGGATAGTGGTGAAACCTCTTCAAGTAGCTATGCTTAAGTCCATCCAGATCCTACTTGCCACGGCTACATACTATGACTACGATATCTGGTGGTTGGGTGTCTTGACTACTTTTCTAAATGATGATTTAGAAGAGAACGTCTATAAGTACATAGCCAGAGGGCCTCGTAGACAGTGGGAGCAGCGGAAACGTGTGCAAGATGCTTTATAGGATAAAACAGGCATCGCGGAGTTGGAACATCTGTTTTGATAGATAGTCAAAGAGTTTGACATCATCAAAATGGTAGATGAACCTTGTATAAACAAAAAGGTAGTAGGGAGTATGGTGGTGATCCTCGTAGAGTACGTGGATGACATACTCTTGATAAGAAAGGAGTTTCTTATGCTACGCTCGATCAATCTCCGATTATCACAAAGATTCTCCGTATAGGATCAAAGTGATACCTCCTAAATCCTGAGTTTTGGATCTATGAGATAGATCTGATTGGATGTTAGGATACTCACTAGTAGTAGTGAGATGGTATCAATCGATCCTGGGGAGAATCACTGGAAGTGTTCCAGGGTGATAAAGACGACTGAATGTCAGTCGCAGGCATTGTCTTTACCCTCAGTAAAGGGACGGTATGTTGGAAGAGTTCCAAGCTAGATACCGTGACATACTAGACGATAAAGGCACGATACATCGCTACTTAAAATGCTACCAAAGAGGCTATTTGGATGTATATTAGTTCATGAGATGAACTTAGTTCCTACCATTGTGTGACAATGGAGTTGTGGCTTATGCTAGGAACCCTCGTCCCATCAGTGATCCAGACATATTCTAAGGCAGTATCACCTGATCATGGAGATGGTTGATCTCCAGGCTGATCGAGGTTAGGAGAGCAGACTCAGAGGACAACACGGCGAATCCACTCACAAAGGCCTATTCCCAGAGAGAGACTTTTATGGGATGGTTGAGTATGAGATACTACAACCACTGCTACAGATGGCCCTAGTGCAAGTGGGAGATTGTTAGTTATATGTATGCCCTAGAGGCATTACTGTACATAGGATGTATATTGTAGTGGATGCTGGGACATATATAGGGAGGACTTTCTTGCTCGACATGATAGTATGCTATCTGGTTGCTCTTTACCTTAACGTGTATACTGATTGTCTCTCTGTTACTTGTTGGTAAAGCCCTTAGGATGTGTACTTGACTATCTGGACCATGATGAGGATCATACTAGTGGGGACATGGTAGTCCATAAGTACATCCTTGAAAGTCCCTAGTCGTGGGTGTATCGAGATGGGGAATCGATATACCAGAATAGACTAGCATGTACCTTCTCGACCAATAAAGATGGGCGATGGATGATCCCATATCCATCGGTGTTTGACATCAGAGATGATATACGGGTGCTCAGTAGAGACTGGGTACACTGGACGGACTCGCCGAGAACTCCCAGATGGTATTATACCTCACGTCAGATGGCAGTTCTCTGGTGACACTGGTACAGAGTAGTCTGTTGACCCGAGATCGTCATAGAGTCTTGTGTGGTTCCCACTGTGCTTTGATTTCTATCTTACCACGTCCAAGAGGGCGTGCAAAATGGTGGTTTTTGGGTACAGTCCCGAGTCACATGGAGGCAATGAGCGATAGGAGGGGATTCGTCTCTCCCGGTATAGGAAGTTGATGTTGCACTGTGTTCGATTGGCTATAACAGGAAGTCCCTGGCCAGGGCTGATCAGAGAATTGCTGGTAAGTGTTACCAGTAGTTTCTCGACCCGTTATGAGCCTCATATCGACACGACTTATCGAGCTATTGGGGTCTGACGTTTACCACCCCTAGGCAAGATATGCGACATATCAGACGATCAGACCGGACTGTACGGTAGTGTTACTGGTTGGATTCACTGGAGTGTGAGCGGGCTTGCTCGTCGATCTTCAGATCGCTCAATACCCGGGTGGCCGTTACGTTTAGCAGACCGCTTGCGGCTTGTGGGTGTTTGATATGATCATCACCTGCTGCCGGCGTATTGACGAGTCTTTAGAATCCTACACAGAGGTTTCCTGGCTCAAGCGAAACGAAATAGGAGCGCATATGAGATATGTGCGGGACCGAGAATAATGCGTGTATGTGATACCGTATTCCATTCTCGCGATGAATGTATCGAATGGTTGTATGCGATATAACCTAGTTATCGAATCAAGGATTGATTCGATAAGCCGATACATTGGATACTGGTCGGTTATATGCGATATGACCGGATCGTTAAATCAAGTGTTGATTTAATGATTTAATGTATAATTATATATTTGATATATTACTTTGCATTAACTAGTATTGGTTTACTTTAAATGGATTTTCTCACTTGGATTGTGCACATTGTATATGTGATATATTTTTGTGCACTTGTATGTATCATGTTTGATGATGCATGCTAACTTGTGTTTTGTGTAAAGTTTAAACCATGGTTATGTAATGGTTAGGGTTTTCATTTTCATATCTATTTATTTATTTATTTATTCATTTTGGAAAATGATAAGCATAATGCAAAATGGTGGCTTTCTTTAGAAGCTTGTTGAAGCTTCATGAAGACTTTGACCAAGTGACCATTTTGTCTCATGCTTAACCATAACCATTCCATTCAACCATGATCAATTCTCTACACTAAACCATGGTTCAATTATGATAAGTATTCTTTTTACTTTTCATTTTAATAACTTATCATAAGATTATTCATCATCTTCTTCTTCTTCTTGACCACTTGAAGAAAGCTTACTTCATCAATGGTGATTGATGAAGAAGAGTGAGAAATCCAAATCTAAAGTCTACCCACTTCCTATTTCTTCATCCTCTACCTCTTGACAAGTAGTAGAGTGTGTTTCCTTCACAAGTTTTCTAGACTTGGTGAAGTTGGAGCTTGATCTAGCGACGCCTCGACGTAGATCATCTTCGGCATGGACATCGACGACCTAGCTCGCCATTTCTCCGACGAAGCCGACGCTAGAGCCCGGGAATTCATTTGGACAGCGAGGGGACTTCGTTGCGGAGCTATGGAGATGGAGCACCGGATCTACAAAGGTTGTATTTCCGTTTAAACTTTAGTTAAGTTGTTAACTAGTTTGTTTTATCGCCTAGAAATCTAGCCAACGATCGGTAGTCTAGGGTTTCTCGACACCGTAATTTTTGAAATTGGCATGGTTGATGCCTTGTGAGACCTCTTGAGAGTGCCTAGGAACCCTACAGAAGCAAACACTAGTTCGTGCCCTCTACCCGCAACTAGCTGTCCTCCTCCTCTACCATCATGTTCTCTCTGAACGAACCCTCCGCGACCACAACCTCTCTGAACATAAGTCTGACGCGGTGCGACAACAGGCGCAAGGGGCAACGCTCCCTGAGGTGATGGTGGTAAGGTAACATATAGTACTGCTGCCCTCCTCTGGCATACCAAGGTACAATCTCTGACGAGGTGATGGAAACTCCTACACCGGAAACATCCATACGATGACTGCTGACCCTCCTGGGGGTAAGAGCTAAACAACTATCCTCGTCCCAAGCCTCTGCTACTCCTGCGATGTAAACGAAAACTGTTACGGCGACCAAACACATGTCTCTGGGCTGATACACCTGTACGAGCCCTCCTTGGTTCTGGAACTCCCAAAGTCTCGGAAAGACGTGCCTCATCTAGTAGGGCTGCATCCACTGCTGCTGTATACGTAACACAATGTTGTGTGCTAATAGCGAGGAATAACTGGGTAACAGGGGTGGCAACCTCCTATCGCTGTGCTCGACTGGCCTCAACCAACGATCTCACCATCTGGCGCAAATCCTGCATCTCTGTCTCTAGCCTAGCGATACGATCTATCAAAGGCGGATCAATCTGCTCCTGTACAACGAGCGTGCCATCCTGGTCAGTCCTCGTCCTAAATGAGTCAACTCCGACCTCGGCTCTCGCTGCCTCTCTCTGAGCCCTCATAGTCATCGGCGGCAAATGGCTAGAAATGGAAATAGGATTCGATATGAACACGGAAATCAAATCACAAGGATATGTATAATCATGGAAGGAATTTCAAGCAATAAGTACTTAGGTCACTTTGGCGGAGTACCGTATCGTAAGTATGCCGCGGACATACACACGCTACGCCACCCTGCTTATGCTACCTACTCCATCATACCAAGGTCATCCTGCACTCCGAAAGGTAAAACCTAGCGCTCTGATACCAACTTTTTCATGACCCGAAATTGGTACGTGACGGCACTTAAACTACGTAACGTCTACAGGCATAACGCAATTCAAGTAAGCCGAAAACCCGGCAATCTAAACCATCAAAAGTAGTAAGTGATAAGAACATTGTTAAAAACTTTTGGGAATTTTAAGTAAAAATTCTTTAAAGTCCAAATTTACTTTCTTAAAAATTTGGGCAGCACCTCCTTTGTAAAAACTAGCCCCGAAAACAGGTACAACATAGAATGTAAGTAAAGCATCTCCAACGGGAGAAAATCCACGCCCAAAGGCGGAAACAACCATCACAACAAATATACGACGTCGTAGCGAAGAAAATGGACGATCTAAATAAAAACAGCATAAAAGACATCCAAAATCACAAAATAACATACAATATCGTCCTCACATATCGTCTCTAAGTAAATACATGAAAGTGGTAGATGGAGAGTACTAGATACAACGAATATAAAAATGAGCATCATCAGATAACCGCAAAACCCACCTATAGCAAAACTGCACACAGTAAGCCGTAGCGGTATCCACTGCAAAAAATGATACGATGTGATGAAGAAGCCCTGCCGCGACTGCTCTGAGGGACACCTGCAAACACTGTGGCACAACGGGGGTGAGTTGCCAACTCGTGAATAGTAAATAACATATGCAGGTTATCGCAGGTATGCACGTACTACGATAATCTATCACATGCAAGCTGATAGCAATAAATGGCAATATGTATATGCAACAGTCATGATAGGTAATCTATCAGGTACTACTAATACATGAAGCAATTCATATCAAATAAATGCTGAGTATGGAATAAAACATATCATCAACACGGAATCCTCATCGTGGAGAAACTAGTGTCCATCAAGACAATCTAAATCCCAATACCAAAAGCACTGTATCCTCCGATCGGCCCTCATATCCTGTAAGTCTCATGGAACCTGATTATCCAATATCGACACCCGAAAACATCATGAAAACTATACTTGTGTATATATGTGTGTGTGTGTGTGTGTCCCTCAACGACATATCAAAATTATGGAACCTGAGTATCTAACATCGACACTCGAAAACATCATAAAACTACTCGTGTCCAGTATCGACACGTAAATCCTCATATATAGCGCTCCGTCAGTCTGGATCAGCCTTTGGGCTCCGTCAGTCCGGATCGGCCCCTGATCAATATCTATATAGGGCTCCGTCAGTCTAGATCGGCCCTTGGGCTCCGTCAGTCCGGATCGTCCCTTGGGCTCCGTCAGTCCGGATAGGCCCAGATCAATATCTATATAGGGCTCTGTCAGTCCGGATCGGCCTTTATCAATACCTCAGGCTCCGTCAATCCGGATCGGCCCTTGGTTCTCAAATCCATAAATCACATAAATTAAAGAATAAGAATACTTGCATAGACCATTAAGATTATATATATATATATATATGTACATATATAACAGCGTCCCATACCACTGATATATATATATATACATATATAACGGTGTCCCATACCACTGATATATATCATCAGGAGTATAACATTCAGAAAACATCATATGAAATACATATCTCAATGCGTAAATCTATGAACTATAATATATGCAGTATAAAACAGTAATATGAGCATATAAAGGAAAAAACCGCTATTTAAATGCAATAAATTATTAAATATATCATGTGGTTCCTAATTCCTCCAAAATCCAACGCAACATCATATAAGGGTGAACATGTAGCTATAGCAAGGTATATGTGTGTACATGTAAGTATGTATGCAAGATGTACATGTAGCTATATCTCATATGTGTATATACCTGTCAATAATGATGTAATACCCTCTGGATATAGGTTTAGCTATGTCCAGGTATGTGTATATACATGTCAATAATGATTCAATACCCTGTAGGTATAGGTGTAGCTATGTCCAGGTATGTGTGTCTATACCTGTCAATAATGATGTAATACCCTCTAGGTATAGGTGTAGCTATGTCCAGGTATGTGTATATACATATCAATAATGATGTAATACCCTCTAGGTATATGTGTAGCTATGTCCAAATATGTGTATACGCATGTCAATAATGATGAAATACCCTCTAGGTATATGTGTAGCTGTAGCAAGCTATATGTATATACATGTCAATAATGATGTGTTCAGTCGATAAAACTGCACATTTGTAGTACATTTTTCCTACCATTTTATATTAAAAAAGGACTTTAATATGATA
Source organism: Agapanthus africanus (assembly GCA_030015575.1). Taxonomy (NCBI): domain Eukaryota; kingdom Viridiplantae; phylum Streptophyta; class Magnoliopsida; order Asparagales; family Amaryllidaceae; genus Agapanthus; species Agapanthus africanus. The sequence continues at coordinate 46,543,258 of JASDDO010000006.1, forward strand.
TATTATACATATGAGGGTTTATGTGTAAAAACATTATTTTCCATGTGTTAATATATTTTTATTATCATTTGGTAGGAAAATGTATGCAAATAATATTATTGGCCTAATCCTAGTAGAACAAAGTCTACTAAAATCTTATTTGAGTTGTTGTGCAGAATATTTCCAAGTTGTTATGAAGAAATCAGGTTGTTGAAGAAAACTTGCCTAATTAAGAAATCAAAATGAAGAAATCAAGTCTGGCAAAAGAAAAGAAAAGATTTCTGATTTCTGAAGATTCCAGAGATTGCCACATGTCACCAGATGAAAGCCCAAGAAAAATAATCAATTGATCACATCCCTTGAGCGCGGATCCGCGGCCAAACACACCCTTGGGCCGCGGATCCGCCGCAATGATGAGGAGTTGGAAGGCAATATTTTGGGAGATTGACAAAGGCTGAATTTTCCCAACTTCTCAACAATAAAATTCTGGGTTTGCACTATATAAAGGCTCCGAGAGCCTCTTGGAAAAGCCATCAAGCCGAAGAGATCACGAAGCTCCCGACGCTCACGTATCCAGGCTGATCATCGACTGTTCGACTACCTCCCTAGGAAAGATCGAGAAGCAAATCAAGTTTTGTAATCATTTTCTATGGATTAAAAGTGTAGCTTGAAGGAGTTGATTAATAAAGGTAGTTTTTTTTATTTAATTGTTTTTTTTACATTATGTTCTCCCTCTCTTTCTTTTCATCTTCTTCTCCCAACATGCGTGAGTAATTCTCCGCTTGTTAGGGTTCGTAGGATTAGGGTAGGTTAATGGGTGATGAAAATAATTAAACCCTTTTTAAGTCCTATAAAGTTTAGGAACTTTATCAAAATAATCATTAACATTCTAATCGGGCGCGCTAGCAATTCTTTGCTAGTTCCGACCGCAATTAGAGATTAGATTAATGATTGTTTTGGTAAAGGCTAGATATGAACGGAGTTCCGTGTCAAGATAAGGGTTACGAGTGGGATTCCTTTTCCCTCCAGAAACCCTAATCTACACGCATCACCGTCGTTCTAGTTCTAAATCTATTAATGGATAAAAAGGGTAACTTTTAATTAATCTTCCATAACTACTAAATCCTAACGAACCCTACAAGCCCTATTATTATATTATTTAAATCTCTAAAATAATCTAGATCTATATTTAACATTCTTGTTTAAAGTATATCTAGAAACTTTTCACAAAATTCTTTATTCCTCCTCTCTTTCTCAACACATCTAAAGTAAAAATAAAAGGTTCCACGTTTCCCAGAGGACGACACGTACTCATCTCGGTCCAGCTACGCTCGACACCGTTATTGATTGCGGTTAACTACAAACACAAATTTTCACATCAATCAAATGGCGCCGTTGTCGGGGATACGTGCGTAATTTTTTATTTTTACTATTTGTGTTGAATTCTTAGACGATTTATATCATTATTAACACAAAACTGCAAATTGCATATTTAACGACTTGTGCGTGAATTTTGCAAGGAGATCTGGAGTTACAGAATTGAGGAAAACAGAAGACAGAGCCATTCATTGAGATCCAGAGGAGCACAGAGGGACACAGAAAAATTTTCAGCAAGCGATCCATCCATCTTGCGGCGGAACCGCGGTACAAAGGTGCTTCCTGCGGCGGAAACGCGGCGGCTTGGAGGGATTAGGGCTACAGAACTCTCTGGTAAGATTCTAAACTCCTTCTCTCTCTCCTCAAATCCAATAAAATCTATTTTCTGCAGGATTCTTTGCAAAATTGCGCTGCTTAAAAAATATTTTTGCAAAAGTTTTGTGATTGGTTTTGTTTTGCATATTTAATACGGATTCTAAGGGGCAATGACCAAATCAAGATTAGGTGGGGATTTCATCACCCTTCCTAAGCCCCACAAATCACAAACCGAGCATATAGAACAACCCTTCATTAATTTAAAAAATATCTAGACCAGACTCTAAGGACTGTCGAGCTCAATAGGAAAAAGACTAGTATAGGCATCGGCCGTTTATCCTAACTGACATTGCGGTGTCTAGGCTAGTGGTTTTTAATTAGGCCCACTGTAGTGGTGGTTCCTTCCCACTTACCTGGCCGTACTTGTCCGTGAAGAGGCGGTTTGAGGTCCTATTTCTAGCCTTAGTTAGGAGCTGTCTAGCAGACCTAGACGACCTTAGTTCTAGGGTTGCTTGTGCATCTTAGGGAGATTTGTCTTGAGTCCCACTTTTTCAAAACAAGCCAATTTTTAAATCACACACACGCTGCCACTTGCATTAAACCCGCTTAGTGCATGCTCGGCTGGACACGGGATCCTAGTGCCCGTCTTGTCCGCGTTCCTGCTATCGACGCCGAAGTCGGTACTTCTTCATCTTCTTTTCCCCCACCACACACCACATCAACCGTGATGGACAACACTCCATCAGAGTATAACACCACGCTGCCACCGCCCGAAGGTACGCAGAATCCACCGCGCATCTCTCTCCAAGAGAGATGCTATCCTATTCGTGGTCCTCTTCCTACTTGTCTATCTCTTCCACCACCTAATGGGGATAATTTCGAAATTAAACCCCACTACATCAATCTGCTGCCCAAATTTCACGGGCTTGAGTCGGAAGACGCGTACGTTTTCATCACCAAATTCGAAAACGTATGCGCAATGATGGGTACTTCACAATTGACTTTAGATACTATGCGCTCACGTCTTCTCCCATTCACACTGTGCGACTTGGCAGAAAAATGGCTTTACAATACTGCCGCACACTCTATCACTAATTGGGATGAATTCGTCGTAGCATTTCTTAAGAAGTTTTACCCAAATCATAAGACTGCACATGTTAGGAGCGAGATCAACCAGTTCACCCAGATTCCCAATGAACCATTTTGGAAGTGCTTTGAACGTTTCAAAGATCTGCTTGTCCAATGCCCCCATCACGGAATACAAAGATGGGATTTATGTCGGATTATATATGAGGGCATTAATCCAGCGACAAAGCAGATGCTTGAAACAATGTGTCAATGCAATTTCATGTCTAAAGATGACGGTGAAGCATGGAAATATCTGGAAGATCTCGCTGAACACACGTTGCAGTGGGAAAGCGTAAGACCACCTACAACTAAGCGAGGTGTTCACCAGCTCGACGTTTCCATCGCAGTAAAAGCCGAAATGGCAGCGATGCAAAAGAAACTCGATTCTATTGAGAACAAACTTTCATCAGTCTCCCTAAATCAGGTCACGCTTCCCAAGACTGTCTGTGGTTGCTGTTCGGATCCTTCACACCTAACAGAAGAATATCCTATGAATGGATCGTTTCAAGCTAATGCTGCTTTTCAGCAACGACCTAGAAACGACCCTTATTCTTCCACATACAATCAAGGATGGAGGAATCATCCTAACTTTGCTTGGAATCAAAACCAACAAAGTAATTATCAAAGACCTCCTCCACAGCAACCACAACCACAGAATCAGCCCCCCTTTCAGTCACAGAATTTCCAAAATCCGGCCAACATTTCTACACCACAAGTGGCCGGTACTGACAACTCACTCGCACAAACTTTGGATATGTTCATGAAACAATCCATGCAAAATTCGGCTGAGATAAGGTCTTCCATTGATACCCTAACGAAAAACTCCTCCTCCCATGGTGAGAGTATTAAATCAATAGAAAACCAAATCGCACAGCCGCAATAAGTGCAAGAGAGAAAGGGAAACTCCCATCTCAACCCCTACCGAATCCTGGCCATTCACAAAGTCATAATGTGAATGCCGTCACTACGTTGAGATCGGGGAGAGTGCTGAATAACCAAGTGGGTGAGCAAATTGATGATAGTGACACATTTGATACCCCTTCTTCTTCTTCTTATTCCCCTAATTCGTCTAGTCTCCCACCTTCGTCCGAGCCTATTCTCCGTTTTTCCCAAGGCTCAAACATTTCACCAAATCTATCTAAGTCGATTCCCACTCCAATTTTGGGATCGAATCCGTCGCCACAGTCTTCTCCATAAACGTTGGACCCAAAACTTATTGATCGAGCTCCATTTCCAAACCGATTAAGGGCCAACCGACCTAACCCGCAAATGGAGAAGATTGTGGAAATGTTTAAGCAAGTTAGCGTGAATATTCCTCTCCTAGATGCTATTCAACAAGTCCCATCTTATGCAAGAATCCTTAAAGACTTGTGCACTAGGAAGAGAAAAACTCAAGTGCCTAAAAAGGTTTTCATGACGAGTAATGTTAGCACAGCTTTTACCCAACAAATACCAAAGAAACGTAAGGACCCCGGTTGTCCTACAATCTCTATTTCTATTGGGGGTAAAAATATAAATCGTGCTTTACTCGATCTAGGCGCTAGCGTCAACTTGCTTCCTTATTCAGTATACGAGCAGTTAGGAATTGGAGAGTTAAAACCCGCCCATTGTACTCTCCAAATGGCTGATCGATTTATCACCAAACCTCGGGGCGAACTAGAGGATGTGTTAATTAAAGTCGGGGAATTCATATTTCCCGTGGACTTTATTGTTTTAGATACACAACCTGTGGCAAACCCACGCAATCAAATCCCGGTGATACTTGGTCGACCCTTCCTAGCAACTTCTAACGCTGTGATTAATTGTCGTAACGGTTCTATGAACTTATCCTTCGGGAAAATGACAATTGAACTTAATATTTACAAGCTAGGAAGTCAGCCATCAGAACCTTCTGCTCAATTGCTGGATGTTTGTTCCATCCACGAGATAGCTTCCGAAAGCTGCATGGATGAGGAGCTTTGCTTTGATGTTCTCGACAACACTAATGAGACATCGTTTGATCTTGCACCACTTTACAGTGAGGATATGTTCAATGAGTCAGACCTTGAGATTGAACCCGTTGACTCATTGCAAAAGTCAGCAGCACTTTCCGAGTCAATATCTTATTCAAGTTTTGAACCTCTTCGGGAGTCCGAATATCATTCGCTTACCCCACCTTCTATAGTCTCTCCGCCAATTCTTGATCTCAAACCGCTACCTTCTCATCTTAAATATGCATATTTAGGAAAGAATGAGACTTTGCCAGTGATTATTTCCGCTTCTCTAGCCTTAGAGCAAGAGAATGCACTTTTGGCAGTGTTGAGATCGAATCGGCAAGCATTTGGTTGGACTATGGCCGACATCAAAGGGATTAGTCCCTTAATTGTTGAACATAACATACATCTGATGGATGAAGCCAAACCAACCCGAGACCCACAAAGACGGTTAAATCCCGTTATGAAGGAGGCGGTAAAGAAAGAAATCGTCAAGTGCCTTGATAGTGGAATAATTTACCCCATATCTGATAGTCAATGGGTAAGTCCAATTCATGTGGTCCCTAAAAAGTCTGGCATCACGGTCATCACTAACGAGGCTAATGAGTTAATCCAAACACGCACCCAAACTGAGTGGCGCGTATGTATCGATTACAGGAAACTCAATGCCGCGACGAGGAAAGATCACTTCCCTCTACCTTTCATTGACCAGATGTTGGAACGATTAGCGAGACACGAATACTACTGTTTCTTGGACGGATACTCTGGTTACAACCAGGTCCCCATCGCCGAAAAGGATCAAGATAAAACCACTTTTACTTGTCCTTTCGGAACTTTTGCTTATAGACGCATGCCCTTTGGGTTATGCAATGCTCCCGCTACATTTCAGCGGTGCATGATGGGGATATTTTCAGATATGGTGGAAAATTTTCTAGAAATTTTTATGGACGATTTCTCTATTTTTGGGGACTCCTTTGAGGACTGCCTTCGTAATCTTGACGCTGTTCTTACCCGCTGTAAGGATAAGAACTTGACTTTGAATTGGGAAAAATGCCATTTTATGGTCCAAGAAGGTATTGTACTTGGACATATAATTTCACATAAAGGCATTGAGGTTGATAGAGCTAAAATAGATATCATTCAAAACCTCCCTCATCCCAATTGCGTCAAAGATATACGATCCTTCCTTGGTCATGCAGGATTTTATAGGAGATTTATTAAGGACTTTAGCAAAATTGCTAGACCCTTAACCCTTCTATTGGCCAAGGACACTACTTTTCACTTCGATTCGGATTGTGAGGCTGCTTTTGAATCACTTAAAGAATCACTCACTACAGCCCCCGTTCTATCATCTCCGGATTGGAACCACCCGTTCGAGCTTATGTGTGATGCATCAGATTTTGCTATTGGTGCTGTCTTAGGACAGCATATTGATAAGATGCCACATGTAATTTACTATGCAAGTAGGACCTTGAATGATGCACAAATAAATTACACAACTACCGAGAAAGAACTCTTGGCAGTTGTATTTGCATTAGAGAAATTCAGCCCCTACTTGATTGGCTCGCCTATTGTGGTTTACGCAGATCACTCCGCCCTACGACATCTTTTATCGAAGAAGGATGCGAAGGCCAGGCTAATACGTTGGATCCTATTGTTACAAGAATTTGATCTTGTTATCAAAGACAAGAGTGGATGTGAAAACGCAGTAGCCGACCATCTTTCACGCATCACTTCTTCGCCAACTGTGACCGTGCCGATAAATGACTCATTTCCCGACGAACAGCTCTTGAGTGTATCCTACGAACCTTGGTTCGTGGATATCGTGAACTATCTTGCTACGGGACTTATACCTAGCGATTGGTCGAAACAAGACAAACTTCGATTTTTATCCCAAGTAAAATATTTTTACTGGGATGAACCATATCTATTCAAGTATTGTTCCGATCAAATCATTCGCAGGTGTGTCCCTAACGATGAATTCAAGAGTGTGTTATCATTTTGTCATGATCAGGCATGCGGCGGTCATTTTGGACCTCGAAAAACGGCGGAGAAAGTTTTGCAATGTGGCTTTTATTGGCCAACATTATTTAAAGATGCATTTGAACATTGCAAAACTTGTCCGCGATGTCAGCATTTGGGTCGGATTTCACGAAGGAACGAGATGCCGCTCCAACCTATATTGGTTGTGGAAATATTTGATGTTTGGGGTATTGATTTTATGGGCCCTTTTCCCAACTCCTTTGGGAATCCATATATCTTGTTAGCGGTTGATTATGTCTCGAAGTGGGTGGAAGCTATACCGTGTCGCACTAATGACAACAAAGTTGTCATTAAGTTCCTTAAAGAAAATATCTTTTCGCGATTCGGACACCCTCGCGCTATCATTAGCGACAACGGGACACATTTCTGCAATAGGTCTTTCGAGGCCTTGATGCGGAAATATTCAATCACTCACAAGCTTTCTACGCCCTATCACCCCCAAACAAGCGGGCAGGCTGAGATCTCAAATAGGCAGATCAAACAGATATTGGAGAAGACGGTTTCGAAAAACCGTAAAGATTGGTCAACCAAATTGACGGATGCTCTTTGGGCATTCCGCACCGCTTATAAGACCGATCTTGGTATGTCTCCATACCGCCTTGTGTTTGGGAAGGCATGTCACCTCCCTGTCGAGATTGAACATAAGGCAATGTGGACTATTAAAGAGCTTAATTTTGATCTTGATCATGCAGGCAGCTATCGGAAGCTATCGGAAGCTGCAATTGAATGAGCTAAGCGAACTCCGTGATGAAGCTTACGATAATGCGGTGATAGTAAAGAATAGGACTAAAGTATTCCACGATAAAAATCTTTCTAGAAAAACCTTCACATCGGGTCAACAAGTCCTTCTTTACGATTCTCGTCTCCATCTTCATCCGGGTAAGCTTAAATCTCGTTGGAAAGGACATTTTGTGGTGCGGTATGTACACCCGCACGGGACGGTTGAAGTCGAAAATTTGAAAAACGGTTCGATTTTTAAAGTAAATGGGCATAGATTAAAACCGTATTTTTCTGCTGACCCCGCGGAGGAGCTCCTGTTTTTACAGGAGCCGCTTTATCAAAACTAAATTTCCTCTGCCTCACCTCCATGTTTTGATAACATTTTCTCATTTTAAAAATGGAGGTGAGTAAAAAATGGATTTGATTGAATATCTGTGCGTGTCAAAGAATAAGTTTGGGGGAAATTTTTCAATTAACTATTATTTTACCCCTTGTATCTCCCCCTTAGTTTACAGGTCCATGTTCTCCAAAGGCTACATCAATGAGGACACTGCTGAAAACAGGTTTAGGGGGGAGGTTTGTATTCACAGAATTATCTTTGACACCGGGCATTAAAAATTTTTTTTTATAACAAATGAATAGAAAGTGAAACATTACATCCAAAAGATAGGAATAGTTTAAGAAAACCAAGAAAATTAGAAGTTTTCTTATACGAACTAGTAATAAGTAGTTATGAGCTGTTGTCCCAAGGGTTAGTAAAATGAAGGAAGTCACTAAGCTGAGGATAAAAATAAGTCTGGAAAAATAGTTTCTATGCTGGAAGCCAAACATTTGAATGTTGATATCCTACTATTTGCACTTACACACGTCTTGAAACTCGGGATAGTAGAGGATACCTTGAAATGCTCTTGTCTAAAAAGCCAAAGTATGAAGGAAATAAAAAAAAATGATGAAGAAAATATAAAAATGGTGAAAAGAAAAGAAAAATGAACACTGGTTTTGTTATCGCCAAGGCAGCAATAAAAAAAAATATAGCGAGGGTGCCTCTTCACCTAGTGCCCTAAGGCCAACTGGTCTGGGAGTCACTGCTAAGCCTTAGGTGGTGCAAGACGAGGAAAATATTATCACCGAATCTGCAAGCACATGAGTAATCGGTCGGTTAGTACCTCAAGAAGTATTAACGGTCGCATGAAAAGGTGTGAGCAAACCTAAGTATTCATAAAATTAAAAAGTACTGAGGTAGATGGACAAGAGTATGATAGCTTGAATTGAATTCTCCGAGTGTAGGGATGTTCTTTACACACACGTGGGGTTATATGATCAATGTTTGGATAAAAGGTAGGAATGAAGAATAAAGACGATGTTTTATTAAGGGATGATGTGATTTCTAACATTTTTTCATGACTATTAAGATAGGGCTCATGACAACTGAAAAGCTAGTATAGTTGGAAACTCTTCTTTTCAAAGTATTTCTTTTATGGTTCTTATCTTTATATGTAAATTTCACCATCTTTCTTTTGTTATAGGATTTTGTGGGTGTAATCCGCTGAAAACCCTCAGGGGACAACACTCCTCCTACTAGGGACACCTAGAGGTTTAACGGCTTGTTGCACGTGCTCAGTGCAATCGTGTCTGCCTACGAAAGTGTGCTTAGTTTTCTCCTTCCTTTTTCTCCTCTTAAATAAACTAGTTTGCTCGGGACGATCAAAGATAAGTTTGGGGGTATTTGTTCAGTCGATAAAACTGCACATTTGTAGTACATTTTTCCTACCATTTTATATTAAAAAAGGACTTTAATATGATATATTATACATATGAGGGTTTATGTGTAAAAATATTATTTTCCATGTGTTAATATATTTTTATTATCATTTGGTAGGAAAATGTATGCAAATAATATTATTGGCCTAATCCTAGTAGAACAAAGTCTACTAAAATCTTATTTGAGTTGTTGTGCAGAATATTTCCAAGTTGTTATGAAGAAATCAGGTTGTTGAAGAAAACTTGCCTAATTAAGAAATCAAAATGAAGAAATAAAGTCTGGGAGAAGAAAAGAAAAGATTTCTGATTTCTGAAGATTCCAGAGATTGCCACATGTCACCAGATGAAAGCCCAAGAAAAATAATCAATTGATCACATCCCTTGAGCGCGGATCCGCGGCCAAACACACCCTTGGGCCGCGGATCCGCCGCAATGATGAGGAGTTGGAAGGCAATATTTTGGGAGATTGACAAAGGCTGAATTTTACCAACTTCTCAACAATAAGATTCTGGGTTTGCACTATATAAAGGCACCGAGAGCCTCTTGGAAAAGCCATCAAGCCGAAGAGATCACGAAGCTCCCGACGCTCACGCATCCAGGCTGATCATCGACTGTTCGACTACCTCCCTAGGAAAGATCGAGAAGCAAATCAAGTTTTGTAATCATTTTCTATGGATTAAAAGTGTAGCTTGAAGGAGTTGATTAATAAAGGTAGTTTTTTTTATTTAATTGTTTTTTTTACATTATGTTCTCCCTCTCTTTCTTTTCATCTTCTTCTCCCAACATGCGCGAGTAATTCTCCGCTTGTTAGGGTTCGTAGGATTAGGGTAGGTTAATGGGTGATGAAAATAATTAAACCCTTTTTATGTCCTATAAAGTTTAGGAACTTTATCAAAATAATCATTAACATCCTAATCGGGTGCGCTAGCAATTCTTTGCTAATTCCGACCGCGATTAGAGATTAGATTAATGATTGTTTTGGTAAAGGCTAGATATGAACGGAGTTCCGTGTCAAGATAAGGGTTACGAGTGGGATTCCTTTTCCCTCCAGAAACCCTAATCTACACGCATCACCGTCGTTCTAGTTCTAAATCTATTAATGGATAAAAAGGGTAACTTTTAATTAATCTTCCATAACTACTAAATCCTAACGAACCCTACAAGCCCTATTATTATATTATTTAAATCTCTAAAATAATCTAGATCTATATTTAACATTCTTGTTTAAAGTAGATCTAGAAACTTTTCACAAAATTCTTTATTCCTCCTCTCTTTCTTAATACATCTAAAGTAAAAATAAAAGGTTCCACGTTTCCCAGAGGACGACCCGTACTCATCTCGGTCCAGCTACGCGCGACACCGTTATTGATTGCGGTTAACTACAAACACAAATTTTCACATCAATCATGATGCAATACCCTCCAGATATATGAGTAAGAATGTAGGTATACAGGTATGTTATATCTCATATGCACAATGGAAATAAGGATCATGTCTCAATGTTCCTAACCAATACAACATCACGTATGTATAGGTGTTATGTGTTTCATGGCAATTATCGACGATGTGGGTGTAGCATACAATTTGTGCTCGTGCAACATGAACTGTCAATAATAGTGCAGAGTCCAATGGGTACAAGTCCCAGCACAACAAGTAATAATATGAAATGAAGTTCATGCACAATCTCTATATGTGCAATACTTGTAACTAATAATCATGGCATATAATCCAGCCCAGACGCATAACGCCATGCGGGCGATTCCCCTGTAGATGTTAAATCTATTCACCGATGATCTCAAGTTAAGTAAATCTGACCACCTGCTTCCCTTTCTTCACAGTGTCCAGAGTCCCTGCTCGCAATCCTAAAATTTCACAAACACAACACATAAGCTTAAATATCCTGCGCCGACACAAAGACAACGAAACGCAAGGATACCGTCCACAAGATATACACACTGTGCACTCAGTCATAAAACGCACGAGATATCGGCACAACCCTAGCTAGGATGACACAATCACCAAGCCTAGACCCCGATCGCGCATTCACAACACAATACATATCGTGGAATCTAATATATATAACAACACAACGCCAACGGAAACACACGCCTAATTTATCCGAAAACTTAGTAAGCAACTTTTAATCATTTTAGCCCAAATCTACAAGTTTAAGCAAAACTAGTAATCACAATCATCTCATAATAGCTTGATTAAACCACACAAACCTTTACTACAGTTTTAATCTCACCCAAAAGTGATTTAGTAAAAGTTTAGTTTGCAATAAGCTAATTAGATAATTAGGAAAAATATCATTTAACAATCTTGCACTAGGTTAAGTTTTATCCAAATCTAAACTTCACACTTCACCATTACAATAAACAAAACCCTAACTTGATTATCAAAAACATTTTCTAGAAATTCTAAATATGCAAATTAAAGCCATATTTAAACATCTAACAAGCTAGCATAATATATTAAAGCAACAACTAAGCTTAGGGTTAGGATTTATACCTCACACTAGAATCACAAACTTGCAACTAGAAATCCAAATTAGCCTCCAAAATGCTAACTTTCATGAAGATCTATGTAAGATTTAGGCTAAAGAATAAAGGGTATGGATTTGTATTTGAGTTTGTGGGATTATTTGATGGGTTTTGATGATTTATTTGAGCTTAAAAGAGTTGAAATGGGGTGAGAATGAGATTGGGGCAGCAAGGGGGAGAGGGGCCGGCCACTTGAAGAGAAAGGGGATATTTTGTGGATAGTGTGGAAATATCTAGCTAAAAACATATATTAAAGCTTATTAAAACCATTAATTATGCCACCTCTTATTTCTTTTCTTTTCTAATTAAAGTTTTCCTTTAAATTCGCACAAATATCAAGATATTTATCCAAGATATTTTGGAACAAAACGAAATGGTTAATCTTGTGATTAAATTAGTATGGATTTATTTTAGCATAATTAACCCAATCCAAATTGTAATTACCACTAATTAAGTGCATAATTAAAAGCTTATAATAATATTTTAATTAAGAAAAAATATTAAAGTGCACTTAAACTTTCAAGTGACCGCTAAAAACCGCAAACTAGTAATTTTCTAGTTAAACTAGGTACAGTGAATTCTATACAGATGAATGATCTCTTCTAGGTTTTATACGGAAAACACAACTTATTTTACCTATTAACAGAAAATTCGCATAACGATTTCTAAAACGTTACAGTCTTACTCGAAATAATAGTATGCTATCCGGTTTGTCTTTATCATCATGTACATGCATTATATGGCATTACAGATCACTATTACATGTTGATAGAGCCCATAGGATTCTTGCTTGATTACCAGCATTATGATGACGGTCATATACGTGGGAGCTGGGTAGTCGATAAGCACATCCTTAAATGTCCCTAGTCGAGGGAGTATCGAGACTCGGCATCGATACTCCGGAGTAGACAAGTGTATACTTTTCAAGACTCTGACGAGGGGCGGTGGCCGGTCTCACAAGCCATTGGTGTCAGTTAGTCACCTAAGATAGTATACATGTGCTCATTGGGTTATGAGTTACACTGGACATACTCGCTGGGAACATGCTAGATGGTATTATACCTATTGTCAGATAGCAGTTCTCGGGTGACATGAGTACAGGTTAGTTTGTTGACCTGAGATCGTCATTTGTCTCGTGTGAGTTCCCACCGTACTTTAATTACTACCCTACCATGGCTCAAAGGAATCGTGCAAACAGGTTTTAATTAGGTACAGTCCCAAGCCATATAGAGGAAGTGAGCGGATCGTCGGGGATTCGTCTCTCCCGGTATTAGGGGTTGATGTCGCACTGTGCACGGGTGGCCATCACCATAAATCCTTGGCTAAGGTAGATGAGAATTACTGATTTGGATCAGTAGTTTTTTAGTGGGTGATGGGCTTCATACCGACACGAAATATCGCGTTATTAGGGGTCTGACTTTACCCACACCCATAGACTCAGTATGCGATACTCTTAGATGAACAGACCGGACTATATGGAGACTGTCACTGACAGGCTCAGTAGGGGTTCGGATGAGTTTGCTCGTCTTCCTTCCTTTCGCTCAATACTTGGGTAGCTGTTACGTAAGCTAGTGCCACTGACGTGCTTGTGGTTAAACCTATTGCCTGTGTATTGACGGGTCTTTAGAGTCCCACACAGAGGGTTTCCCTGGTTCAAGAGAAATGATGCAGTAGCCGTATTTTGATACGTGCAGGGCTCCGATCGAATGATTGTACTAGTTACCCAGACTTTCGATAGGACGGTTGATAATAGTAGCTGGCTTAGGATTGAGCCGGATTATTAAATGAGGTATTGATTTAATAATTTACGTATATATATTTCGATATGTATATTCTAGTATTATGTTCTTTGTGTTGCTCTATCTCTTTGGACATTCGTATTTTGATACGAATACGGGTATGTATATACAGTTGAGTGTAATCCGTATTTATACGGAAAACATTCTAGAAGGTAGACACCTCATTTTGATTTATCGATTTATTTTTAAATGGAAATGAGGTGTAATGATAATGAAGAGAGAATGGTGAGAACCATACTTGAATAGTGTTGAGAAATGAATTGTTAATTCATTTGTGCAAATTATTCAAGTATTGTTGCTATATTTTTATTTGAATTTTTTTTACGAAACCATGCTTCATGGTTTTCTCTCAAAAGAATGGTCATTTGGAAAAACACTCTCACTATTTGCTTGCTCTCTCCTCACTTACCTTTTTTAAGCTCCTCCTCCTCCTCCTTCATCATCTTCTACCCAACCATCTCATGTGTTGAGAATTAAGGATAGAAGAGAGAGAGATATTCACTTAGTTCAACCTGCTACATCTCTAGGCACTCTATACTAGCAACCTAGAGCCCCTAGTTGCTTCACTAGATTCTTAGTATGGAGCTAGAGCCATGAGCCACATCTCTCGGGTGGATCATCTTCGACGGAGGAAGTCCGGAGTTCAAGCTCGATCAAGGTGACCTCAAGAAGCTAAGGAAGAGGGTAGAAGACCGAAGGACACGGATCTTTTGGTATAACACTTCTATCTCTGTAGATAACATCTTTGTAGATTGCTGGTTTCATGTTTGGTTTCGATTCTAGATAGTTGTTTCTAGCGCCAATTTTTTTAAACCCTAAAATTTTTCGTTCTGCAACAGCTGCGGTCGACGGCCAGGGCGCTAGGAACCCCAACATGGTATCAGATCCACCAAAACATTAGAAACTAGTTGTAGACGATGCATTAGTTTCAAAATTGAAAAATTCTGATTTCAAAACCCACTCTCTGTTCTGAAATTTTTTTGGTCTCTGAATTTTTTTTAAACAAGTGCAGAGACTTAGTCTAGACATGTAGATGACACACGATGAAAACGAGGTGGATCCATGCAAGTTTGGCCAGCCAAACTGCCAAAAAATCCTATTTGGTCGGTTCACCGTTCACCTATGTACCTCATTTTCATCCAGTGTCTTGGGTTTTGTAAATGGTATTTTTGGTCTTGTTTGATTTTCCCCAGATTTCATTTAGTGTTGTCTTTGCTTGAGGCAACTTGTAAAGTTTCAAAACTTGAAATTTTGCATCGTTTATATCTGTGATGTGGTGTGTGTGTTTTTCAAACGTCGTCTATTTGCTATATGTCATTTAGACAGGGTTGCACATATTTGCTTAGACTGCCGTGATGTTGTTAGCTGTGATGGTTTGTTTGGATTGTCGTGTGGGATAGCGTCTAGTGCAATGGTAGTTGTACAGTTTAGACTCATTTGTATATTCATTATTGCGGGGCAAGCGTCCGACTTGTGGACTGTCGTTTCCGCCAGTTTGTATATTCTTTTATTGGGGCACGACCGGGTTGAGGTCGATGTCACCTTTGTATATATGTTTTTCTTTTCTGTACTAGGATTACCCCGCAGTGGAGTGCTCGAGTAGCCGGGTTCTAGAGGGCAACGGGCCCGCATCTCATGGCGTTGAGATGGAGGGGGCCTCACTCTAGAATTGGCGGGCTATTCGCCGCACTCGTAGGAGGTATAGGATGACCCACGGAGGGGTGCTCAAGTTACCGGATTCCATGAAGTGCTGGGTGGCCTATTCGCTTTGTTGATTGGGGTTGCCTCATTTCTGGGATTGGCAGATAACTTGCCGCACTCGTAGGGGTCTTGGTTATACATTGCACAGGCTATCTACACGACCGGGGAACGTTGGGTCTCATTTGCGGCTCAAATGAAACTCGGGGCTCCTAGATTATCCGTTATTCTGTGTTGCTTATCTCTTTTATGTGATGTTGCTTATAGCATGCCTGAGACGAATGTTATATATATTTATATATATACTAGTAGATGTTGTATATGTTTTGCATGCGCGCTAGACCAGCCCCCGCTCTGCCGTTAGTGCATGATAGGGCCCCGTGGCGAATGTAGATGGCATATACGTACATTATATTTTTGTTCTTTTCTGGTGTGATAGGGATTAATTGATGGGACCACATTAATTTTGATTAATGCAAGAAAAGAAACCTGAAAGATGTTGTTGCAACAAATTTCGAAAAATTATAGTTGTATTCTTTTGCTTTGCATAATGGTATTCGTTCAGGAACATCCAACACCTCATTTTAGGAGGCAAGAGCCTAGATCCCTTCGCGGGGAGTGAGCTCTTGAGCAAAATCTTATACTGTAGATTACTCGGTTTTTCTTCAAAACCACAAGTTTTAAAAAATAGAGCCTAAACCACTCCTTTTCAAAACTGCTCGGTTCCTTCAACGATATCAAGTTCATTATGTTAAAGGGTTTTCATCAAAAACCCAGCCATAGCCCTCCGTCATTTCGGATGAGTAGTACCCAGTATTCGTGCTGCGTTTGTTAGCCTTTGTCAAGGCGTAGTGTGTGGTAGATAGATATTGCTTGTCTGTTGTATAGAGATGCGATTATTTAGAACAATCGTATAGCCTTGTTGGCTTTTGTCAAGGGTTTGTACGGATGGGTCTAGATTAATCCAGGATAATGACGGGTTGAACTTGACTAGTGATTTATGATTTGTTGGCCTTTGTCAAGGTCATAAACTGCTAGTGGAAAAAACCACATCGGGAGTTTCAAATATACAGGAAACTTGCTAGTGTTGCATACCTTCTGGAGTGTGGTAATTAGAGTGGATTCCATCTAGGTTATCACGCGATAATAGTTGGATCCCAATCCCACTGATGAGTACGATTACTCTTGGGAGGTATTTTTCACTTCACAATTAACTAACCTATTAGGTGTTTAGAAAAGTGTTAACGATGCTACGTTTCTGCGGAAACAAGGTTTATTTTAATTAGGTCTGTGCGAGAGTACGGGGAACCTCCCTCGGAGTACCAACACTCACCTGGCTGAACGGTTAGCGAAATTGTAAGGTGCGAATGATCCTGACTAGTTTTCCTTTTAAAGGTTTGAAGGAAAATTCGAGGAAACAGTGGGAGTCATCCTGATTAGATAAAGTGATTAACCAATCTAATCTAGGTTAGAGTGGACGCTGAGTGTTTCTTTTCTCTCTCTCTTTGGCAGCGACCATGACCTGACCTTAAACTAAAACTCATAAACCAAGTTAACCAAACCTTCTTAAATACTTTGGCTTTTGGATTGTCATGATTCACGATAAAATCGCATATATCCCTGGCGCTCCTACTTTCCCTTTGCATTTCTCCAGAACGGTCCGTATCACTAAAAAGATCCATATTGCTTGGGTATGCCAATGTATAGTTACATACGAACTCGAATAAACTTGTTTCAGTTCGAGGACGATTTCCGGTTCTAGAGAAATTGAATAGGATTATTCGGTTGTTTTTTCTCTTTACCTTCTTTCAGGTTGCGAGGGCTCCTGATATTAGGAGAGTACAACTATTACGCTTATTAGACAGTCTTCTTCCAAACCTTAGGCAGGTGTCAAGAGGTAGGGAAGAAAGAAAACCAATTAGCCTAAGTATGGTGTACAGAAGGTAAGAAGTAAAGACATATAAAAGGATTGCAATGAGGGCAAGGAAAATTGCGACTATTGTCATGAATCTGGATGGTGGAAGATGCATTACTAGGAATACCCGGCTCACCCCTCGAAACATTTTCATGTTTCAGTCTTACTGTGTGGTGTTAATTGAAAACTACTATCCCAATTAGATTCTGACTCCAGGGTATGTATTTACTAGACTTTATTCTCACATCTGTATGGCATTACAGATGCTGAGTGGGAGTAGAATATTGAGAATTGGGTGATTAGATCCTTAATATATCAGAATTCTTTGTAATTGGTGATATTTGAGGAAATCACCTGGATTTTGCCTAACGGTAAATATTTGGTTTTGAATATCCGTTGTTATGCACCAATTTCAAACTGATATATCTGTACATTTATTTTATAAAGTGAGATATAATCTTTTGAAATTATGTTTATGACGTTTACTTATATCAGTTGATGGTTATGTAAGGTGCATTCAACAACGGTGTAATTCTTCTTAACCATAAACACAGTTTTCAACCTACGACGCATAGGGTTTGTGTTATTAAACTCAGTGGACTTATACAAAGTATTGTATGTTGTCTGATGTCCATTAGGACGAAGGGGTTGGTACTCATACTATATTCCGTTTACTTATGACTTCTCTAGTTTTAGACACGCATTTCATTGAAATACAATGTCCAAATTTTGAGAAGTTATAGGTATAAGAATAAAGTAAAGAACCATATGTTGCAAGTATCATGACTCTTCAAGGTGATGGAAGTTGTAGATACTTGTGCTAGGTATTCTGTCATAAGTAAAATATTTGAACTTGCTTCACTCTCAGGTTACTCATCCGTGGGTACACTCCTTGATGAATAATGCTGCTTGTCCTTCTTCCATTTGTCAATATGCACCGGATCTGCATGTATTTTGAATCTGGTTCAAATTAAATTAGTGCCTTTGTTTCTATATTAGATATAGAATGGATTCATATCTTAACACTGTTAAGGTATATGGAGTAGTCCGGCTTATACTTAAAACCAGAATCTAGATAAACTCAGGGTACGTTTCAGTAATGGCAGTTTGTGGGTTATCCCGGGCTTTGACGAGGGTTAACATTCTACTATTTGGAATATCAATAGTTATATTGTTCTTGACTCGGCACCCATTATAGTAAAATGAATTCTTTTCAAACATAAGTGGGAGTATGGTAGAACTGGAAGTGATTCCAGAACCACAAACGATTACTGAAAATTTAGTAGAACCTAAAAATTCAATTAGATTAGACAATCCACTAGCCACTCCGCAGATTTGGTGGGTAACCTCATCCATCCGTAAGGTACTTCGGTCTTCTCAAAAACAGTGACAGGGAGGTTTTTGATGACCCAAGTTTGCCACTACTGCTATTCTTGACTATGAGATCTGGCAGGTGGATGAGTATAACGCCGTTCTAAATTAGCTTTAGAAGTGCACGTGTATATGACTCTGCCAGAGGGTTGTTGTAGTCAATGGGAGTAGCGGAAGCATGGTGGGAAAGTAGCTTATGTCTATTTATAGACTTAAGCAAGTATAGAGGAGATATATCATCTATTTTTGATGTGACAGTCATAGAGTTTGACTTCATCAGAATAACAGATGGACCTGGTAAGAAGGTAGTAGGGAGTGATGTCCTGGTATTTGGATGGCATGCTCTTGATAGGAAGTGATCTTTCTATACTATGATCGGTTATACTGTGGTTTTCATAAGGTGTTTCTCCACATAGAATCTGGATAAAATATCAAAGATTCTGGTCACTAGATCTATGGTTTTAGATCTAGATTTGGGAAGTGTCCCAATTTGGTTACTTTGAAACTATTCTAAAGTTTTTTTAGAATGGTGGTGTGGTGGTGTACCCGCAGGTGATGGAGTCACCCTCTCTAAAGAGATGTCTTCTAGACTGATGAGGAGAGGGATTTGCAATGATTGACATATCACTTACTTTGGCAATTGAGTCAATCATGAAATTTCAAGTACCACATCAGATATTGCCTTTGAAATGGATGAAATAAGCATATATTAATCCAATCCTGGAAAAATATTGGGAAGCAGTTATGAACATAAGAGAATGTTCTTGGTATATGGTAATGGCAGCCTCCTTCAGGAGACAGTTATAATTTCAGGCTTCCAAAGTGACCTGGATGAAAGAGTGACCGTTAGAGTTATAGTTTTCCCTCTTTTTGAGGGGAAGTATGTTGGACAGGTGGTCCAAGTAGATATTGAGGAAGGCATGGCGCAGGATACTGATTAAATTCAGTGGAAGATACGGTCTAAGAAGTTTGTTGGATTTGGAGTTCATTTGTGAACTGGGTCCCATCAGATATTCAGATAAATTCTAAGACATGTATCGCTCATTTCAGGAGATATTCTTTCTCCGTGAAGTTGAGATATAAAGAGAAAAAGATAGAAACATTGGAGCAGATCCACTCACTAAGGCTATTTGTCGAATGCAATAGTTTCGCAAACAAGCTTTGCGTGACCGATTAGTAGAGAAGTTGGGTGTTCGGTATCACACGGGATGTGAGTATGCGACACCACAATAATTAAGCTTAAGTGCAAATGGGAGATTGTTGGTTATAGTGCCCTCAAGGAAATTATTGTAATCGCAGGCAGATGATTATGATGATTGATGGAGGACCTATACGGGTAGAACAGTCTTACTCAAAACGATAATATGCTATCTGTTTTGTCTTTATCATTGTGTACATGCATTATGTGGTATTAAAAATCACTATTACATGTTGATAGAGCCTATATGATTCTTGCTTGACTGCAAGCATTATGATGGCAATCATATAAGTGAGAGGTGAGTGGTCCATAAGCACATCCTTAAATGTTCATAGTCGAGGGAATATCGAGACTCGGTATCGATACTCCGGAGTAGACTAGTGTATACTTTTCGAAACCCCGACGAGGGGCGGTGGCCGGTATCACAAGCCATTGGTGTCAGTTAGTCACCTAAGATAGTATACAGGTACTCATTGGGTTATGAGTTACACTGGACAGACTCGCCGGGAACATGCTATATGGTATTATACCTATTGTCAGATAGCAGTTCTTAGGTGATATGAGTACAGGTTAGTCTGTCGACCTGAGATCTTCATTTGTCTCGTGTGAGTTCCCACTATACTTTGATTACTACCCTACCACGTCTCAAAGGAGTCATGCAAACAGGTTTTAGTTGGGTACAGTCCCGAGCCACCTGGAGGCAGTGAGCGGATCGTCGGGGATTCGTCTCTCCCGGTATTGAGGGTTAATGTCGCACTGTGCATGGGTGGCCATTACCAGAAATCCTTACCCAAGGTAGACGAGAATTACTAATTTGGATCAGTAGTTTTTAGTGGGTGATGAGCTTCACACCGACATGAAATATTGCATTATTAGGGGTCTAACTTTACCCACCCCCTAGACCCGGTATGCGATACTCTTAGAAGAACAGACTGGACTGTATGGAGATTGTCACTGACAGGCTCAGTAGGGGTTCGGATGAGTTTGCTCGTCGGTCTTCCTTTCGCTTAATACCTGGGTAGCCGTTACGTACAGCTAATACCGTTGACGTGCTTGTGGTTAAACCCATTGCCAGCGTATTAACGAGTGTTTAGAGTCCTACACAGAGGGTTTCCCTGGTTCAGGAAAAATGATGTATTAGCCATATTTTGATACTTTCAGGGCTCCGATCGAATGATTGTACTAGTTATCCGGATTTTTGATCGGACGATTGATAATACTAGCCGGCTTAGGATTGGGCCGGATTATTAAATCAGGTATTGATTTAATAATTTACGTATATATATTTTGATATGTATATTCTAGTATTATGTTCTTTGTGTTATTCTATCTCTTTAGGTATTCATATTTTGATACGAATACGGGTATGTATATACAGTTGAGTGTAATCCGTATTTATACGGAAAACGTTCTAGAAGGTGGACGCCTCATTTTGGTTTATCCACTTATTTTTAAATGGAAATGACGTGTAAAGGTAATAAAGAGAGAATGGTGAGAACCATGCTTGAATAGTGTTGACAAATGGATTGTTAATTCATTTGTGCAAACTATTCAAGTATGGTTGCTATATTTTTATTTGAAAAACTTCTTTACAAAACCATGATTCATAGTTTTCTCTCAAAAGAATGGTCATTTGGAAAAACACTCTCACCATTTACTTGCTCTCTCCTCACTTACTTTTCTTGAGATCCTCCTCCTCCTCCTTCATCTTCTACCCTACCATCTCTTGTGTTGAGAATCAAGGGTAGAAGAGAGATAGATATTCACTTAGAGCAACTCACTACATCCCTAAGCACTCTAGACTAGCAACCTAGAGTCTAGTTGCTTCACTAGATTCTTAGTATGGATCTAGAGCTATGAGCCATATCTCTGGGGAGGATCATCTTCGACGGAGGAAGACCGGCGGTCAAGCTCGATCAAGGCGACCTCAAGAAGCTGAGGAAGATGGTAGAAGACTGAAGGATACAGATCTTTCGGTATAACACTTCTATCTATGTAGATAACATCTTTGTAGATTGCTAGTTTCATGTTTGGTTTCGATTCTAGGTAGTTGTTTCTAACGCCAAGTTTTCTAAACCCCAAAATTTTTCGTTCCACAATGGCCGCGGTCGACGGCCAGGGCGTTAGGAACCCCAACACGGTGGAAGCAAAAAACAATAATTTTACAAAACATAGCACCAATCCCTAACCCAAGATCAAGAATTTACTAAGAATTGCAACAAAAATAGAAATCTAGAGAGAGGTTTATGGGGTTACAACCATTGTAGCGTGTTCACCTAATCGTGGAAAACCCATGCTAAACTCCGCCATCTCCGGATCGAGGTTGCAAGCCAATCTCCTCACCGAAGATGGTCTACATCGAGGACCTCAACTTAAGGTTCAACTCCACCATATGAAAGTATCTAGTGAAGTAACTTGATCTCATGAGTCATTAATTCATGAGATGAAGTGATGTAGGAAGCTCACAATAATTTTTCTCCGATTTTCTTCTCTCTTTAGTTCTTATTCTCATCAAGGAATTTTAGGAGAGAGAATGAGTATGTTTGGAATGAGGAGGAAAGAGAATGATTCCTCTATTTTGTAACACAGTTTTCGTTTAAAAAATTGCAAGCCATACCTCTCTATCATTCCTTCTTTCTATTTCATTTCTTTTTCTTTTCTTAAAAGATGAAATGAGGTGTCTTGATTTAGAGAGATTTTATCGATCAAAAATATATTACCGCAATCAAGAACGGCGTCGCTTGGTAGCTAGCCGGTGAATATGGGTCGGTCCACAGGGATGTTGTAAATCTCCTAAATGTTCTTACGAGTTAATTCCAAATGGTGTATGGTCTTTTAATTAAATCTAAAAATGAAGTTGTGTTATACTAGGATTAGGAAACTTGCTAGGATTAGGTTTAGGTAAAGTTTGGTAATTAAATATCTATACCTCTTTCCAATGCCTTAAATTAGATATCATATTAGGGGTTATGGTAAATATTAATAAAGGGGATTAGGATGATTGGGAAGATGTTTCCTCCTCTAGATCCTTGTCCTTCCTTTCTTAATCTTTACCCTAACCTCCATGGAAAACTTACAGATCCGGTCTTTTATACTACGGTATCACCGTTACCTCGTGGGTAGGGTGCCGTAGGGAGCGGAAGATGAAAGTATGCATGGACTCCTAATGTTCAGAAGAGATTGGCAAAGAAAAGATATGAGAGATCTTCATCTCTCAAACCCTTCCCTATTCCTAACCCTAACAAGCGAGGAAACTACTCGCTCATTGAGGGATCTACGAAAGACATAATTTTTATTTTGTTTTGATTAAAGAGATGAAAAAATCTACTGCAAGTTAATAAAAATTCTAAACTATATTAAACTAGAGCAAGAAAAGAAATTACCTAGGGCAGAAATTAAAACTAGAACTAGGGCAGAAAAATAAACCTACTTACGATTGATACTCTCCAACTTCAAAGAAAACTGAAATTTTATTGATGAATAGAGGCATGAGAAAATACAATGATTTAGGTTCTATTTATAGGACATAGAAACCCTAGGTTACAATTGAATCGCACGTCTGCAATTACAAATTTGCCCTTAGGTTGACTATTCAGCGCCGCCTCACGAAATGGTAAAAAATTCACGCACCCCGGGCACTAGACGGCCGCGGAACCGCGGCATGGGTAAGGTTTGGGCCGCGGTTCCGCGGCCCATTTGAGGATTCATTTCCTGAAACTTTCTGTGCTGACTTTTGGCTTTTGGGGCTTCCTGATTCTTTGGTTCTTTTCTCCATTTGGATTCTAGGTCTTCTCCAGATCTTTTAGTGAAAACTTGTAATGGTCTTTTAACCGTTCGCTTTGACATCTTGGACCTTGCGTTGCCTTGTTAATTGTGAACTGTTCTTTGTCTAGGCTTGACTAAGATCCTTCTATTTGTTGGTAAAAAGTCCTTCTTTTGTATCATCTTTTGTCTTTTTCACTGTTTTCGCTCTAAGAACCTGTAACCTGTACTATGTAGCAGACATGGGTCAAAAGTACCTGTTTTATTGTAAAATGCATAAGAATGGGGAATATAAAAATTCAATATTATGATATGAACAAATACCCCCAAACTTATCTTTTGCTCATCCTCGAGCAAACTTATTTTTATTCTCGACAAAAACCTAACCGCACTTTCGCAGGGAAACGCGATTGCACTGAGCTCATGCAACAAGCCGTTAAACCTCTAGGTGTCCCTAAGAGGAGGAGTGTTGTCTCCTGAGGGTTTTCAGAGGATGCTACCCACAAAATCTTATCAATTCGGCTTTTCGACTTTTGTTTTCCAATTAGGTCTCCTAACAAAGAATTCTATTATCGTCAACTCGTAAATTATCCACCCATATTCTTCACACTTCCTCATTACTTAACTTAAGATTATATATGTTCTATAGACTTACTTAGCTTTCGGCATTTCCTAAGTTTTCCTTCTAGGGTTCCATCTCCACTTAGGAATTTTTATCAACTTTACTAAAGATACAAGTTCTATTCTTCACTTCTTTCTCTCATCTAAACTCCAATCACATACCCCTACGTGTGTGTATAGATCGCCCCTACACTTGGAAATTCAAATCAAGCAATCATACTCTTGTCCGTTGTCCAAAGCACTTATTAATTGGTGAATTTTTAATTTAATTTTGCTTACACATCCTTCATGCGACCGTTAATACTTCATGAGGTACCAACGACCGATTACAAAATGCGTTTGCACTATAAAGCGTACTTCCTAGTCTTGCAATACCCAAGGCTTTAGCAGTGACTCCCAAACCAGTTGGTCTAAGGCACTAGGTGATGAAGCACCCTCGCTAAGTATTTTTCTATTTTTTTAGCCTTAAGTAATCACAAAAACCATTGTCATTTTTTTTTATTCATACTTGTATTTTTTTTCATTTTCTTCGTACTAAGGACTTTAGACAAGAGCATTTCAAGGTCTCCTCTACTATTCCAAGTTTCAAGGTGTGTGATTGTGCAATTTTGTAGGGTATACATTTTCAGAATCTAGAATTAAGCTAGGAATTATTTTTCAAACTTGTACTCTAATAAAAACATCAATACTTTTCCTTTGTTTCGACTTAGCCCAAGAAGTGAACCCAAAATTTGCCTATTTCTAAATAAACTATAAGGACATATACTTTCTACCGTTAAACTTTAAGGAGGGTTATTTTTAGGGTTTTTAATTTACTAAGTCTAAGATCTAGTTGTTCCTAGCCAGTTGACCTATTTGTCAAACTTAAGTCAATTAGCCAAAATTGAATACATTAATTTTTATAATTTTTTGAAATTTTCAATTTTTTATGGGTTTTTCTTTTTCTATTTTCTTTTTTCAAATTTTTATGATTTTCATATAAAGATGCAATGTAGAAATTAAATATGCAAAAGGAAAAGAAAAATATATACAAAAATTAAAATAAGCATTGCAATGCAAAAGATAACTATATACACCACCATCTCCCCCAAACTTAAGCAAAGCATTGCCCTCACTGCCCGGCCCCACGTCGTACCCTTGAGCGTGAACGTGATCGCTCCTCCCTTGCCAATAGGGTTTGAATACCCATCTCAATCTCCGTCAGTCGACGGTCGTGCTCTCGTGCCGTCGTCCTAAACTCGTCCCTCAAAGTATAAATTCCCCTCACAGCTCTCCTCATTAAGCGTGCATGCTCTTGAGGGGTCATCTCACCCTCGCTCGATGTCGAGTTAGAGCTAGGGGTGCGAGCGGGGACATTCTCTGCCGGTTCGGTTCGCGACTATATATCAGTCAGTCTAGAGTAGGACAAAGAAACGCCCTCAACAAGTGGTCGAACCGGAATTCCTCCCATCATGTAAAAGTCAAATCCTCGACGGGGAGGAAATAACGGCAAAGCTGGGTGACAAGCATAGGACAAGGGTAGTTTGTAGCCCCTTTCCCCGCACCTATAGAATGAAGCAAAACAGTACACATATCGAAACGTGGACTCTTCGTCATAAGTGTGTGCACTACATGTAAGGAGGGGGTGAAAAAAGTTGTGTTGTGAGAGCTGCCAAAAATGTTGTTTTGTGCCTACCGGCACACAGTGAAAACATTCACAAAAAGGGTTCTTGCTTGGATACCCTTTCGCGGCTCCCTCGCGCAGTTGTTGCCCATCAAGGGCATGTAATCCTCAAATTGTAGGGGGTGGTCATGTGCAGGAAAACGAGGTATAAGTGTGACCTCATGGATTAAATCCCTATAAATGTTAATTACGCGATCTCCCCAATTCAACTTTATATACCCTAAGTCCGCTAGACATCTATCCTCCATGGATTCATAAAAATGGGTAACTAAATCTGGTAGAGCAAATGCAGAGGGGTGATTGTAGATCAGAAAATTCCATCCCCTCCGCTCAATTTCGTGTGCGAAGTAGCTACCGTAAAGTTCGTGCGAGAAAACTGGAGAGAAATCCCTCTCAAATTGCATTCTGTGTGTCATTGTGATTCACAAATAAAAAAATATGCAAGAAAAAGAGAAGAAATTAACAGTGAGTACCTCCCCTGAAGTTTCAGGGGGTGAAGAAGCAGATCGGCGGCTGATGCGAGGCGGGAGCACGCTTACGCGGCGGAATCGCGGCGCGGAGGAGGGAACTCGGCAGCAAATTTTTAGGGTGGCGGCGCTCGGGTATGTGGAAAATGATTTTAGGGTTAGAAATACAGAGGGCTCGGTTCTTTAAATAGGGGGAAGAAAAATGGAATTTTGCAGAAAAAACTCTCCAGAAGGAGGAATTTATCTGTAAATAAAATTTTTATTTATTTATTAATTCTAAAATTTTACAAAAAGGTCAAAAAAAATTGTTTTTCAAATTTTTTTATTATTTTTTTATGGTATTTTGTATTAATGTATTTACAAATGATACACACCCCCAAACTTATTTGAAATTAAGTTTTTGGAAAAAAATTGGAAATTCGGGGGTGAAAGAGGAGGAGAATTAATCGGTGTAGATCGGCTCCTGCAAAAACAGGAGCTCCTCCGATGGGTCCGCCGTGAGGAACGGTTTCAATCGATGTCCATTTACTTTGAATAAAGTACCGTCCTCCGGATTTTCAAGATCGACTGCACCGTGCGGATAAATGGTGCGAACAACAAATGGACCTTTCCATCTAGAATGGAGCTTGCCGGGGTGATAATGTAACCGAGTATCATAGAGTAAAACCTATTGACCAGGTTTAAATGTTTTCCGCAGAAGGTGTTTATCATGGAACACCTTGGTTCGGTTTTTAACAATTACGGCATTATCATATGCCTCATCTCGCAGCTCTTCTAGTTCATTTAACTGCAGCTTTCGATTTTTGCCCGCATCTCCTAAAGAAAAATTCAACTCTTTGATAGCCCAAAATGCCTTATGCTCAATCTCTACTGGGAGGTAGCAAGCCTTCCCGTAAACAAGCCGGTATGGAGACATACCAAGATCGGTCTTGTATGCAGTATGGAAAGCCCATAGTGCATCGATCAATTTGAGTGACCAATCTTTACAGTTTTTCGAAACCGTTTTCTCCAAGATTTTCTTAATTTGCCGATTCGAAATCTTGGCTTGCCCACATGTTTGGGGATGGTATGGTGTTGACAGCTTGTGGGTAATAGAATATTTGCGCATTAAGGACTCAAAAGTCCTATTGCAAAAGTGAGAACCATTATCACTTATTATTGCTCGAGGGTGCCCAAATCGAGAAAAGATATGTTCTTTAAGAAATCGAACGACAACCTTATTTTCGTTCGTTCGGCTAGGCACAGCCTCGACCCACTTTGAAACGTAGTCAACAGCCAAAAGAATATAAACATTCCCAAAAGAATTTGGAAATGGTCCCATGAAGTCTATTCCCCAAACATCAAAAACATCCACAACCAAAATTGGTTGGAGCGGCATTTCGTTTCTCCGCGATATCCGGCCCAAGTGTTGTCACCGTGAGCAAGTCTTGCAGTATTCATATGCATCCTTGAAGAGTCGTGGCCAATAGAAACCACACTGCAAGACTTTCTCAGCTGTCTTCTTTGGTCCAAAGTGCCCGCCACATTCTTGATCGTGGCAAAAAGACAGCACACTCTTAAACTCGTTTTCCAGTACACACCGACGAATGATTTGGTCGGAACAATATTTAAAAAGATAAGGTTCATCCCAGTAAAAATGCTTTGCTTGGGACAAGAATCGAAGTTTATCTTGTTTCGACCAATCTTTAGGTATCAAGCCGGTGGCTAAGTAGTTTACGATATTAGCGAACCATAGTTCGCAAGAAACGGTTAAGAGTTGCTCATCAGGAAAAACATCTTTGATTGGAAGTTCAAATGTAGGAGAAGAAGGAAGTCGTGAAAGGTGATCGGCCACTACGTTTTCACATCCTCTTTTGTCCTTAATGACAAGGTCAAACTCTTGTAGAAAGAGGATCCAACGTATTAGCCTCGATTTAGCATCCTTCTTCGCAAAGAGGTGGCGAAGAGCTGAATGGTCAGTGTACACAATAACTGGAGAGCCGATTAAATAAGGCCGAAATTTTTCAAGTGCAAACACAACTGCTAAAAATTCTTTTTCCGTTGTTGTGTAGTTTAGTTGGGCCTCATTTAGTGTTCGGCTAGCGTAATAAATCACATGCGGCATCTTATTAAGGTGCTGTCCAAGAACAGCACCAATGGCAAAATCTGATGCGTCGCACATAATTTCGAAAGGATGCGTCCAGTCTGGAGATGAAAGAATGGGCGCAGCAATGAGAGAGTGTTTCAAAGACTCGAACGCTTCCATGCAAGTTGAGTCAAAATCAAATGTTGTGTCCTTGGCCAATAAGAGAGTCAAGGGTCTAGCAATCTTGCTAAAATCCTTGATGAACCGTCTATAAAAACCGGCATGGCCAAGAAAAGCTCGGATGTCTTTGACGCATTTAGGAGGAGGAAGATTAGAAACGACTTCAATTTTGGCTCTATCAACCTCTATGCCGTTTTGCGAGATGACATGTCCTAAGACAATACCTTCTCGTACCATAAAGTGGCACTTCTCCCAATTCAAAGTTAGGTTCTTATCCCTACAGCGGGTAAGAACTGCGTCAAGATGTCGTAAACACTCGTCGAAGGAGTCACCAAAAATGGAGAAATCATCCATAAAGATCTCCAAAAACTTTTCAACCATGTCTGAAAAGATCCCCATCATACACCGCTGAAATGTAGCGGGTGCATTGCATAACCCATCATGCTTGGGACTTGGTTATAATCGGAATAGCCATCTAAAAAGCAGTAGAACTCGTGCCCAGCCAATCGTTCTAGCATTTGGTGAATGAAAGGTAAAGGAAAGTGGTCCTTCCTTGTCGCGGAATTGAGTTTTCTATAGTCGATGCAAACTCGCCACCCAGTTTGGGTGCGAGTAGGAATTAACTCATTTGCCTCATTGGTAATGACCGTGATGCCCGATTTCTTTGGCACAACATGAATGGGGCTAACCCATTGGCTATCCGAGATAGGGTAAATGATATCACTATCAAGACACTTAACAATCTCCTTCTTGACAGCATCTTTCATAATGGGGTTGAGGCGTCTTTGTGGATCCCTTACCGGCTTGGCATCATCCATCAAGTGTATATGATGTTCAACTATGAGGGGACTAATCCCCTTAATATCCGCCATAGACCAGCCGAAAACATGCCGATTATTTTGTAAGACCATTAAAAGAGCCTTTTCTTGCTCAAGAGCTAGAGAGGCCGATATGATAACGGGTAAGGTCTCATTCTCACCTAGATAAGCATATTTTAGGTGCGACGGCAAAAGCTTTAGTTCAAGTTTAGGAGGTGAAACAATAGATGGTAACAATGGAGTAACTGTTTCAAACTCGAAGGATTCCATCAAAGGTTCAAATCGAGTGTACGCAACCGAGTCGGATGGTTCAACTAACTCATCCGAAAAAGCAAAAGACTCAAACTCGGGTGATGAGTCTTCAAAATCGTTTATAAAGGTGAAACACTCATAATCTTTGTCCGTCGTGAAAGCTGTGTCGGATTCTAGGAGGAACGCACCAGTGGCGTCAACATTGCTGTGATCAAACATAAAATTTTCGAACTCACAGTCCTCCTCCGCGATCTCATTGATCGAGCAAACATCAAGTACGCTAGAATTAGGCTCGCAAGGCTGACTTCCCAACTTGAAAATGTTGAGTTCAACTATCATATTGCCAAAAGATAGTTTTATTGAACCGTTACGACAATTGATCACCGCGTTAGAAGTCGCAAGGAATGGTCGACCAAGTATCACCGGAATTTGACTTCGGGGGTTAGCGACAAGTTGTGTATCCATAACAATAAAGTCAACGGGAAAAATGAAATCCCCTACTCTAATTAACACATCCTCCAACTCTCCCCTAGAATGGGTGATTGATCGGTCGGCCATTTGGAGAGTTCAATGAGTGGGCTTAAGCTCTCCAACGCCTAATTGTTCGTACACCGAATAAAGTAGAAAATTGACACTAGCACCAAGATCTAATAGTGCTATATTGATGTTATTATCCCCAATTGTTATCGAAATAGTAGGACAACCGGGGTCCTTGTGCTTTTGGGGCAAAGATTGGACAAGAGCATCGCTAACAGCACTAACCACGAAAACTTTCTTTGGTACTTGTGACTTCCTCTTTTTGGTGTATAAGTCCTTTAAGATTTTTGCATATGAAGGAATTTGTTGGATTGCATCCAAAAGAGGGATATTTATGCTAACCTGTTTGAACAACTCTACAATCTTCTCCATTTGTGGAGTTGGTTTATTGGATCTCAACCGGTTTGGAAAAGGAACATTTTGAAAAGTTGTTGAGTCCAATTTTTGTGGATCATATTGTGTAGTTGGAACGGATCCCCGTGTAGATGTGTTCGTGTTGTGAGAAGTGGGTCCGTTCGAGCTAGAAGAAGTAGAGCCGTGTGAAGGATGGAGAATCGGCTCTAACGAAGAAGAAGAAGGTGAAGAAGATGTAGAAGGACCACCGGTAGGGGTGTCATGGTTAATACCCACATTGTTTTGCAACACTTTTCCGGATCTCAACGTGGTCACAGCATTTACGTTATGATTCTGCTGTTCATATGCAACATGTGCGTGATCGGGATTTGGCAGTGGTTGAGACGGAAGCTTTCCTTTTTCTCACTCTTTCAACGCAGCATTGAGTTGTGCAATTTGTGCCTCAATAGATATGATGCTTTGATCGTGTGAGGCACTGTTTTGCACCAAAGATTGAATAGAAGTTTCTAATCTTGCTGCAGACTGTGTAGATTGCTTTAAGAACGCATCTAGACTTCTTTCGAGAGAGCTAACCTTGTCATTATTAGGTGGAACAAAATTGTTTGGCGGGTAAGAAGTGTTAGGCACAAAAATTTTCACTTGATTAGGGTAAGGTTGTTGTTGGAAAGGTTGTTGAAATTGAGTTTGTGGAGGTGCTTATTGTTGTGGAGGAAGAGGCCTTTGAAAATTGTTATTTCCTTGGAATTGTTGATTTTGGTTCCAAGCAAAATTTGGGTGACTCTTCCAACCAGGATTGTATGTCAAAGAGTAAGGATCATTTCTTTGTCGTTGCTGAAAGGCAGCATTGACTTGATCATGTCCTTGAGTAGATGCAGTGTAAGGACACTCTTCGGTAAGATGTGATAGATCCGAACAACAAGCACAAACAGTTCGTGGAGGCACAACAGGGGCAGGAGAAGGCGATGAGATATTGGTCTCAATCGCTTCTAGATTTTTCGTAAGAGCGGCCATCTCGGCCTTCATAGCAATCGACATATCTAAGTGATGCATGCCTGCCCTAGACTGACCACTAGAAGAAGATGATGTGGTTTTGGTGCTCTCCCACTGAATTGTTTGTTCACTAAGGTCCTCAAGAAACTGCCACGCTTCCTCACTAGATTTGGATAGAAAGTGACCTTGACAAATGGTTTCTAGCAACTGCTTCATTGCCGGGTTCAATCCCTCGTATAATGTTTGGCAAAGTTGCCAATTTTCGATCCCATGGTGAGGGCATTGAACAAGTAGGTCTTTGAATCTTTCAAAACACTTCCAAAATGGTTCGGAAGGAAGCTGGGAAAATTGTATAATCTCATTACGGATTCTAGCAGTTTTGTGATGAGGATAGAACTTTTTAAGAAAGGCTTTCACAAACTCTTCCTAATTTTTAATTGAATGCGACGCGGTGCTGTATAGCCACTTCTCGGCTAAGTCACATAAGGTGAAAGGAATGACCCTTAGCCTTATAGCATCGTCGGATAATTCGGTTGTTTTCATCATAGCGCAAACGTTTTGGAATTTGTTGATAAAGATATATGCATCTTCGGATTCCAAACCATGAAACTTAGGCAGGATATTGATGAAGTGGGGTTTGATTTCAAAATTGTCCCCATTTGCCGGTGGGAGGGAAAGACAAGTGGGAAGGGCGGTGCGGATGGGGTAGAAGAGATCCTGGAGCGCGACTCGTGTGGGCGCTTCAACAGGCGGATGATTCGGGTTATTCGCACCTAACGGAGGTGGAATCTTTCTCGTCGGTAAGGTGTAGTTAGGATTGTATCCCGACATACCTTCGGAAGAAGAATGTGAAGGTGAAAGTGAAGTAGTGGAAAGGATTTCGACTTCGGAGTCAAAAGGTTCGTTGGTCGGTACCAACGAAACATGGACTAATCGGGCGCTAGGGTCCCTAGTCCAACCGGACATACACTAAAAGGGTAGTGTAGTCAAAAGATGAAAGACAGAAGGTCGAGGTAAGAGAACTTCAATGAGAAGAAGTGGTGTAAGTGAGTGCAAAGATTTCTTTAGCGACAAGTTGCAAGTTTTGAAAAGATTTTTTCCTTTTTTATGTGAGATTTTTGCAAAAAGATTTTTAAGAAAAGACTTTTGACACAAATGCAATTAACCACAAATGCATATTCAGGCATAAGTCTAGGGTCACCTAGGTCAGCTAGACAGCTCCTAACTGTTCCAAAGGGCTAAAGATAGGACCTCAAACCGCCTCTTCACTGCCAATTACAGCCAGGTAAGTGCCAGGTAAATGGGAAGGAACCACAGTAGTGGGCCTAATTAAAAACCACTAGCCTTTGACACACTTGCTTAGGCACCGCAAAGTCAGGTTAGGATAAACAGCCGATGCTTATAACTAGTCCTCTGTCCTATTGAGCGCGACGTCCTTAGGGCTGAGTCTAGTATTTTTTAATTAAGTGTAGTCAATGCAAATGCATTAAGTGATTTCTGGGGTCCTGGGAAGGGTGATGAAATCTCCACCCAATCTGAATTGGTCAAAAGCCCCTTAAAGTCCGATTAAAATATGCAAAGCAGTAAATCACTTACAATCAATTATTTTTTTAAGCGCGGCGTAAAGAATCCTGCAGAAAATCAATTATTGGAAGGGGGAAGATTTTTTAGCGCAAAGAATCCTGCAGAAAATTTGGCAAAAAGGTATATGGAGATTTGCAGAGGAGGGAAATAGGAAACAAACAGTGCAAAAATTGCTCGATGAGGAGCATAGGGGACCGCGGATCCGCGGCAATGATGGGGGTAGGGCGGCAAAAACGCGGCTCTATGGAGGCTTCAAATCTCCAAAAAAAATGTACTATCCTGTTCTTGCAATCCCTCTCTGTTTTGATGTAGCTTTTCTGTTTCGCACTCTGGATTTTTACAGATCCGTCAATCCTGCAAAGATTCACACAAGAAACCCTTCAAACAATAAAAGATGAGAGAATTTTTATATTTTTGAATTTTTTCAAATTTTTATGTTTTTTATATTTTATATTAACCCGAAATTACAAAAAGAAAATTTTACGCCATCCCCGGCAACGGCGCCATTTGATTTAGAGAGATTTTATCGATCAAAAATATATTACTGCAATCAAGAGCGGCGTCGCTTGGTAGCTAGCCGGTGAATACGGGTCAGTCCACAGGGATGTTGTAAATCTCCTAAATATTCTTACGAGCTAATTCCAAATGGTGTTTGGTCTTTTAATTAAATCTAAAAACGAAGTTGTGTTATACTAGGATTAGGAAACTTGCTAGGATTAGGTTTAGGTAAAGTTTGGTAATTAAAGATCTACATCTCTTTCCAATGCCATAAATTAGATATCATATTAGGGGTTATGGTAAATATTAATAAAGGGGATTAGGAAGATGTTTCCTCCTCTAGATCCTTGTCCTTCCTTTCTTAATCTTACCCTAACCTCCATGGAAAACTTACAGATCCGGTCTTTTATACTACGGTATCACCGTTACCTCGTGGGTAGGGTGTCATAGGGAGCGGAAGATGAAAGTATGCATGGAGTCCTAATGTTCATAAGAGATTGGCAAAGAAAAGAGATGAGAGATCTTCATCTCTCAAACCCTTCCCTATTCCTAACCCTAACAAGCGAGGAAACTACTCGCTCATTGAGGGATCTACGAAAGACATAATTTTTATTTTGTTTTGATTAAAGAGATTAAAAGATCTACTACAAGTTAATAAAAATTCTAAACTATATTAAACTAGAGCAAGAAAAGAAATTACCTAGGGCAGAAATTAAAACTAGAACTAAGGCAGAAAAATAAACCTACTTACGATTGATGCTCTCCAACTTCAAAGAAAACTGAAATTTTATTGATGAATAGAGGCATGAGAAAATAAAATGATTTGAGTTCTATTTATAGGACATAGAAACCCTAGGTTACAATTGATTCGCACGTCTGCAATTACAAATTTGCCCTTAGGTTGACTATTCAGCGCCGCCTCACGAAATGGTAAAAAATTCACGCACCCCGGGCACTAGACGGCCGCGGAACCGCGGCATGGGTAGGGTTTGGGTCGTGGTTCCGCGGCCCATTTGAGGATTCATTTCTTGAAACTTTCTGTGCTGACTTTTGGCTTTTTGGGCTTCCTGGTTCTTTGGTTCTTTTCTCCATTTGGATTCTAGGTCTTCTCCAGATCTTTTATTGAAAACTTGTAGTGGTCTTTTAACCGTTCACTTTGACATCTTGGACCTTGCGTTGCCTTGTTAATTGTGAACTGTTCTTTGTTTAGACTTGACTAAGATCCTTCTATTTGTTGGTAAAATGTCCTTCTTTTGTATCATCTTTTTTCTTTTTCACTGTTTTCGCTCCAAGAACCTGTAACCTGTACTATGTTGCAGACATGGGTCAAAAGTACCTGTTTTATTGTAAAATGCATAAGAATGGGGAATATAAAAATGCAATATTGTGATATGAACATGTCTCATTCTAGAATGTTTAACGTATCATAATACATTATAATTCTAGTTTGTGTATCATATATACAAAGTATACATATCGTATATACATACCCGTATTTGTATCAAATAAAAAATACGTATGAGAGAGAAATAGAATGTGAATATAATACTAGAATATATATATATATATATAAAATCACCGCGTGATTTAATAATCCGGCTTAAACATAAACCGGCTAGTATTAAAAACGTCCGATTAATTTACATATATGAGATGCATGTATTTAATCGAACTCCGGCACGTATCACTATATGCACACTATATCATTTCGCCTGAGCGGGAAAAACCTCTGCGTGGGACTCTAAACACTCAATCAACATGATGGCAGTAGATTAGGACGCTGGCAATAGATTAGGATCATATTCGATTGATCTGAAATATTTTCAGATCAATCCTCTCACGGGTTAACCCACAAGCAAGTCAGCGGCACTAGCTGTACGTAACGGCTACCCATGTATTGATTAAAAGAAAAGTCGACAAGCAAGCTCATCTGAATGCAATCAGAGCCTATTAGTGACAGTCACTGTACAATCTGGTCTCTTTGTCAGAGAGTGTAGCATACCAGGTCTGGGGGTGGAACTTGGAAGACCCCTAATAACCCGATAAGTCATGAAAAAATTAGACTCAAAACTATCATAGATACAACTGATAACACTTATCAGTTTATCTCAACTACCATGGACATGGATTTCTGGTTATGGTCATATCCTGCACAGCGCGACATCAACTCCCTATACCGGGAGAGACGAATCCCTTTGATCGTTCACTGCCTCCATGTGCTTCGGGACTGTACCCAACTAAAACCTGTTTACATGACTCTTTAGAGCCGTGGTAGGGTAGTAATCAAAGTACAATGGGAACACACAAAAGACACAATGGCGATTCAGGTCAAAATATTACCCTGTACTCATGTTACGAGAGAACGGCTATCTGACAATAGGTATAATACCATCTAGGAGTTCTCGGTGAGTCCATTCAGTGAAACTCATTCTCCAATGAGCGCCTGTATACAATCCTCACTGTCAAACATCAATAGCTATAGGACCAGCTACCGCCCTCCAACCGGGTCAGGAAACATATACACTAGTTTAAATTGGAGTACCGATATCCTGTCTCGATACTCCTACGATTAGAAACATTTAAAGATGTTCTTATAGACTATCTAGGCCCCACAATTATTATCCCCATCATTAATCCTGATAGTCAAACAAAGATCATATGGGTTTTGTCATCATGTATTAGCGATACGTAATAGCAAGTTAAACATATACACATGAATGATAAAGACAAATCAGATGGCATACTATCATCTCGAGCAAGATTGTTTTATCCATATAGGTCCCATATAATTACAATAATTGCCTTCATGGAACCTATATCCAATAATCTCCCACTTGCACTTAAGACCAATTATTACAGTATCGTATACCCAACTTCTTTAATTACAGTTTCGCAAATCGTTTTTGAGAAACAACCTCGGTGAGTGGATCCGCTACAATATTTCTAACTTCTTCTCTCTTTATCTCAATCTCGCGGAGATCAACTATCTCCTGAATCGAGTGATACCTGTCTTCGAATTTGCCTGGATTGCTGATGGGACCAAGTTTATAAATGAACTTATTTATCCAAACAACTTCTTGGGTTGTGTTTTCTGTTAAGTCATACTCAGCACCCAGCGTCATGACTACCTCAGTATCCCACTTAGAACCCTTCCAATATACTACTTCTCATAAGAGGGTAAACTTATAACTCACGATAGACACTTTGTCATCCATGTCACCTTAAAAGCTGGAATCGGTAACCGCCTCCGGTTGGAGGCCTCCATTACCAAACCAAGAACATCCTCATATTTTCTTCACTGCTATTTTTTGTTTCTTCGGGATTGGACTGATCTTTGGTTACTACAACAAGTGTATAAGTAACATCTGGTCTGGTACATAACATCACATGATTGACCCTACTGCCGAAACATGTAGAATGGCATTCATGCGAGTCCCTCTCCTCATCAGTCCGGAAGACATCTCTTTGGAGAAGGTGACTCCATGATATGCCAGTACACTACTGCGCTAGGAGTCGTCCATTCTAAACCCCCTTTAGAATGGTGTCGGAGTACTCGGATTGGGACAATCCCAAAACCTTCTATATCTATCTCTAGAGATCTAGTCCCCATGACGATTGATATATTTCCCAAATCCTATATATAGAAACTAATGTAACATACATAGTTTGTTCAAATCGTAGCATAGGAACATCATTTCCTATTAGGAAGATGTCGTCCACATACAATATGAGGAATACGACAATACTCCCTACTTTCTTCTTATAAATACTAGGTTCATCTATAATTTTGATGAAGTCAAACACTTTGACTGTTACATCAAAACATATGATCCATCTCCGCGATGCCCACTTCAGTCCATAAATGGACTTAAGCAACTTGCTCACCTTTCTGCTGTTCTCACTGACTACAAGGCCCCCTGATAGAGTCATATACACATTCACTTCTAAATCACTATTT
Organism: Agapanthus africanus; assembly: GCA_030015575.1. Classification (NCBI taxonomy): domain Eukaryota; kingdom Viridiplantae; phylum Streptophyta; class Magnoliopsida; order Asparagales; family Amaryllidaceae; genus Agapanthus; species Agapanthus africanus. Next base: position 46,580,827 of record JASDDO010000006.1, read on the forward strand.
AGAAAGACATTATAGACATTTACTTGCCAAATCTCATAGTCATGAAATGCAGCAGTGGCAAGTTATATCCGAATGGACTTCGGCATAAATATTCAAAAAAAAAATCATTACAATCCACACCGGGTATTTAATGAAAAACCTTTTTCTACAAGTCTAGCCTTATTAGTTTACTACCTTTCCATATGCACTGATCTTCTTTTGGAAGATCTACTTGTTCCTAATGGGTTCACCCCTTCAGGAGTATCCAACAAAGTCCATACTTTGCTAGAGTGCGTGGAGTCTTGGATATAATGCATCCAGCAATCGGTTAGGAGTCACTATTTCATATGGCCTGCTGATAACTAGTAGGGTCATCATCAATCATGATGCTAACCTTCTTGTCACCGCCTATGAGTACATTGTAGTGTCTCTCGGATGGGTGAGATCGCCTACTAAATCTGTGGAGAAGTTAAAGTTTGTCAGTGTTCAATTGAATCTTCAGGTTCTATTAAATTTTTAGTAACCGTTTATGGTTCTGGAATCTCTTCCGGTTTTACCAAACTCCCACTAATTTCTTTTGCAAGAAATTCCTTTTCTATAAAAGGTGGCGTGTCAAGAACAAAAAAAAATTGATCCGGAAAATTGTAGAAGTTAAACCCTTGCGAATGCTTAGGATAACCCAGAAACTGCTCATTACTGAAACATGGCTTGAGTTTGTCCAGATTTTGCTTTCAACATAAGCTGGACAACTCCATATCTTAACAAACTTAAGATATGCTCTCATTCTATATATCAAGTTCTAATTGGTTTTTATTATGGAAAACAAAAATATAATTAATTTGAACTAAAACTTGCAAATATGATATTGTGGGGGGGTCTTTTTGCATGGAATTCTTTTTGTAATCACTCACACACACCATCACCCCTCCATGGCCGAGCCCACCATCAGCAGCCCACTTCTCCCCCTTAAAAATTTTCTCCATCTCATTTGTATGTGTGAAATAGAGTTTAAAAGTATAGGTTAAGATGTATTGTTTTGGAGGCTTAGTGTACCTTGATTTGAAGGGGGTTGACTTAGACAATTTTGCACAACACCCACACCATTCCCCCCATCACCTCCTGGCCGAAAATTTGCAGCCCCTCCCCCTTCACTTTACTCTTTTCATTTCCTCCAATTTTCATCAAAAAATTGCTCCAAAATCCAATTTAAATCTCACAAATTAATTTCCATTCTTCATCCCATTCTCCTTAGCTTTTATAACTTGAATCATGGTGCTATGAAGCTACCATTGGAAGCAAATTCTTCTTGCAAGATCTCTAGATTTTTAAGGTATAATTTCTACCCATTTAAATTCTTATGGTTAAATTCCGTTAATTTAGTTGTTTTAGTGTTAATTTTAGTGCAATTTGCATACTAGTTTTTTTAAAGTTTATGGCTTGAGTTGAATTAGGGCTTGGAAAACCATTATTAGGTTAATTAAGTTATTTTGCTATCTAGTGTTTTGTAACCTAAATATAAGAGGTTAGCTTGCTTAGTGGGCTCAAATTAGTGTTAATTTAGTGTTTTCACGTATAGTTTGGATTGGAATTGCTCATTTTGAAAAATCAAGAAAGGGTTGTGTATGGAAAATGGGTTTTGAAGCATGGTAATTGGGTTAATTTAATTGTAGTGGCTTTCTAATGGTTAACTTGGGTGTTTGCGCGATGTTGTGTGCACTTTATCGCAAATCCGCGATGTTTGCACGAATTTGGAATTTTTAGTGCTTACTAGGTTTTTATAAAAAATTATGTGATGAATTATTGTGATACCTTGATGATATTTTTAGCATATCCTATGAAATTTAGAATGTGTGAGTACGGAATTTTGCTTGATCGGATTTTAGTTTTGCCGGACGCCCCAAAACAACGATTCTAGTTAGGGTTTTGTGATTTTCATGTGTGTTCCGCGCACCTTGTGCACGTTGTACCTAGCTTGTGAACGTTGATATTTTCGTTTTGTGACTTGGCGTCATTTCAGGATATGTCATGTTATGTTTTGTGTTGTGCAAATTCCAGGATCGGTCGCGGAGACTTCGGACGCGGCACGAAAAGGGAAAGCGGTGATTGGACATAGCTAGCTGGGGATTTCCGGTGAGTATATGTAACATCTACGGGGGACTATCGTTTGGATGGCGCAAGTCGCCCGATAGTTTTAGTAATTTTAAAAGATTCTTAGTGATGTTAGTAATTAGGGGTATAATACTTCCATGTTATCTGCTACATTCATGATCTATCTTTTACCTACATATGTGAACTCGTTCCATAGGACACCTGCACCATTGCCAGGGTTTTTATATGCAGCACGAGCACTATTCATGTGTACACACATGCCCTGGTAATTGCCATGCCATGACACTAGGTAACTTATAATCTAGAACATCGTCACCATATTGATGCGTAAACCTGTGCTATTGCATTAAATCCTTAAAATAAAATTGTAGAATTGCTATTCATGTGCATGTATCTCATTACATCATTTGTTCATGCCTAGTCTACTAATCATACATTGCAATTTGATTAGTGATACCATATGCATTCATTATCATTGACATATGCACTTATGAGGATTTCTTGAGATTTATGATATTTCTGGATTTCGGGGGAAAGCCGCAAAATTTCTAAAACTTATTACCCTTTTTAAAATATGCAAAATTGCGGTCTTCTAGTGATGTAAGTGTCGTCCACCATGAGTTTGCTGTGGTTTTCGAGACCCGTTTCGAGGAGTTGGATGAACCGTCTCAGGTACATGGTGGGCCCGGTAAGGTACCCCGGGGCAAGAAGTTCGAGTAGTAGATGATGAGCCTGGCAGGGGATGGACTACCTACCGGTGATTTTTTTGGCACGGTGGATATCCAGAGGATACCAACCGTGGCCGCGAGATGATGAGATATTGACATTTGAGATGGGTCAGCCAGATGGCTGAGGCCAGAGATACTATGATATGGATACATGAGATTGAGACAGTTTTGAGGTGTCGATGCTGGACACGGATTCTTGTTGATTCTATTGGTATTGTGCTGATATTTCAAAAAAAAAAGAGATTCCTAAAAGAAAAATATGACTTCTTGTACCTATATATTCAGATCACGAGTTGATTCATATTGCATTCATACCTGCTAGTACATTCATGTTGCATACATACCTGCTAGTATATCTTGCCATACCTGTATTGTAGATGCTGGGATGCTTGTGTGCATGATTGCGATAGCCTCTTTAGATATTATTTATTACTCACGAGATCGGCGGCGCACTAGCTTCTTTTGCCTCCTTTGCCTGGACTTGAGGCTTTTGCTCGTAGATGGGTTGTGTTATCATTTTGTACCATCTTGTATATTTATGGTATCTAGAGTACTTCATCTACTGTATCAGCTGTACCTGTTATTTATATTGTTGTATATTGACCTAGAGACGAGACTGTGAGATTTGTGCACTTTTTATGCTGTATTTTGGGGTCGAGCTCACTTGAGTCGACATGATATTTTACTTGTGCTTCTTATGTTTATTTTTGCACATTGCTGATTTACATTGCGTGGGATTTGTGACCGCCTTGTGGAGAAGAGCTAGCTCCCACTTGGGGATGCCTTATTTTTTTGTATTCATATATATTCTTGTTGTACCCATTTTGGGGCCAGTATTTACAAAAAAGACTCTGCCGAAATTTTCGGAAAAATGGACATTGCTTTTAAAAAGGCTTGATATGACTTATTTGATAAATTCGTTTTCAATTGATTGGTTTTTCCTTCACTCTACTACTTATTTGGTTTTCATTTCTGGGCTTTGGCTTAATTATTTTACGGACGCCTTGAGACGTTTCGTAATTTAAATGCCAGTCACGTTCCGTACCCTGCGGGTCGTGACAAAGTTGGTATCAGAGCGATAGGTTTTACCTTTCTGAGTGCAGGATGACCTTTGGTAGATGGAGTAAGTGACTTAAGCAGGGTAACGTAGCGTGTGTATGTCTGCGGAATACTTGCGATATGGTACTCCGCCTAGGTGACTTTAAGATATACTTGCTTGAAATATTCCTTCTTCAATTCCGTGTATCCTATGATTATATTGCTCTGTTCTTATCATCCTATTTCCTGTACCAGCCACTATGCCACCGAAGGCTACGAGAGCGCAGAGAGCTGCCGCCCGAGATGAGATCAGAGCAGGCTCGTCCGAGATGAGGACCGAGCAGGGTGGCGTACCTACGCCTCGGGGACAGACTAATCCGCATTCCTCAGGACGCATGGATAGGCTAGAGTCTGGTATGGAGGAGCTACGACAGATGATGGGAGGTATGCAGGAGTTACGACAGATGGTGGGATCCTCAGTAGAGGCCAGTCGTGCACCGAGATCGGAGGAAGTACCTACCACATCACAGACTACCATGGTGCCTGCTGCCCAGACAGTTGCTCCTACTACTACTACCGTGGCTATCCCAGTATCGCTACAGGATTTCATGAGCCTGAGACCTCCAGTCTTCACAGACACCGATGCAGCAGAGGATCCACAGACATTCCTTGACAGATTAGCCACGATTTTCCGTTCGCTCAGATGTTCTGACAATCGATGGGTGGAGCTCGCGAGTTTCCGTCTAGAGGGCCTTGCGCAGACGTGGTGTGAGTCCGTCGAGAGAGGTCGAGCTCCAGGTTTACCTCCTATGACTTGGGCCGAGTTTACAGCAGTCTTTCTAGCTCGTTTCCTCTCAAAGAGCGTTCGTGATACTAGGGCTCGCAGTTTTGAAGCTTTGATCAAGACCCCAGGGATGACGGTGTCTGAGTACTATGTCCAGTTCACGCAGTTGTCCAGATATGCTCCGTATTTGGTGGATACTGAAGAAAAGAGAGTGAAGAGGTTCGTGCTGGGACTTGACACCCAGCTATTTCTTGCTATTGGCGCCCAGCACTTCGACACTTATTCAGCTGCTATAGACACGGCATTATGGATAGAGGCACGCATTTCAGCGACTTCGGCCGTTTCTGGGCCGAAGAGGATTCGTACTGACATGCCAGCTCCGAGGTATCGTACCAGATTCTTCCCGAGAGATGCTGCCAGCAGAGGAGTTGGGCGGGATCAGTTATATGGTTCATATCCGCAGGAACAGCAGGCGGCGCCAGGATGTTATGGGTGCGGGAGTCCGCACTATCTTATCAGAGACTGTCCGGCGAGACGGCAGGGAGCGGCGACAGTTCCACATGTGACCTTACCACCATCACCACCTCCTCCTCAGAGAGCTCTACTTCCTACCCCCGGCGATACTCCACGTCAGTTTGATGCACCCAGAGGCCGTGGACATGGCGGTCCGATCTAGAGAGGACGAGGAGGCCGAGGCCGAGGACAGCCGGCTATTTGTGGGGGTCAGGCCCGAGTATTTACTTTGACGCCGCAGGATGAACAGGCATCCAATGCCGTTGTGACAGGTACCTTATCAGTATGTTCTGTTGACGCACACGTGTTGTTTGATCCCGGATCCACGCACTCGTACGTTTCAACACACTTCGTGTCGAGTTTGGGTAGAGAGTCTGGTTTGCTTGATCAACCGCTTGTTGTGACCACTCCTGTGGGAGAGTCGTTTGTTGCTAGGAAGGTGTTCCGATCCTATGTTGTCCGTATTGGTGAGAGAGAGTTTCCTTTCAACTTGATCCTTCTTGAGATGTTGGACTTCGACGTTCTTTTGATCATGGATTGGTTAGCCACGTGCTATGCGTCTGTGGACTGCTGATTAGTCGAAAATATTGCATATTTTAGCCGGCAATTTCCTCATCATTTGCATTCATATAGAAGTGTTTGGCATTCATATTTCACATATTAGCAAAACTGTCGCAAAATATCAGATTGCATATGTTAGACCTTAAAACCGGCATTTCTAAGGAAATTGACTGCATTTCATGGCATCACATCATCCCTATATTGCGCAACACTTGTTTTGAGATCTGTGCAGGAAAATCCAGAAGTAATGCCAAAATTTACATGGTACCGATCAAACATGACGCCAACTCAATGATTTGGAATCTGGTATTAATGTAAAGGGAATTCAGGAATTCAATATATCACAAAATACAGAAGAAGACATCAAAAGCCAACACCAGAAATATGCAGCCCCAAGGAGCCTACTTGGCCGCGGAACCGCGGCCTAAGCCGCCTTGTGCCGCGGTTCCGCGGTGGCTTGTCGACGTCACCACTCCAATTTCAATGCACAATGCTTCCCACATCTTCCACACTTCAAAAAACATATGCAAATTCCAGAAGACTCCACAGACTTCAGCCAGATCAGCAAGCATTGGGATCAACACTAAACTAGCCTTGTATTCTAGAAACTTCTTCCTAAACCCTAGCTTAAACCCTAAGCTAAGCCTAACTAACTACTTCTAGAAGTCTTTCAACAAACTTTTGGAGGGAACTTCTAAAGGCTTAGGGTTTGGGTGATCTATAAATAAGACCCTAGGCTCACTTGTAAAAGAATCCAATTATTGAAGGGATCCATTAGTTCATTTTAGTAGCCAATCTAGACCCATTCACTCTTTTTCATCTTCTTCTTCCACAAGTCTAGTGAGAGGACTTGTGTGAAACCCTAACCCTAATTCCAATCAAAAGCCAAGATCCCGAGTACCCCAAAAAGCAAGAAGCCTTGCAACCTTTTATGAGCCGAGCCGATCTTCAACGGAGCAAGTGGTCCAAGCCGATCCGCGACTCACGGAGCCGAGCGAAGCCAAGTCGACAATTTAGTTCTTCCTCTTGTAGTTCTTGAGCGACTGTAATCAAATTGTTGATATAAATAAAAGGTGATATTCTTTTATCTTGTTTTCTTTAAATTCTCGCATCATGATTCAATCTAAATTTCTAGTTGTAATTCTTGTTGTGATGTTTGAGTAATACTCCGCTCGTCGAGGAGTCGAGACGATCAATAGAATGATGATGTAATATATCTTAAATCGATTCTTGAGTCCTACGAGTTTTGTAAACCCTAGCAAGTTCAAGAATCGACGACCCAATTCGTTGCGATGCTTTCTTGATTGATATCGCTCGAGATTGGGAGTTACGATCGTTTCTTGAAATTGCTAGAGGCTGGAGTGTGAATGATATCAATGAAAGAACAAGGGTTAAAGGATAAAACCCTATTTTCATCAAGAAAGCCCTAACTCTCGTCGATCATCATCAATCTAGTATCAATCCTTCGAAGGACAAGAACACGAAATCTTGAGATTACATCAAGTCTATAGATCCGATCGATTCCTACGAGCCTCATTTAGATTCTTGACATTTGGTTGGAAATACCATCGAAACCCTGATTCTCGATTGTTTATCATTTTCTTGATTCTTGATTAAACTCGTGACACCTGAATCAATCGTTAAATTCTTGAATCATGTTTTCTTTTCTTTTCGATTAACTTTTCAATTCAAGCAAATCAAATATAAAAACGAATCGCACACTCCCTGTGGACGATCCGCACTCGCTTACGATCTACAACTGACACCGTAGTTGATTGCGGTCAAATATAATTTTTTGATTGTGAACTTTATTCAATTTTCTAATTACCGACACAAAGAGACTCTTATCAATCAAATGAAACCGTTATCGGGAATCATTTGAGTTGATTTACTTACTCAGTCTCGCATTTTACGATCAATCAAATGGCGCCGAAATCGGGGACTATTTGAGTTGATACTTTTACATACACAATCCGGAAAATACGACAATCAAAATGGCGTCGTTGCCGGGGATTACGCGCTAATTCGTTTCATATTATAGTTTTGAATTGAAAGATTTATTTCATTGAGATTTTTGAGATCAAAATTCGTGCAAATCCTAAACGATTTGTTGTGGTTCATTGCAAGGAAATCTGGAGCTGTTTGGAAATTGAAGAAATTTTTTGGAAAATTCCAGAGGACTAGGGAAGTGATCAGGAGTATGCTGCAAATTTCCTTTTCAATAGATCGCATCATTCGACCGCGGAAGGGCGGCATTAACCTCCTATTGCGGCGGAACCGCGGCGGCCTTGAGGGTTCTCTGCAAAATTTTTGCTTCAGGTGAATTCTTACCTTGTCCTCTCTCCTCTTTTTAGCTCCAACTAACAGTTTGTGCAGGATTCTTTGCAAATAATCGCAGCTCGCAAATTGCAAAATTAAATTTGTGCGTGATTTTGTTTCTTGGTTGTTTACATTCTAAATACGGATATTAAGGGGCACGGCCAAATCCAAATTAGGTGGGGATTTCATTACCTTTCCTAGGCCCCGAAAACCATAAAACTTGCATCCGCATTGACCCACATTAACTAAAAAAATATCTAGAGATGACTCTAAGGACCGTCGCGCTCACTTAGGACAGAAGAAAGCCGTGGGTAATTCATTACTTATCCGCGTTTTCTTGTGGTGCCTAGGCAAGTGTGTCGAAGGCTAGTGGTTATTAATTAGGCCCACTACTTACGTAGTGGAGTACCTTCCCACTTACCTGGCACTTACCTGGCCACAGGGGGACAAAGAGGCAGTGGAGGATTCTATCCTGCGACTTGTCTTTTAGCAGTTAGGAGCGGTCTAGAGCCGGACCTAGGTGACCACTAGATTCTAGGGTTTGTGTGCTGCATTTGTTGTGTCGCGTCATATTTTTTCAAAAATCCGCCCCTTTTTCAAAGCAAACACCGCATTCATTTACCCCTAATTATAAGCCAACGCTGCCACTTGTACTAACCCTTTTTAGTACAAGATAGGCTGGAAACGGGATTCTAGTGCCCGTTTAGTCCGCGTACCCTTTATCGACTCCGAAGTCGATATTTCTCCATTTACCTTTCCTTTACCCATTACCACACCCACACCGATGGATCCGACTCCATCAAACTTTTTTAACCCTAATCTGCCGCCGTCCGTTGGTGCGCAGAATCCACCCCGCATCTCTCTCCAGGAGAGATGCTATCCACTTCGAGGTCCTCTTTCGACCTGCTTATCCACACCGCCAGCCAATGGGGATAACTTTGAGATTAAGCCCCAGTATATCAATCTTTTACCCAAATTCCACGGACTCGAGACTGAGGACGCTTACGTTTTCATTACAAAATTTGAAAACGTATGCGCAATGATGGGTACGTCACAACTTTCAGTGGATGCGATGCGTCTACGACTTCTTCCATTTACATTGTGCGATATAGCCGAGAAGTGGCTATATAACACTACCGCACACTCTATTATGAATTGGGAAGAATTCGTCGCTGCATTCCTTAAGAAATTTTACCCAATCCAAAAGACAGCTCGAATCCGTAGCGAACTGAATCAATTTGCCCAGCTCCCTACTGAACCATTCTCTAAATGCTTTGAACGTTTCAAGGATCTATTGGTTCAGTGCCCTCATCACGGCATCCCGAGATGGGAATTATGCCGAATCATTTATGAGGGCATTAACTCAAACACTAAACAGAGCCTTGAAAACATGTGTCAAGGTACTTTTATGACCAAGGATGATGGGGAAGCTTGGAAGTATTTAGAAGAGTTCGCTGAAAAATCACTACAGTGGGAGAGTGGAACCCAACCATTGAATAGGGGTGGCGTACACCAAATAGATGTGTCCATAGGTGTTCGAGCTGAGATGGCAGCAATGCAAAAGAAGCTCGACGCTATGGAACACAAATTTTCTGCAGCCTCCCTAAACCCAATGTCGCTCCCCAAAACTGTTTGTGGGTGATGTTCTGATCCGTCTTATTTAACGGAAAAATTTCCATTAAACTCTGCGTTTCAAGGTCACGAGCATTCTAATGCCGCATTTCAAAGACCGAGAAACGATCCATATTCTTCCACGTACAATCAGGGTTGGAGGAATCACCCGAATTTCACTTGGAACCAAAGCCAATCTCAAAACACGGTTCCAAATACGAATAATTTTCAAAGGGCTCTTCCTCCACCACAACAGCAACCCCTTCAACTCACTCAGTATCCCTACCAGTCACAAAATTTCCAAAACCAGGGCAACACTCCTGCACAGTCTAATCCTATGCAGTTGTCATGTTCTGACGAATTCTCTCAATTCACTCAAACCATGAAATCACTTTTATCAAATTTCATAGAGGTTTCGACTGAGGTTAGATCTTCCGTCAGTGAGATAAAGAAAAACTCAGCGTCTCAAGCTGAGAGTATCAGATCGATGGAAGCTGAAATCGCACGCCTTAAAGCCGAAATGAGTGCGAGAGAAAAAGGGAAACTTCCCTCTCAACCCCTACAGATTCCTGGGCATTACAATGTAAATGCCATCACAACGTTGAGATCGGGAAAATTGCTAAACAATCATGTCGGGGAAGGTATTGATGATACTGAAAATCATGTCAACACCCCGGCTGAGACCTTTCCACACACACACACTTCTCCTTCCGATCCTTCTTCTACCACACCATCTTCTCGCGAGTCTATTCTCCATTTCCCATTAGGCTCGACACCTTCTCCCAACCCTTATAGTTCTCCACAGACGGTCCCCATACCTCTTTTGGGATCTCGTCTACCCCCTCTTCCTTCTCCTATGATGGACCCTGCGCTTATTGCGAAAGCTCCTTACCCGAATCGGTTAAGGGGTAATAGAACGAGTCCTCGTATGGAGAAAATTATGGAAATGTTCAAACAGGTTAACATCAATATCCCTCTCCTAAATGCAATTCAACAAGTCCCCGCTTATGAGAAAATTCTTATGGACTTGTGCACTAGGAAGAGAAAGACCCAAGTGCCGAAGAAGGTCTTCATGGCTAATAATATCAGCACTGCTTTTATTCCCCAGCTACCAAAGAAACGAAAGGACCCAGGATGTCCTACAATATCGATTTCTATTGGGGGTAAAAACATAAATCGTGCTCTTTTAGACCTTGGCGCAAGTGTTAACCTACTTCCATATTCTGTATATGAGCAACTAGGGATTGGAGAGCTGAAACCTGCTCACTGCACTCTCCAAATGGCAGACCGTTCAATCACCAAACCAAGGGGTGAATTAGAGGATGTGTTGATAAAGGTCGGGGAATTTTTTTTCCCTGTAGACTTCAATGTGCTTGACACACAGCCTGTAGCAAACCCCCGGGGCCAAATTCCGGTGATTCTGGGTCGTCCTTTCCTTGCCACTTCCAACACTGTTATAAACTGTAGATACGGTTCAATGAACTTATCATTTGGAAATATGACCATTGAACTAAATATCTACAAAGTTGGAAGTCAGCCATCAGAACCCTCTGCTCATATTTTAGATGTGTGCTCTGTCCATGAGATCGCTCCCGATAGTTGTGGAGCTGAGGAACTTTGCTTTACTGATCTCGATGACATTACCACATCTCTGTTTGATTTCACACAAGATCTTAGTGAGGACACTTTTTCTACACTCGAGTCCTGCACTCCTGACTTTTCTCCACCCGAGTTTGTATCTTTCACAGGCTCTGAGCTTCTTTGTAAATCTAAAAATCACTCAATGATCCCTCCTTCTATCATTTCTCCGCCCGAATTAGATCTCAAAATTTTACCGTCTCATCTGAAATATGCTTATTTAGGTGAGGAGTCTTTACTGGTTATAATATCCGCTTCTCTAGCATCAGAGCAAGAGAATGCACTTTTATCGGTACTGAGATCTAACAAAGAGGCGTTTGGTTGGAGTATGGCGGACATCAAAGGGATTAGTCCCTTGATAGTTGAACATCATATACATGTGATGGATGATGCCAGACCAACCCGAGAACCACAGAGACGGTTGAATCCCGTCATGAAGGAAGCAGTCATGAAAGAGATCGTCAAATGCTTAGATAATGGTATTATATACACCATCTCCGATAGCCAATGGGTGAGTCCTATACATGTCGTTCCTAAGAAATCCGGCATCACTGTTATAACCAATGAGGCGAATGAGTTGATTCAGACACGCACCCAAACTGGGTGGCGTGTATGTATCGATTATAGAAAACTCAATGCTGCCACGAGGAAAGACCACTTTCCTCTACCATTCATTGATCAAATGCTGGAACGCTTAGCGGGACGAGAATATTATTGTTTTATGGACGGATACTCAGGCTATAATCAGGTCCCCATCGCCAAAAAGGATCAAGATAAAACCACTTTTACTTGTCCTTTTGGTACTTTTGCTTACAGTCGCATGCCCTTTGGGTTATGCAATGCTCCCGCTACCTTTCAGCGATGTATGATGGGGATATTCTCTGATATGGTAGAGAATTTTCTGGCGATCTTTATGGACGATTTCTCGATTTTTGGAGACTCTTTTTCTGATTGCCTATCGAATCTTGACGCTGTTCTTACTCGTTGCAAAGAGAAGAACTTGACTTTGAACTGGGAAAAATGCCACTTCATGGTCCAAGAAGGAATTGTTCTTGGACATGTTATTTCACAGAAAGGCATTGAGGTTGACAGAGCTAAGATAGATGTCATTCAAAACCTCCCTCATCCTAAAAGCGTCAAAGATATTCGATCTTTCCTTGGCCATGCGGGCTTTTATAGAAGATTCATTAAGGATTTTAGCAAAATTGCTAGACCTTTAACTCTTCTCCTGGCCAAGGATACGACCTTCCATTTTGACTCGGACTGCGAGACAGCTTTCGACTCACTTAAACACTCACTCACTTCAGCCCCCGTTTTATCATCACCAAACTGGGACTACCCCTTTGAGCTAATGTGTGATGCATCCGACTTTGCAGTAGGTGCAGTCTTAGGACAGCACATCGAAAAGATGCCACACGTGATATACTATGCAAGTAAGACCCTGAATGATACTCAAATCAATTATACAACCACCGAAAAGGAACTTTTAGCGGTTGTATTTGCATTAGAAAAATTCAGGCCTTACTTAATTGGCTCACCTATAGTTGTGTATACTGACCATTCCGCTTTAAAACATCTTCTGGCGAAGAAAGATGCAAAAGGTCGACTAATACGTTGGATCCTTCTGTTACAAGAATTCGATCTTGTTATCAAAGATAAGAAAGGATGTGAAAACGTAGTAGCTGACCATCTTTCACGCATCATTTCTTCCCCTGTGACCCTGCCGATCAATGACTCGTTTCCTAACGAGCAACTCTTGAGCGTATCCAATGAACCATGGTTCAGGGATATTGTGAACTATCATGCCACGGGACTGATACCCAGCGATTGGTCGAAACAGGACAAATACCGTTTTCTATCCCAAGTAAAACACTTTTACTGGGACGAGCCCTATTTGTTTAAATATTGTCCTGATCAGATCATTCGCCGGTGTGTCCCGAATGAAGAGTTCAAGAGTGTTCTTTCTTTTTGTCATGATCAGGCCTGTGGGGGTCACTTCAGTCCTAGAAAGACAGCGGAGAAGGTTTTGCAATGTGGATTTTATTGGCCGACCTTATTCAAGGACGCATTTGACCATTGCAAAACCTGTACACAATGTCAGTATACGGGTAGAATCTCCCAGAGGAATAAAATGCCTCAGCAACCCATTCTGGTTGTTGAAATATTCGATGTTTGGGGTATTGATTTTATGGGTCCTTTTTCCAACTCCTTTGTGAATTTGTACATACTGATGGCGGTTGATTATGTCTCAAAGTGGGTAGAAGCCATTCCATGTCGCACTAATGACAAGAAAGTTGTCATTAAGTTCTTGAAAGAAAATATCTTCTCGCGATTTGGACACCCACGCGCTATCATTAGCGATAATGGGACACACTTCTGCAACAGGTCTTTCGAGACTCTGATGCGGAAATACTCAATCAACCACCGACTTTCTACACCCTATCACCCCCAAACAAGCGGGCAGGCTGAAATCTCAAACAGACAAATCAAACTTATCCTGGAGAAAACTGTTGCTAAAAATAGAAAAGACTGGTCAACCAAACTGACGGATGCTCTTTGGGCATTCCGAACTGCATATAAGACCGACCTAGGGATGTCTCCATATAGGATAGTTTTTGGAAAAGCATGTCACTTACCTGTCGAGATAGAGCATAAAGCATTATGGGCTATTAAGGAAATAAATTTTGATCTAAACCTTGCTTGCAACTTTTGGAAGCTGCAACTAAATGAGCTAAGCGAACTCCGTGATGAAGCTTATGATAATGCTGTAATCATAAAGAATAGGACTAAGGTTTTTCACGATAAAAACATTTTGAGGAAAACATTTTCACCTGGTCAACAAGTCCTTCTTTATGATTCACGATTACACCTTCACGCGGGTAAGCTCCGATCTCGATGGAAGGGACCTTTTGTTGTGCGGTCTGTATACCCGCACGGGGCAGTAAAAGTAGAAAATGTTAAAAACGGCACCTTTTTTAAAGTAAATGGACATAGACTAAAGCCGTATTTTTCCACTGACCCCACGGAGGAGCTCATGTTCTTACAGGAGCCAGTTTATTTGGATTAAAAATTCCTCCGTCTCACCTTCATGTACAGTATATCATTGCATCATCTTTTGAATGGAGGTGAGTGAAAAAAGTTTGGGGGAAGTTCTTCACTTATATATTTTGCCCCCACTAATAATTCCTCCCAGACTTACAGGTTTTGTAGATATTGCTGCTGGCAACAGTGAGGACACTGTTGAAAACAAGTTTGGGGGAGGTTTGTGCTTATTTTTGCATCATTTGCATAAGCACAAAACATTTCTTTTTAAAATCTATAAAAATTGAAAAATTTTCAAAACCCATAAAAATTTAAAAATTTTCAAGTATAAAAATAATTTTAATATTTACATATTTTTTGTACATAAATAAGATAATGAAAGTTTGGATAGTGAAAAATTACATCCATGAGATCAGAAAAATTTAAGAAAATTAGAAGTTTTCTTAGACGAACTAGTAATAAGTAGTTATGAGCCGTTGTCCCAAGGGTTAGTAAGATGAAGGACGTCACTAATCTGAGGATAAAAATAGGTCTGAAAAATAGTTTCTATTCGCCAAACATTTTGAACGTTGATACCCTGCTATTCGCACTTACACACGTCTTAAAGCCTGGGATAGTAGAGGATACCTTGAAATACTCTTGTCTTAAAGCCAAAAGTATGAAGGAAATAAAAAGAAAAAATGAATAAAAGAAAATATAAAGTGGTGAGAAAAATGGACACTGGTTTTGTTATCACCGAGGGCAATAAAAATGTATAGCGAGGATGCCTCTTCACCTAGTGCCCTAAGGCCAACTGGTCTGGGAGTCACTGCTATGCCTGAGGTGGTGCAAGACGAGGAAAATATACTAAGTAAGTAAGTATAGGAGTAATCGGTCGGTTAGTATCTCAAGAAGTATTAACGGTCGCATGAAAGTGTGTGAGCAATCTCATCCAAATATTCATTAATTAAAAAGTACTGAGGCTGATGGGCAAGAGTATGATAGCTTGAATTGAATTCTCCGGGTGTAGGGATGTCCTTTACACACACGCAGGGTTATATGATCGATGTTTGGAAGAAAGATAGGAATGAAAAATAAGATGATGTTTTATTGAGGGAGGACGTGATTTCCGACATCTTTTCATGACCATTAAGATAGGGCTCATGACAACCGAAAAGCTAGCTTAGCTGGAAACCCTAATTTTCGAAGCTTTTCTTTCACAATTCTTGTCTTTAAATGTAATATTCATGATCTTTCTTTTATTATTGGATTTTGTGGGTGCAATCCGCTGAAAACCCTCAGGAGACAACACTCCTCCTACTAGGGACACATAGAGGTTTAAAGGCTTGTTGCACGTGCTCAGTGCAATCGTGTTGCCTACGAAAGTATGCTAGTTAGTTTTTCTCTTTCTTTATTTTTCTCTTTCTTTATTTTCTCCTTCTCTTTTTAATAAAACAGTTCGCTCGAGACGATCGAAATTAAGTTTGGGGGAATTTGATTAGTCGAAAATATTGCATATTTTAGCCGGCAATTTCCTCATCATTTGCATTCAGATAGAAGTGTTCGGCATTCATATTTCACATATTAGCAAAACTGTCGCAAAATATCAGATTGCATATGTTAGACCTTAAAACCGGCATTTCTAAGGAAATTGACTGCATTTCATGGCATCGCATCATCCCTATATTGCGCAACACTTGTTTTGAGATCTGTGCAGGAAAATCCAGAAGTAAAGCCAAAATTTACATGGTACCGATCAAGCATGACGCCAACTCAATGATTTGGAATCTGGTATTAATGTAAAGGGAATTCAGGAATTCAATATATCACAAAATACAGAAGAAGACATCAAAATCCAACACCAGAAATATGCAGCCCCAAGGAGCCTACTTGGCAGCGGAACCGCGGCTTAAGCTGCCTTGTGCCGCGGTTCCGCGGCGGCTTGTCGACGTCACCACTCCAATTTCAGTGCACAATGCTTCCCACATCTTCCACACTTCAAAAAACCTATGCAAATTCCAGAAGACTCCACAGACTTCTGCCAGATCAGCAAGATTTGGGATCAACACTAAACTAGCCTTGTATTCTAGAAACTTCTCCCTAAACCCTAGCTTAAATCCTAAGCTAAGCCTAACTAACCACTTCTAGAAGTCTTTCAACAAACTTTTGGAGGGAACTTCTAAAGGCTTAGGGTTTGGGTGATCTATAAATAAGATCCTAGGCTCACTTGTAAAAGAATCCAATTATTGAAGGGATCCATTAGTTCATTTTAGTAGCCAATCTAGACCCATTCACTCTCTTTCATCTTCTTCTTCCATAAGTCTAGTGAGAGGACTTGTGTGAAACCCTAAACCTAATTCCAATCAAAAGCCAAGATCCCGAGTACCCCATAAAGCAAGAAGCCTTGCAACCTTTTATGAGCCGAGCCGATCTTCAACGGAGCAAGTGGTCCAAGCCGATCCGCGACTCACGGAGCCGAGCGAAGCCAAGTCGACAATTTAGTTCTTCCTCTTGTAGTTCTTGAGCGACTGTAATTAAATTGTTGATATAAATAAAAGGTGATATTCTTTTATCTTGTTTTCTTTAAATTCTCGCATCATGATTCAATCTAAATTTCTAGTTGTAATTCTTGTTGTGATGTTTGAGTAATACTCCGCTCGTCGAGGAGTCGAGACGATCAATAGAATGATGGTGTAATATATCTTAAATCGATTCTTGAGTCCTACGAGTTTTGTAAACCCTAGCAAGTTCAAGAATCGACGACCCAATTCGTTGCGATGCTTTCTTGATTGATATCGCTCGAGATTGGGGAATTACGATCGTTTCTTGAAATTGCTAGAGGCTAGAGTGTGAATGATATCAACGAAAGAACAAGGGTTAAAGGATGAAACCCTAGTTTCATCAAGAAAGCCCTAACTCTCGTCGATCATCATCGATCTAGTATCAATCCTTCGAAGGACAAGAATACGAAATCTTGAGATTACATCATGTCTATAGATCCGATCGATTCCTACGAGCCTCATTTAGATTCTTGACATTTGGTTGGAAATATCATCGAAACCCTGATTCTCGATTGTTTATCATTTTCTTGATTCTTGATTAAACTCGTGACACCTTAATCAATCGATAAATTCTTGAATCATGTTTTCTTTTCTTTTCGATTAACTTTTCAATTCAAGCAAATCAAATATAAAACGAATCGCACAATCCCTGTGGATGATCCGCACTCGCTTACGATCTACAACTGACACCGTAGTTGATTGCGGTCAAATATAATTTTTTGATTGTGAACTTTATTCAATTTTCTAATTACCGACACAAAGAGACTCTTATCGATCAAATGAAACCGTTATCGGGAATCATTTGAGTTGATTTACTTACTCTGTCTCGCATTTTACGATCAATCAAATGGCGCCGAAATCGGGGACTATTTGAGTTGATACTTTTACATACACAATCCGGAAAATACGACAATCAACTGCCGTGAGAAGACAGTTAGATTTTGTTTTCCCGGTGAGCCGGCTTTTGTTGTGCAGGGGGACCGTGGTGCCGCCCCTCACATATTGATTTCTTCTCTTCGCGCTGGACTGCTGTTGAGGAAGGGATGTCGGGGATTTCTAGCCTATATTTGCGATACTAGAGCTACAGATATTCCGTTGGACCAGGTTCCGGTTGTATGTGAGCTCCCTGATGTTTTCCCTGACGAGTTTCCTGTGCTACCGCCTAAGCGCGATATTGCCTTCTGTATTGATTTGATTCCCGGCACGGGGCCTATTTCTATACCGCCTTATCGGATGGCCCCGACGGAGCTTAGAGAGTTGAAGGTTCAGCTGCAAGATTTGCTGGATAAGAAACTTATTTAACCCGGTGTTTCTACTTGGGGTGCTCCGGTCCTGTTTGTTAAGAAGAAGGACGGCAGTTTGCATTTGTGTATCGACTACCGCCACCTGAACAAAGTTACCGTATGGAACCGGTATCCCTTAGCACGTATCGACGATTTGTTTGACCAGCTTCAGGGGGCAGGATATTTCTTGAGGATTGATTTGCGATCAGGATACCATCAGCTACGAGTTCGACAGGAGGATATACCGAGGACAGCTTTCCGCACGCGCTATGGCCATTATGAGTTTTTGGTGATGTCGTTGGGACTCACCAACGCCCCAGCAGCATTCATAGATTTGATGAACCGTATATTCAGGACGTATCTCGACTTGTTCATTATAGTGTTCATTGATGATATTTTGGTGTATTCCCGGAGCCAAGAGGAGTACGAGCAGCACTTGCGGATTACATTGCAGACTTTGAGGGAGCACCAGCTTTTCGCAAAATTTTCCAAGTGTGCATTCTGGCTGGACAGCGTTAGTTTCTTGGGTCACGTGATTACGAGAGATGGCTTATGTGTGGACCCGAAGAAGATCGAGGACGTTCAGCAGTGGCCCAGACCGACATCAGTTACGGAGATCCGCAATTTCCTAGGCCTGGCTGGCTACTACAGGCGATTCGTTCAGGATTTCTCCCGTATTGCTGCACCTTTGACCGGATTGACCCGAAGGGAGTTCCTTTCGATTGGACGGAGGAGTGCGAGCACAGTTTTCAGCAGCTACGGACTTGTTTGACTACGGCGCCGGTGTTATCATTGCCTGCAGGATCAGGCGGATTTGTGGTCTATTGTGACGCTTCACGAGTGGGGTTAGGGTGCGTATTGATGCAGCATGATAGGGTGATCGCGTATGCTTCACTGCAGTTGAAGAAACATGAACAGAACTACCCCACTCATGATTTGGAGATGGCTGCAGTGGTCTTTGCACTTAAGATCTGGCGACATTACCTATACGGCGAGTCGTGCCAGATATTCACTGATCATAAGAGCTTAAAGTATATATTTCAGCAGCGAGACCTGAATCTCAGACAGCGTCGTTGGATGGAACTAGTAAAGGACTACGATTGCGAGATTTTGTATCACCCGGGCAAAGCTAATGTAGTGGTGGATGCTTTGAGCAGGAGGCCCGGGGGTAGTCTATCATGTTTGAGCACAGTACAGAGGCAGTCGTCTGCAGATTGGCAGATTTTATGCGACAGCCGAGTTGAGTTCGAGTTCACTCCGACAGGGGGACAGCTTGCGCATGTTCGTGCATGTCCGCAGTTACTTGACCGTATTCGAGAGGCACAGCCCAACGATGACCGTCATTCAGAGATCATGGAGCAGATTAGGCAGGGCAGAGATTCCGAGTTCGTGATCGACGATCAGAGAGTACTGTGATTTGGGACTCGATTGTGCGTACCAGATTCTGAGGGACTGCGGCGTGAGATTATTGAGGAGGCGCATAGATCGACATACAGCGTTCATCCGGGTTTCACCAAGATGTACCGCGATTTGAGAGATGTCTATTGGTGGGACGGGATGAAGAGGGACGTCATAAACTTCATGTCGAGATGCCTGACTTGTCAGCAAGTCAAGGCCGAGCACCAGAGGCCAGCAGGAGAGTTGCAGCCTTTGCTTATTCCGGAGTGAAAATGGTAGCAGATTTCTATGGACTTCATTGTGGGTCTACCCAGGACCAGTCGAGGGTACGACTCCATTTGGGTGATCGTGGATCGATTGACGAAAGCGGCTCACTTCCTGCCAGTGAAAACGACTTTCGGTTTTGTTCAGTATGCCCAGATATATATCGACGAAATTGTACGACTGCATGGAGTCCCGACGTGTATCGTGTCCGACAGAGGCACCCATTTTACCAGCCGACTATGGCAAAGAATTCAGGAGGCATTGGGCACCCGTTTGAGTTTCAGCACAGCATTTCATCCGCAGACCGACGGCCAGTCAGAGCGGACTATTCAGACTCTCGAGGACATGCTCCGAGCGTGCGTCTTGGACTTTGGTGGTAGCTGGGATCATCATTTACCTTTAGTGGAGTTCTCTTACAGCAGCAGCTTCCAGGATACTATTCAGATGGCACCTATCGAGGCCTTGTATGGGAGGAGATGTAGATCGCCCTTCTGTTGGACTGAGCTTACCGAGGATAATATTTTGGGGCCGCAGATCGTGCAGGAGACGACTGAGATAATACAGTTGATTCGAGATCGGATGAAAGCGGCTCAGAGCAGGCAGAAATTGTAAGCGGACAGACGCTGTCGCAGACTAGAGTTCGCAGTTGGCGATCATGTTTTTCTGAGGGTCTTTCCGATGAAGCGTGTGATGCGATTTAGGCGAAAAGGAAAGCTTAGTCCCATATTTGTGGGTCCCTTCGAGATTCTCGAGCGTGTCGGCGCAGTTGCATATCGTTTGGCTCTTCCACCCAGCTTTCCCGATGTTCACCCCGTCTTCCATGTTTCGATGCTCCGCAAGTACCTTAACGACCCTTCGCATACGATTTAGCACCCGACAGTCCAGCTAGAGCGCAACCTTTCTTTTGCAGAGCAGCCGGTGGTCATCCTGGATCGGCAGGTGAAGAAATTGAGATCAAAAGTTATACCGACCGTCAAGGTCCTTTGGCATGGCCCGAGCAGCGAGGAGGTCACCTGGGAGACCGAGGACGAGATGAGGAAGAAATATCCCCATCTCTTTGAAGGTACGCGTAGCTATATTTTTAAATTTGGGGACCGAATTTCTTTAAGGGGGGAAGATTGTAACGCCTTGAAAAGTCGTTTTGGTGTTTTCCCGAAAATCGGTGAAAATTTGGTATTTTTCCGTAAATCGTCATTATTGTTATTTTGCAGTATAGGCCTAATTATACCTAATTTGGATAGGTAATTGCTAGTTTTTAGTAGCTAATGAGTTACTTATAAATTTCTGGTCATTTAAAAAAAATTCCCTATTTTACTATTTTTAATATTATTTTAAGCTGTTAAAAAACATTAAATTAGCGATAAATACAAATTTAAATGGGCTAATTTTAATCTTTAGAATCGTGTCAACTAAAATCTAGTTTGTAATATAAATTTTTAGTATTTTATTTCAAGTTCTAATTGGTTTTTATTATGGAAAACAAAAATATAATTTATTTGAACTAAAACTTGCAAATATGATATTGTGGGGGGTCTTTTTTCCTGGAATTCTTTTTGTAATCACTCACACACACCCTCACCCCTCCATGGCCGAGCCCACCATCAGCATCCCACTTCTCCCCCTCAAAAATTTTCTCCATCTCATTTGTATGTGTGAAATAGAGTTTAAAGGTATAGGTTAAGATGTATTGTTTTGGAGGCTTAGTGTACCTTGATTTGAGGGGGGTTGACTTAGACAATTTTGCACAACACCCACACCATTCCCCCCATCACCTCCTGGCTGAAAATTTGCAGCCCCTCCCCCTTCACTTTCCTCTTTTCATTTCATCCAATTTTCATCAAAAAATTGCTCCAAAATCCAATTTAAATCTCACAAATTAATTTCCATTCTTCATCCCATTCTCCTTAGTTTTTATAACTTGAATCATGGTGCTATGAAGCCATCATTGGAGGCAAATTCTTCTTGCTAGATCTCTAGATTTTTAAGGTATAATTTCTACCCATTTAAATTCTTATGGTTAAATTTCTTTAATTTACTTGCTTTAGTGTTAATTTTAGTGCTATTTGCATACTAGTTTTTTAAAGATTATAGCTTAAGTTGAATTAGGGTTTGGAAAACCATTATTAGGTTAATTAAGTTATTTTGCTATCTAGTGTTTTGCTAACCTAAATCTAAGAGGTTAGCTTGCTTAGTGGGTTCAAATTAGTGTTAATTTAGTGTTTTCATGTATAGTTTGGATTGGAATTGCTCATTTTGAAAAATCAAGAAAGGGTTATGTATGGAAAATGGGTTGTGAAGCATGGTAATTGGGTTAATTTAATTGTAGTGGCTTTCTAATGGTTAACTTGGGTGTTTGCACGATGTTGTGTGCACTTTATCGCAAATCCGCGATATTTGCACGAATTTGGAATTTTTAGTGCTTACTAGGTTTTTATAAAAAATTATGTGATGAATTATTGTGATACCTTGATGATATTTTTAGCATATCCTACGACATTTAGGATGTGTGAGTACGGAATTTTGCTTGATCGGGTTTTAGTTTTGTCGGGCGCCCCAAAACGACGATTCTAGTTAGGGTTTTGTGATTTTCGTTTGTGTTCCGCGCACCTTGTGCACGTTGTACCTAGCTTGTGGACGTTGATATTTTAGTTTTGTGACTTGGAGTCATTTCAGGATATGTCATCTTATGTTTTTTGTTGTGCAAATTCCAGGATCGGTTGCGGAGACTTCGGACGCGGCACGAAAAGGAAAAGCGGTTATTGGACATAGCTAGCTGGGGATTTCCGGTGATTAGATGTAACACTACGGGGGACTATCGTTTGGATGGCGCAAGTCGCCCGATAGTTTTAGTAATTTTAAAAGATTCTTAGTGATGTTAGTAATTAGGGGTATAATACTTGCATGTTATCTGCTACATTCATGATCTATCTTTTACCTACATATGTGAAC
Source organism: Agapanthus africanus (assembly GCA_030015575.1). Taxonomy (NCBI): domain Eukaryota; kingdom Viridiplantae; phylum Streptophyta; class Magnoliopsida; order Asparagales; family Amaryllidaceae; genus Agapanthus; species Agapanthus africanus. The sequence continues at coordinate 46,603,583 of JASDDO010000006.1, forward strand.
TCGTTCCATAGGACACCTGCACCATTGCCAGGGTTTTTATATGCAGCACGAGCACTATTCATGTGTACACACATGCCTTGGTAATTGCCATGCCACGACACTAGGTAACTTATAATCTAGAACATCGTCACCGTATTGATGCGTAAACCTGTGCTATTGCATTAAATCCTTAAAATAAAATTGTAGAATTGCTATTCATGTGCATGTTTCTCATTACATCATTTGTTCATGCCTAGTCTACTAATCATACATTGCAATTTGATTAGTGATACCATATGCATTCATTATCATTGACATATGCACTTATGAGGATTTCTTGAGATTTATGATATTTCTGGATTTCGGGGGAAAGCCGCAAAATTTCTAAAACTTATTACCCTTTTTAAAATATGCAAAATTGCGGTTTTCTAGTGATGTAAGTGTCGTCCACCATGAGTTTGCTGTGGTTTTCGAGACCCGTTTCGAGGAGTTGGATGAACCGTCTCAGGTACATGGTGGGCCCGGTAAGGTACCCGGGGCAAGAAGTTCGAGTAGTAGACGATGAGCCTGGCAGGGGATGGACTGTAAGTGCACGGCGGCGCCCCGGCCGTCAACCCGACGGCCAAACGCGGAAACGGTGAATAACTTAAATTTTGCGGACTTTGCAAACCGGCACCACCGCGCACTAAACTCCGGATCGTAACCATTAACAAGTCTAAGCTAACTAGAATACGGGTTAGAGATATACCGACTGATCCGAGTCCTCCGGTCTTCATCTCCACTCCGATCTCCTCGCGGAATCTCCGTCCGTCTCCTCCTCATCGGAAAGGGGGCACCACATCGCCTGTAGCTTTTACGGGCTCCCGCCTCTATACCGAGGCAACTCGGGCGCGAAGCTGGCGAATCGACGCGTCCAAGATTTGCTGTAGGAAGTGTAGTGTAGAGGCTACTTGTCTCTTTGGGGTTTGTTGCCTTTGGATGGAGGAATGAAGATAGAATTTTGGAGGGAAAATCAAGCTACCAATTTCTTTTGCATACATAATGATATGAACAATAAAAATCTCCTCACCAATGAAGCACTCCCTCTCTCTCTAAAAGAGGTGGCCGGCCAAATGAAGTTGGAAATGGTGGAGGGAACAAAATACATGTGATGAAGGGAGGTGAGGGTAGTAGAAGTCAAGTGGTGACCACACCAAGAGACAAGAAAACAAACACCATGCTACATATCAAATCCAACCATACCCTTTCATGTCACAATAAAGCAAAAGCATGGAGCAAGATATCATAATCAATAGTTTTGCAAGAAACCCCCTCCACAAAGATTATTTGCACAATTGCAAATTACCCCCTCCAACGGAAAAGTCCGGCCGGGAAAGAACAAATGAAAACCGGCCGGAACGGAATGCAAACTGGCAACTCCAGAAAACTGGTCCCGTAATAAATTACAGGAAAACCCCACACTGTGCATACACACCCGCATTTGTATTCCGTCCGGATACAAATGCAATGAGACAAAATCTACACTGTACTAAACTAGGATCCGGCTTAAACCAAAGCCGGCTAGTAATATCCGTTCGATCCTGATCCGTGCAATACCGCACGTATCTGATCGAACCCTGCCATATACCTATACGGCTACTAGTACAAACTGTCCGATCCTGATCCGTGCAATACCGCACGTATCTGATCGGACCTTGCCATATCTCCATACGGCCTCTACAGCGTTTCGCCCGAAACTTGAGTAACTGAAAGTGTGGTGGACTCTAAAGACTCGTCAATACTATGGCTGTGGATTTAACCACTAGCACGTCAGAGGTATAAGCCAATACGTGACGGGCCACCAGCTATTGACTAAAAGGGACGTCGATGAGGAAGCTCACCCCGACACCCAACTGATCCTGTCAGTGACAATATCCGTGCAGTCCGGTCCGTTCGTCTATGAGTATCGCATGGCGGGCCTAGGGGGTTGGTAAAAGTCAGACCCCCAAAAGCGGTACAAGTCGTGTCGGAGTGTAGCCCAGAACACCCTGAGATACTACTGGAATACCTACCAGTAAATCTCCTGCCTTGGCCAAGGTCTTCGTGTAATGGCTCTCCTAGACACAGCGCGACCTCACCCCCAATACCGGGAGAGACGAACCCCTGAAGATCCGCTCACTGCCTCCATGTGGCTCGGGACTGTACCCAACTAAAACCTGTTTGCACGACTCCTTTGAGCCGTGGTAGGGTAGTAATCAAAGTACAGTGGGAACTCACACGAGACAAATGACGATCCCCAGGTCGATGAACTAACCTGTACACATGTCACCAGGGAACTGCTATCTGACGTCAGGTATAAGACCAACTAGCATGTTCCCGGCGAGTCCTGTCCGGTGTACTCATAACCCAATGAGCACCTGTATACATCTTAGGTGATCCAACTGACACCAGTGGCTTGTGAGACCGGCCACCGCCCCTCGTCGGGGTCTCGACTGTATACACTAGTCTACTAATGGAGTATCGATGCCCAGTCTCGAAACTCCCACGACTAGGGACCTTTTAAGGAAAAGCTTATAGACCCCCAGCTCCCACTTATATGATCGCCCTCATACTGCTGGTGGTCAAGCAAGAATCCTAGGGGCTCTATCAACGTGTAATAGCGACGTGTCATGTCACTTAAAACAGTACACGATGATAAAGGTAAACCAGATAGCATACTATCATCTCGAGTAAGACTGTCCTACCGGGATAGGTCCTCCCTCAATCATTACAATCACGTACCTGTGACCTAATAATTGACTCTGAGGGCACTATCTCCAACAATCTCCCACTTGCACTCAAGGCTAATTATTGCGATGTCGCATACTCACAGCCCGTGTGATACCGAACACCCAACTCCTCTACTAGTCAGTCTCACAAATCCCGTTTGTGAAACTATTGCGGTCGAGGAATAGCCTCAGTGAGTGGATCCGCCTAGAAGTTTCTTTCTATGTCTCTCTATATCTCAAGTTCGCAGAGAAAACCATCTCCCGAAATGAGCAATACCTGCCTTAGAATGTCTGGATGTCTGATGGGACGTAGCTCATAAATGAACTCCAAATCCAAACTTCTTAGACTGTATCTTCAACTGAACTTAATCAGTATCCTGCGCCATGCCACCTTCAGTATTGCCTTGGACCACCCGTCCAAAATACTGCCCCTCGTCAGAGGGAAAAACTATAACTCTGACAACCTCCTTGTCGTCCAGGTCACCTTGGAAGCCTGGAATGATAACCGTCTCCTAAAAGAGGCAGCCGTTATCATATCCCTAGAACAGCCACTTATGTTCTAAAACTGCTTCCGACTGTTTCTCCAGGATTGGATCAATATCAACTTATTGCATCTAGTGCAAGAACAACATCTGGTGTGGTACTTGACATCTCATGATTGACTCAATTGCCTAAGCAAGTGATCTGCCAATCATGCACATCCCTCTCTACTTTAGTCTAAAAGACACCTTTAGAGAGGGCGACTCCATTACTTGCAGGTACACTACCGTGCCAGGAGTCGTCCATTCTAAATACTCTTAGAATGCTGTCAAAATACCCTGATTGGGAAACCACCCAAATCTAGATCTAAAACTATAGATCTAGTAACCAGTATGTCTGATACAATGTCCAAGTCCCTTGTGGAGAAACCACTGTGTGACGACCAAAGTATAACCGATCGTAGTAAAGGAATATCACTTCCTACTACCTTCTCAACAGATCCATCCCCATTCTGATGACGTCAAACCTATGACTGTCATATCAGAAATGGATGATCTATCTCCGCTACATCTGCTTTAGTCTATAAATAGACATAAGCCTGATGTCCACCAATGCTTCCGCTGCTCCCACTGACTACCACAACCCTCTGGCAGAGTCATATAGACGTGCACTTCTAAAGCAAGTTTAGAACGACGCTATACTCATCCTCCTGCCGGGTCTCGCAGCCTGGAACAACAACAATGGCAAGTGTGGGTAAACAAGAACTTCCCTGTCACCGTCCTTGAGGCTACCGGAGTACCTCTCGGGTGCCTGAAGTTACCCACCATCCCTGCGGAGTGGCCAATGGAATGTCAAATCAGATTGAATCTTTAGGTTCCTTATCAAATCTTCAGTAATCGTTTGCGGTTCTGGAATCACTTCCAGTTCTACCATACTCCCACTTCTGTTTTTGAAAAAATCCATTTTTAATAAAACTGTGGCGAGTCTTGAACAATACTGCTATTGTTCATCTAGATGGTAGAAAATTAACCCTCGTCATAGCCTGGGTCAACCCACAAACAGCCATTACAGAAACGTGCCTTGAGTTGTCCAATGTCTGGTTTTAAGCATAAACCGGACAACTCCCCGTACCTTAACATCGTTAAGATACGAACTGTTCTATATCCCATATAGGAACAGAGGCACTGATTTAATTGAACCAGATTCAAATCATGCAGCTGTCTCCAGTGCATGTCAACTAAATGGAAGGAGGCCGATCAGCGTTACTCAACTTAGGAATGCTTCCAATTATGAGTAACCTGAAAGAGAAGCAATTTCTCTTTATCATTACCATCAACTGAATACCATACACAAGTATCTACATCTTCGATCACTTTGAAGAATCCCGATACTTGCTACACCTGGTTCTCTACTCTATTCAAATACCTATAACTCCTCAAAACTTAGACCCTGTGTTTCTACGAAACACATGTCTAAGAACTAGAGAAGTTAAAAGTAAACAGAATATAGTATGAGGACCAACCCCTCTGTCCTAATGGACACTGGACAACATACAATACTCTGTATGAGTCCGCTGAGTCTAACAACTCCTTCACTGTGCGTCGTAGGTCGAAAACTGTACTTATGGTTAAGAAGAATTACACCGCTGTTCAATGCTCCTTACCTAACCATCCACTGATATAGGTAAATGTCATCGACATAATATCAAAAGGTATATCTCACTCTATGAAAATAGACGTACAGATATATCAATTTGAAATTGGTGCATAACCGCGGATATTCAAAACCAAATAATTGCTAACTTGCAAACAACCCAGGTGACTTCCTCAAAAATGAGGATGATCACCCAATTCCCAATAACTCACTCCCACTCATCATCTGTAAAACCATACAGATGTGAGAATCATACCTGGTAAATACATACCCTGGAGTAAGTGTCTAATCGGGAAATCAGTTTTCCATTAACAGTACACAGTGAAATTGAAACATTGAAATGTTTCGGTGGGGTATCCTGGTATTCTTAGTAATGCCTCTTCCAGATTCACGACTGTAACCGTATAGTTCTTTGCCACCTCTCCAAATCCCTTCATATGTCTTTAGTCTTTACCTTCTGTACACCCCTTTAGGCCAAATGGTTTTCTTCCTTCCCTACCGTTCGGCACCAGCCTATGGTTTGGAAGAAGACTATCCAATAAGCATAATGGGTGTACTGTCCTAATCCTAGGAGCACTCGCAACGCGAGAGAAGGTGAAGATAAAAGACGCCTGAATGTACTTTATTCCTATTTCTCCTGAACCAGGATCCATCCCCGAACTGGAACAAGTTCCTTTCGAGTTCGTATATAACCATACGATGGATTATCCAATAAAATGGGATCTTCGTAGTGATACGGAGTGTCCTGGAGAAATACAAAGGTGATTTAGGATTGGCGAAGAAACATTTGGTTTGGTCGTGAATAGCAGTCGCAATTTACTTTGCCCTCTTACTAATCCCTTACTTTGTCTTAATCTTAATACCTTCTGCACACCGTTTAGGCTAACTGGTTTTCTTCATTCCCTACCGGTCGGCACCAGCCTATGGTTTGGAAGAAGACTATCCAATTTGCGTAATAGGTGTACTACTCCTAAACCAAGGAGTACTCGCAACATGAGAGAGGGTGAAAAGAAAAGACAACTGAATAATCCTATCCGTTTTCTCCAGAACCGGAAACCATCCTCGAAGTCCTTCGAGTTCGTATCTAACCATACGATGGTTTTGTCCAATGGAAGTGGACGTTCGTAGTAATACGGGGTGTCCTGGAGAAAAGGGTAAAAGTAGGAGTGGCAATGAGGTCTGCAACTCTGACAATCCAAAAAGCCAAAGTTAAGTAGGTTCGGTCAACTTGGTCACTGAGTCATAGTCCAGGGTCGGGTCAAAGGTCGCTGCCAAAGAGAGAGAAAAGAAACACTCAGCGTGCACTCTATCCTAGATCAGAATGGTTACCAATTTATCTAATCAGGAAACCTCCCACTGTACCTCAAATTCTCCTCCAAACCTGAAAGAAGAATTAGTCGGGAACACCCGAGGAGTAAACCAACTCATCAGTGGGAATCGGGATCCAACTCTCATCGCACGATAACGTGACGGAATCCGCTCACGGTATCACACTCCAGAAGGTATGCGCATATCTGGCAAGTTTCAGTTCTTTTGAAACTCCCGATGTGATTTCTGCCCCATGCTCTTATGACCTTGGCGAAGGTCAACAAATCATAAGTCACATGTCAAGTTCTACCCGTCATTATCCAGGTTAATTTGAATCCACCCGTACAAGCCCTTGACGAAGGTCAACAAGGCTATACGACTGTCCCAAACCAACGCATCTATCTATGCAGCAGAAAAGCAACAAGCGGCTACCATACACTATGCCTTGACGAAGGTCAACAAACATAGCATGAATACTACTTGCTACCCGTCTGAAACGACGGAGGGCTACGAATGGTTTCTGGCGAAAACCTTTAACGTAAAGAACTTGATATCGTCGAAGGAACGGATAGCTTTTAAAAATATAGTGACGAAAACCGTTGCTAAAGAGGTCACTCCCGGTGAAGGGATCTCGGCTCTTTCCCCGTAGAATGGGGTGCAGGATATTCCAAATGAATACCGCGATGCAAAGCAAAAGTAATCGGCTATAGTGAAGTTAATGCCCTGACGCAAACTTCTGTCCAAGGGGTCACTCCCGGTGAAGGGATCTCGGCCCTTGCCTCGTCGACTGAGGAGCAGGATATTCCTGTGAATACCACGATGCAAAACAAAAGTGAACGTCCTTGCAATAACAGCTTTTTGAAAAGTGTTCCAACAACATCAGATTAGGTTTGTTTTTAACTTGCATTGATCCGAATCAATGCAGTCCCATCATTGATCACACCACAAAGAACGAAAATATACTGACGTACGTATATGCCATCCGCATTCGCCACTGGGTCCCGTCATCACTCGTTAGGTTAGCTTACTAACGACAGAGCGGGGACTGGACTAGCGCGGATGAAAAACATATACAACATCTACTAATATATATACCAATATATTATATTTCGCTCAAGGCGTGAAAAGAAATGCAACAACACAGAAATGTACAGCATCACAGAACAATACAGATATCTGGGATCCCCGGGTTTCACAGAGCCACTACTGAAACCCGACGTTCCCCTGGTCGTGTGGATAGCCTGTGCAATGAAAACCTAGACCCCTACGGGCGCGGCAAGTCACCCGCCAAAACCTGAAGCGAGGCAGCCCCCTTCAGCTCCGTGAATGGACCACCCAGCACTCCACGGAATCCGGCAACTTGGGCACCCCTCCTGGGTCAACCTGTACCCCCTACGAGTGCGGCGAATAGCCCGCCAATCCTAGAGTGAAGCCCCCTCCGTCTCAATGCCATGAGATGCGGGCTTGTTGCCCTCTAGAACCCGGCTATCCGTGCACCCCACCGCGGGGTAATCCTAGTACAGAAAGTAAAATATACATACACCGGGTACATCGACCGCAACCAGGTCGTGCCCCAAAAGAATAATACAATCAGGCAGTGACGGCAGTCCACATGTCGGACGCTCGCCCCGCAATATCAAATGTACATAATACAACAACACTGTACTAATATTGCATCCAGGCTATCCCCCACGACCGATCCGCAACATCACAGCAAATACATAGAACATCAACGTGAAAGTCACGTTCGCAAATCCGTCTAACCGGGCTATAGCAGTTAGATCGGATTTACCGATCGAGTGACATTCACGGTCGCAGATATAATGTAAATACTGTGAAAAATGTGTTTAAAATTTTCCGATTGATCAAACAATTAACAAGTGGGCCCTCAAACAAAAACTGTAGCACTCACAGAAATAATTGGCCCAATTTTAATATTCCAGAAACCACATTTTTAACTCAGGAACACACTGGAAAAATTTGGGGGCGGTGAACAGTAAATTCCGCGGCGGAAGCGCCGCACGAGGTGGGGTTTCGCGGCGCTTGCGCGGCGGAATAGTGAGATCATTTTTCCAAATTTTGTCAGTATGCTTCTATTTCCCTGCACATCACTCTGAGACAACCAGAAAAATTTTTGGACTTAAAAAAAAATTCGACAGAAACTGATGTGCATGAAATACGTGTTTTCGGGATTTTGTTCGATCGGAAACGTAAAACACATTACACAAAGCTAGACGAAGTTAATGGCGAGGCTCTGATACCACTGTAAGTGCACGGCGGCGCCCCGGCCGTCAACCCGACGGCCAAACGCGGAAACGGTGAATAACTTAAATTTTGCGGACTTTGCAAACCGGCACCACCGCGCACTAAACTCCGGATCGTAACCATTAACAAGTCTAAGCTAACTAGAATACGGGTTAGAGATATACCGACTGATCCGAGTCCTCCGGTCTTCATCTCCACTCCGATCTCCTCGCGGAATCTCCGTCCGTCTCCTCCTCATCGGAAAGGGGGCACCACATCGCCTGTAGCTTTTACGGGCTCCCGCCTCTATACCGAGGCAACTCGGGCGCGAAGCTGGCGAATCGACGCGTCCAAGATTTGCTGTAGGAAGTGTAGTGTAGAGGCTACTTGTCTCTTTGGGGTTTGTTGCCTTTGGATGGAGGAATGAAGATAGAATTTTGGAGGGAAAATCAAGCTACCAATTTCTTTTGCATACATAATGATATGAACAATAAAAATCTCCTCACCAATGAAGCACTCCCTCTCTCTCTAAAAGAGGTGGCCGGCCAAATGAAGTTGGAAATGGTGGAGGGAACAAAATACATGTGATGAAGGGAGGTGAGGGTAGTAGAAGTCAAGTGGTGACCACACCAAGAGACAAGAAAACAAACACCATGCTACATATCAAATCCAACCATACCCTTTCATGTCACAATAAAGCAAAAGCATGGAGCAAGATATCATAATCAATAGTTTTGCAAGAAACCCCCTCCACAAAGATTATTTGCACAATTGCAAATTACCCCCTCCAACGGAAAAGTCCGGCCGGGAAAGAACAAATGAAAACCGGCCGGAACGGAATGCAAACTGGCAACTCCAGAAAACTGGTCCCGTAATAAATTACAGGAAAACCCCACACTGTGCATACACACCCGCATTTGTATTCCGTCCGGATACAAATGCAATGAGACAAAATCTACACTGTACTAAACTAGGATCCGGCTTAAACCAAAGCCGGCTAGTAATATCCGTTCGATCCTGATCCGTGCAATACCGCACGTATCTGATCGAACCCTGCCATATACCTATACGGCTACTAGTACAAACTGTCCGATCCTGATCCGTGCAATACCGCACGTATCTGATCGGACCTTGCCATATCTCCATACGGCCTCTACAGCGTTTCGCCCGAAACTTGAGTAACTGAAAGTGTGGTGGACTCTAAAGACTCGTCAATACTATGGCTGTGGATTTAACCACTAGCACGTCAGAGGTATAAGCCAATACGTGACGGGCCACCAGCTATTGACTAAAAGGGACGTCGATGAGGAAGCTCACCCCGACACCCAACTGAGCCTGTCAGTGACAATATCCGTGCAGTCCGGTCCGTTCGTCTATGAGTATCGCATGGCGGGCCTAGGGGGTTGGTAAAAGTCAGACCCCCAAAAGCGGTACAAGTCGTGTCGGAGTGTAGCCCAGAACACCCTGAGATACTACTGGAATACCTACCAGTAAATCTCCTGCCTTGGCCAAGGTCTTCGTGTAATGGCTCTCCTAGACACAGCGCGACCTCACCCCCAATACCGGGAGAGACGAACCCCTGAAGATCCGCTCACTGCCTCCATGTGGCTCGGGACTGTACCCAACTAAAACCTGTTTGCACGACTCCTTTGAGCCGTGGTAGGGTAGTAATCAAAGTACAGTGGGAACTCACACGAGACAAATGACGATCCCCAGGTCGATGAACTAACCTGTACACATGTCACCAGGGAACTGCTATCTGACGTCAGGTATAAGACCAACTAGCATGTTCCCGGCGAGTCCTGTCCGGTGTACTCATAACCCAATGAGCACCTGTATACATCTTAGGTGATCCAACTGACACCAGTGGCTTGTGAGACCGGCCACCGCCCCTCGTCGGGGTCTCGACTGTATACACTAGTCTACTAATGGAGTATCGATGCCCAGTCTCGAAACTCCCACGACTAGGGACCTTTTAAGGAAAAGCTTATAGACCCCCAGCTCCCACTTATATGATCGCCCTCATACTGCTGGTGGTCAAGCAAGAATCCTAGGGGCTCTATCAACGTGTAATAGCGACGTGTCATGTCACTTAAAACAGTACACGATGATAAAGGTAAACCAGATAGCATACTATCATCTCGAGTAAGACTGTCCTACCGGGATAGGTCCTCCCTCAATCATTACAATCACGTACCTGTGACCTAATAATTGACTCTGAGGGCACTATCTCCAACATGGACTACCTACCGGTGATTTTTTTGGCACGGCGGATATCCAGAGGATACCAACCGAGGCTGCGAGATGATGAGATATTGACATTTGAGATGGGTCAGCCAGACGGCTGAGGCCAGAGATACTATGATATGGATACATGAGATTGAGACAGTTTAGAGGTGTCGATGCTGGACACGGATTCTTGATGATTCTATTGGTATTGTGCTGATATTTCAAAAGAAAAGAGATTCCTAAAAGAAAAATATGACTTCTTGTACCTATATATTCAGATCACGAGTTGATTCATATTGCATTCATACCTGCTAGTACATTCATGTTGCATACATACCTGCTAGTATATCTTGTCATACTTGTATTGTAGATGCTAGGATGCTTGTGTGCATGATTGCGATAGCCTCTTTAGATATTATTTATTACTCACGAGTTGGCAACTCACCCCCGTTGTGCCACAGCCTTTTTGGAGGTCCGCTCCGTCAGCACAGTAGCGGCGGGCGCACTAGCTTCTTTTGCCTCCTTTGCCTGGACTCGAGGCTTTTGCTCGTAAGTGGGTTGTGTTATCACTTTGTACCACCTTGTATATTTATGGTATCTAGAGTACTCCATCTACTGTATCAGCTTTACCTGTTATTTATATTGTTGTATATTGACCTAGAGACGAGACTGTGAGATTTATGTTTTTTATGTTGTATTTTGGGGTCGAGCTCACTTGAGTCGACATGATATTTTACTTATGCTTCTTATGTTTATTTATGCACATTGCGTGGGATTTGTGACCGCCTTGAGGCGAAGAGCTAGCTCCCGCTTGGGGATGCCTTATTTTTTTGTATTCATATATATTCTTGTTGCACCCATTTTGGGGGCCAGTATTTACAAAGGAGACTCTGCCGAAATTTTCGGAAAAATGGACATTGCTTTTAAAAAGGCTTGATATGACTTATTTGATAAATTCGTTTTCAATTGATTGGTTTTTCCTTCACTCTACTGCTTATTTGGTTTTGATTTCTGGGTTTTGGCTTAATTATTTTACGGACGCCTTAAGACGTTTCGTAATTTAAGTGCCAGTCATGTTCCGTACCCTGCGGGTCGTGACAAAGTTAGTATCAGAGCGATAGGTTTTACCTTTCTGAGTGTAGGATGACCTTTGGTAGATGGAGTAAGTGACTTAAGCAGGGTAACGTAGCGTGTGTATGTCCGCGGCATACTTGCGATATGGTACTCCGCCTAGGTGACTTTAGGATATACTTGCTTGAAATATTCCTTCTTCAATTCCGTGTATCCTATGATTATACTATGTTCTTATCATCATGTTTCCTGTACCAGCCACTATGCCGCCGAAGGCTACGAGTGCGCAAAGGGCTGCCACCCGAGATAAAATCAGAGCAGGCTCGTCCGAGACGAGGACCGAGCAGGGTGGCGTACCTACGCCTTAGGGACAGACCGATCCGCATTCCCCAGTCCGCATGGATAGGCTAGAGTCTGGTATGGAGGAGCTACGAAAGATGATGGGAAGTATGCAGGAGTTACGACAGATGGTGGGATCCTTAGTAGCGGCCAGTCGTGCACCGAGATTGGAGGACGTACCTACCACATCACAGACTACCATGGTACCTGCTGCCCAGACAGTTGCTCCTACTACTACTACCGTGGCTATCCCAGTATCGCTACAGGATTTCATGAGGCTGAGACCTCCAGTCTTCACGGGCACCGATGCAGCAGAGGATCCACAGACATTCCTTGACAGATTAGCCAGGATTTGACGTTCGCTCAGATGTTCTGACGATCGATGGGTGGAGCTCGCGAGTTTCCGTGTAGAGGGCCTTGTGCAGACGTGGTGTGAGTCCGTCGAGAGAGGTCGAGCTGCAGGTTTACCTCCTGTGACTTGGGCCGAGTTTACAGCAGTCTTTCTAGCTCGTTTCCTCCTAGAGAGCGTTCTTGATGCTAGGGCTCGCAGTTTTGAAGCTTTGATCAAGACCCCAGGGTTGACGGTGTCTGAGTACGATGTCTAGTTCACGCAGTTGTCCAGATATGCTCCGTATTTGGTGGATACTGAAGAAAAGAGAGTGAAGAGGTTCGTTCAAGGACTTGACACCCAGCTATTTCTTGCTATTGGCGCCCAGCACTTCGACACTTATTCAGTTGCTATGGACACGGCATTACGGATGGAGGCACGCATTTCAGCGACTTCGGCCGTTTCTGGGGCGAAGAGGATTCATACCGACGTGCCAGCTCTGAAGTATCGTGCCAGATTCTTCCCGAGAGATGGTGCCGGCAGAGGAGTTAGGAGGGGTCAGTTATATGGTTCATATCCGCAGGGACAGCAGGCGGCGCCAGGATGTTATGGGTGCGGGAGTCCGCACCATCTTATCAGAGACTGTCCGGCGAGACGGCAGGGAGCGGCGACAGTTCCACATGTGACCTTACCACCTCCTCCTCAGAGAGCTCTACTTCCTACCCCCGGCGATGCTCCACATCAGTTTGATGCACCCAGAGGCCGTGGATGTGGCGGTCCGATCCAAAAAGGACGAGGAGGCCGAGGCCGAGAACAGCCAGCTATTTGTGGGGGTCATGCCCGAGTATTTACTTTGACGCCGCAGGATGCACAGGCATCCAATGCCGTTGTGACAGGTACCTTATCAGTATGTTCTTTTGACGCACATGTGTTGTTTGATCCCGGATCCACACACTCGTACGTTTCCACACACTTCGTGCTGAGTTTGGGTAGAGAGTCCGGTTTGCTTGATCAGCCGCTTGTTGTGACCACTCCTGTGGGAGAGTCGTTTGTTGCTAGGCACGTGTTCCAATCCTGTGTTGTCCGTATTGGCGAGAGAGAGTTTCCTGTCGACTTGATCCTTCTTGAGATGTTGGACTTCGACGTTCTTTTGGGCATGGATTGGTTAGCCACGTGCTATGCGTCTGTGGACTACCGTGAGAAGACAGTTAGATTTTGTTTTCCCGGCGAGCCGGCTTTTGTTGTGCAGGGGGACCGTGGTGTCGCCCCTCACATATTGATTTCTTCTCTTCGCGCTGGACAGCTATTGAGGAAGGGATGTCGGGGATTTCTAGCCTATATTTGCGATACTAGAGCTACAAATGTTCCATTGGACCAGGTTCCGATTGTATGTGAGCTCCCTGATGTTTTCCCTGACGAACTTCCTGTGCTGCCGCCTGAGCGCGATATTGCCTTCTGTATTGATTTGATTCCCGGCACGGGGCATATTTCTACACCGCCTTATCGGATGGCCCCGACGGAGCTTAGAGAGTTGAAGGTTGAGCTGCAAGATTTGCTGGATAAGGGACTTATTCGACCCAGTGTTTCTCCTTGGTGTGCTCCGGTCCTGTTTGTCAAAAAGAAGGATGGCAGTTTGCGTTTGTGTATCGACTACCGCCAGCTGAACAAAGTTACCGTACGGATCCGGTATCCCTTACCACGTATCGACGATTTGTTCGACCAGCTTCAGGGGGCTGGATATTTCTCGAGGATCGATTTGCGATCAGGATACCATCAGCTAGGAATTCGACAGGAGGATATACCGAGGACAGCTTTCCGCACGCGCTACGACCACTATGAGTTTTTGGTGTGTCATTCGGACTCACCAATGCCTCAGCAGCATTCATGGATTTGATGAACAGTATATTCAGGTCGTATCTTGACTTGTTCATCATAGTGTTCATTGATGATATTTTGGTGTATTCCCGGAGCCGAGAGGAGCACGAGCAGCACTTGCGGATTACGTTGCAGACTTTGAGGGAGCACCAGCTTTTCGTAAAATTTTCCAAGTGTGCATTCTGGCTGGACAGCGTTGGTTTCTTGGGTCACGTGATTGCGAGAGATGGCATATGTGTGGACCCAAAGAAGATCGAGGCCGTTCAGCAGTGGCCCAGACCGACATCAGTTACGGAGATCCGCAGTTTCCTAGGCCTAGCTGGCTACTACAGGCGATTCGTTCAGGATTTCTCCCGTATTGCTGCACCTTTGACCGGATTGACCCGGAAAGGAGTTCCTTTCGATTGGATGGAGGAGTGCGAGTACAGTTTTCAGCAGCTACGGACTTGTTTGACTATGGCGCCGGTGGTATCATTGCCTGCTCGATCAGGTGGATTTGTGGTCTATTGTGACGCTTCACGAGTGGGGCTAGGGTGCGTATTGATGCAGCATGATAGGGTGATCGCGTATGCTTCACGGCAGTTGAAGAAACATGAACAGAACTACCCCACTCATGATTTGGAGATGGCTGCAGTGGTCTTTGCACTTATGGATGTCTCGAAACTCCCACGACTAGGGAACACTTTTAAGGATGTACTTATAGACTACCCAACTTTTAGGTATATGATCGCCATCATACTGTTGGTAGTCAAGCAGGATCCTATGGGCTCTATCAACGTGTAATAGTGGTCTATAATGTCACCTAAAGCAGTACAGGATGATAAAGATAAACCATATAGCATACTATCATCTCGAGTAAGACTGTATTACTGGTATAGGTCCTCCCTCAATCATTGCAATCACGTACCTGCGATCCAATAATTGACTTTGAGGGTACTACATCCAACAGATTTCACTTAGTGTTATCTTTGTTTTGGGGCAACGTAGAAAGCTTGGTTTTTGAAACTTTTGCATCGTTTATCTCTGTAATGTTGTGTATGTGTTTTCAAACATCGTCTATTTGCTATATGTCATTTAAACGGGGTTGCACATACATGCTTTTGTTGTTGTGATGTTTATATCTATGATGGTTTATTCGGATTGTCATGTTGGATAGCCCTTAGTGCAATGGTAGTTGTACAGTTTGGATTCATTTGTATATTCTTTATTGCGGGGCGGGCCTCCGACATGTGGATTGTCGTTTCTGCCAGTTTGTATATTCTTTTATTGGGCACGGCCGGGTTGAGGTCAATGTCACCATTGTATATATTTTTTCTTTTCTGTACTAGAATTACCCAGCGAATGAGTGCTCAAGTAACCGGGTTCTAGAGAGAAACGGGACCACATCTCATGGCGTTGAGACCGAGATGTCATACTCTAGAATTGGCAGGCTACCTGCCGCACTCGTAGGGGGAATAAGATGACCCATGGTAGGGTACTCAAGTTACCGGATTCCGTGAAGTGTTGGGTGGCCCATTCATATTGTTGATTTGGATTGCCTCGCTTCCGGGATTGGCGGGTAACTTGCTGTACTCGTAGAGGTCTAGGTTCATCATTGCACAGGCTATCCACATGACCGGGAACATCGAGTTCTATTTATGGCTCAAATGAAACTAGGGGCTCCTAAATTATCCGCTATTCCATTTTGCTTATTAGTTTTCTATGATGCTGCTTATATTATGCCCGGGACGAATGGTTACACACACACACACACACACTAACTAGTAGATGTTGTATATGTTTTGCACCCGCGCTAGTCCTGCCCCCACTCTACCGTTAGTTAAGTAACCTAACGATGTATGACGGGGCACCGTGGCGAATGCGGATGGCATATATATAAATTTTATTTTCGTTCTTTTCTGGTGTGATAGAAATTAATTGATGGGACCACATTAATCCTCATTAATGCAAGATAAGAAACCTAAAAAGATATTGTTGGAACATTTTGAAAAACCACTCAATTCTTTTCAAAACACTCGTTTAAAAGGCAGAGCTTGAACCACTCATTTTCAAAGCTATCCTTCCTTCAACTATATCAAATTCATTGCGTTCAAGTTTTTCTCCAAAAACCAGTCGTAGCCTTCCGTCATTTCAAATGAGTAGCGCATCGTATTCATGTTGTGTTTGTTGTCTTTCGTCAAAGCATAGTTAATTGTAGCGGTGTGTTGTTTATTTGTAATATAGATAAATGCATTGGTTTAGAACAGTCGTACAGCCTTGTTGGTCTTCGTCAAGAGCAAGTACGGATGGGTCTAAATTAATCAGGACAACGACGGGAAAAACTTGACTTACTTCTTATGATTTGTTGGCCTTCGTCAAGGTCATAAGAGCTTGGGGAAAAACCATATCGGGGTTTCAAACACAAAGGAAACTTGCAGATTTAGCATACCTTCTAGAGTGAAGTGACTAAAGTGGTTTCCATCTAGATCATCACACAATGATAGTTGGATCCCGATCCCACTAATGAGTAGGATTAATCTCGGGTGATACTTTTCACTTCACAATTATCTAACCTATTAGGTATTTAGAAAGTGTTGACGGAGCTATGCCTCTGTGGAAATAAGGTTTATTTTAATTAGGTCCGTGAGAGAGCATGGGGAACCTCTCTCGGAGTACCAACACCTACTTGGCTGAACAATTAGCGAACTTGTAAAATGTAAATGATCTTGACTAATTATCTTTTTAAGATTTGATGGCGAATTCGAGAAAACAATGGGAGCAATCCTAGTTAAATATGATAATAAACCAATCTAATCTTGCAAGAGCATACACTGAGTGTTTCTTTTCTCTCTCTCTTTCTGGCAACAACCGTGACGGGATTTAAACTACTACTCGAAAAAAATACACTGACTGGGCCAAACAATAAAGATTGGTTAAGGAACGTCAATATTTCACTTACTTATGACAAAATGGCATACGTCCTCACCGGTACTGCTCCCCCTATCCCAGGACCAGACTCCTCGGTTGCGGACATCGAAGTTCACAAAACATGGGACCTGGATTGCGAGAAAGCTAGGTGCATAGTGTTGGCGTCCATGAATAGCGAACTCCAGAAGCAGCACGAGAATATGGAAATACAATCCATTTTCTCTATTGCAAGGATTTGCATGGAGAACACTCTCGTATCGCAAAGTATGAGACCTCAAGGAAATTATTCCAGATGAGCTTAGTTGTCGGATCATCTGTAGAAGAACACGTCCTAAAGATGATCGGTCTCATTGAGAAACTCACAAACCTGGGATGCATGTTAAAGAACGAGTTATATATTGACTTGATTCTACAGTCCCTTCCTCACACCTTCTCTCGGTTCATGCTAAACTATAACATGCATGGAATGGAAGCTGATCATCCAAAACTCCTCAACATGTTGAGGGTAGCGGAGAGCTCCTTGAAAAAGGAGAAAACACATGTTCTTACTGTTGGGGAATATTCCTCTTCTAAATCCAAAGCGAAAGCATAGGGGAAGAAAAAGAAGAACCCCACAAGCCGAAAGGAGGTGTCAAAAAGGTGCAAGAAACGAACAATTCGGGGAGAGTAAAAGCGGGAAAGGATGAGTGCTACTACTTCCACAAGAAGGGTCACTGGAAGAAGGATTGCAAAGCTTTAAAAGCCAAGGGCAAGGACACGAAGTAAGCTGATGCTTCGGCTTCAGGTGTGTTCATGAATGAAAACAGTTCTTCAGTAAACTCTATATCATGGGTACGAGATACCAGTTCTGGTTCTCACATCTGTATTTCTTTGCAGGCGTTGTGAAACCGTAGAGTGCTGAAGGCAGGTGATATGACCCTTAGAATTGGTAACGGAGCAAACGTAGATACTGTTGCAGTAGGAGATTATCACTTGGGTTTGACGAGTGGACACATTTTGGTGTTGTATAGCTGTTTTTGTGTACCCAGTATGCTATGTAATATTATATCAGTGTCTTTATTATCTAATGAAGGATATAATTTTGTACTTGAAAGAAATATCATAAACATTCACCTAAATCAAGAACTGATTGGGTCTGGCATACTGGATAACGGCATATACGTACTCAATCAATATCAAGTTTTCAATGTCCAAAACACACTCAAAAGAAAGGCTCTAGATTCAAACCAAGCCTTATTATGGCATTGTAGACTTGGTCATATTAATGAAACAAGCTTAACTAAGTTATATAAAGATGGATATTTAGATCTGTTCGAATATGTATCATATACAACTTTTCAATCATGTATCAAAGGAAAAATAACCAAATCTCCGTTCACAAGGCACGGAGAAAGAGCCACTAAGATCTTAGGACTCATAGACGGCGATGTATGTGGTCTGATGTCTACACATGTGTTGGTTATAGTGCCCTCAAGTCAATTATTAGATCGCAGGCACGTGATTGCAATGATTGAGGGAGGACCTATACCGGTAGAATAGTCTTACTCAAGATGATAGTATACTATCCGGTTTGTCTTTTTCATCGTGTACATGCTTTAGGTGACATTACATATCACTATTACATGTTGATAGAGCCCATAGGATTCATGCATGACTACCAGCTGTTCCCTCATAAAATATCAGGAAAAACCCCGATGGGGCATCACGTGCCCACACGTGATGAGCCTTTAAAACCCCTGAAAGTGATTAAAAGATATAATAAAACAGCAAGGAATTCCCCAATGGGGCATCACGTGTCCACACGTGACCAGAGGTCATGTGCAGACAAGTGATAGGTTCCTAAGCTCTCTAATTTATAGAATTAAATTTTAATCAAACAATCAATCAGTGGAGTCACGTGCCCACACGTGATGGGCCTTTAAACCCACTGAAAAGAATTAAAAGTATAACAAAACAACAGGGAAAAACCCCAATGGGGCATTACGTTCTCACACGTGACCAAGGGTCACGTGCTGACACGTGATAATTCCTGAGTTCTTTAAAACAACGGAATTAAATTCTGGTTAAAATACTTAATCAGGGGGGGGTCACGTGTCAACACGTGATGGGATCCTAAGATCTCTAAAATAATAGAATTAAATTCTAATTAAATGGTCAATCAGAAGGTCACATGCCAACACGTGACAGGCTCTTAAGCCTTCTGAACTAATAGAATTAAATTCTAATTAAGAGAGAATCAAGAACCCTAACTGAAAAAATATTTTCCTAGATCTTTCCAAACAAAAAGATTGTGCTCAGTAAATTGGAGCACCGTTGGATTAGAAATCCAATGGTGATTAAAAATCACCAATTTATAGAAAGATTCTATACAAGGAAAGATTTCCCTGAAATTTGTCAGGAATAACAGATAAAATATCTTTTGGATTAAAAATCCAATGGTGAATAAAATTCACTGAGTAATCTAAAAGATCATGTTGGTTACAAAATCAATTAAAATCTTTCAATGAAAGATTGACTAAACAAACTGATTCTTTTCTTTCTCCTATAAATAGGAGCCAAGAAGAGAAGGGAAAAAGATACAACAACAGAGAGAGAATATTAAAAAGAGAGGAGAATTTAATTCTCAAGAGAGAAAAGAAAATCTCTTCAGAGAGAAAAAGAAAAAAGAAAACTCTAGGTGAGAAAAAAGAAGAAGTTCATTCTACAAGCTCTCACAAAATAAAAGAGAATTTAATTCTCAAATTAAGAGTTTAACTCTTCTGAATAAGAACTTAGTTCTTCCTTTGGTTGAAGATCTGCAGAAGCAGATCTCCCCACAAGTTGAGAATTTAATTCTCATCGAGGAGATTCTGCCATGCAGATCCAAAACTTAGAGGGAGAATTGAGTTTAGGGAATTTAATTCCCCCAAATACTTACGAATTTAATTCCTCCAATAAAGACAGGGTTTAACCCTTAAAAACAAGAACTTGGTTCTTCTTCATGGTTGAAGATCTGCAGAAGCAGATCTCCCCACAAGTTGAGAATTTAATTCTCATCGGGGAGATTCTGCCATGCAGATCCAAAACTTAGAGGAAGAATTGAGTTTAGGGAATTTAATTCCCCCAAATAATTAGAAATTTAATTCCTCCAATAAAGACAGGTTTTAACCCTTAAAAACAA
Source organism: Agapanthus africanus (assembly GCA_030015575.1). Taxonomy (NCBI): domain Eukaryota; kingdom Viridiplantae; phylum Streptophyta; class Magnoliopsida; order Asparagales; family Amaryllidaceae; genus Agapanthus; species Agapanthus africanus. The sequence continues at coordinate 46,623,903 of JASDDO010000006.1, forward strand.
TAACTTAGTTCTTCTTCATGGTTGAAGATCTGCAGAAGCAGATCTCCCCATAAGTTGAGAATTTAATTCTCATCGGGGAGATTCTGCCATGCAGATCCAAAACATAGAGGGAGAGTTGGGATCAAAGAATTTAATTCTTCCATATACATAGGAATTTAATTCCTCTAAAACAAAATTAGGGTTTAACCCTATCAAAGGATTTACTTCATAAATAAAGGACTTAAAACTCTCCATGCACGTAAAGAAGTCAGTAGCAAACCTGATCACGTCGCAACACGTGACTCCCCTCCTCAGTGATCAAAAGAGAACGAATGAGATTGGGTCACGTGCCCCCACGTGACCCTTGGATAAATCCCTCAAAAAGAGAGAACAAAGCAAAGGCAGTACTAATTTATGGCGCCTCACGTGTCCCAACGTGACCCCTGACAAATACCTTTTAAAAAGGGAAAATGAGGGAAAACAAAGGAATTAATACCCAATACATGGGCACTATCACGTGTCCACACGTGATGATTACAAACACTAAGTGTTTAACACTTATTTGCGTATTCTGAGGATAGAATAAAGGAAGCCCGACCCCATCTTCAGATGCCTAACGTGACTCCATGTGACCACTTCAATTTTAGTGTTTAACACTACTTTAAGTGCTTCGTCTCTAGTGTTGAACACTATTTTAAGCGCATCACGTGGGAATACGTGATCGCCAAATATTCTCTAGTGTTTAACACTATTTTAAAACCAAGCTTAGCCCAAATTGGCTAAGTTTTCCAGAGGCAAATCTCCCCTTCAACTGAACCTCAATAACTAATCAGTTCATATAATATGCAAAGTAAAGTCCAGAGCTATAATGAATGGTTAGTGCTCAGCCAAAGAAAAAATGTTGTCATAGCCCCAAACCCCTGTTTAGCATTGCTAAAATAATGGGGGGCTGAACCCAGACAAACGTTCAACGGTCCAAACAAAGGTCCAACATTTCAAACCTAATTAGACTTAGGCCAAGTTGGCCATAAGTCCTCAATTCAAATTTAACTAAGCCCATGTGCTCATAATCTAATTAATTGATCTTATTCCCAAATTGGACTACAGATTTTCCCAATCAACATTGGTTCAAGGGTACATCTCTTCACTCCTTTGATCTTTGTCGTTGTAATCCTTCAACATCTTCAAAGAGGTGACGGGTCCCGATAACCAATCATTTATTGGACTGTGGGGTCCTTAAGCCCATGGACTATGATGTCCTTAACCTCGGACTGTGGGGTTCTTAAGCCTATGGACTATGATTTTCTTAATCTCGGACTGTGGGGTCCTTAAGCCCATAGACTATGATGTCCTTAACCTCGGAATGTGGGGTCCCCTTAAACCCATGGACTATGATGTCCTTAACCTTGGACCACCATGTCCTTAAACTGGTAATCGACCGTAATGTCCCTAAACTAAACAATTGAGCCCAAATGATCTTTTGTTGGATCTAAACGATCCCGTTAAGTTGGTCTTAGTCTGAAATTAGACTAACGTATCCTTAACATACGTTTAAGTTGATCTTAGTCTCAAATGAGACTAACGTATCCTTAAACCCAACCCCCAAACCCAAATCTAAGAAAATACGGATTTGGACTAATCTACGCCCTATGGGCGACAACATAAATTAGTCTCCGTATAAAATCCACGGGCAACCAAAAACAAAACAAGCACACAAGACACGAAGTGACCATATGGAGAAGGAGAAAGTGGTTACCGTGATGCGGTAGCGTAATTAACTGCAGAGGCTTGCGCCTGCAGGGAAGAGCGTCCCCACAATCAAAAACCCCTCAACGAGGGGGAATCTGACGAAGTCTGCTACATCGGCCGCATCCGTTTAAACCGTCGATACATAGTGTCATAAATCAACTTAGCATCTTCGGAGAGGTGGACGGATAGCACCAATTAGCATCTGCCCCCAAATTCAGGCAAGACGGACCTACGCTGTCGCGTCTCTGTGTTCGGAGGAGAACACCAGTGTCACGACCCGAAAGTACGGAACATGACCGGCACTTAAACTACGAACGTCTCAAGGCGTACGTATTCTAAGCAAGCCGAAAACCCAGAAATCCAAACCAAGAAGAGTAGTAGAGAGTAGGAAAACCAATTTAAATCCAGAAGTTTTAATAGCATAAGCCGAATTATGCGGTTTTTAAAAACATCAAGTATTTTCTGAAAATTTCGGCAGAGTCTCCTTTGTAAATACTGGCTCCCAAACGGGATACAACATGAATAGTATACGAAATCAATAAAAGGCATCCCCAAGCGGGAGCTAGCTCTTCGTCAATCGACGGTCACAACCACACAAGCAATATAATATACAACGCCAACGGCGAGGATCAAAAACTCAAAGGAAACCCAAAACCACAAGAAATCTGCAAAAATAGACGCGCGACTCTAAGGTCGAAAGAATAACATCACTGGTCTCTATCTCAAAAATAAATACATGTTTGGTTGATGGAATTTACTAGATACAACGGAATAATATTATACAAGGTAATATGATGGGTACGATACAAGAAAAACCCACCTACTAGCAAGTCACCCGAATGAAACTGAGCCCGCAAAGCCGTAATGAAACCTGTACGGCAAACCTGCAAGAAACTGGGGCACAACAGGGGTGAGTTGCCAACTTATGAATAGAAAAACATCTACGCACAGAAATCGCATAAATAACGCAACCTGGGTCAATGATCATAATATATCCTCAAAATATATGAATAACAGGCAGCCTATAACAATGGCTAGGGTAATATCTAACCCAAGTGTAATCTCATGTGCCCGTGTCAGTGCCTCAGGTAGCAATATATCATATGAATGAGGTATGAATGCATGAAGACAGAATACATGCAAATGAAGAAACTGTTTTCATAAATTAGTGAGATTTCCTTTGTATATTTTCAAAATGAGGTATCATAATGAAATCAGCATAAAACAGTGCCTAGCATCGGCACAAAACGTAATCCCAATATCTCGATATCTCGGTATCACAGTCTCTGTACCTCAATCACAATATCTAGGGCGCCGTCAGTCCAGACCGGCCCCTACCATCCATCTCAAGACCACGACGGTATCCTCCGGATATCCGACGCGTCGGGTAAAATCACCGGTAAGTAGTGCTCCCCAGCCAGGCTCACATCGTCATCATCACGCGCTTCTTTCCCCGGGGTACATTACCGGGTCCACCATGTACCCAAAACGGTTCATCCGTCTCCTCGAATCGGGTCTCGAAATCCATCAGCAAACTCATGGTGGACGACTCATACATCATGGGAAAACCGCACTTTTTATTTTAAAAGAGAGAAAAGGTTTATTTATGTTTTTACGGTTTTCCTCCAAATCCAGAAAATCTCTTGGAAATCCGAATCCAAAATCTCAATAACACGTAAAATAGTGAATATATGCATGAGAATCCATGAATGCGGCATAACAATGAATAACAGTATGCATGAAGTAGCAGGTAATAACTACAATGTCTAAACTATTAGCTAACAGGCTATGTCAAGCAATAATATTTTCTAAGTATACGTGACATGGCAATTACCGATGAAGATGTGTGTGAGCCGGCAAGTAAGTGTACGTGGTACATACGCATCATCGGTAATGGTGCTGGTGTCCTAACAGCATGATATCAATAATGGAGTATGAAACATAATATAAGCATGCGATGCGAAGCGAACCACAAAAAATGAGCGGGAGCTGAATACTAGACGCAACTATAACTAATCTGCATTAATATAATATAAGTCCTACAAATGGTGCCTTTTGAAATAACACGAATCATGGGGTTTTGAAAATAGAGGCTACGGTGTTTTTATGAAAAGATACGTCTTTTGAAATATCCGTAGGATCCCTTGGGCTGTCTTTTAAAATACCCACGATTCGTTAGTTTTTGAAATAGGTAAGAATCGAATCTAATCTAACAACTAAACTAATCTAAAGGCCTAAGCTAACCAGCTGGACTACAGGTAAGGAAATTGCCTAACATCTGAGTCGATTCATATACATGCATGTATATATATTAGTCGGTGATCCCGCCTCAATAATATCATATCTGATACCATATCTATAATCAGACATCCCAAGTCATGATTGTGGATCAATCATCAAAATATAGCTCGTACGTAAATCCGTCGTACAACATCCCCAAATCTGGGTACGGGTTAATATCACATTCAATCACACTATTCATCTGGTATCTTCTTTATCAAATATCATGATCCGGGACAATGTCCTACGTCTAGTACAATACTGATACCGCCTAAGTATGCATACAGGTGTAAGAATTACTACGTCAAAAGACCCGCTAAAACATCATGTCGTATCTCAATACGAACCAAATCACATCACCGATCTTCTGGCCTCAAGCCCAATATCATCGACTCATCTCAAATTCCAAATACTATCCTCAAATCCAGTATATGAACACATAGTCCCATACCCATGTGAACACATAAATATATACTCCCATATACGCACATATAAAAGAAAGAATGTATGCAAGTATGTGTGTGTGTGCGTGTGTGAGTGCGACCACTACTCTAGGGTTTCGAAACTACACTAAACCAATCCAAAAATACCAAATATCCATCTTATCATCAATAATCTCAACAACATATAATCAATATCTGTGTGTATACGTATTCGTATACATCACCACGAACTGCGGGGGTGCTATACGCCATCCACCCGACTTCTCCCCGTAGATATAAATCTACTCACCTGGTCCTCGTTCGCCGGTGCCGACGTCGCCACGCGCTTGCTTGTCGTCTCGAAGTCCACATGGGGTACCTACATATCATAACGCACCGTATCGTATTAAAATCCGACTCATGACCAAAACGACGCACGAATCCCACATAGGTCAAAACCTATGGTTGCTTTCACAAATCAACCCAAAAAAAACCTCGACGTCGGCGTACAAATGCCAAATCATCGAGAAAAACCCAAATACACTCATTTGCACATTCACGAACACTAATTTTAATATAAAATAGGTTAAAATTCACAAAAACACCAATTTCACTTAAAAAGTCATTTTTCTGAAAATCTAGCAAGCACAATTCGCCGTTTTTGTACAAAACATGATGTTTAAACAAATCTAGTGGCCATAATACTTATTAAATATCTTAAATAAGTCATAAAAACAATTTCCATAATTTAATCTCATTAAATTCCATTAACCCCAAAATTCTAGTTTACAAAATACCCAATTTTTTAACAATTTATAGCAAAAATGCACAAACAACAATTTAGCTAGGATTTTCATGAACTAAAAGCATTAAACCACTCAATATATTATCTATAATGACATGAAACCATAATTATAATTTAATCTAAAGCATTTAATAATTTTCCAAAACTCTAGTTAGCAAAATAACTTAATTAGGGCATTTTATAAGTAATGGTTTGGAATTAACACTAAATTAGCTTTCTATAAAACTTAAGATGTTAATCCACAACACAAAACCATGCACAATTTATCATAACCCATTTCCACAACAAAACCCTAACTTGAAATCTTTAATCATGCAATTAAACTCATCAAAACCTAATTAAGCACTTAGTTAACTTAGATTAAAGCAACTAGATAACAAATTTTAACAAAAGCATGAGATTATACCTCCCATAATGAGATCAAGCTCAAGATCTAGCCTCCTAAAATGCCATTTTGATCCCTAGATCCATGCTAGAATGGTTAATGAGAAATGGGTAGGAGTTGGATTTTGATTTTGAAATTTTGTGGATTTTTAAGCATTTTTTTGGATTTTTTTGAAGAGAAAGTGAGATGAAGAAGTGAGGGCTGTTCTAAATGGGAGGGGGCTCGGCCAAATGCAGGTGGGGAGAGGAGAGAGAGGGTGTGGGGAGTTGGGGAAAGTTTCACAAAGTCAAAAGACCACACAAACAACAACAACACATACTCCAATTACTATATTTTAATCCTTATCATATTGAACTTTTAAAATGAGATGAAAACAAAAATGAGGGGGGGAGTGGACTGTTCCAGCAGTGGTGGGGCCGGCCATGATGGAGAGGAATGAGTGAGAGGGATTTTACAAAGAAATTCTATGCAAAAAGACCCCCCACAAGCTCAAAATTGCAAGTTTTAGCTTAAATTAATTATTTTTTTGTTCTCCATAATAAAAACCCATTAAAACTTGAAATAAAATACTAAAAATTTATATTACAACTAGATTTTAATTAACATGATTTTAAAGATTAAAATTAGCCCATTTAAATTTGTATTTATCGCTAATTTAATGTATTTTCTTACCGGCTTAAAATAATATTAAAATAATATTTTTTTCAGAAAATTTGAAATTTCACCAGTGGCTCAATAAACACCAAATACCAGTAATTACATAGCTAGAATATGTATATTTAATTTTATAATAAATATATTTGCATTTTGACTTTTTACAGAAAATCCCCTTATTTTACCGTTTTTTTCGAAATTTCACCGAAACGATTTTCAAAACGTTACAACCAGCAGTATGATGGCGATCAAATACGTAGGAGCTGGGTGGTCTATAAGCACATCCTTAAAGTGTCCTTAGCCATGGGAGTTTCGGGACTGGGCATCAATACTCCAAGAGTAAACTAGTGTATACGGATCGAGACCCCGACGAGGGGCGGTGGCCAGTCTCACAAGCCATTGGTGTCATTTGGTTCACCTAAGATGTATACACGTGCTCATTGGGTTATGAGTACACTGGACGGACTCACAGGGAACATACTAGTTGGTATTATACCTATTGTCAGATAGCAGTTCCCAGGTGACATGTGTACAGGTTAGTCTATCGACCTGAGATCATCATTTGTCTCGTGTGAGTTCATACTGTACTTTGATTACTACCCTACCACGGCTCAAAGGAGTCATGCAAACAGGTTTTAGTTGGGTATAGTCCTGAGCCACATGGAGGCAGTGAGCAGATCGTCAGGGGATTCGTCTCTCCCGGTATTGGGGGTTGATGTCGCGGAGTGCACGGGTGGCCATCACCAGAAATCCTTGGCCAAGCTAGTCGAGAATTACTGATCTAGGATCGGTAGTTTCTCAGGTGGTGATGGGCTTCATACCGACACTAAATGTTGCGTTATTAGGGGTCTGACTTTATCCATCCCCTTAGACTCGATATGCGATACTTATAGACAAACGGACCGGACTGTACGGATATTGTCACTGTTAAGATCAGTAGGGTTTCAGGATGAGTTTGCTCATCGTCATCCCTTTCGCTCAATACCTGGGAAGTCGTTACGTACATCTAGTGCTACTGACGTGCTTGTGGTTAAACCCACTGCCAGTGTATTAACGAGTCTTTAGAGTCCCACACAGAGGGTTTCACTGCTTCGGGCAAAACGTTGTAAAAGCCATATGGTTTTATGGTAGGGTTCAATCATATACGTGCACTTGTGTACGGATCATGATCGGACGGATAATACTAGTGGGCTTTAGTTTAAACCATATCCTAGTATTATATTGTTGGATTACTTTCGTCTCGTTGTACTCGTATTCAGTCGAAATACGGATGCGGATGGCATATACGTACATCATATTTTCGTTCTTTTCTGGTGTAATTAATTAACAAAGAGAGAGAGAAAAGAAACACAAAAATCGGCCAAGTAAAGTCATTTCGAGCTCGTCGTGGTGGATAGGTTGGATGTAATGATAGTACAATTGTTGGCTATAGTATATACGGATGAGGGGTATTCTTGTAATTCATTACAGGATTACTTTAGAGTTTCCATTTCTTTTTATGGATTAAACATTTAGGGTTTTAAATGTTTATTGTATGGAAAGGGTGACTCTTAATTCATGCATGTGCACTTGGTGACTCATGGTGGGTCATGGAGTGACTAATGCTTGGTTTTGTTTTGGCTAAGATATTTTTATGTGAGGATTGTGAGATATTTTGTGAAGGGGGCAGATCTCTTTTTGGTGTGGCTTTTCTTTAGTTGCTCAAGCTCACAAAATATAAAACAACACTCACAAAAGAATAGGTAGCCACTTCATTATTTCTTTCTTGACTTGCTTTTTCTTTGAGCTTCACACTTTCCTCACTTGGCATCTTCTTCAACCTCCACACATACCCTCTCATGAGTTAAGAATCCTTGTGTGTATTGAGACAAAGTGACCACACACACTCTCTACTTCATCTTGGCTATCTAGGCTAGCAAACTAGATACCCGAGTTACTTCGGTTTTGAGGTGGGAGCCCATTTTACTAACCCTTGACGTGGATCTTTTTCGATGTGGGGAGACCGGAGATCAAACATGATCAAGGAAGCCGCGAGGTGCTTGGGACAGAGGTTGAAGACCGAAGGACATGGATCGTTCAGTATAACCTCTCTAAACTCCTTTTAAATAGCTAGTGTAGGGTTAATGGTACGATCCGTAGATTAGGGTTCCGTTACGCCGGTTTCTAAAAGTTTTTGTTCCTCATTTAGCCACGGATTGATGGCCGGGACGCTGGCGTAACCCAACAACATGCACGAAGTGGTTACTCCTACTTCATCACTTTTACTGATGATTTCTCAATGTATGGACACGTATTCTTAATGAAACATAAATCCAAGGCCTTTGAGAAATTTAAGGAGTATAAGAATGAAGTTGAGAAACAAACAGGTAAGTATTAAGATATTTTGATCTGATCGAGGTGGAGAATACTTAAGTACCAATTTTCTTGAATACTTGAAAGAGAATGGAATTCTCTCTCAGCTTACTCCTCTATATACACCATAGTATAATGGTGTATCAGAGAGAAGGAATCGCACGCTGCTTGATATAGTGTGTTCCATGATGAGTAGTGCTGAGTACCCACTTTCTTTCTAGGGGTTTGAACTGGAATTAGCTGGATACATATTGAATAGGGTTCCAACTAAGTTTGTGCCTACCACTCTATATGAGATGTGGAGTGGGAGGAGACCATGTCTCAAGTATCTTAAGATATGAGGGTGTCCAATTTTTGTCAAAAAGAAGAATCCGGACAAGCTCGAGGCACGATCAGTTTTATGCAAGTTTGTGGGATACCCCAAGAATTCACGGGGATATCTTGTCTACCACACTGAAGAACAAAAGGTGTTTGTCGCTTGCCACATAGTTTTTTTAGAGAACGAATATTTGGCAAAAGAAATTAGTGGGAGCGCGGTAGAACTGGAAGAAATTCCAGAACCACAAAATACTACAGAAGGCTTAGTAGAATCTCAGGTTTCAATAGAGTCCAATGAACCGACACCGCTCCGCGGATCTAGTAGGCATTCTCATCCACCTGAGAGATACTATGGGTTTTTCGTCGATGGGGATCGAGAGGATTGCATCATCAATGATGATGAGCCTACTAATTTTCAGTAGGCTATCATGAGTAAAGACTCGGTGAAATGGCTGGATGCTTGTTTACCCCAATCAGAGCAAAGCTCTGTTCAAATTCCAAGGCGGGAAATGAAGCAACGCTTCTGATTCCCCCAATCAGAGCAAAGATCTACTTTGAAAATTTAAATTTTAATAAAAGAAGCAACGCTTCAGCTGACTTGCGCTCTGCGCTGCGCGACACATGTCAGCACAGTTGCGCTGCGCGACACGTGTCAACGCAGTTGCGTTGCGCGACCGTGTCAGCGCAGTGTGCTGCGCTCTGCGCTGCGCGACACGTGTCAAGCGCAGGTGCGTTTGCGCCAAACAGAAGTAAAATTCTAGTAAGATCTCTCTGATCTTGTTAAAACAAGAAGATTGTCTTCTGTAAAACAGAAGCCCTTGGATCAAAGATCCAATGGTAGGGGAAAATCCCTAAATCACTCAGAGAAAGATCTCTTTAACTAATTTAACAAACTAATTGGCACTATATAAAGGCCCCTAGACCCCAAGTCTAAAACACACATCAACACAGAGAGAGAAACAGAGAATTCCTCTAAAGAATTTTGAGAAGAGCTCAAAGAAAGAAAAGGTAAAAACCTTTAATAAAAGAAGAATTTCTTCTAAAAAGATCAATGGTCTAAGAACAAGATCAAGATATTAAAATAAAAAGAAAAGATCAAATAATAAGAATAAAATAAGAAGTAATATACTTCTTTAGATCATTTGATCTACACAAAGGCATTGCCTTTTGATGAACCACTGGTTCTGGAATCTTAATTCTTTTCTTGAATCCAAAATTGGATCAAGATATTAAAACAGTGCCTTGCACTTGAAAATCTGCACTGTTGCGCTCTTGGGTTGGCGCAAGCCACCAGAGAGCGCCACGTGTCAGCTCCAGAACAACTTGCGCTATGCTCTTTTAAAATAGAGCACCGCTCTCTGAAATTGGCTCAACTCACCAGAGCACGCCACGTGTCAGCAGCGCAGCGCACTGGCGCAGCGCACTGCGCTTGCGCTCGCCAGAGCGTGACACGTGTCACCCCCACATGAGTTTGCGTCTTGCGCTCCTCAATTGGCGCAAAGCGCCTGACAAGCCACGTGGGGCACTGTCAGAACATTAAATGCACCGCATTAATAAAAGGGCAGAGCCCAATAAAGAGGTCTATCAGACCAAAATAAAAAAAATGCTATGCATTATTAAAGGGCATAGCCCAATTAAAGGTCTAATAAGACCAAATAAAAAATGCAATGCATTATATAAAGGTCTGTCAGATCAAAACAGATGCCGTGCATCATTTAAAAAGGGCAGTGCCCAAATAAAACTGCCATGCAGGGGCAGAGCCCAAATAACGGCCTAATAGGCCAACTGCAAATGAATGTTGAACATTTTCAACTGGACTTAGCCCAATTCTGGCCGTAAGTCCTCAAATTAAATTGACTGAGCACGATTGCTCTCTTAAACCCGGTTCAAGGGTATATCTCTGAACTCCTCTGACATCTTTCGTTGTAATCCTTCAACGTCGTCAGAGAGGCGACGGATCCCGACGGACATATATTAAATGGACCACCATGTCCCTAAACTGGCAATGGACCACCATGTCCCTAAACTGGAAATGGACCACTACGTCTCTAAACTGGAATAATAGAGCCCTCAAATGCTCTTTTGTCGGATCTAAACGATCCCGTTTAAGTTGATCTTAGCCTCAGAAATGGCTAACATATCCTTAAACCTTCAGACAGATTTTAGTCCCAAATCGGACTATAGATCCCCTAATCAACTCTGGTTCAAGGGTACATCTCTGAACTCCTCTGACATCTGTCGTTGTAATCCTTCAACGTCGTCAGAGAGGCGACGGGTCCCGACGGCCATATATTAAATGGACCACTACGTCCCTAAACTGGAACAATAGAGCCCCTAAATGCTCTTTCCGTTAAGTTGATCTTAGTCGCAAATCAGACTAACGTATCCTTAACGAACGTTTAAGGTGATCTTAGCCTCAAACATGGCTAACGTATCCTTAAACTAAAACCCCAAACCCAAATCTAAGTAAATAGGATTTGGACTAATCCACGTCCTACGGGCGACGGCATCACTTAGTCTCCGTATACAATCCACGGGCAACCACAAACAAAACAAACACCCACGACACGAAGTGAAATGCTGGAGAAGAAGAAAGTTGTTACCGCGATGCGGTAGCGTAATTAACTGCAGGGGCTTGCGCCTGCAGGGAAGAGCGTCCCCACAATCAAAAACCCCTCGAGTGAGGGGGAATCTGACGAAGTCTGCTACATCGGCCGCATCCGTCTAAACCTCCGATACACGGTGCCATAAATCAACTTGGCATCTTCGGAGAGGTAGACGGATAAAACCAAATAGCATCTGCCCCGAATCACAGGCAAGACGTCCCCACGTCGTCTTGGCCGCCATTCGGAAGGGAACAGATTCTGGCACGCTCGGTGGGACCTTTTCCTCTTTCCACTCCACACTTCGTGTGTCGTCTTCACGAACGAATCGCGGTTTGTTAATGGTTGCCTTTGGGTTTCAAGTTACTAAGATTTGGACTTTTTCCTGGCGCAGAAATCAAGCATCAATGGCATCCAACTGCTCGAGCTGCTCGAAATGCAAGTGCAACCGATGCTCCGCCTCACCTGGTGGTGTAGCCTATGGGCCTCAAGCGGCCTCCATCCTTACCATGCCGGCGGAACAAGTAACTCAGGCTACCATCGGTCTGTTTTTTGGGACCATGCTCCCACCGGCAAGCTTCACCATTCCAGTGTCTGCACCGAAAGCGCAAAAGAAGTCGGTCTTCAATCGGCTCACTACTACCACGGCCCCTCTCGACGGGTCGTCCAATGCCAAGCCGGCAGCCTCGGTCTTTACCAGGCTGAATCTAAACTCTGGTGGGCATGCCAAGAAGCCCATGACCCCTGACGTGGCCATCGCGAAGAAGACAGCCATCTCCATTCCTGAAGTCATCAAGACGGCTTCTCCTGCTAAAGAGTCGGTCTTTTCAAGGCTGGCTATCCCGGCTCCCGATCTTGCTCAAGGGTCTGTCTTTGACAGATTAGACACCGCCACTCAAAAGACGTCAGTCTTTAAGAGGCTGGCACCAGCGGCGCCTCATCTAGGCAGGGGGCAAAACGAAACTATCCCCATAGCCGGACCAGCCCCAACAACTCGTCACGCTCGACGTCGCCACTGGCGCCGAGTAAGGAAGGCCGGGGGCAACTCCCCCTCGGGGTTAACTCCACCAGCTCCGACGGTGGAAGTCAATGCCGCTGTTCCAAATGGGAACAGCTTTGAACCGCTAAGGAGGGTACGCAAGAACTCTCTGACTGCCACGCTGAAAAGATCTCCTCCACCTGCGGTGAGTGTTACAGATGCAAAGCCGGAGCAGCCCCCTCAACGGCTATCCTCCAAGATTTATAAGGTCTGGCGACGGGTCCAAGACTCAGTAATCGACCAAGATCACTCTCGCCGGCAAAAGGGGTGAAGGTTCGGGAAGAAAAGAACTGTCCTGTCAAACAACAAAGGACAACAACCACTTGGGTGCCCGCTACAGCGGCTCCCTCCACGTCGACTACTCAAAAGAGAAGAAGGCCGGAGAAGGCCCCCACGCCTGCAGCAAACGTCAAAGACAGTAAGCTTAAACGCCCTAAGTCTGGGGGCATGGTGGTGCATACCGTTTATATGACTTCCGGAAAGGAGGAAGGCCGTGCTTCGACGGGTCACCGACCGCTTACCCGATCCGTGACTAAAGCTCAGGAGCAGCAGCAGAAGCTCCAAGAAATGATGAATGCGATGGCCGCACTCACTGGGCCAAAAGAAAGCCCCAAAGCATCCTCGGATCAACGCCGGGAGTAGGAAACTGACGCTGAATTCCTTCGCAGGATAATGGAAAAGAAGGATAAAGAGGCTGCGGAACAAGCAGCCAATATAAAGCGAATAGCCCTTCTGTTCCAGGACATGGTGGGTATGATGATCCAACAAGATCCTCCTGTTGAAGATCCCCCGATCGTCCTTGAAGATGACAGGGGAGAAACGTCAAATCCTCCACCGGCTCTGCCAACAGCCAAGGAGGAGACAATCTCCAAAGCTGACTTGGATGAATATATAGCTCAGCAGATACGGGTTCACCAGGCGACTGAGGCAGCCAGTCAAGTTGTCAGAACAGGGCGACCATATCCGAGTTGGTATGATCAGATCAAGTACCCGCCAGGCTATACAATACCGAAATTCCATGTCTATAAGGGGACGGGCAATCCCCACCAGCATGTTGCCCAGTTCAGGGCGCTTTGTGGCAACACTGGCGGTGATGATAAGCTCTTGCTATGCCAATTCGTCGGTAGCCTAGCGGAAACAGCCTTTGAATGGTATTCAGAGCTACCTAACGACTCTGTTAAAACATTTATGGAGATGGAGCTACTGTTTACACAAAGATTCGCGAGTGCTAGTTGACGCACCCCGATAACAGCATTGATTAATGCCAGGATAAGGCCAGGCGAAATGTGGGTCCAATACGCAACACGATGGCGGAACCCATGGTCGAAATGCGAACAACGTATAGAAGAGGCTCCTGCAGTAGGCATGTTCGTGGGCACTCTTGATCCGCAAGCGACCGTCTCGCAATTCATGATGTTCTTCAGGCCGACCACCTTCCAGGCCTTGATCGATAAATTAGCCCAAATGGACCAGATGGGCCATAGACCGTCTCCTCCAAAACCGGACTCTCAAAATGATAAGGGGAAAGGGAAGGCGATCGTCGTCGCCAATGCTCAACAACAGCAAAGCAACTTGAAGCCGGTTGTCCGTCAAGACAATATGCGTCCATGCGTATCCCCCCAGGAGAAGCTAGGACGTCCTTACTCGTTTCCTCAAAATAAAACGAGAAGATTGTTCGAGCTGGCACTGCGCAACAGGCTCATCAATCTTCCAGATCCAAGACGCCCGTTGCAGCCAAACGACGTCAATAATCCCAATTATTGTGCCTACCACCGAATGTTGGGTCATCCGATTGAAGATTGCTACGTCTTCAAAAACTGGATTGAAGACCAATACCTACGAGGCAGGTTTGCGCTGTCTGAAAAGTGGAAGGTAAACCCACCACAGCCGCACACTCCAAAGAAGATGGACGCACCGGGGGCAACTTGTCATGTGATCTCTCACTCATTGGTGGATGATAAAGAGGCTCCTTGCGCCGAGAAACCGAGGGCGGACCCTGAACCAGAAATTCTGCGGCCGTCAGATGAGATGATCGATGCCTTCCTGAATGAGATTCGTCTGAAAGTTAAAGCCAATCAAGAGCGTGAGATGGACATACTGGAAGGAGCCAAACACCGTCGACTAGACGAAAGAGTCGTGGCACTCCCGTCAAATCAAAAGACATCCCCTGCCGATAAAAACAAATTCAAGACGAGGAAAAGGTTTGCTAAAACCATATCAATAGGAATGAAGCTACCACCCTCTGAAGAAAACACTCTCGGTGGAGTAGAGATGTATCCTAATTATTGCCTATATCATCAGAAGATCGCACACCCTACTGAAGACTGCGACTCCTTTAAGAGTTGGTGGCAAGGGTATGTCGCTCACAGGCATTACGTCAATAGAACAAAGTGGGAAGCTCGTAGACAGCGAAAAAATACGACAGATGAGCATAAAAGAGTTGCCGGCAATTGTCATAGGGATGATCCCGGGGGATCACGAGTTCTCACTTTCGGGAGCAATTCCGACGAAAAAGTAGCCCTCGGCCCCTCTCTTCAAGGAGTCCATCTCTGAAAGATTGAGTAGTTGCGAGAACATTCAGCCGCTCAATTGCACGATATCCGGAGAGAATCTCGGACCCACAAACAACGGAGCGAACGAAAAGGATAAAGGAAAGGGAAAAACGTCCTTCGTCGCCAACACTCAACAACAATCGAGTGGCCCTAGACCGGTTGTTCGTCAAAACAATATGCGTCCACGTATATCCCTGGAAGAGAGGCTAGGACGTCCTTACTCGTTTCTTCAAGATAAAACAAGGAGACTGTTCGAGCTGGCAGTGCGCGACAGACTCATCAATCTGCCGAGTCCAAAACGTCCGTTGCAGCCAGGCGATGTCAACGATCCCAATTATTGCCCTTACCACCAAACGGTAAGTCACCTGATCGAGGATTGCTACGTCTTAAAAAACTGGGTTGAAGACCAATACCAACAGGGCAAGTTCGCGCTGTCCGAAAACTGGAAGGTGAGCCCGCCGCAACCATATACTCCGAGAAAAATGGATACGCCGGGGGCATCATGCTCATTCGTAAGGAAATCCCCATAAAATCCCCATATACTGAAAAGTCAGTAAACTAGAGATTCGCCTCAAATACGGCAACGACGGACCGAAACGTCCTTAAACTAATGATGGACCGCAATGTCCTAAAACTTGCAAACGACCGAAATGTCTTTAAACTACTACCGCAGCATCCTCAAGCTGACAAAAAAATATATATAAATAAAAAAATATATAATAAAATAATAATAAAGACGGTATGTCCATAAGCAAAATGGGCACGGATGGAAACCCAAAAGGACTCCGTGAGTAAAAACAGCAGGGCTACCGGCGAGTGTTTGTGAAAACCTGAAAGGGCGCAACCTTGTTAGAAAAAAAAGAATAAAAAAGAATAAAAAAGAAGAAAACGGTATGTCCATAAGCAAAATGGGCACGGATGAAAACCCGAAAGGGCTCCGTGAGTAAAAACAGCAGGGCTACCGACGAGTGTTTGTGAAAACCCGAAAGGGCGCAACCTCGTTAAAAGACACTTACAGGGTCCTCTCGACCTTGTAAGAAGAAACCACCCGCGTGAGATCCTTACGACTCACAAGGGAGCAACACACTTAGGGATCCTCACGATTCCTAAGGAGAAAATACACTTGCGGGATCCTCACGACTCGTAAGGAGAACTCTCTTATGGGACCTTCACGGCTCATAAGATTTGAAAGTCTTAAGTTACAGAGACCTGAACCTGTTCTTAAGCAACTCCCACAACCTTCGATATTGCCCTACAGGCGGCTCATACCGACCCTTGTATACAATCCACGGGCGCGAATAAACATTTTCCCTAACAAAGTCCCATCCGTGACTAGGGATATGTCCACACGGTGAACAACCCTTGTAAGTCCTCTCGACTTATAAGGAGAAAACACTCTTGTAAGATCCTTACAACTTACGAGGAACATGCACTTAGGAATCCTCATGATTCCTAAGGAGAAAATACACCTACAAGATCCTCACGGCTTGTAGGGAGAAATACCTTTGTGAGACCCTTACGGCTCATAAAGTCAAAAGTCTTAATCGACAGGATCCTAACCCTGTTTACTAAGCCACCTTTGTTCAACATCGATAGAGGCAAATGATGATTCGCTCCTGGAAATATTCCAGTTGTAGCGACGTTGGTGCTGAGATTGGCACCAGATTCCAAGTTGCACACTCGCGATAAAAAATCAGCGAGCCACACATGCATACAAAATAGCCGAAATGATGGGGCAACTGCTTAACTTGCAATAAAAAGCAGCAAGTAAAAATGTATGCATGCAAAATAGCCGAGATGATTGGGCAACTCGCAATAAAAAGCAGCGAGTGGAAATGAAATAAATAGCCGAAATGATTGGGCACCGCGAAAAATAGCCGAAATGATTGGACAATCGCGACCTTCGCGATATAAAAGCTGAAATGATAGAGCATCGCGGAAATACAATAATAATAAGAAAAAATGAATGAAACTTTTGCCCTGCAGGCAAGATCACATCGATCCCTGTATACAATCCAAGGGCACAAACAAAGAGGGAACCATACCTTCCCAACAGGCTCCACCAGAAAGCGAAGCCAAATCTCGACGGTTCATAGACAACCTAGAGATAACCTCGACATTTGTCGTAATATTGCAGACACAATGTCAACAAACGAAGCAAAAGAAGATCCCTAGCTTCAGGATCTCGACGTTGATATCGACAACTTAGAGATCGCTAACGGCGTTTCTCTCCACTTCAACTAGATGCAGACATGACGTCAACAACCGACCTCAGAGTCGCAATGAAACAGAGCCATGGCATAGTCCCTAGTTCCAAGTCTTAACGGCAATATCTACAGCCTAAGAATCAATAAAGGCGTTCCTTCGCAGTCCAGTAGGATGTAAATGCAACGTCAACAAAAGACCTCGCGGTCGAAACAAGGCGAAGCGATGGCAAAATCCCAGCTTCACCTCAACATTCATCTCGATACAGCAGACGAGATGTCACCTCAGCGTTCTTCCTCCAACAGGATCCAGACGCAACAATCAAACAGCGGAGCCACGGCAAAGTCCCTAGTTCCAAACCTCGACGGTTCACCAACAACCTAGAGACAACCGCGACATTCGTCTCGATATAGAGGACGCAATACCAGAAAACGAAGCAAAGGCCAAATTCCTAGCTTCAAGGTCTTAACGGCAAGTCATATAAAGCCTGAAAGACAACCGGAGATCATCTCACACCAGCGCGGAATGGTCACCGCCTCGACGTTCGTATCGACACAGCAGACGCAACATCATCAAACAGCGGAGCTACGGCAAAGTCCCTAGTTCCAAACCTCGACGGTTCACCAACAACCTAGAGACAACCGCGACATTTGTCTCGATATAGAGGACGCAATGCCAGCAAACGAAGCAAATGCCAAATTCCTAGCTTCAGGGTCTTGACGGCAAGTCATATAAAGCCTGAAGGACTATCAGAGATCATCCCACACCAACGCGGAGTGGTTATGACTCATCGGGGCTCTCCAAAATGAGCCTAACCTCAAGTAAAAAGTGACATGGAATATCCCTACGCTTGCTCTTTCGACGGTTGTACTACCTGGAAGATTACTTGAAGAAGTCTTGTCCATCCCCCGAAGGGATCAGAGACACGGCAGTCGCAGGGCTACTCGAACAGCACGATTGCCAATCGAGGAATATATCAGCTGATGCGACGATACGACGGACAAACCCTAAGTACCACAGACCCTAACGGACCTCTGTCGTAAAGAGCAAAGGCTAACTGTAACATTAGGATATTCTCGCGAGAAATGCTCGATTCATCTCGACTCGTAAGGAAATTGATGTCTTTGCGAGAACTTCTCGATTCGTCTCGACTCGTGAGATAAAGCCTTAGGCAGTGAGGATTAAAAAACTTGTTTCCTAAGCACTGGGGCCCTGCAAGTTGGTCCAAAACGGACTCTTGCATACTATTCACGGGTCACACTCTCCAAACTCGAAACTCAATAAGGAGGGAAACAACCACTTACGGGTCTTCTCGACTCGTAAAAGGGAAAATTCTCTTATAAGATCCTTACGACTCATAAGAGAAAACACACTTAGGAATCCTCACGATTCCTAAGGAGAAAATAAACCTACGAGATCCTCTCGATCCGTAGGGAGAAAAGTCTTTATGAGACCCTCACGGCTCATAAAGTTGAAAAGTCTTAGGCAGCAAATCTGAACCTGCGACCTAATCCATCATTACCTCTTGAAGAAGCCAAGACAGAATGCTTGCTCTATCAGCTGCCAACTGAGATAGCATGCTGATAATGACAGAAAGAAGAAAGCGACAGAAAGAACATCCGATTTGCGTTTGATCAAGCATTCGAGACACTTATTCATGCATATGCAAAAAGACTCAGAACGAGAAATAAGACAAGCTGAAATAAAAAAAAATTCCATTCATATTGAAAAGGGTTCTTACAATCATAAAGAAATAAACAAGAACATCATCAAATGATTACAACGGTATAACGTAAGATCCAGGGCACGGATTAAGGAATTCAAAAGTAAGGCCATCTAAAGTTCTTCTGGCCTTTCTGATTATTCTTGTGCGCAGCCTCTCGCACTCACGTGTGTCAAGATCTTCGGCAAGGCCCCCCATCCTTCCACAAGCAGCAATTATCGTCGTCTGTTGGAAAATTTGATGCAGAATGTCGATGAGGCTATCTCGCCGTTTCTTCGAGATCATCCCCGACAGGTACACTGAATGCACCTTGTCTTCGGCATCATCTAGCGAATTAAGCGGCAGGGCCTCGTGAAACCCCGGAAGTGCTCTCCATATTGCTCCCAGCACGACTTTCAAGAGAGCTGAACGATGAGGAATCAGCCAACCAACACGTGCGTTCAGACGACCCATGACCTCCGCACACTGGGCATCTGTAAACTCTTGGTTTTGTTGACGGCCCTGTACGCGGATATCCTCGTAGGTGATGAATTCGTGCAGACTGTATAGATGCACCGCCATAATACCTGGAGGAAACATCACGGGAAGATCAGCAATAAAAAGACATAGAGAGTTAAACTCCTCGAGAGCAATGCTCTGCAGACAGGAGTGACGCCTGTCAAAATCCAATAATGAGGGAAATTTAAAGAAATTCCCCGAGAACTCTGAGAGCCTTACTATTAAAAGATGATATAATCTATTAAAGATAAAACTCCATTTTTTTAATCTTCATTATCCATGATCAAACCCTTAAGAGTTCATCATTTTTTTTAGATCAAAAAATCTATGTTTTGCCAAAGAGCAATGCTCTGTTCATGGGTTAAGAAACCCTGAAACAGATTCTTGAGAGCAAGGATCTATTGGTAAAACCCCAAAGGGGTTCTCTTTAGATCAAAAGATCTATGAGAGCAAGGCTCTATTAATTAAAATTAATTTAATTCAAGATTAATTTTTACCTAAAAAGTTTTTTCTAAAGAAATTCTAACTCTTGGAGTTCTTGAAGGCAAGAGCAAGGCTCTGAAGTTTTGAAAGTAAAAATTTTGAAGATGATAATCATCTGTTGAGGACCAAAAGTCCTATTTATAGGCATCAAATGCTCGTTCAACTTCCAAAAGTTGCAGCGGTTGGAATTCTGCCACCGTTGCGCTCACGTTTGGGGCCACGTAAGCACAACGGTGGGGGGCATTTATTTACCCCAATCAGACCAAAGCTCTGTTCAAATTCCAAGGCGGGAAATGAAGCAACGCTTATGATTCCCCCAATCAGAGCAAAGCTCTACTTTGAAAATTTAAATTTTAATAAAAGAAGCAACGTGCAGTTGCGCTGCGCGACAAGTGTCAAGCGCAGGTGCGTTTGCGCCAAACAGAATTAAAATTCCAGTAAGATCTCTCTGATCTTGTTAAACCAAGAAGATTGTCTTCTGTAAAACAGAAGCCCTTGGATCAAAGATCCAACGGTAGGGAAAAATCCCTAAATCACTCAGAGAAAGATCTCTTTAACTAATTTAACAAACTAATTGGCACTATATAAAGGCCCCTAGACCCCAAGTCTAAAACACACATCAACACAGAGAGAAAAACAGAGAATTCCTCTAAAGAATTTTGAGAAGAGCTCAAAGAAAGAAAAGGTAAAAACCTTTAATAAAAGAAGAATTTCTTCTAAAAAGATCAATGATCTAAGAACAAGATCAAGATCTTAAAATAAAAAGAAAAGATCAAAAAATAGGAAGTAATATACTTCTTTAGATCATTTGATCTACACAAAGGCATTGCCTTTTGATGAACCACTGGTTCTGGAATCTTAAAAGATTCTTTTCTTGAATCCAAAATTGGATCAAGATATTAAAACAGTGTCTTGCACTTGTAAATCTGCAATGTTGCACTCTTGGGTTGGCGCAAGCCACCAGAGAGCGCCACGTGTCAGCTCCAGAACAACTTGCGCTATGCGCTTTTAAAATAGAGCACCGCTCTCTGAAATTGGCGCAACTCACCAGAGCGCGCCACGTGTCAGCAGCGCAATAGTGCAGCGCACTGCGCTAACTGCTCTTGTGCTCACCAGAGCGTGACACGTGTCACCCCCACATGAGTTTGCGCCTTGCGCTCCTCAATTGGCGCAAAGCGCTTGACAAGCCACGTGGGGCACTGTCAGAACATTAAATGCACCACATTAATAAAAGGGAAGAGCCCAATAAAGAGGTCTATCATACCAAAATAAAAAAATGCTATGCATTATTAAAGGGCATAGCCCAATTAAAGGTCTAATAAGCCCAAATAAAAAATGCAATGCATTATATAAAGGTCTGTCAGATCAAAATAGATGTTTTGCATCATTTAAAAAGGGCAGAGCCCAAATAAAACTGCCATGCAGGGGCAGAGCCCAAATAAAGGCCTAATAGGCCAACTGCAAATGAATGTTGAACATTTTCAACTGGACTTAGCCCAATTCTGGCCGTAAGTCCTCAAATTAAATTGACTGAGCACGACTGCTCTCTTAAATCAATTTACACCTGGTTCAAGGGTACATCTCTGAACTCCTCTGACATCTGTCATTGTAATCCTTCAACGTCATCAAATAGGCGACGGATCCCGACGGCCATATATTAAATGGACCACCATATCCCTAAACTGGCAATGGCCCACCATGTCCCTAAACTGGCAATGGACCACCATGTCCCTAAACTGGAACAATAGTACCCTCAAATGCTCTTTTGTCGGATCTAAACAATCCCGTTTAAGTTGATCTTAGCCTCAAAAATGGCTAACTTATCCTTAAACCTTCAAACAGATTTTAGTCCCAAATCAGACTATAGATCCCCTAATCAACTCTGGTTCAAGGGTACATCTCTGAACTCCTCTGACATCTGTCGTTGAAATCCTTCAACGTCGTCAGAGAGGCGACGGGTCCCGACGGCCATATATTAAATGGACCACTACGTCCCTAAACTGGAATAATAGAGCCCCTAAATGCTCTTTCCGTTAAGTTGATCTTAGTCTCAAATCAGACTAATGTATCCTTAACGAACGTTTAAGCTGATCTTAGCCTCAAACATGGCTAACGTATCCTTAAACTAAAACCCCAAACCCAAATCTAAGTAAATACGGATTTGGACTAATCCACGTCCTACGGGCGACGGCATCACTTAGTCTCCGTATACAATCCACAGGCAACCACAAACAAAACAAACACCCACGGCACGAAGTGAAATGCTGGAGAAGGAGAAAGTTGTTACCACAATGCGGTAGCGTAATTAACTGCAGGGGCTTGCGCCTACAGGGAAGAGCGTCCCCACAATCAAAAACCCCTCGAGCGAGGGGGAATCTGACGAAGTCTGCTACATCGGCCGCATCCGTCTAAACCTCCGATACACGGTGCCATAAATCAACTTGGCATCTTCGGAGAGGTAGATGGATAAAACCAAATAGCATCTGCCCCGAATCACAGGCAAGACATCCCCACGTCGTCTTGGCCGCCATTCGGAGGGGAACAATGCTATGAGATCCGAGAAGGAATCCATGTACACCAACAAAATATGGACTTTGGAAGTTGCTCCTCCTGGGAAAAAAACCCGTTGGATGCAAGTGGATCTTGAAAAAGAAGATTGATGTAGATGGAAAGGTAGAAACCTATAAAGCTAGGATTGTTGCAAAAGGATTGCGTCAAAGATCAGGATTGGACTATGATGAAACATTTTCTCCAGTAGCTATACTTAAATCCATTCGGATCCTACTTTCCATTGCTGCCTTCCATGACTATGATATCTGGCAGATGGACGTGAAAACAGCTTTTCTAAATGGAAATTTAGAAGAGAGTTTTTACATGGATCAACCATAGGGTTTCTTAGACAGTGGGAGCAGTGGAAAGGTGTGCAAGTTGCTTAAATCCATTTATGGATTAAAACAAGTATCGTGGAGTTGGAACATCTGCTTTGATGAGACGGTCAAAGAATTTGACTTTATCAAAAATATAGATGAACCATATATTTATAGGAAGATTGTAGGAGGAGCAGTAGTCTTTCTCGTATTATACGTGGATGGCATACTCCTGATAGGGAATAGCATCCTTATGCTACAATCAGTCAAGATCTTCTTGTCACAGAAGTTCTCCATGAAAGACTTGGGTGATGCCTCCAACATTCTGGAGATTAAGATCTATCGTGATAGCTCTAAAAGAATATTGGGACTTTCATGGTCCAGGTACATTAACACCATACTAAAGTGGTTTAGTATGGAAGATTCCAAATGTGGTAATTTACCCGCTTGTCACGGGATCACCCTCTCCAAAGAGATGTCTCAAAAGACTGATGAAGAGAGGGCTCGCATGAGCATTATACCCTACGCTTCGGCGGTAAGATCTATAATGTATGCGATGTTATGTACCAGACCAGACGTAACTTACGCACTTAGTATGGTTAGTAAGTATCAGTCAAACCTAGGTGAGAAGCATTGGATAGCAGTAAAGAACATCCTCAAGTACCAGTGAAGGACTAAGGAGATGTTCTTGGTGTACGGTAATGGGGACCTCTAGATTGAGTCTTTTACCGACTCAAGCTTCCAAAGTGATAAGGATGACTCTAAATCCGTCTCGGGTTATGTGTTTACCCTCAATGGAGGGGCGGTGTATTGGAAGAGTTCCAAACAAGACACCGTCGCAGAATCAACGATGGAAGCTGAGTATATAGCTGCTAACGATACCGCAAAAGAGACGGTCTGGAAGAGAAAGTTCATCTCTAAACTTCAGGTGGTTCCGTCCATTGCCAATCCAATACCGCTGTATTGCAATAATAATGGGGCTAAAGCTTTAGCAAAGGAACCAAGGTACCATCAGAAATACAGACATATCTTGAGACAGTATCACCTGATCAGGGAGATCGTGGATCGCAAGGAGATCAAGGTTCAGAGAGTGGACGCAAAAGACAACACTGCGGATCTATTCACAAAGGCCTTACCTCAGGCACAGTTCGAGCGGCTGTTCGAGTTGTTGGAAATGTGTTATGCAAATAACTGGCCCTATAGGCCATTATTTGTAATGGATACTATGGATATGTATATATGTACAGGACAATCTTGCTCGAAATGATAGTATGCTATCTGGTTTGCCTTTATCTTAACATATGCATATGTTTTATCTGTTATTACGTACTACTTATATATGTTGATAAAGCCCGTAGGATAATTGCTTGACTACCAGCGTTGTGATAGCGGTCATACTTGTGAGGGGTGAACAGTCTATAAGCATATCCTTAAACTATCCCTGGTCATAGGAATATCGAGACAGGGCATCGATATTTCAGAGTAAACTAGTGTATACATTTCTAGGCCCCGACAAGGGGCGATGGTTAGTCATACAGCCATTGGTGTGTTTCACCTAATATTGTATACAGGTGATCACTATGGGTGGATACACTGGACGGACTCGCCGAGAACTGCTAGATGGTATTATACCTAGCATCAGATGGTAGTTCTTATGTGACATGTGTGCAGGTAGTCTGTAGACCTAAGATCATCATTTGTCTCGTGTGAGTTCCCACTGTGCTTTGATTACTGCACTACACCGGCTCAAAGGAGTCGTGCAAACAGGTTTTAGTTCGGTACAATCCCGAGCCACATGGAGGCAGTGAGTGATTGCTAGAGATTCGTCTCTCCCGGTATAGGGAATCGATGTTGCACTGTATTTGGTTGGTCAACACTATAAGCCCCTAGCCAGGGCAGTTAAGAATTACTGATAGTTAGATCAGTAATTACTTGGATGGTCATGAGCCACACCAGCACGACTTATCGGGTTAATAGGGGTCTGACGTTAACCGCCCCTAGACCCGGTATGCGATACTCTCAGACGAATAGATCGGATTGTGCGGATATTGTCATAGTTAGGCTCAGTAGGGATTCAGATGAGTTTGCTCATCGACCTTCTCTTTGACAAGTGCCTAGGTAGCCGTTACATATAGCTAGTACATCTAACTTGCTTATGGTTAAACACACTGCCAGCGTATTGTCGACTGTTTAGAGTCCCACACAGAAAGTATCTCTGGTTCAGGTGAAACGATATGGAGGTCGTATATTTATACGTGCAGGGTTCCGATTGATTGCCTGTACTGGTTACGCGGAATTTAATCAGACGGATTTTAATACTAGCGGGCTTAGGATTAAGCCGG
Source organism: Agapanthus africanus (assembly GCA_030015575.1). Classification (NCBI taxonomy): domain Eukaryota; kingdom Viridiplantae; phylum Streptophyta; class Magnoliopsida; order Asparagales; family Amaryllidaceae; genus Agapanthus; species Agapanthus africanus. Next base: position 46,649,159 of record JASDDO010000006.1, read on the forward strand.
TTCATTAAATCGGATATTAATTTAATGCTATAATTATTTTAGTGGTATTATTCTATCTCTTGGGTATTCGTATTTTGATATAAATACGGGTATGTATATACGGTAGAAAGTATTTTGTATTTATACAAAAATACCTTCAAGAAGGGGAAACCTCATAATATGTATTTTTTATTTATTAATAAATAGAAAAATGAGGTGTAAAGACGGCATGGCATTAAGAATGGCTCGAACATTTATTAAGAACACTATTGAAATATGGCTAGATTTTTATGAAAAGAAAAATGCTTGATGTTGGTGATGTAGGGTTACTTAGCGCGGCAACAAGATTTCGGGAGGCATCGTCCATGCAGTTTTCAAAAATTTGTCGTTCTAAACAACCCTAACCCTAGAATCTTAAATAGAGATTTAAATGAAACTACATGCAAACAACTTTGCAACTAAGTGAATGCGGAATACAACCTTTCTAGACCGGTCCTTCACTTCAAATGCTCCGTGTAGAAGTCCCTTCGGTGCGAGTAATGATCTTCCGAACTCTTGAGAGGATCCACATGGTGAAAGATGCAAACTTGTTCGAAGTCTTCGAGGCCGAAGATGATCTACGTCTCATGCTACCTCTTCACTAAATTAGGGTTTAGTGAAGCAAACACCCTAAACTAAATGGCTAATAGTAGAGGATGATGAAGTTGGAAATGGGCTCACTTTAGTTTTATTTTTCTCACAATATTTTCTCACCTTGAGAAAAACTAGTGAGCTTTCTCATGAGGAAGAAGAAGATCAAGTGAAGAATGAGAGAGTGAACTCAAGTGAGATGAGAAAATAAACCATGGGTGAGTTAGTGCCATACACTAACCCATGTAGAGACTTAACCATTGGTTAGGATAATAGTTGGGTTAATAAATATCTTAAGCAAAACAAAACTTGTGGACTTAGTCAATGGTTATCCAAGCTTCTAGCCATGACCAATATTCAACCAATTTTGAATTACTTAATCAATTAATAACCCTACATTATAGCAAGCATGGTGTAAGTCATACACACACCCATGAAGCATGTATCATCAAGCATGACACAAAAACATGTACATTAATATATATCACATATACACAAATGCACACAAGTAAGAATAAGAAATCATAAGTGAGAAAATATTAGTCAATATAACTTAATATATCAAATATATAATTATACATTAAATTATCAAATCAACACTTGATTTAATCCGTCTATATCACATACAACCGACTAATATCAAATGTAACAACTTATCGAATCAACACTTGATCCGATAACCTGGCTATATCTCATATAACCGTCCGATATCATATATCGCGAGATTAGAATGCGGTATCACATACACGTATTAATCTCAGTCCCACACATATCACATATGTGCTCTTACTTCGTTCGCATGAACCAGGAAACCTCTGTGTAGGACTCAAAAAACTCGTCAATACGCCGGCAGTAGGTGATGATCATATCAAACACCCACAAGCCGCAAGCGGTCTGCTAAACATAACGACCACCCGGGTATTGAGCGATCAGAAGATCAACAACCAAGCCTGGTCATACTCCTGCGAATCCAATCAGTAACACTACGGTACAGTCCGGTCCCTTCGTCAGATATGTCGCATATCACAGCATGGGGATGGTATAACGTCAGACCCCAATAGCCTGATAAGTCATGCCGGTGCAAGGTCCATAACGGTTCGAGAAACTACTGATAACACTTAACAATAGATCTCAGCAACCCTGGCCAGGGATTTCCTTTTATGGCCAATCGAGCATAGCGCAACATCAACTCCCAATACCGGGAGAGATGGATCCCCTCCTATCGCTCACTGCCTCCATGTGACTCGGGACTGTACCCAAAAACCACTTTTTCTCATGATCTCTTGAACGTGGTATTGTGGAAATCAAAGCACGGTGGAAATCACACAAGACTCTATGACGATCTCCGGTCAACAGACTAACCTGTACCAGTGTCACCAGAGAACTGTTATCTGACAATAGGTATAATACTATCTAGGAGTTCTCGGGGAGTCCGTCCAGTGTACCCAGTCTCCACTGAGCACCCGTATACCTTCTCTGATGTCAAAAACCAAAGGATATGGGATCATCCATCGCCTATCACATGGGTCGAGAAGCGTATACGCTAGTCTACTCTGGAGTATCGATGCCCTGTCTCGATACTCCCACGACTAGGAACTATAGAAGGATGTACTTGCTGACTACCTCTATCCCACTAGTATGATCCGCATCATAATTCGGGTGTGTTAGTTATTGAGAACTGTTTCTTAGTTCACCCTACGTCCTGGGTATTAGATACCAGATCAGGATCCCACATATGTAAACAGTTACATGGGCTACGTAAAGGTAGAGAACTGGGAAAAGGTGATCATTCCGTTCAAGTAGGGAACGGTGCAAATGTTGCAGCCAAAGCAGTTGGGGAATATCACCTGGTATTGCCAAGTCGTAATACACTGATTCTAAATGAGTGCTATTATATACCGAACATGATGTGCAACATTATATCAGTTTCTTTGTTAAGTAAAGAAGGATATAATTTTATAGTAAAGGATAATGTTATGAACATATTCCTAGATCAAAAGTTGATTGCATCAGGCTCGTTACATAATGGCATATTCATTCTAAATCAGAATACAGTCCTGAATATACAAAACACACACAAGAAGAAAAGTTCAGATATGAACGAATCCTACTTGTGGCATTGTAGACTTGGTCATATCAATGCGACACGACTGGCTAAGTTACATAAGGATGGTTATTTGAATCCGTTCGAATTATCATCTTATGATACTTGCCATTCATGTCTCAAAGGAAAAATGACCAAAGCTCCGTTTAGTGGACACGGAGAAAGAGTTACCGAACTCTTAGGACTAATACATAGTGATGTATGCGGTCCCATGTCTACGCATGCCAGGAACGGTTCTTCCTACTTCATTACATTCACTGACGATCTCTCTAGATTCGGACATGTGTTCCTGATGAAACACAAGTCTGAAGCTTTTGAGAAATTCAGAGAATATAAGCACGAAGTAGAGAATCAAACGGGCAAAAGTATTAAGATTCTTCGATCTGATCGAGGAGGTGAATACTTAAGTAATGAGTTTCGGGATTATCTAAAAGAGAATGGGATTCTCTCTCAGCTTACTCCTCCTTATACACCACAGCACAACGGTGTATCGGAGCGGAGGAATCGCACCCTATTAGATATGGTGCGCTCTATGATGAGCACTGCTGAGTTACCTATCTCCTTTTGGGGTTATGCGCTGGAGACAGCCACATATCTATTGAATAAAGTTCCAACTAAATCGGTGCCTACCACTCCATATGAGATATGGAATGGGAAGAGACCATCTCTTAAACGAGTTAAGATATGGGGTTGTCCGGCCTATGTTAAAAAGCAAAATCCGGACAAACTCGAGGCAAGATCAGGTCTATGTAAGTTTGTAGGATATCCAAAAGATTCTTATGGATATATCTTCTATCACGCTGAGGAACAAAAAGTGTCTGTTTCTCAATATGCCACCTTTTTAGAAAAGGAATTTCTTGTAAAAGAAATTAGTGGCAAAGAGATAGAGCTGGAAGAGGTTCCAGCACCACAGACTACAACTGATGATTTATTGGAACCAGAGGATTCAGTAGTACCCGACGAACCCCAGCCTCTCCGCCGATCTAGTAGGGTTTCTCGTCCACCTGAAAGATACTACGGTTTTCTCATTGATGGTGGAAGTGAGGACTGCATCATGAATGATGATGACCCGACTAGTTTCGAGCAGGCCATCACGGGTGGTGACTCTGTGAAATGGCTGGATGCAATGCGATCTGAGATGGAATCCATGTACACCAATAAAGTATGGATTTTGGAAAATGCTCCTGAAGGGGTAAAACCCATTGGGAGCAAGTGGATTTTTAAAAGGAAATTTGGTGTAGATGGAAAAGTTGAGACTTTCAAAGCTAGACTTGTAGCAAAGGGTTTTCGTCAACGACCAGGTGTGGATTATGACGAAACCTTTTCTCCAGTGGCTATGCTTAAGTCTATCCGGATCTTACTTGCCATTGCTGCATACCATGACTACGAAATCTGGCAAATGGATGTTAAGACCGCCTTTCTAAACGGTGATTTAGAAGAGAGCGTGTACATGACTCAGCCAGAGGGCTTCGCAGATAGTGGGAGCAGCGGAAAGGTGTGCAAGCTGCTTAAATCCATTTATGGGTTAAAGCAAGCATCGCGGAGTTGGAACATCTGTTTTGATGTTGTAGTCAAAGAGTTTGACTTCATCTAAAATATAGATGAACCTTGTATCTATAAGAAGGTAGCAGAGGGTAAGGTTGTCTTCCTCATATTGTACGTGGACGACATACTCTTGATAGGAAATGATATTCCTATGCTGCAATCAGTCAAGCTCTTCTTATCACAGAGATTCTCAATGAAAGATTTAGGTGATGCCTCCTGCGTATTGGGAATCATGATCTATAGAGATAGATCTAAACGGATACTGGGATTGTCCCAATCCAGGTACATTGACACCATACTAAAGAGGTTTAGTATGGAAGAATCCAAGCGTGGGAACCAACCCACGATCTCTGGACTCACTCTCTCCAAAGAGATGTCTCCCAAGACTGATTTGGAGAGAGCTCGCATGCAAGGGATACCCTATGCTTCGGCAGTAGGCTCTATCATGTATGCGATGCTATGTACCAGACCCGATGTAGCATACTCACTAAGTGTAGTGAGTCGGTATCAAGCAGATCCTGGAGAGAGTCATTGGACAGCAGTGAAGAACATTCTCAAGTACTTACGAAAGACTAAGGAGATGTTCTTGGTGTATGGTAACGGAGAACTCCAGGTGGAGTCCTTTACCTATTCCAGCTTCCAAAGTGATAAGGACGACTCTAAGTCGCATTCGGGTTTTGTCTTTACCCTCAATGGAGGGGCGGTATGTTGGAAGAGTTCCAAACAGGATACCGTTGCAGACTCAACGATGGAGGCTGAATACATCGCTGCCAACGATGCTGCCAAAGAGGCTGTCTGGATCAAGAAGTTCATTACTGAACTTGGTATGGTTCCATCCATTGAGCATCCAATACCTCTGTATTGCGATAACAATGGAGCTGTGGCGTTAGCCAAGGAACCCAGGTCCCATCAAAAGTCCAGACATATTCTGAGGCGGTATCACCTGATCAGGGAGATAGTTGATCGCCGGGAGATCGAGGTCAGGAGAGTAGATACGAAGGACAACACTGCGGATCCATTCACGAAGGCTATTCCCCAGATACAGTTTGAGAGATTATTCGGGATGCTAGGTATGAGATACTACAGCAGCTGGCCTTAGTGCAAGTGGGAGATTGTTAGTTATGTATATGCCCTAGAGGCCATTGTTGTACATATGATGTATATTATAATGGATGCTTGGATATATATAGAGATGAATTTCTTGCTCGTCATGATAGTATGCTATTTGGTTTCACTTTATCTTAACATGTTGACTTGTATTGGTTTACTGTTTTACTCTCACATGTTGATAAAGCCCTTAGGATCTGTACTCGACTACTGGGACTATGATGAGATCATACTAGTGGGGGCCACGGTAGTCGATGAGTACATCCTATAACTGTTCCTAGTCGAGGGTATATCGAGACAGGGCATCGATACACCAGAGTAGACTAGCGTATACGCATCTTGACCCATATGATGGGCGATGGATGATCCCATATCCATCGGTGTTAGACATCAGAGATGGTGTACGGGTTCTCAATGGAGACTGGGTATACTGGATGGACTCGCCGAGAACTCCCAGATGGTGATATACCACACATCAGATGGCAGTTCTCCGGTGACACTGGTACAGGGTAGTCTGTAGACCCGAGATCGTTATGGAGTCTTGTGTGATTCCCACTGTGCTTTGATTTCCACCTTACCACGTCCAAGAGGGCGTGCAAAACAGTGGCTTTTGGGTACAGTCCCGAATCACATGGAGGCAATGAGCGATAGGAGGGGATTCGTCTCTCCCGGTATAGGGAGTTGATGTTGTGCTGTGTTCGATTGGCTATAACTGGAAGTCCCTGGCCAGGGCTGATATAGAGATTTACTGGTAAGTGTTACTAGTAGTTTCTCGACCCGTTATGAGCCACACATCGACACGACTTATCGGTTACTGGGGTCTGACGTATACCACCCCTAGACTTGATATGCGACGTATCAGACGAACAGACCGGACTGTACAGGAGTGTTACTGGTTGGATTCACAGGAAAACGCACAGGCTAGCTTGTTGATCTTCTGATCGCTCAATACCTGGGTGGCTGTTACGTTTAGCTGACCTCTTGCAGCTTGTGGGTGTTTGATATGATCATCACCTGCTACCGGCGTATTGACGATTCTTTAGAGTCCTACACAGAGGTTTATTGGCTCAGGCGAAACGGAGTAGAGGCACATATGTGATATGTGCAGGACCGAGAATAATGCGATATGAGATACCGTATTATATTCTCGCGATATTTAGATATGAACTGAGACATCGGATCAAGTGTTGACTCGATGAATCGGTACATGATATATTAGTCGGTAATATTCGATATAGCCGGATCATCAAATCAAGTGTTGATTCGATGATTTAATGTATAATAATATATATGATATATTGTATTACATTATCTAATATTGGCTCGCTTTATTATTTCATTTTCTCACTGGATGATACATTGATATATATGCGATATATGTTAATTGTATTATTTTCTTTTGTTGCAAATATATAATATATATGTGATATATATTATTGTGACATGATATGATTAATTGTTAAACATTTTTAAGGATGATTAATTGAGGTTAGGGTTTGATTAGGGTTAGATGCTTCATGCACCTTCTAGAAGCATTTTCTTTTGTCATTGTTAAGATATTTTGTGATGACACATTTTTAACCCAACCAAATCCTTACTCTAGTTTATTCTCTACACAATCTTAGCCACTCATCCTTGACCATGGTTTATATATCAATCATATACATTTCTTTCTATTCATCACAAAAGGATTAATCTTTTTATCATTTCCATTATCATCTTCTTCTCTCTTGAAAAAGCTTACTTGATTTTCTTTATGTGATGAATAAATATGAGAAAATGATTTAAAAAGAAAGCAAAAATACTACTCTCTCATCCTCATCTCATCTAGCCCATGAGATTAGTGTGTTCATCTCTTTAGAGTGAGAAGCTTGAGTCTTTGCAACTTCGACGTAAATCATCGGAGATTTGGAACACTTCAAGCTAGCATGGATCGTTCGAGTCGTGGAGCCTCTCATGAGTCCGGGAGATTGTGGATCGCGGCAAAGGGACTTCTACTCGGAGCTTGTGAAGCGAAGGAGCGGACTACAAAGGTTGTAATCCGTCACACTTAGATAAAAGTTATCATCTTGCATCTTAAACCCTAATAATCTAGCAAAGATCCTGGCTTTGGGTTGTTCGGCACGTCTAAATTTTTATCCGGGCATGTTTGATGCCTTATGAACCTTCACAAGAGTGCCTAGGAACCTTTCAGTGGTATCAGAGCCTAGCTAGAGCATTAGGCGATGTGTTTACGAACTTAAAACTCCGATCGAACCCGAACCGACAAAATATACCCCCTCTCTGGAAATTTTTTAAAATTTGGGTTTTTTCTGAATTAAAAATACGCAAAAAAAATCAGCAGGGAATTCTAAGAATTACCATAAAACCCGGGCCCACAATTCTTCTAAACGGCGGCGGAACCGCGGCGTAAGCATGCTTGCGCGGCGGTTCCGCGGCGGAATGATGGATTGGTGACACGTGTCTTTTATGGTAATATCCATAGGTGCTTGTTGATGCTTCTGGGTATTTTTAATCTGTTTCAAGTGTTGAATATTCTGGGGTTTGTTTTGTAATAGTAGACTCGATCGGAAATTTTAAATTCGTATTTCTTTCCGGATATTTAGAAACTGTTAAACTAGTTGAACGGATATCATTAACCCACTTTTTCCCGGCACGTAAAACTTTCAAGTGTTGAATTTTTATCGGGTTTAAATCTTTCGGAAAAATTGTAAAAGTTAAACGGTGGACCCTCTAGAAGACAACAAACCTTAACTCGATTATGTGACCGTCTTGAACTGCCTTTTGAACCTTCGGGTTTGGGGCAGTACGGCGTGCCGCATGTGAGGCGTTGGCTTGACCCTTCTACGGCTGGATCACCGGTACTGTGACATATTCTGGGATTATTTGAACTCCGCTCAAGTGTTGAGCACTTTAGGAAATTTTGGGTATTTGATTATCTGTTCGAAAAGTTTAATACTGTCTATTTATCTGGAATGTGATACAATATGTGGAATTCATAGGGTTAGGCATGAAATGCGGAGTATGTGATATTTCGGATTTATGATGTCTAAAGTGATTGTGAATTCCAAATATTGTAGTTTTACACTTTCTTTTCTGTGACCGTAAGTGTAATATATGATATCGCCGGTTTCGTTGCTATATGTCAACGACAATTGGGATGCGCATATTTACTTACGTTGATGATATGAGATATTATGTGTTGCTGTGATATGTTATATTGGATCGTCGCGTTCTGAATAGCCGTGGGTTTTATGTGAGATGAGGGTTTTTATTTTCATTCATGTAAAATTCATTTGTAATGTAATATTCTTTTATTTGGGGCACTTCCAGGTTGCGGTTGCTGTCACCAGTGTATATTATTTACTTTTCCGCATTAGGTAGACCCAAGGAGGGAGCACAAGTAACCGGGTTCTAGGGTCCAGTGGGAGGCCATCTCGAGGAGTCGAGACCGGGTCTCCTAACCCTAGAATTGGCAGTGTTACTTGCCGCTCTCGTAGGGGTCTTGGGATGTGGGTTTGGCTATTCGTCGCGACCGTGGAATCCGTGTTTTATACAGGCTCGTATTGAAAACACGGACATCCTAATATATCCAATATTTCATATTTGTTCTTCTGCTGCAATGTTCTGTGATGAGATCATATTACTGCCTGAGACGAATGCTTATACTATATATATATGCTGATATATAAATATTACTGCTTTCGTTTCTTCTGTGATGCTTAGGAAGCATAAGCTGATGGGATTTTTATTAATGAGATTAATAAAAGAAAAGAAACCTAAAGATGTTGTAGAATCAAAACTTTATAAAAAGGGGTAGCAACAGTTTTGCTTTGCACAGTGATATATATGATATATCCTGCACCTTATTCGATGGGGAAAGGGCCGACGATCCCTTCACCGGGAGTGACCCCTTTAGCAAAACTGGCAGATGCTACAAAACACGGTTTGTCTTTTGAATGCTTTTAATGTTTTGTTTTGCACAGCGGTATCTATGATATATCCTGCACCTTATTCGATGAGGAAAGGGCCGGCGATCCCTTCACCGGGAGTGACCCCTTTAGCGAAACAAGAAAAGCCTCAAAAACACTCCTTTTCAAAAAACACTCGATTCTACGACTATATCAGGTTCATTACACTCGGGGTTTTCTGGAAAACCTGCGTAACCCTCCGTCATTTTAGGAAAATAGAGTACTTAGTATTTGTGCTGTGTTTGTTGACCATAGTTAAGGCGCAGTGTACGGTAGCTAAGTGATGTTTTCCTATATAACATAAGATGTGATTAATTAGGACAGTCATATGACTTTGTTGACCATAGTTAAGGGTCATGTGGGTGGGTCTAAATTAATCAAGAAATGACGGGTAGAACTTGACTAGTGCTTATGATTTGTTGACCATAGTTAAGGTCATAAGACACTAGGGGTAAAAATATTATCGGGAATTTCAAGCGTTGAAATTTGCAATGAGATTGCATACCTCCTATGAGATAGTTGGATCCCGATACCCACTGCGAGTAAATGTTACTCCTGAGAGAGTTTTACACAAGACAATTAGGCATTCAAGTAGGTGTCTAGAAAAGTGTTAACGGGGTTAAGCCTCTGGGAAAACGAGGTTTACTTTAATTAGGTCCGTGCAAAAGCACGGAGAACCTCCCTCAAAGTACCGACACTGATCTGGCTGAAAGATTGACGAAATTGTAGGATGTAATTAATCCCGGCTAATCTTACCTTTTAGGGTTTTAAGGTAGATTTGATAAAAACAGTGGGAGACATCCTGATTAGATAAGATAATAACCAATCTAATCTTGCAAGAGCATACGCTAAAGTGTTTTTCTTCTCTTTCTCTCCAGGTAGCGACCATGTCAGGCCATAATCAAGATAATAATATGGATGTATTGACTGAACCCGATTATTGTACAGTGCAGGGGAACGTTGGACCCGTTCTTTCTTATAAGAGTTATAAGACTGAACAGGAAACAGGAGAATATCTGGATTCTCACGCCGCCCAAAAGAACATGCATGTTGATGCATCTTCTTCGGGTGTGTTAGTTAGTGAGAACTGTTTCTCAGTTCACCCTACGTCCTGGGTATTAGATACCGGATCAGGATTCCACATATGTAAACAGTTACATGGGCTACGTAAAGGTAGAGAACTGGGAAAAGGTGATCATTCCGTTCAAGTAGGGAACGGTGCAAATGTTGCAGCCAAAACAGTTGGGGAATATCACCTGGTATTGCCAAGTCGTAATATACTGATTCTAAATGAGTGCTATTATATACCGAACATGATGTGCAACATTATATCAGTTTCTTTATTAAGTAAAGAAGGATATAATTTTGTAGTAAAGGATAATGTTATGAACATATTCCTAGATCAAAAGTTGATTGCATCAGGCTCGTTACATAATGGCATATTCATTCTAAATCAGAATACAGTCCTGAATATACAAAACACACACAAGAGGAAAAGTTCAGATATGAACGAATCCGACTTGTGGCATTGTAGACTTGGTCATATCAATGCGACACGACTGGCTAAGTTACATAAGGATGGTTATTTGAATCCGTTCGAATTATCATCTTATGATACTTGCCATTCATGTCTCAAAGGAAAAATGACCAAAGCTCCGTTTAGTGGACACGGAGAAAGAGTTACCGAACTCTTAAGACTAATACATAGTGATGTATACGGTCCCATGTCTACGCATGCCAGGAACGGTTCTTCCTACTTCATTACATTCACTGACGATCTCTCTAGATTCGGACATGTGTTCCTGATGAAACACAAGTCTGAAGCTTTTGAGAAATTCAGAGAATATAAGCATGAAGTAGAGAATCAAACGGGCAAAAGTATTAAGATTCTTCGATCTGATCGAGGAGGTGAATACTTAAGTAATGAGTTTCGGGATTATCTAAAAGAGAATGGGATTCTCTCTGAGCTTACTCCTCCTTATACACCACAGCACAACGGTGTATCGGAGCGGAGGAATCGCACCCTATTAGATATGGTGCGCTCTATGATGAGCACTGCTGAGTTACCTATCTCCTTTTGGGGTTATGCGCTGGAGACAGCCACATATCTATTGAATAGAGTTCCAACTAAATCGGTGCCTACCACTCCATATGAGATATGGAATGGGAAGAGACCATCTCTTAAACGAGTTAAGATATGGGGTTGTCCGGCCTATGTTAAAAAGCAAAATCCGGACAAACTCGAGGTAAGATCAGGTCTATGTAAGTTTGTAGGATATCCAAAAGAATCTTATGGATATATCTTCTATCACGCTGAGGAACAAAAAGTGTCTGTTTCTCAATATGCCAACTTTTTAGAAAAGGAATTTCTTGCAAAAGAAATTAGTGGCAAAGAGGTAGAGCTGGAAGAGGTTCCAGCACCACAGACTACAACTGATGATTTATTGGAACCAGAGGATTCAGTAGTACCCGACGAACCCCAGCCTCTCCGCTGATCTAGTAGGGTTTCTCGTCCACCTGAGAGATACTACGGTTTTCTCATTGATGGTGGAAGCGAGGACTGCATCATGAATGATGATGACCCGACTAGTTTCGAGCAGGCCATCACGGGTGGTGACTCTGTGAAATGGCTGGATGCAATGCGATCTGAGATGGAATCCATGTACACCAATAAAGTATGGATTTTGGAAAATGCTCCTGAAGGGGTAAAACCCATTGGGAGCAAGTGGATTTTTAAAAGGAAATTTGGTGTAGATGGAAAATTTGAGACTTTCAAAGCTAGACTTGTAGCAAAGGGTTTTCGTCAACGACCAGGTATGGATTATGACGAAACCTTTTCTCCAGTGGCTATGCTTAAGTCCATCCGGATCTTACTTGCCATTGCTGCATACCATGACTACGAAATCTGGCAAATGGATGTTAAGACCGCCTTTCTAAACGGTGATTTAGAAGAGAGCGTGTACATGACTCAGCCAGAGGGCTTCATAGATAGTGGGAGCAGCGGAAAGGTGTGCAAGCTGCTTAAATCCATTTATGGGTTAAAGCAAGCATCGCGGAGTTGGAACATCTGTTTTGATGTTGTAGTCAAAGAGTTTGACTTCATCAAAAATATAGATGAACCTTGTATCTATAAGAAGGTAGCAGAGGGTAAGGTTGTCTTCCTCGTATTGTACGTGGACGACATACTCTTGATAGGAAATGATATTCCTATGCTGCAATCAGTCAAGCTCTTCTTATCACAGAGATTCTCAATGAAAGATCTAGGTGATGCCTCCTGCGTATTGGGAATCATGATCTATAGAGATAGATCTAAACGGATACTGGGATTGTCCCAATCCAGGTACATTGACACCATACTAAAGAGGTTTAGTATGGAAGAATCCAAGCATGGGAACCAACCCATGATCTCTGGACTCACTCTCTCCAAAGAGATGTCTCCCAAGACTGATTTGGAGAGAGCTCGCATGCAAGGGATACCCTATGCTTCGGCAGTAGGCTCTATCATGTATGCGATGCTATGTACCAGACCCGATGTAGCATACTCACTAAGTGTAGTGAGTCGGTATCAAGCAGATCCTGGAGAGAGTCATTGGACAGCAGTGAAGAACATTCTCAAGTATTTACAAAGGACTAAGGAGATGTTCTTGGTGTATGGTAGCGGAGAACTCCAGGTGGAGTCCTTTACCGATTCCAGCTTCCAAAGTGATAAGGACGACTCTAAGTCGCATTCGGGTTTTGTCTTTACCCTCAATGGAGGGGCGGTATGTTGGAAGAGTTCCAAACAGGATACCGTTGCAGACTCAACGATGGAGGCTGAATACATCGCTGCCAACGATGCTGCCAAAGAGGCTGTCTGGATCAAGAAGTTCATTACTGAACTTGGTGTGGTTCCATCCATTGAGCATCCAATACCTCTGTATTGCGATAACAATGGAGCTGTGGCGTTAGCCAAGGAACCCAGGTCCCATCAAAAGTCCAGACATATTCTGAGACGGTATCACCTGATCAGGGAGATAGTTGATCGCCGGGAGATCGAGGTCAGGAGAGTAGATATGAAGGACAACACTGCGGATCCATTCACAAAGGCTATTCCCCAGATACAGTTTGAGAGATTATTCGGGATGCTAGGTATGAGATACTACAGCAGCTGGCCTTAGTGCAAGTGGGAGATTGTTAGTTATGTATATGCCCTAGAGGCCATTGTTGTACATATGATGTATATTATAATGGATGCTTGGATATATATAGAGATGACTTTCTTGCTCGTCATGATAGTATGCTATTTGGTTTCATTTTATCTTAACATGTTGACTTGTATTGGTTTACTGTTTTACTCTCACATGTTGATAAAGCCCTTAGGATCTGTACTCGACTACTGGGACTATGATGAGATCATACTAGTGGGGGCCACGGTAGTCTATGAGTACATCCTATAACTGTTCCTAGTCGAGGGTATATCGAGATAGGGCATCGATACACCAGAGTAGACTAGCGTATACGCATCTTGACCCATATGATGGGCGATGGATGATCCCATATCCATCGGTGTTAGACATCAGAGATGGTGTACGGATGCTCAGTGGAGACTGGGTATACTGGACGGACTCGCCGAGAACTCCCAGATGGTGATATACCACACGTCAGATGGCAGTTCTCCGGTGACACTGGTACAGGGTAGTCTGTAGACCCGAGATCGTCATGGAGTCTTGTGTGATTCCTACTGTGCTTTGATTTCCACCTTACCACGTCCAAGAGGGCGTGCAAAACGGTGGCTTTTGGGTACAGTCCCGAATCACATGGAGGCAATGAGTGATAGGAGGGGATTCGTCTCTCCCGGTATAGGGAGTTGATGTTGTGCTGTGTTCGATTGGCTATAACTGGAAGTCCCTGGCCAGGGCTGATATAGAGATTTACTGGTAAGTGTTACTAGTAGTTTCTCGACCCGTTATGAGCCACACATCGACACGACTTATCGGTTACTGGGGTCTGACGTATACCACCCCTAGACTTGATATGCGACGTATCAGACGAACAGACCGGACTGTACGTGAGTGTTACTGGTTGGATTCACAGGAGAACGCACAGGCTAGCTTGTTGATCTTCTGAACCCTCAATACCTGGGTGGCTTTTACGTTTAGCTGACCGCTTGCAGCTTGTGGGTGTTTGATATGATCATCACCTGCTACCGGCGTATTGACGATTCTTTAGAGTCCTACACAGAGGTTTCTTGGCTCAGGCGAAACGGAGTAGAGGCACATATGTGATATGTGCAGGACCGAGAATAATGCGATATGAGATACCATATTATATTCTCGCGATATTTAGATATGAACTGAGACATCGGATCAAGTGTTGACTCGATGAATCGGTACATGATATATTAGTCGGTAATATTCGATATAGCCGGATCATCAAATCAAGTGTTGATTCGATGATTTAATGTATAATAATATATATGATATATTGTATTACATTATCTAATATTGGCTCGCTTTATTATTTCATTTTCTCACTGGATGATACATTGATATATATGCGATATATGTTAATTGTATTATTTTCTTTTGTTGCAAATATATAATATATATGTGATATATATTATTGTGACATGATATGATTAATTGTTAAACATGTTTAAGGATGATTAATTGAGGTTAGGGTTTGATTAGGGTTAGATGCTTCATGCACCTTCTAGAAGCATTTTCTTTTGTCATTGTTAAGATATTTTGTGATGACACATTTTTAACCCAACCAAACCCTAACTCTAGTTTATTCTCTACACAATCTTAGCCACTCATCCTTGACCATGGTTTATATATCAATCATATACATTTCTTTCTATTCATCACAAAAGGATTAATCTTTTTATCATTTCCATTATCATCTTCTTCTCTCTTGAAAAAGCTTACTTGATTTTCTTTATGTGATGAATAAATATGAGAAAATGATTTAAAAAGAAAGCAAAAATACTACTCTCTCATCCTCATCTCATCTAGCCCATGAGATTAGTGTGTTCATCTCTTTAGAGTGAGAAAGCTTGAGTCTTTGCAACTTCGACGTAGATCATCGGAGATTTGGAACACTTCAAGCTAGCATGGATCGTTCGAGTCGTGGAGCCTCTCATGAGTCCGGGAGATCGTGGATCGCGGCAAAGGGACTTCTACTCGGAGCTTGTGAAGCGAAGGAGCGGACTACAAAGGTTGTAATCCCTCACACTTAGATAAAAGTTATCATCTTGCATCTTAAACCCTAATAATCTAGCAAAGATCCCGGCTTTGGGTTGTTCGGCACGTCTAAATTTTTATCCAGGCATGTTTGATACCTTATGAACCTTCACAAGAGTGCCTAGGAACCTTTCAGCTGCCCCCATGAGAACCCACACAAAAGAAACCCTAAGCCCAGCCTCTTCTGCCCCCGACCTCGTCACCAACTCCTCCATCCTCATCATCTCCTTCTCCTTCTCATCTCCATCATCTCCCTCTTCCTCTCCTCTTCTTCCTCAACCGAGAACCCTGCACACCCAAACACCCAAGAAACCCAAACCCTAGCTCCTCAACTCCACCCTCCACCACCGACGACCTTCATCTCCTCGTCGTCACTAGCACCTTCTTCTCTCCTCCATCTCCATCTTCTCCAACCCCGAGCGCTACCCAAGATCCCTGCACACAGAACCCAACCTGCACCTCGCCGCCGGTGACCCCGACACCACCACCTCGTCTTCCCTAACCCCTGTGCACCAAACTCCAGTGAGCACCAATCCCTCTCTCTTCTTCTTCCTCTTCTTCTTTTTCTTTTCTTTATTCTTTTTCTTGAATCTTGATTTTCCAGCGATCGCCGGAGTCGTATCGCCGCTGCCGATCCAGACGATCCAGTGAACGTCTCTTGCTCGCTGATCACCCTCATGCCTTATCTGGACCCGTCCCGCATGCCGTGTGTGCGTTACGACGATTTACCGACGTCAGACGTACCGTACGTACTCTTCGTGTTATCCGATCGAGGCAAGTTTATCTTATTGCATGCTATGTTATTATAATTGCATCCATATTAATAATAATATTACATGTTTATTTCATTATGCATCCATATTACAATTTTACAGTTTTCGGATACCCGTATGCATCCATTGTTGGAGATAGTGCCCTCGGAGTCAATTATTAGGTCACAGGTACGTGATTGTAATGATTAAGGGAGGACCTATCCCGGTAGGACAGTCTTACTCGAGATGATAGTATGCTATCTGGTTTACCTTTATCATCGTGTACTGTTTTAGGTGACCTGACACGTCGCTATTACACGTTGATAGAGCCCCTAGGATTCTTGCTTGACCACCAGCAGTATGAGGGCGATCATATAAGTGGGAGCTGGGGTCTATAAGCTTATCCTTAAAAGGTCCCTAGTCGTGGGAGTTTCGAGACTGGGCATCGATACTCCATTAGTAGACTAGTGTATACAGTCGAGACCCCGACGAGGGGCGGTGGCCGGTCTCACAAGCCACTGGTGTCAGTTGGATCACCTAAGATGTATACAGGTGCTCATTGGGTTATGAGTACACCGGACAGGACTCGCCGGGAACATGCTAGTTGGTCCTATACCAGACGTCAGATGGCAGTTCCCTGGTGACATGTGTGCAGGTTAGTTCATCGACCTGGGGATCGTCATTTGTCTCGTGTGAGTTCCCACTGTACTTTGATTACTACCCTACCACGGCTCAAAGGAGTCGTGCAAACAGGTTTTAGTTGGGTACAGTCCCGAGCCACATGGAGGCAGTGAGCGTATCTTCAGGGGTTCGTCTCTCCCGGTATTGGGGGTGAGGTCGCGCTGTGTCTAGGAGAGCCATTACACAAAGACCTTGGCCAAGGCAGGAGATTTACTGGTAGGTATTCCAGTAGTATCTCAGGGTGTTCTGGGCTACACTCCGACACGACTTGTACCGCTTTTGGGGGTCTGACTTTTACCAACCCCCTAGGCCCGCCATGCGATACTCATAGACGAACGGACCGGACTGTACGGATATTGTCACTGACAGGCTCAGTTGGGTGTCGGGGTGAGCTTCCTCATCGACGTCCCTTTTAGTCAATAGCTGGTGGCCCGTCACGTATTGGCTTATACCTCTGACGTGCTAGTGGTTAAATCCACAGCCATAGTATTGACGAGTCTTTAGAGTCCACCACACTTTCAGTTACTCAAGCTTTCGGGCGAAACGCTGTAGAGGCCGTATGGAGATATGGCAGGGTCCGATCAGATACGTGCGGTATTGCACGGATCAGGATCGGACGGTTTGTACTAGTGGCCGTATAGTTATATGGCAGGGTTCGATCAGATACGTGCGGTATTGCACGGATCAGGATCGAACGGGTTTTTACTAGCCGGCTTTGGTTTAAGTCGGTACTAGTTTAGTACAGTGTAGATTTTGTCTCATAGCATTTGTGTCCGGACGGATTACAGATGCGGGTGTGTATGCACAGTTTGGGGTTTTCCTGTAATTTATTACGGGACCAGTTTTCTGGAGTTGCCAGTTTGCATTCCGTTCCGGCCGGTTTTCCTTTGTTCTTTCCCGGCCGGACTTTTCCGATGGAGGGGGTAATTTGCAGTTTTGCAAATTACATTTGTGGAGGGGTTTTCTTGCAAAAGTATTGATTATGATAGCTTTCATTTCTTTTGCCCCATGCTTTTGAATTGAGAGATTTGAAAGGTTATGGAGTGAATAGGAGAATAAGCATGGTTGTATGTTTCTTTGTCCCTTGGATGTGGTCACCTCCTTCTTCTCCTACACTCACCTCCCTTCATGCTTCATAACCTCTCCTCCACCATTCTCTTTTGTGAGATGATAAGTTTTTCATAAGAGAGAAGAAAGAGAAGGAGAAAGGAGAGAAAATGAGAGTTCATTTTTGGTGTATCATTTTGTTCATCTCATTTTCCTTGCAAAATTGATAGCATCATTTGCCTCCAAAGTTTCATTCTTCCCTCCATCTAAAGGCAACTCCAAAACCCCAAAAGTGAGACTATGATTCTACACTACGCATCCTACAGCATATCTTGGACGCGTCGATTCGCCAGCTTCGCGCCTGAGTTGCCTCGGTATAGAGGCGGGAGCCCGTAAAAGATGCAGGCGACGTGGTGCCCTTCCGGCGAGGAGGCGATGACCGGAGATCCCGCGAGGAGATCGGAGTGGAGATGAAGACCGGAGGACTTGGATCGTCGGTATACATCTCTTCCCTTTCTTGTTAGTTAGCTAGACTAGTTTAATGGTTACGATCCGGAGTTTAGTGCGCGGTGGTGCCGGTTTGCAAAGTCCGCAAAATTTAAGTTATTCACCGTTTCCGCATTCCGGCGTCGGATTGACAGCCGGGGCGCCGCCGTGCACTTACAGTGGTATCAGAGCCTCGCCATTAACTTAGTCTAGCTTTGTGAAATGTGTTTTTCAGTTCCGATCGATCGAAATGTCCAAAAACCCGTATTTGCTCACATCAGTTTTCTGTTTAGATTTTTTGGTGTCGAAAAATTTTTAAGGTTGTATAAAATTGTTGTACTCAAAATTCTAAGACATCTGAGAAAATTCGACAACTTCAGTCGACTACCTGAGCGCGGAAGCGCGGCCAAACCCCCCCTTGGGCCGCGCTTCCGCCGCACTCTGGAGTCTTCACAGTGTCAAATTTTTCCAGTGGGCTTGTGGGCTTATTTCAGGGGTTTTGGGATATTAAATTTGGGCCCAAGTTTTCTGTGACTGCTACAGTATTGGTTGGGGGCCCACTTGTTAATGTTTAATCAATCGGAAAATTTTAAACACATTTTTCACAGTATTTACATTATATCTGCGACCGTGAATGTCACTCGATCGGTAAATCTGATCTAACTGCTATAGCCCGGTTAGACGGATTTGCGAACGTGACTTTCACGTTGATGTTCTATGTATTTGCTGTGATGTTGCGGATCGGTCGTGGGGATAGCCTGGATGCAATGCTAGTACTGTATTGTTGTATTATGTACATTTGATTTTGCGGGGCGAGCGTCCGACATGTGGACTGCCGTCACTGCCTGATTGTATTATTCTTTTGGGGCACGACCTGGTTGCGGTCGATGTACCCGGTGTATGTATATTTTACATTCTGTACTAGGATTACCCCGCGGTGGGGTGCACGGATAGCCGGGTTCTAGAGGGCAACAAGCCCGCATCTCATGGCATTGAGACGGAGGGGGCTTCACTCTGGGATTGGCGGGCTATTCGCCGCACTCGTAGGGGGTACAGGTTGACCCAGGAGGGGTGCCCAAGTTACCGGATTCCGTGAAGTGCTGGGTGGTCCATTCACGGAGCTGAAGGGGGCTGCCTCGCTTCAGGTTTTGGCGGGTGACTTGCTGCGCCCGTAGGGGTCTAGGTTTTCATTGCACAGGCTATCCACACGACCAGGGGAACGTCGGGTTTCAGTAGTGGCTCTGTGAAACCCGGGGATCCCAGATATCTGTATGTTTCTGTGATGTTGCATTTCTTTTCACGCCTTGAGCGAAATATAATATATTGGTATATATATTAGTAGATGTTGTATATGTTTTTCATCCGCGCTAGTCCAGTCCCCGCTCTGCCGTTAGTTAGCTAACCTAACGGGTGATGACGGGACCCAGTGGCGAATGCGGATGGCATATACGTACGTCAGTATATTTTCGTTCTTTGTGGTGTGATCAATGATGGGACTGCATTGATTCGGATCAATGCAAGTTAAACAAACCTAATCTGATGTTGTTGGAACACTTTTCAAAAGGCTGTTATTGCAAGGGCGTTCTCTTTTGTTTTGCATCGTGATATTCATTGGAATATCCTGCTCCTCAGTCGACGAGGCAAGGGCCGAGATCCCTTCACCGGGAGTGACCCCTTGGACAGAAGTTTGCGTCAGGGCATTAACTTCACTATAGCCGATTACTTTTGCTTTGCATCGCGGTATTCATTTGGAATATCCTGCACCCCATTCTACGGGGAAAGAGCCGAGATCCCTTCACCGGGAGTGACCTCTTTAGCAACGGTTTTCGTCACTATATTTTTAAAAGCTATCCGTTCCTTCGACGATATCAAGTTCTTTACGTTAAAGGTTTTCGCCAGAAACCATTCGTAGCCCTCCGTCGTTTCATATGGATGGTCAATAGTATTCAAGCTGTGTATGTTGGCCAAAGTCAAGGCACAGTGTTTGGTAGCTGTTGGGTATTCATATGCAGCATAGATAGATGCGTTGGTTTGGGACAGTCGTACTGCCATTTTGGCCAAAGTCAAGGGTATGTACGGGTGGATTCAAATTAACCTGGAGAATGACGGGTAGAACTTGACATGTGACTTATGATATGTTGGCCAAAGTCAAGGTCATAAGAGCATGGGGCAGAAATCACATCGGGAGTTTCAAAAGTACTGAAACTTGCCAGATATGCGCATACCTTCTGGAGTGTGATGACGTGAGCGGATTCCGTCACGTTATCATGCGATGAGAGTTGGATCCCGATTCCCACTGATGAGTTAGTATACTCCTCGGGTGACCCCGACTAATTCTTCTTTCAGGTTTGGAGGAGAATTTGAGGTACAGTGGGAGGATTCCAGATTAGATAAATTGGCAACCATTCTGATCTAGGATAGAGTGCACGCTGAGTGTTTCTTTTCTCTCTCTCTTTGGCAGCGACCATTGACCCGACCCTAAGACTTTGACTCAGAGACCAAGTTGACCGAACCTTCTTAAACACTGGCTTTTGGATTGTCAGAGTTGCAGACCTCATTGCCACTCCTACTTTTACCCTTTTCTCCAGGACACCCCGTTTTACTACGAACGTCCACTTCCATTGGACAAAACCATCGTATGGTTAGATACGAACTCGAAGGGATTTATTCGAGGATGGTTTCCGGTTCTGGAGAAAACGGATAGGATTATTCAGTTGTCTTTTCTTTTCACCCTCTCTCAGGTTGCGAGTACTCCTTGGTTTAGGAGTAGTACACCTATTACGCAAATTGGATAGTCTTCTTCCAAACCATAGGCTGGTGCCGACCGGTAGGGAATGAAGAAAACCAGTTAGCCTAAACGGTGTACAGAAGGTATTAAGTTCAGACAAAGAAAGGGATTAGTAAGAGGGCAAAGTAAATTGCGACTGATATTCACGACCAAACCAAGTATTTCTTCGCCAATCCTAAATCACCTTTGTATTTCTCCAGGACACTCCGTATCACTACGAAGATCCACAGTTTATTTGGATACTCCATCGTATGGTTATATACGAACTCGAAAGGAACTCGTTCCAGTTCGGGGATGGATCCTGGTTCAGGAGAAATAGGAATAAAGTACATTCAGGTGTCTTTTATCTTCACCTTCTCTCGCGATGCGAGTGCTCCTAGGATTAGGACAGTACACCCTTTTTGCTTTTTGGATAGTCTTCTTCCAAACCATAGGCTGGTGCCGAACGGTAGGGAAGGAAGAAAACCATTTGGCCTAAAGGGGTGTACAGAAGGTAATGACTAAAGACATATGAAGGGATTTGGAGAGGTGGCAAAGAATTATACGGTTATAGTTGTGAATCTGGATAATGGATGAGGCATTACTAGGAATACCAGAGTACCCCAACGAAACATTTCAATGTTTCAGTTCAGCTGTGTACTGTTAAAAGAAAACTGATTTCCCGATTAGACACTTACTCCAGGGTATGTATTTACCAGGTATGATTCTCACATCTGTATGGTTTTACAGATGATAAGTGGGAGTAAGTTATTGGGAATTGGGTGATCATCCTCATTATATCGGGATTCGTTGGAATCAGTGATATTTGAGGAAGTCACCTGGGTTGTTTGCCGGTTGGCAAATATTTGGTTTTGAATATCCGCTGTTGTGCACCAATTTCAAATTGATATATCTGTACGTCTATTTTCATAGAGTGAGATATACCTTTTGATATTATGTCGATGACATTTACCTATATCAGTGGATGGTTAGGTAAGGAGCATTGAACAGCGGTGTAATTCTTCTTAACCAAAAGTACAGTTTTCAACCTACGACACACAGTGATTGAGTCGCAAGACTCAGGGGACTTATACAGAGTGTTGTATATTGTCCAGTGTCCACTAGGACAGAGGGGTTGGTCCTCATACTATATTCTGTTTACTTTTAACTTCTCTAGTTCTTAGACATGTGTTCCGTAGAAACACAGGGTCAAAGTTTTGAGAAGTTATAGGTATAAGAATAAAGTGGAGAACCAGGTGTTGCAAGTATCGAGATTCTTCAAAGTGATCGAAGATGTAGATACTTGTACATGGTATTCAGTTGATAGTAATGATAAAGAGAAATTGCTTCTTTTTCAGGTTACTCACAATTGGAAGCATTCCTAAGTTGAGTAACGCTGATCGGCCTCCTTCCATTTAGTTGACATGCGCTGGAGACAGCTGCATGATTTGAATCTGGTTAAATTAAATCAGTGCCTCTGGTTCTATATTGGATGTAGAACAGTTCATATCTTAACGTTGTTAAGGTACGGGGAGTTGTCCGGCTTATGATTAAAACCAGACTCTGGATAACTCAAGGCACGTTTCTGTAATGGCTGTTTGTGGGTTGACCCAGGCTATGACGAGGGTTGATTTTCTACCATCTGGCAGATCAATAGAAATATTGTTCTAGACTCGCCACAGTTTTATTAAAAATGGATTTTTTCAAAAACAGTAGTGGGAGTATGGTAGAACTGGAAGTGATTCCAGAACCGCAAACGATTACTGAAGATTTGATAAGGAACCTGAAGATTCAATCGGATTTGACATTCCATTGGCCACTCCGCAGATAAGGTGGGTAACTTCAGGCACCCGAGAGGTACTCCGGTAGCCTCAAGGACGGTGACAGGGAAGTTCTTGTTTACCTACACTTGCCATTGTTGTTGTTCCAGGCTGCGAGACCCGGCAGGAGGATGAGCATAGCGTCGTTCTAAACTTGCTTTAGAAGTGCACGTCTATATGACTCTGCCAGAGGGTTGTCGTAGTCAGTGGGAGCAGCGGAAGCATTGGTGGACATCAGGCTTATGTCTATTTATAGACTAAAGCAGATGTAGCGGAGATAGATCATCTATTTCTGATGTGACAGTCATAGGTTTGACGTCATCAGAATAGGGGATGGATCTGTTGAGAAGGTAGTAGGAAATGATATTCCTATACTACGATCGGTTATACTTTGGTCGTCACACAGTGGTTTCTCCACAAAGGACTTGGACATTATATCAGACATACTGGTTACTAGATCTATGGTTTTAGATCTAGATTTGGGTGGTTTCCTAATCTGGGTACCTTGACAGCATTCTATGAGTATTTAGAATGGACGACTCCTGGCACGGTAGTGTACCTGCAAGTAATGGAGTCGCCCTCTCTAAAGGTGTCTTACAGACTAAAGGGGAGAGGGACGTGCATGATTGGCAGATCAATTGCTCAGGCAATTGAGTCAATCGTGAGATATCAAGTACCACACCAGATGTTGTTCTTGCACTAGATACAATAAGTTGACATTAATCCAATCCTGGAGAAACAGTCGGAAGCAGTTTTAGAACATAAGTGGATGTTCTAGGGATATGATAACGACAGCCTCATTCAGGAGACAGTTATCATTCCAGGCTTCCAAGGTGACATGGACGACAAGGAGGTTGTCAGAGTTATAGTTTTCCTTCTAATGAGGGGCAGTATTTTGGACAGGTGGTCCAAGGCAATACTGAGGGAGGCATGGCGCGCAGGATACTGATTAAGTTCAGTTGACGATACAGTCTAAGAAGTTTGGATTTGGAGTTCATTTATGAGCTAGGTCCCATCAGACATCCAGACATATTCTGAGACAGGTATTGCTCTTTTCGGGAGATGGCTTTCTCCGCGAACTTGAGATATAGAGAGACATAGAAAGAAACAACTAAGCGGATCCACTCACTGAGGCTATTCCTCGAACGCAATAGTTCCGCAAACGAGCTTTGTGAGACTGACTAGTAGAGGAGTTGGATGTTCGATATCACACGGGCTGTGAGTATGCGACATCGCAATAATTAGCCTTGAGTGCAAGTGGGAGATTGTTGGAGATAGTGCCCTCGGAGTCAATTATTAGGTCACAGGTACGTGATTGTAATGATTAAGGGAGGACCTATCCCGGTAGGACAGTCTTACTCGAGATGATAGTATGCTATCTGGTTTACCTTTATCATCGTGTACTGTTTTAGGTGACCTGACACGTCGCTATTACACGTTGATAGAGCCCCTAGGATTCTTGCTTGACCACCAGCAGTATGAGGGCGATCATATAAGTGGGAGCTGGGGTCTATAAGCTTATCCTTAAAAGGTCCCTAGTCGTGGGAGTTTCGAGACTGGGCATCGATACTCCATTAGTAGACTAGTGTATACAGTCGAGACCCCGACGAGGGGCGGTGGCCGGTCTCACAAGCCACTGGTGTCAGTTGGATCACCTAAGATGTATACAGGTGCTCATTGGGTTATGAGTACACCGGACAGGACTCGCCGGGAACATGCTAGTTGGTCCTATACCAGACGTCAGATGGCAGTTCCCTGGTGACATGTGTGCAGGTTAGTTCATCGACCTGGGGATCGTCATTTGTCTCGTGTGAGTTCCCACTGTACTTTGATTACTACCCTACCACGGCTCAAAGGAGTCGTGCAAACAGGTTTTAGTTGGGTACAGTCCCGAGCCACATGGAGGCAGTGAGCGTATCTTCAGGGGTTCGTCTCTCCCGGTATTGGGGGTGAGGTCGCGCTGTGTCTAGGAGAGCCATTACACAAAGACCTTGGCCAAGGCAGGAGATTTACTGGTAGGTATTCCAGTAGTATCTCAGGGTGTTCTGGGCTACACTCCGACACGACTTGTACCGCTTTTGGGGGTCTGACTTTTACCAACCCCCTAGGCCCGCCATGCGATACTCATAGACGAACGGACCGGACTGTACGGATATTGTCACTGACAGGCTCAGTTGGGTGTCGGGGTGAGCTTCCTCATCGACGTCCCTTTTAGTCAATAGCTGGTGGCCCGTCACGTATTGGCTTATACCTCTGACGTGCTAGTGGTTAAATCCACAGCCATAGTATTGACGAGTCTTTAGAGTCCACCACACTTTCAGTTACTCAAGCTTTCGGGCGAAACGCTGTAGAGGCCGTATGGAGATATGGCAGGGTCCGATCAGATACGTGCGGTATTGCACGGATCAGGATCGGACGGTTTGTACTAGTGGCCGTATAGTTATATGGCAGGGTTCGATCAGATACGTGCGGTATTGCACGGATCAGGATCGAACGGGTTTTTACTAGCCGGCTTTGGTTTAAGTCGGTACTAGTTTAGTACAGTGTAGATTTTGTCTCATAGCATTTGTGTCCGGACGGATTACAGATGCGGGTGTGTATGCACAGTTTGGGGTTTTCCTGTAATTTATTACGGGACCAGTTTTCTGGAGTTGCCAGTTTGCATTCCGTTCCGGCCGGTTTTCCTTTGTTCTTTCCCGGCCGGACTTTTCCGATGGAGGGGGTAATTTGCAGTTTTGCAAATTACATTTGTGGAGGGGTTTTCTTGCAAAGTATTGATTATGATAGCTTTCATTTCTTTTGCCCCATGCTTTTGAATTGAGAGATTTGAAAGGTTATGGAGTGAATAGGAGAATAAGCATGGTTGTATGTTTCTTTGTCCCTTGGATGTGGTCACCTCCTTCTTCTCCTACACTCACCTCCCTTCATGCTTCATAACCTCTCCTCCACCATTCTCTTTTGTGAGATGATAAGTTTTTCATAAGAGAGAAGAAAGAGAAGGAGAAAGGAGAGAAAATGAGAGTTCATTTTTGGTGTATCATTTTGTTCATCTCATTTTCCTTGCAAAATTGATAGCATCATTTGCCTCCAAAGTTTCATTCTTCCCTCCATCTAAAGGCAACTCCAAAACCCCAAAAGTGAGACTATGATTCTACACTACGCATCCTACAGCATATCTTGGACGCGTCGATTCGCCAGCTTCGCGCCCGAGTTGCCTCGGTATAGAGGCGGGAGCCCGTAAAAGATGCAGGCGACGTGGTGCCCTTCCGGCGAGGAGGCGATGACCGGAGATCCCGCGAGGAGATCGGAGTGGAGATGAAGACCGGAGGACTTGGATCGTCGGTATACATCTCTTCCCTTTCTTGTTAGTTAGCTAGACTAGTTTAATGGTTACGATCCGGAGTTTAGTGCGCGGTGGTGCCGGTTTGCAAAGTCCGCAAAATTTAAGTTATTCACCGTTTCCGCATTCCGGCGTCGGATTGACGGCCGGGGCGCCGCCGTGCACTTACATCCATATCATTTAAAATATATATAGTTGCATCTATAGATCATATTAATTCATGTTATGGTTGTAGTAACACCCCATTCTTAATAATGTGTATCCCACTTAGACTTGGAACTGTAAATGTAACTCCTGATCGATACCTGTGCATCCATACTATTAATCATATATCTAGTTGCATTCCATGTCACATTATTTCATATTATTGTTATACTGATACCCCATACTAGATAATGTGCATTCCACCTAGTCTTGGAACTATTGTTGCAACCCATGATAGTTATTTATGCATCCATGTTTTATTGTGTATCAATACCATTAATTCTGCATACCTAGTTGCATGCCATATTACATTAACTCATATTATTATTACAATAGTTCCCCATACTTGATAATGTGCGTCCTACATAGTCATGATGTAACCCCTGATAGATATTTGTGCATCCATGCTTTTATTTATGCACCCGTACCTGCTACAGTTTTATTATGAGCATCCGCTTGATATCTGTGCACTACCTGACATGGCCTAATATACCACTGCTTGACTTGATACCTGATCTTGTTACTAATGCCGGCAATCTTGACCTGTTGTCCCTACGGACATATCCTATTGTCTATTTAGACAAACTTGTACGTGCTTGATCCTGTGTTGGCATTAGCTCCAGTTTTATCAATACCTGACTTGAACACATAACCTTGGGGATATGGGAAAATCAAAAGTGTAAACTAAAGTGTATCTTACAAGGGTATTACTTGATCCGTGGTCCCGGGGGATAACGGGACAGAATCATTCGTGATTCTTACTTGATCCGTGGTCCCGGGGGATAACGGGAAAGAATCATTCATAACTCCCACTACCTGATCCGTGGTCCCGGGGGATAACGGGACATATTCTTTGAGTTACATGGAGGATTACATTAATTGATTTCAAACAAACTTTAGAATAGATAACCCAGTAGCACAGCTTAGATTGATCACTGCACGTCACATATACTGATACACTTCACTGTTATACATCCATGTTGACTTTTTACTATTTATGATTCATGCATGCATATCTTGTGTATCCTGTTCATTTATTATTGGTTGATATCATGACGCACTGACGTCTGGGTTCTTCATGGCCCAGGTCCTCTATCTCTGTCGCATGCAGTTCAGGAGTATTTTGACCAACAAGCCGAGCAGTGAAGATCATGTTAGTTGCTAGTTAGTTTAGTTTTATTTTCGTACTTTCATTCCTGATGTGAGCCTGTATTTTAGGACGTACTTTCCAGATTGTTAGTGTTACTTGAATTTATTGCTTCCGCATATTATTTCTTGACTCGTTATTTCTGGCTCATGGACATGTACTAGATAGTTTCTTTTATTTTTTTGTTCTTGATATCTATAGACAGCCGTAATATGACTGTGGAGGGATGTTTCCTAGCCACAGGTAGCATGGTTGGCTCTGTCACGTGCCGATCTTAGCGCACTCTGGGAAGCGGGACGTGACAGGGTTTGTTTGGCATCAGAACCATAAGATTAGGTTAACCGGGTTTGATTCTTTTTATAGTTAGGTATTGGACCCAATACACGAATCAGAATACTCGTAACTAGGAGCATGTCTTACCTTATTGCTATCTTTCCATCCTTGAATCCATAACTATCTTGCTTCTTGTATCCTATTTATTGAATCTTGTTTATCTTGCTAATCCTCTTCGGTGTTTTGGCTTCAGAATCATGGCGGACAGAAATCTGAGATCGTACCAGAGGCGTGCGGATGACACCGCTTTATTTGGAGTAATTCGTGGGATGTTGGAGAACTAGAAGCGGCAGACCGAGCTAAACCAGCGGCAAGCCGAAGCTTTTCAGGAAGGTTTGTGGACCATCCAGCAGTCCGTAAACGATGTTACAGCCAAACCAGTATAGCGTGTGGGTACCGTGGCGGATTTCAAGAGACTTGGTCCGTCCGTCTTTACTGGTCTAGAGGAGCCGTTGCCAGCGGAGTAGTGGCTGGTTGATACGGAATTTGCTCGTTGCGGCACAGATTCCAGAGGATAAGAGAGTGGATGTCGTACGCATCCAATTGGTAGACTATGCCCGTGAATGGTGGCTTGTGGAAGAGACCCGTTTGCCCAAGCCGATCAGTTGGGAAGATTTTTCGAAGAGTTTCTTGGAGAAGTTCTTCCCGTAGACTGCACGGGAGGAAATGGAAGAAAAGTTTATCAGTTTGAAGCAGAACGGCGTACCCGTGGATGTAAATACGGCTGAGTGGACACGGCTTAGTAGATATGCTGGACCTTTAGTTGCTAATGATGCTGATAAGGCATGAAGGTTCATGCGCAGTTTGGACGTGGAAATCCAGAGGCGCATCATATCTCTAGGATTGACCACTTTCTCTCAAGTTCTTAACGCAGCCCGAGAGCAGCAGAGCTTATCAATGAAGACTGGGGGTACGCAGCAGCAGGCAGTTATGGTACGGAAGCCGGCGTTTGTGCCGAACCGATTGCCCATACGCAGAAGTATTTCGGTGAACCGACGTGGCGTAGTACCGATGAAGAAGCCCGTCATACACGAGCAGAAGGGAAGGATGCTTTGTGAGTTCTGTCATCTATCTGGGCACCTGCAGAAGGATTGTCGGAGGAAGCTTGGACTTTGTTTGGTTTGCGGATCAGCTGATCATACTATCAGTGTTTGCCCGTCAAAGCTTCATTTGAAGGATGATGTTCAGAGGCCACCGCAGAAGTAGTTTCAGGGGCAGAAGTAGTTGACTCAGGGACCCAATCAAACTCGAGCCTTTACCCTGACGGCTGAAGAGGCCAAGGCTTCAGAGGAAGTTGTTTCAGGTATCCTACTTGTTCATGATTTTCCCGCATTAGCATTATTCGATTCTGGTGCATCCCATTGTTTTATACCGTCCAAATTTATTGCTGCACACTCGATTTCTTACACGACCCTGTCTAGTTGTTGGGACATACACACTGGGAATGGGAAGATCATAGCTAGTAAAGAATGTAAGGATTGTTCAGTTGTTATTTGTGGACGGGAGTTATTTGCAGATTTCTTGGTTATCGATACTGGCAGTTATGAAGTTGTCTTGGGAATGGATTTTCTCGGCACTTTCCACACTCACATTGATTGTAGGGCAAAGAAAGTGATTTTCCAGATTCCCGGACATCCAGAGTTTGTTTTTGTTGGAGGAGGCAGTTCTGTCGGGCCAGTCGAGTTTAGGGCTAGGCCGACAAACAATGTTCTTTCATCGATGGAAGTTGACAAGGAGGAAGCTTCAGCTGTAGTTCGAGAGTTCATGGACGTGTTCGAGGACATCTCGGGTTTACCGCCAAAACGAGATGTGGAGTTCACGATCGATCTTGTTCTTGGTGCAGCGCCAATCTCAAAGGCGTACTATCCAATGGCACCAGTGGAGTTGGAAGAAGTCAAGAAGCAGGTTACCGAATTGCTAGAGAATGATTGAATTCATAGCAGTAATTCACCTTGGGTAGCTCCAGTTCTTCTAGTTAAGAAGAAAGATGGCACAAGGAGGATGTGCATCGACTATCGAGAATTAAACCGGGTGACTATTAAGAACAAGTACCCGATCCCTCGCATTGGCGAATTATTTGAGCAACTTAATAGCGCGAGGGTATTCTAGAAGCTGGATTTGCGATCCAGATATCATCAGGTCCAAGTTAAATCAGAGGATATTTGCAAGACTGTGTTCCGAACCGATATCGGCATTACGAGTATTTAGTGATGCCATTCGGAGTCACGAATGCACCAGCGATATTTATGGACTTGATGAACCGAATATTTTCACCGTTCTTGGACCAGTTTATAGTGGTGTTCATCGATGATATTCTGGTCTACTCGAGGAGCATTGAAGAGCATGCGGAACACTTGAAGATCGCACTGCAGACATTGAGGCAAGAAAGATTGTATGCAAAGATGAGCAAATGCGAGTTTTGGCTTGAAAAAGTGAAGTTTTTGGGGCATGTTGTATCCGGAGATGGAATCTTCGTTGACCCTAAAAAGATTGCAGCAGTTCAAGATTGGCCGATTCCAAAGAACGTAGCAGAGATCAGAAGTTTTCTTGGACTTGCCGGATATTACAGAAGGTTCGTAGAGAATTTTGCTCGTTTGGCTGAGCCTTTGACCAAGCTTACGCGTAAGAAAGTACCGTTCGTATAGACGGATAAATATGCGTCCTCTTTTGAGGCGTTGAAGCAAAGATTGATAACCGCTCCTATTTTAACCGTACCAGACAGTTCCGGAGGATTGGTGATTCACAGCGACGCATATGGGAAAGGTTTGGGATGTGTTTTGATGCAGCATGGGAAGGTTATAGCTTATGCATCGAAACAGTTGAAGATCCATGAGAAGAATTACCCAACTCATGATTTGGAGCCAGCAGCTGTAATTTTCACTTTGAAGATTTAGAGACACTACTTATTAGGCGAAAGGGGGGTCGAAGTATTCACCGATCACAAAAGCCTAAAGTACGTGTTCACGAAGAAAGAGCTAAACATGAGGCAGCGTAGATGGTTGGAGCTGATGGCTGACTATGATCTTGATCTTAAGTACCATCCGCGGAAAGTTAATGTTGTGCCGGATGCGCTTAGTCGGTTGTCAGCAATTCGGACGTTGACTGCACAGAAGGAGCTTATCGAAGACTTTTGGAGATTCGAGCTGGAGATCGTACTACCGCATTCTTCGGGACAGTTGATGCAGCTGCAAGTACAGTCTTCGTTGATCGATAATATTAAAGCAGCGCAGTCACAGGACCCAAGATTGCAGAAATTTCGAGAACAAGTTGAAGCAGGACTTCGAACGGACTTGTTGATTCATGAAGATGGTTCATTGCGATATGGTAGCCATTTGTGTGTGCCAAAAGGAGATATTCGCGAAGAAGTTATGAAGGAGGTGCACAGTTCCGCATATTCCGTACATCCAGGAGGCACGAAGATGTACCGCGATCTAAGACAACATTTCCGGTGGGAAGGCATGAAAAGGGAGATTGCTCGCTTTGTAGCGAAGTGCTTGGTGTGTCAGCAAGTTAAGGCTGAACATCAAAGGGTTGCTGGTTTATTGCAACCACTTCCGATTCCTCAATGGAAGTGGGAACATATAACCATGGATTTCGTGACAGCTTTACCGTGGAGTCCAAAGGGCAACAATGCAGTTTGGGTGATTGTTGATCGATTAACCAAGACAGCTCATTTCATACCATTTCGAGTTGGTCAGTCAATGGAAGCGTTAGCAGAACGGTACATGCAGGAGATTGTGAGATTGCATGGAGTACCTGTGAGCATCGTTTCCGATCGTGACACCCGATTCTTATCACACTTCTGGAAGAGTTTACAGGAAAGTTTGGGGACGCGATTGAAGTTTAGCACAGCTTATCATCCTCAGACAGATGGCAAGTCGGAGAGAACGATCCAAACTCTTGAAGACATGTTGAAAGCTTGCATGTTAGACTTCAAGGGTTCATGGGAGGATCATCTACACTTGGTGGAGTTTTCTTACAATAACAGTTTTTAGGCGACTATTCAGATAGCTCCATTCGAAGCATTGTATGGTCGCAAGTGTCGCTCACCCGTTTGTTGGGACGATGTTGGAGAACGAAGATTGTTGGGACCGGATTTGATCGTGCAAACCGTAGAGAATGCTAATACTATCCGGAATCATATGGAGGCAGCACAAGATTGGCAGAAGAGTTGGGCCGACAGATCGAGAAGACCTCTAGAGTTCGTTATTGGTGATCTGGTATTCTTGAATATATCACCGACTAGAGGAGTAATTCGTTTTGGGAGTCGAGGCAAGCTTAGTCCTCGATTCGTGGGGCCTTTCGAGATTTTGGAGCGTGTTGGAGAAGTGGCTTATCGATTGGCGTTACCACAATCTTTGGCGAATGTTTATGACGTGTTTCATGTATCTCAACTCCGTAAGTATGTTCGAGATGAAACACACATGCTGGATCATTCGAAGCTGACTGTAAGAGAGGATTTGAACTTTGAAGAACGACCGATGTCGATTGTTGATCGAAGAGAAAAGGACCTTAAGAACAAGGTTATCCCTCTCGTACTTGTTTCTTGGGGAAATCGCTCGCACGGAGAATCGACTTGGGAACGAGAAGACGAGATTCGATAGAAGTTTCCACACCTATTCTTATAGATTCTTGATTGTTTATCTTTTCTTTTCTTGGGAATTTTGAGGACGAAATTCTTTTTGTAGTTGGGTATAAAGTAACACCCTAGTTCATTTATACCAGTTCTAGTCAAGTATTTCTTTATTTATGGTAGTTTCTTGATTTACTATGTTTTGGGTGCGAATAGTATTTTGACATTTGTATTTGCATCCGACACGACCCACATGCTTGAAACCTGTCTTGATTCATGTTTATGATTTATCCTGACTTGATATGTGGACTCGTGCACTTTCATTTGACCTGGCATCTGCATTTTAATATAACATTTAAGTCACATAAAATAGTTTTAAAATATATTGCATAGCCTGCATGATACCCCTGACCCTGTGGTAGCATCCGCGCATCTTGTTCTCGTCTCGTTCAGTGAAACCGACTTGTTTGGATGGCTACGCGCACATACGTGCATCCGTTCTTGGGGGTATGCATTTTCGTTACCCGGATATCCAATTTTAGTTTTGGTCGACACATATATTTTTCGTATTTTAAAACTGGATTTTTAGACCCGACCTGGGCGTATTTTGGAGTAAGTTTGTATTTACCAGAATATCAAATTTTTATTAAAAAAATATTTTAATTATTATTAACACTGTTTAAAATTTAAATAACTAACAGATTTTTCTAAATTAAAATCTAAACAATTTTCCTAACAGCTAACAGCACTATCTCTTTCTCACACACAGGACACACACTCTCTCTCTCTCTTCCTTTCTCTCTCCTCTCGAGCCCCCTCTCTCTTCTCTCGCGAACATTGTTCGCTCCTCGAGTCGCGTCACCGCCCCACGTTCTGGTCACCTCCCTTCTCTCTTTCTTTATTCTCCTATATTTAACCCGAGTTGCCCCCACGAGAACCCACACAAAAGAAACCCTAACCCTAAGCCCAGCCTCCTCTACCCTCGACCTCGTCACCAACACCTCCATCCTCATCATCTCCTTCTCCTTCTCATCTCCATCATCTCCCTCTTCCTCTCCTCTTCTTCCTCAACCGAGAACCCTGCACACCCAAACACCCAAGAAACCCAAACCCTAGCTCCTCAACTCCACCCTCCACCGCCGACGACCCTCATCTCCTCGTTGTCACCACCACCTTCTTCTCAAGGCCATCTCCATCTTCTCCAACCCCGAGCGCTACCCAAGATCCCTGCACACAGAACCCAACCTGCACCTCGCCGCCGGTGACCCTGACACCATCACCTCGTCTTCCCTGACCCCTGTGCACCAAACTCCAGTGAGAACCAATCCCTCTCTCTTCTTCTTCCTCTTCTTCTTCTTCTTTTCTTTATTCTTTTTCTTGAATCTTGATTTTCCAGCGATCGCCGGAGTCGTATCGCCGCTGCCGATCCAGACGATCCAGTGAACGTCCCTTGCTCGCATGATAACCCTCTTGCCTTGCCTGGACCCGTCCAGCATGCCGTGTGTGCGTTGCGACTATTTACCGACGTCGGACGTGCTGTACGTATTCGTCGTGTGATCCGATCGAGGCAAGTTTATCTTGCTACATGCTATGTTATTATAATTGCATCCATATTAATAATAATATTACATTTTTTTCATTATGCATCCATATTACAATTTTACAGTTTTCGGATACCCGTATGCATCCATATCATTTAAAATATATATAGCCGCATCTATAGATCATATTAATTCATGTTATGGTTGTAGTAACACCCCATGCTTAATAATGTGCATCCCACTTAGACTTAGAACTGTAAATGTAACTCCTGATCGATACATGTGCATCCATACTATTAATCATATATTTAGTTGCATGCCATGTCATATTATTTCATATTACTGTTATACGGATACCCCATACTAGATAATGTGCATTCCACCAAGTCTTGGAACTATTGTTGCAACCCATGATAGTTATTTATGCATCCATGTTTTATTGTGTATCCATACCATTAATTCTGCATACCTAGTTGCATGCCATATTACATTAACTCATATTATTATTACAATAGTTCCCCATACTTGATAATGTGCATCCTACATAGTCATGATGTAACCCCTGATAAATATTTGTGCATCCATGCTTTTATTTATGCACCCGTACCTGCTACAGTTTTATTATGAGCATCCGCTTGATATCTGTGCACTACCTGACATGACCTGATATACCACTACTTGACTTGATACCTGATCTTGTTACTAATGCTGACAATCTTGATCTGTTGTCCCTACGGACATATCCTATTGTCTATTTAGACAACCTTATACGTGCTTGATCCTATGTTGGCATTAGCTCCAGATTTATCAATACCTGACTTGAACACATAACCTTGGGGGTATGGGGAAATCAAAAGTGTAAACTAAAGTGTAGCTTACAAGTGTATTACTTGATCCGTGGTCCCGGGGGATAACGGGACAGAATCATTCGTGATTCTTACTTGATCCGTGGTCCCGGGGGATAACGGAACAGAGTCATTCATGACTCCCACTACCTGATCCGTGGTCCCGGGGGATAACGAGCCATATTCTTTGAGTTACATGGAGGATTACATTAATTGATTTCAAACAAACTTTAGAATAGATAACCCAGTAGCACAGCTTAGATTGATCACTGCACGTCACATATACTGATACACTTCACTGTTATACATCCCTGTTGACTTGTTACTATTTATGATTCATGCCTGCATATCTCGTGTATCCTGTTCATTTATTATTGGTTTATATCATGACGCACTGACGTCTGGGTTTTGCATGGCCCAGGTCCTCTATCTCTGTCTTAGGCAGTTCAAGAGTATTTTGAGCAACAAGCCGAGTAGTGAAGATCATGTTAGTTGCTAGTTAGTTTAGTTTTATTTTCGTACTTTCATTCCTGATGTGAGCCCGTATTTTGGGACGTACTTTCCAGATTGTTAGTGTTACTTGAATTTATTTCTTCCGCATATTATTTCTTGACTCGTTATTTCTGGCTCATGGAGATGTACTAGATAATTTCTTTTATTTTCATGTTCTTGATATCTATAGACAGTCGTAATGTGACTGTGGAGGGATGTTTTCTAGCCACGTGTAGCATGGTTGGCTCTGTCACGTGACGATCTTAGCGCATTCTGGGAAGCAGGGCGTGACAAGATCCATTTGCTCCTAATGGGTTTTACCCGTTCAGGTGCAACATGTAAAGTCATACTTTGTTGGTGTACATGGATTCCATCTTTAATCGCATAGTATCCAGCCTTTTCACAGAGTCGCCACTCGTGATGGCCTGCCTGAACCTAGTTGGGCCATCATCTACCATAATGCAATCCTCGCTCCCACTGTCACCGAGAAGACCATAGTATCTCTTAAGTGGATGAGGAACCCTACCAGATTCACGGAGAGGCTGAGGCTCGTTGGAGACTATTGAATGCTTTGGTTTCACTAAATTATCAGCTGTTGGTTTGTCTAGCTAGAACTCCTTCCAATTCTACCTCATGACCACTAATTTCTTCATAAGAAATTCCTTTTCTAAAAAGGTGGCATGCTGAGAAACAAAATATATTTTTCTCCTCAGTTAGGTAGAAGATATACCCTCGCAAATGTTTGGGATATCCTAACAAACTTATACAGAACTGACATTGCCTCGAGTTTGTCCGGATTTTGCTTTTCAACATAGGCTGGACAACCCCTTATCTTAACTCGTTTAAGACATGGTCTCTTCCCATTCCATATCTCATATGGAGTGGTAGGTACTGATTTGGATGGAACCCCATTCAATAGGTATGCAGCTTCTCAAGTGCATAACACCAAAAGGAAACAGGTAACTCAGCAGTACTCATCATAGAGCGCGCCATATCTCATAGGGTGAGATACCTCCGCCCCGATACACCGTTGTGCTGTGGTGTATTCAAAGGAGTAAGCTGAGAGAGAATCGTATTCTCCGTGTAGAAACTCCAGGAACTCCATGCGCAAGTATTCTCCTCCTCGATCATATCGTAGGACTTTAATACTTCTACCCGTATGGTTCTCAACTTCAAGCTCATATTCCTTGAATTTCTCAAAAGTTTCAGACTTGTGTTTCA
The DNA here is from genome assembly GCA_030015575.1 of Agapanthus africanus. Lineage (NCBI taxonomy): Eukaryota > Viridiplantae > Streptophyta > Magnoliopsida > Asparagales > Amaryllidaceae > Agapanthus > Agapanthus africanus. Next base: position 46,685,968 of record JASDDO010000006.1, read on the forward strand.
ACAGGAACATATGTCTGAATTCTGAGAGAAGATCAGTGAATATAATGAAGTACGAAGAACCAACCTTGGCGTTTGTAGACATAAGACCGCATACATCAGCATGTATCCGTTCCAAGAGTTCACTAACTCTTTCTCTGTTTCCAGTAAACGGAGTATTGGTCATTTTACCTTTGAGACAAGACTGGCAAGTATCATATGATGAAAATTCGAATAGATTCTTATATTCATCCTTATGTAACTAAGTTGGTCGTGTCGCATTGATATGGCCTAGTCTATAAAGCCGCAAGAAGGATTCATTCATTTCTGAACTACTCCTCTTGTGTGTGTTCTACATACTTTGAACTGTGGTTTGATTTAGAACATATATGCCATTACATAACGTGCCTGATCCAATCAACTCTTGATTCAGGAAAATGTTCACAACATTATCCTCCAATTCAGAATTATATTTTTCTTTAACTCAATAAAGAATTTGATGTAATGTTGTATATCAGGTTCGGTATCTAATAACATTTATTCAGAATCAATGTATTTGGTAATACAAGGTGATATCTGCCAACTGACTTGGCTGCAACAATTGCTATTCTCTACACTTAGAGACATATCACTCATTCCCAGTTCTCTACCTATCTGTAGCCCATGTAACATATTACATATACAGGATCCTGATCCGGTATCACATATTCAGGATGTAGAGGATACTAAGAAACAATTCACGGTAATGAATACACCGGAAGAAAATGCATCAACATGCACTTTCTTCGATTGGGTGGCATAGGAATCGGGATATTCCCTTATTTCCTGCTCGGACTTATAATAATTATAAGTTGGAGTGGAACCAACGTTCCCCAGCGCGGTATAATAAGCAGGTTCGGTCAACGCATCCATATTATTATCTTGATTAAGGCGTGACATGGTCGCTACCTGAAGAGAGAGAGAAAAAAACACTCTTCGTGCGCTCTTGCAAGATCAGATTGGTTATTATTTTATCTAATCAGGATGGCTCCCACTGTTTTTATCAAATCTTCCTTCAAACCCTAAAAGGTAAGACTAGCCGGGATTAATTACACCCTACAAGTTTGCCAATCTTTCGGCCAGACCATTGTCGGTACTTTGAGGGAGGTTCCCCATCCTTTCGCACGGACCTAATTAAAATAAACATCGTTTTCCCAGGGGCGTAACCCCGTTAACACCTTTCTAGACACCTACTTGGTCGGCTAATTGTAATGTGTAAAACTCTCCCAGGAGTGACTCTTACTCGCACTGGGTATCGGGATCCAACTATCTCATAGAAGGTATGCAATCTCACTGCAAATTCAACACATGAAATTCCCGATAATATTTTGCCCCAAGCGATCTATGACCTTGACAAGGTCAACAAACCATAGACCGCAAGTCAAGTTCAACCCGTCATTTTCTGATTGAATTAAACCCACCCGCACGACCCTTGATAAGGACAACAAGGCCGCACAACTACCCTAATCTAATCGCATCATATGCTATCAGATAAGCACTAATCAGCTACCGCACACTATGCCTTGACAAGGTCAACAAACGCAGTACGAATACTAAATACTACTTATCTGAAATGACGGAGAGCTACGACAGGTTTTTAAGAAAACCCTTTGCGTAATGAACTTGATATCGTTGTAGAATTGAGTGATTTTGAAAAGGAGTGTTTTTTAGGTTTTTACTAGTTTTGCTAAAGAGGTCACTCCCGGTGAAGGGATCTCGGCTCTTTCCTTATCGAATAAGGTGCAGGATATTTCACAAATACCACTATGCAAAGTAAGAACTAAAAAACCAATCAAAAGACAAACCGAGTGGGTTGTAGTATCTACTAGTTTCGCAAAAGAGGTCACTCCCGGTGAAGGGATCCCGGCTCTTTCCTTATCGAATAAGGTAATAGATATTCTACAAGGAACGCCGCTATGCAAAGAAAGAACTAGAGCTACCAGTTTTTAAAACAGGTTTCTACAACAACTTTAAGTTTCTTTTAGTTTTATTAATCTCATTAATGAAGTCCCATCAATTATGCTTCCCAAGTATCATAGAAGAAACGAAAGCAACAATAGTTATTATATATCATATATAATATAGGCATTCGTCTCAGAACATATCAATTGATCACATCACAAAATATCAGCAGCAGAAGAACACATATGAAATATTGGATATACTAGGAATTTCGTGTTTTATTTAAGCCAATAAAAAACGCGAATTCCACGGTCGCGATGAATAGCCAATCCCACATCCCTAGACCCCTACGAGAGCGGCAAGCAACCCTATCAATTCTAGTGTTAGGAGACCCGGTCTCGACTCCTCGAGATGGTCTCCCACTGAACCCTAGAACCCGGTTACTTGTGCTCTCCTCCTTGGGTCTATCCTAATGCGGAAAAGTAAATAATATAAATCAATGGTGACATCATCCTCAACCCGGAAGTGCCCCAATAAAAGAATATTACATACAAGTTTTTACATGAATGAAAATAAAAAAAACTCTCATCTTACATAAAAAAAACCCGGCTATTCAAAAACGAAGATCCAATATAACATATCACAGCAACACATAACATCACATGTTATCAACGTAAGTAAATATGCGTATCCTAATTGTCGTTGACATATAGCACCGAAACCGGCGATACACCACATATTACACTTACGGTCGCAGAAAAGAAAGTGAAAAACTACAACAGTTGGAATCCGCAACCACCTTAAACATCATAAACCCAATGTATCACATACTTTGGATTTCATGCCCAACCAAATGAATTCCTTAGACATCACATGCCTAACAATTATAAACCCCGCATTTTAGTCTCGATATTGAAAACACTTTCCAATAACCTGTCGGGTAATTCAACAAGATTCCCGATAACCTGATCGAATGCTCGTCGGAAACTTTAGTAAACGGACGCACCCCCGATGTCATCAACGAAGTGCACTAAGGCAGAACACCGCGGCCGCGAGCACCCAAACGGATGCTTTTGGTGACGGGGTTCTCCTATAGTCATTTGGTCGGGGTTATGAGGCGTGGCTATCTAGTAAGGTTACCCAGCGAGTATCCGCGTACACTACGTAATTGCGACGGATTTTTGATCCACATCAAAATTCCGTGGCAACCGATCAAGTAAGACTAACTTGCTAGATTTATAAAATTCAAACTAGTTATCTCATAACTAATTATGTGCATTCCAAATATTATATCACAATCACAGATAGCTAGACGATATTAAACTTTTCGATCGAATAAACAAACATCCAAAATTTCCCAACAAGCTCAACACTTGAGCGGAGTCTAAAAAAGCACTCAGAACATGCCACAGCACCCATGAACCAGCCGTAGAAGGGTCAACCAATGCCTCACCTGTGGCACCGTTGAACTACAACAAACCCTAGGGTTTAGTAGCGGTTCCGACGGTCACAGAATCGAGTTAAGGTTTCGTTCTTCTAGAGGGTCCACAGAATCACCTGCATGATTTTCTGAAAATTTTAAGCTAGGAAAAATCCAACACTTGGAAAATTTCTAGCAAGGGAAAATATGGGTTATTGACATCCGTTCGAACTTTTTATCACCATCTAAAATACCCAAAATAAACATTAGAATTACGAATACGAAACAGTCTGAGTTGCCTATGCAGAAAATTAACATCACATGTAATTTTAGCAAAAACTAGCAACACCTGAAACCCCAAAACCCAGTGACTGGAACACCCTGAAAATTTCAAGCCAAAACTCCACTATTCACCCGAGAAGCTCGGATTTTATGCCATTGTGGCCGGCCACTTTGAGGCTAAAATGCTTCAAATTTTCGTGGTGTTCATGTTATATCACATATAACACTCTGCAGTTGTTTAAAAAAAATTAGAGGCCATTTAAAATTCGACAGAAACTAGGTTTTCTTGTGTCAAATTTCGGAGTTGTTTCGGTTTCGTAATCTAACAAACATCGTTTAAATCTCTAGCTCGGCTCTAATACCACTGTAGGGTTACTTAGCGTGGCAGCAAGATTTCAGGAGGCATCGTCCATGAAGTTTTCAAAAATTTGTCGTTCTAAACAACCCTGACCCTAGAATCTTAACTAGAGATTTAAACGAAACAACATGCAAACAACTTTGCAACTAAGTGAATGTGGAATACAACCTTTCTAGACCGGTCCTTCATTTCAAATGCTCCGTGTAGAAGTCCCTTCGCTGCGAGTAATGATCTCTCGAACTCTTGAGAGGATCCACAAGATGAAAGATGCAAACTTGCTCGAAGTCTTCGAGGCCGAAGATGAACTACGTCGAGAAGACTCAAGCTCATGCTATATATTCACTAAATTAGGGTTTAGTGAAGCAAAAACCCTAAACTAAATGGCTAATAGTATAGGATGATGAAGTTGGAAATGGGCTCACTTTAGTTTTATTTTTCTCACAATATTTTCTCACCTTGAGAAAAACTAATGAGCTTTCTCATGAGGAAGAAGAAGATCAAGTGAAGAATGAGGGAGTGAACTCAAGTGAGGTGAGAAAATAAACCATTGGTGAGTTAGTTTCATACACTGACCCATGTAGAGACTTAACCATTGGTTAGGATAATAGTTGGGTTAATAAATATCTTAAGCAAAACAAAACTTGTGGACTTAGTCAATGGTTATCCAAGCTTCTAGCCATGACCAATGTTCAACCAATTTTGAATTACGTAATCAATTAATAACCCTACATTATAGCAAGCATGGTGTAAGTCATACACACACCCATGAAGCATGCATCATCAAGCATGACACAAAAACATGTACATTAATATATATCACATATACACTAATGCACACAAGTGAGAATAAGAAATCATAAGTGAGCAAATATTAGTCAATGTAACTTAATATATCAAATATATAATTATACATTAAATTATCAAATCAACACTTGATTTAATAATCCGGCTATATCACATACAACCGACTAATATCAAATGTAACAACTTATCGAATCAACACTTGATCTGATAACCCGGCTATATCTCATATAACCGTCCGATATCATATATCGCGAGATTAGAATGCGGTATCACATACGCGTATTAATCTCGGTCCCGCACATATCACATATGTGCTCCTACTTCGTTTCGCATGAACCAAGAAACCTCTGTGTAGGACTCTAAAGACTCGTCAATACGCCGGCAGTAGGTGATGATCATATCAAACACCCACAAGCCGCAAGCGGTCTGCTAAACGTAACGGCCACCCAAGTATTGAGCGATCAGAAGATCAACAAGCAAGCCCGCTCATACTCCTGCGAATCCAATCGGTAACACTACGGTACAGTCCAGTCTCTTCATCAGATATGTCGCATATCACAGCCTGAGGGTGGTATAACGTCAGACCCCAATAGCCTAATAAGTCATGCCGATGCAAGGTCCATAACGGTTCGAGAAACTACTGATAACACTTACCGGTAGATCTCAACAACCCTGGCCAGGGATTTCCTGTTATGGCCAATCGAGCATAGCGCAACATCAAATCCCAATACCGGAAGATACGAATCCCCTCCTATCGCTCATTGCCTCCATGTGACTCGGGACTGTACCCAAAAACCACCTTTTTGCACGATCTTTTGAACGTGGTATGGTGGAAATCAAAGCACGGTGGGAATCACACAAAACTCTATGACGATCTCGGATCGACAGACTAACATGTACCAGTGTCACCAGAAAACTGCTATCTGACGATAGGTATAATACCATCTAGGAGTTCTCGGCGAGTCCGTCCAGTGTACCTAGTCTCCACTGAGCACCCGTATACCTTCTCTGATGTCAAACACCAATGGATATGGGATCATCCATCGCCCATCATATGGGTCGAGAAGCGTATACGCTAGTCTACTCTGCAGTATCGATGCCCTGTCTCGATACTCTCACGACTAGGAACTATTGAAGGATGTACTTGCCGACTACCTATGCCCCACTAGTATGATCCGCATGATTGGTTCGAAAGATCGTTTTTGTAGTTTAACCGCAATCAGAACGGTGTCGCGCGTAGCTAGACCGAGATGAGTACGGGTCGTCCTCTGGGAAACGTGGAACCTTTTATTTTTACTTTAGATGTGTTGAGAAAGAGAGGAGGAATAAAGAATTTTGTGAAAAGTTTCTAGATCTACTTTAATGTAAAATATAGATCTAGATTATTTTAGAGATTTAAATAATATAATAATAGGGCTTGTAGGGTTCGTTAGGATTTAGTAGTTATGGAATATTAATTAAAAGTTCCCCTTTTTATCCATTAATAGATTTAGAACTAGAACGACGGTGATGCGTGTAGATTAGGGTTTCTGGAGGGAAAAGGAATCCCACTCGTAACCCTTATCTTGACACGGAACTCCGTTCATATCTAGCCTTTACCAAAACAATCATTAATCTAATCTCTAATCGCGGTCGGAACTAGCAAAGAATTGCTAGCGCGCCCGATTAGGATGTTAATGATTATTTTGATAAAGTTCCTAAACTTTATAGGACTTAAAAAGGGTTTAATTATTTTCATCGCCCATTAACCTACCATAATCCTACGAACCCTAACAAACGGAGAATTACTCGCGCATGTTGGGAGAAGAAGATGAAAAGAAAGAGAGGGAGAACATAATGTAAAAAAAAAACAAGTAAATAAAAAAAAACTACCTTTATTAATCAACTCCTTCAAACTACACTTTTAATCCATAGAAAATGATTACAAAACTTGATTTGCTTCTCGATCTTTCCTAGGGAGGTAGTCGAACAGTCGATGATCAGCCTGGATGCGTGAGCGTCGGGAGCTTCGTGATCTCTTCGGCTTGATGGCTTTTCCAAGAGGCTCTCGGTGCCTTTATATAGTGCAAACCCAGAATCTTATTGTTGAGAAGTTGGTAAAATTCAGCCTTTGTCAATCTCCCAAAATATTGCCTTCCAACTCCTCATCATTGCGGCGGATCCGCGGCCCAAGGGTGTGTTTGGCCGCGGATCTGCGCTCAAGGGATGTGATCAATTGATTATTTTTCTTGGGCTTTCATCTGGTGACATGTGGCAATCTCTGGAATCTTCAGAAATCAGATATCTTTTCTTTTCTTTTCTTCTGCCAGACTTGATTTCTTCATTTTGATTTCTTAATTAGGCAAGTTTTCTTCAACAACCTGATTTCTTCATAACAACTTGGAAATATTCTGCACAACAACTCAAATAAGATTTTAGTAGACTTTGTTCTACTAGGATTAGGCCAATAATATTATTTGCATACATTTTCCTACCAAATGATAATAAAAATATATTAACACATGGAAAATAATGTTTTTACACATAAACCCTCATATGTATAATATATCATATTAAAGTCCTTTTTTAATATAAAATGGTAGGAAAAATGTACTACAAATGTGCAGTTTTATCGACTGAACAAATACCCCCAAACTTATCTTTGATCGTCCCGAGCAAACTAGTTTATTTAAGAGGAGAAAAAGAAAGGAGAAAACTAAGCACACTTTCGTAGGCAGACACGATTGCACTGAGCACGTGCAACAAGCCGTTAAACCTCTAGGTGTCCCTAGTAGGAGGAGTGTTGTCTCCTAAGGGTTTTCAGCGGATTACACCCACAAAATCCTATAACAAAAGAAAGATGGTGAAATTTACATATAAAGATAAGAACCATAAAAGAAATACTTTGAAAAGAAGAGTTTCCAACTATACTAGCTTTTCAGTTGTCATGAGCCCTATCTTAATAGTCATGAAAAAATGTTAGAAATCACATCATCCCTCAATAAAACATCGTCTTTATTCTTCATTCCTACCTTTCATCCAAACATTGATCATATAACCCCACGTGTGTGTAAAGAACATCCCTACACTCGGAGAATTCAATTCAAGCTATCATACTCTTGTCCATCTACCTTAGTACTTTTTAATTTGATGAATATTAAAGATTTGCTCACATATTTTCATGCGGCCGTTAATACTTCTTGAGGTACTAACCGATCGATTACTCATGCGCTTGCTGATTTGGTGATAATATTTTCCTCGTCTTGCACCACCTAAAGCTTAGCAGTGACTCCCAGACCAGTTGGCTTTAGGGCACTAGGTGAAGAGGCACCCTCGCTATATTTTTTTTTATTGCTGCCTTGGCGATAACAAAACCAGTGTTCATTTTTCTTTTCACCATTTTTATATTTTTTTCATCATTTTTTTTTATTTCCTTCATACTTTGGCTTTTAGACAAGAGCATTTCAAGGTATCCTCTACTATCCCGAGTTTCAAGACGTGTGTAAGTGCAAATAGTAGGGTATCAACATTCAAATGTTTGGCTTCCAGAATAGAAACTATTTTTCAGACTTTTTTTTATCCTCAGATTAGTGACTTCCTTCATTTTACTAACCCTTGGGATAACAGCTCATAACTACTTATTACTAGTTCGTATAAGAAAACTTCTAATTTTCTTGGTTTTCTTAAACTATTCTTATCTTTTGGATGTAATGTTTCACTTTCTATTCATTTGTTATAAAAAAAATTTTAAAAATTTAAAGCCCGGTGTCAAAGATAATTCAGTGAATACAAACCTCCCCCCCCCCCAAACCTGTTTTCAGCAGTGTCCTCACTGATGTAGCCCTTGGAGAACATGGACCTGTATACTAAGGGGGAGAGATACAAGGGGTAAAATAATAGTTAATTGAAAAATTCCCCCAAACTTATTCTTTGACACGCACAGATATTCAATCAAATCCAATTTTTTTTTTACTCACCTCCATTTCTTAAAATGTGAAAAAGTTACCAAAACATGGAGGTGAGGCGGAGGAATTTTAGTTTTGATAAAGCGGCTCCTGTAAAAACAGGAGCTCCTCCGCGGGGTCAGCAGAAAAATACGGTTTTAATCTATGCCCATTTACTTTAAAAATCGAACCGTTTTTCAAATTTTCGACTTCAACCGCCCCGTGCGGGTGTACATACCGCACCATAAAAGGTCCTTTCCAACGAGATTTAAGCTTACCCGGATGAAGATGGAGACGGGAATCGTAAAGAAGGACTTGTTGACCCGATGTGAAGGTTTTTCTAGAAAGATTTTTATCGTGGAATACTTTAGTCCTATTCTTTACTATCATCGCATTATCGTAAGCTTCATCGCGGAGTTCGCTTAGCTCATTCAATTGCAGCTTCCGATAGCTGCCTACATGATCAAGATCAAAATTAAGCTCTTTAATAGCCCACATTGCCTTATGTTCAATCTCGACAGGGAGGTGACATGCCTTCCCAAACACAAGGCGGTATGGAGACATACCAAGATCGGTCTTATAAGCGGTGCGGAATGCCCAAAGAGCATCCGTCAATTTGGTTGACCAATCTTTACGGTTTTTCAAAACCGTCTTCTCCAAAATCTGTTTGATCTGCCTATTTGAGATCTCAGCCTGCCCGCTTGTTTGGAGATGATAGGGCGTAGAAAGCTTGTGAGTGATTGAATATTTCCGCATCAATGCCTCGAAAGACCTATTGCAGAAATGCGTCCCGTTGTCGCTAATGATAGCGCGAGGGTGTCCGAATCGCGAGAAGATGTTTTCTTTAAGGAATTTAATGACAACTTTGTTGTCATTAGTGCGACACGGTATAGCTTCCACCCACTTCGAGACATAATCAACCGCTAACAAGATATATAGATTCTCAAAGGAGTTGGGAAAAGGGCCCATAAAATCAATACCCCAAACATCAAATATTTCCACAACCAATATAGGTTGGAGCGGCATCTCGTTCCTTCGTGAAATCCGACCCAAATGCTGACATCGCGGACAAGTTTTGCAATGTTCAAATGCATCTTTAAATAATGTTGGCCAATAAAAGCCACATTGCAAAACTTTTTCCGCCGTTTTTCGAGGTCCAAAGTGACCGCCGCATGCCTGATCATGACAAAATGATAACACGCTCTTGAATTCATCGTTAGGGACACACCTGCGAATGATTTGATCGGAACAATACTTGAATAGATATGGTTCATCCCAGTAAAAATATTTTACTTGGGATAAAAATCGAAGTTTGTCTTGTTTCGACCAATCGCTAGGTATAAGTCACGTAGCAAGATAGTTCACGATATCCACGAACCAAGGTTCGTAGGATACATTCAAGAGCTGTTCGTCGGGAAATGAGTCATTTATCGGCACGGTCACAGTTGGCGAAGAAGTGATGCGTGAAAGATGGTCAGATACTACGTTTTCACATCCACTCTTGTCTTTGATAACAAGATCAAATTCTTGTAACAATAGGATCCAACATATTAGCCTGGCCTTTGCATCCTTCTTCGTTAAAAGATGTCGTAGGGCGGAGTGATCTGTGTAAACCACAATAGGCGAGCCAATCAAGTAAGGCCTGAACTTCTCTAATGCAAATACAACTGCCAAGAGTTCTTTCTCGGTAGTTGTGTAATTTATCTGTGCATCATTCAAGGTCCTACTTGCATAGTAAATTACGTGTGGCATCTTATCAATATGCTGTCCTAAGACAGCACCAATAGCAAAATCTGATGCGTCACACATAAGCTCGAACGGGTGGTTCCAATCCGGAGATGATAGAACGGGGGCTGTAGTGAGTGATTCTTTAAGCAATTCAAAAGCAGCCTCACAATCCGAATCGAAGTGAAAAGTAGTGTCCTTGGCCAATAGAAGGGTTAAGGGTCTAGCAATTTTGCTAAAGTCCTTAATAAATCTCCTATAAAATCCTGCATGACCAAGGAAGGATCGTATATCTTTGACGCAATTGGGACGAGGGAGGTTTTGAATGACATCTATTTTAGCTCTTTCAACCTCAATGCCTTTATGTGAAATTATATGTCCAAGTACAATACCTTCTTGGACCATAAAATGGCATTTTTCCCAATTCAAAGTCAAGTTCTTATCCTTACAGCGGGTAAGAACGGCGTCAAGATTACGAAGGCAGTCCTCAAAGGAGTCTCCAAAAATGGAGAAATCGTCCATAAAAATTTCTAGAAAATTTTCCACCATATCTGAAAATATCCCCATCATGCACCGCTGAAATGTAGCGGGAGCGTTGCATAACCCAAAGGGCATGCGTCTATAAGCAAAAGTTCCGAAAGGACAAGTAAAAGTGGTTTTATCTTGATCCTTTTCGGCGATGGGGACCTGGTTATAACCAGAGTATCCGTCTAAGAAACAGTAGTATTCGTGTCCCGCTAATCGTTCCAACATCTGGTCAATGAAAGGTAGAGGGAAGTGATCTTTCCTCGTCGCGGCATTGAGTTTCCTGTAATCGATACATACGCGCCACCCAGTTTGGGTGCGTGTTTGGATTAACTCATTAGCCTCGTTAGTGATGACCGTGATACCATACTTTTTAGGGACCACATGAATTGGACTTACCCATTGACTATCAGATATGGGGTAAATTATTCCACTATCAAGGCACTTGACGATTTCTTTCTTTACCGCCTCCTTCATAACGGGATTTAACCGTCTTTGTGGGTATCGGGTTGGTTTGGCTTCATCCATCAGATGTATGTTATGTTCAACAATTAAGGGACTAATCCCTTTGATGTCGGCCATTGTCCAACCAAATGCTTGCCGATTCGATCTCAACACTGCCAAAAGTGCATTCTCTTGCTCTAAGGCTAGAGAAGCGGAAATAATCACTGGCAAAGTCTCATTCTCTCCTAAATATGCATATTTAAGATGAGAAGGTAGCGGTTTGAGATCAAGAATTGGCGGAGAGACTATAGAAGGTGGGGTAAGCGAATGATATTCGGACTCCCGAAGAGGTTCAAAACTTGCATAAGATATTGACTCGGAAAGTGCTGCTGACTTTTGCAATGAGTCAACGGGTTCAATCTCAAGGTCGGACTCATTGAACATATCCTCACTGTAAAGTGGTGCAAGATCAAACGATTTCTCATTAGTGTTGTCGAGAACATCAAAGCAAAGCTCTTCATCCATGCAGCTTTCGGAAGCTATCTCGTGGATGGAACAAACATCCAGCAATTGAGCAGAAGGTTCTGATGGCTGACTTCCTAGCTTGTAAATATTAAGCTCAATTGTCATTTTCCCGAAGGATAAGTTCATAGAACCGTTACGACAATTAATCACAGCGTTAGAAGTTGCTAGGAAGGGTCGACCAAGTATCACCTGGATTTGATTGCGTGGGTTTGCCACAGGTTGTGTATCTAAAACAATAAAGTCCACGGGAAATATGAATTCCCCGACTTTAATTAACACATCCTCTAGTTCGTCCCGAGGTTTGGTGATAGATCGATCAGCCATTTGGAGAGTACAATGGGCGGGTTTTAACTCTCCAATTCCTAACTGCTCGTATACTGAATAAGGAAGCAAGTTGACGCTAGCGCCTAGATCGAGTAAAGCACGATTTATATTTTTACCCCCAATAGAAATAGAGATTGTAGGACAACCGGGGTCCTTACGTTTCTTTGGTATTTGTTGGGTAAAAGCTGTGCTAACATTACTCGTCATGAAAACCTTTTTAGGCACTTGAGTTTTTCTCTTCCTAGTGCACAAGTCTTTAAGGATTCTTGCATAAGATGGGACTTTTTGAATAACATCTAGGAGAGGAATATTCACTCTAACTTGCTTAAACATTTCCACAATCTTCTCCATTTGCGGGTTAGGTCGGTTGGCCCTTAATCAGTTTGGAAATGGAGCTCGATCAATAAGTTTTGGGTCCAACGTTTGTGGAGAAGACTGTGGCGACGGATTCGATCCCAAAATTGGAGTGGGAATCGACTTAGATAGATTTGGTGAAATGTTTGAGCCTTGGGGAAAACGGAGAATATGCTCGGACGAAGGTGGGAGACTAGACGAATTAGGGGAATAAGAAAAAGAAGAAGGGGTATCAAATGTGTCACTATCATCAATTTGCTCACCCACTTGGTTATTCAGCACTCTCCCCGATCTCAACGTAGTGACGGCATTCACATTATGACTTTGTGAATGGCCAGGATTCGGTAGGGGTTGAGATGGGAGTTTCCCTTTCTCTCTCGCACTCATTGCGGAATTTAACTGTGCGATTTGGTTTTCTATTGATTTAATACTCTCACCATGGGAGGAGGAGTTTTTCGTTAGGGCATCAATAGAAGACCTCATCTCAGCCAAATTTTGCATGGATTGTTTCATGAACATATCCAAAGTTTGTGCAAGTGAGTTGTCAATACTGGCCACTTGTGGTGTAGAAATGTTGGCCGGATTTTGGAAATTCTGAAAGGGGGGCTGATCATGTGGTTGTGGTTGCTGTGGAGGAGGTATTTGATAATTACTTTGTTGGTTTTGATTCCAAGCAAAGTTAGGATGATTCCTCCATCCTTGATTGTATGTGGAAGAATAAGGGTCGTTTCTAAGTCGCTGCTGAAAAGCAGCATTAGCTTGAAACGATGCATTCATAGGACATTCTTCCGTTAAGTGTGAAGGATCCGAACAGCAACCACAGACAGTCTTGGGAAGCGTGACCTGATTTAGGGAGACTGATGAAAGTTTGTTCTCAATAGAATCGAGTTTCTTTTGCATCGCTGCCATTTCGGCTTTTACTGCGATGGAAACATCGAGCTGGTGAATACCTCCCTTAGTTATAGGTGGTCTGACGCTTTCCCACTGCAACGTGTGTTCAGCGAGATCTTCTAGATATTTCCATGCTTCACCGTCATCTTTAGACATGAAATTGCATTGACACATTGTTTCAAGCATCTGCTTTGTCGCTGGATTAATGCCCTCATATATAATCCGACATGAATCCCATCTTTGTATTCCGTGATGGGGGCATTGGACAAGCAGATCTTTGAAACATTCAAAGCACTTCCAAAATGGTTCATTGGGAAGCTGGGTGAACTGGTTGATCTCGCTCCTAACATGTGCAGTCTTATGATTTGGGTAAAACTTCTTAAGAAATACTACGACGAATTCATCCCAATTAGTGATAGAGTGTATGGCAGTATTGTAAAGCCATTTTTCTGCCAAGTCGTACAATGTGAATGGGAGAAGACGTAAGCGCATAGCATCTAAAGTCAATTGTGAAGTACCCATCATTGCGCATACGTTTTCGAATTTGGTGATGAAAACGTACGCGTCTTCCGACTCAAGCCCGTGAAATTTGGGCAGCAGATTGATGTAGTGGGGTTTGATTTCGAAATTATCCCCGTTAGGTGGTGGAAGAGATAGACAAGTAGGAAGGGGACCACGAATAGGATAACATCTCTCTTGGAGAGAGATGCGCTGTGGATTCTGCGCACCTTCGGGTGGTGGCAGCGTGGTGTTATACTCTGATGGAGTGCCGTCCATCACGGTTGATGTGGTGTGTGGTGGGGGAAAAGAAGATGAAGAAGTACCGACTTCGGCGTCGATAGCAGGAACGCGGACAAGACGGGCACTAGGTGCGTGGTGTGTGGTGGTGTTATACTCTGAAGAAGTGCCGTCCATCATGGCTTTACAATACTACCAGAGAGTTCTGTAGCCCTAATCCCTCCAAGCCGCCGCGTTTCCGCCGCAGGAAGCACCTTTGTGCCGCGGTTCCGCCGCAAGATGGATGGATCGCTTGCTGAAAATTTTTCTGTGTCCCTCTGTGCTCCTCTGGATCTCAATGAATGGTTCTGTCTTCTGTTTTCCTCAATTCTGTAACTCCAGATCTCCTTGCAAAATTCACGCACAAGTCGTTAAATATGCAATTTGCAGTTTTGTGTTAATAATGATATAAATCGTCTAAGAATTCAGCACAAATAGGAAAAATAAAAAATTACACACGTATCCCCGGCAACGGCGCCATTTGATTGGTTCGAAAGATCGTTTTTGTAGTTTAACCGCAATCAGAACGGTGTCGCGCGTAGCTAGACCGAGATGAGTACGGGTCGTCCTCTGGGAAACGTGGAACCTTTTATTTTTACTTTAGATGTGTTGAGAAAGAGAGGAGGAATAAAGAATTTTGTGAAAAGTTTTTAGATCTACTTTAATGTAAAATATAGATCTAGATTATTTTAGAGATTTAAATAATATAATAATAGGGCTTGTAGGGTTCGTTAGGATTTAGTAGTTATGGAAGATTAATTAAAAGTTCCCCTTTTTATCCATTAATAGATTTAGAACTAGAACGACGGTGATGCGTGTAGATTAGGGTTTCTGGAGGGAAAAGGAATCCCACTCGTAACCCTTATCTTGATACGGAACTCCGTTCATATCTAGCCTTTACCAAAACAATCATTAATCTAATCTCTAATCGCGGTCGGAACTAGCAAAGAATTGCTAGCGCGCCCGATTAGGATGTTAATGATTATTTTGATAAAGTTCCTAAATTTTATAGGACTTAAAAAGGGTTTAATTATTTTCATCGCCCATTAACCTACCCTAATCCTACGAACCCTAACAAGCGGAGAATTACTCGCGCATGTTGGGAGAAGAAGATGAAAAGAAAGAGAGGGAGAACATAATGTAAAAAAAACAAGTAAATAAAAAAAAACTACCTTTATTAATCAACTCCTTCAAACTACACTTTTAATCCATAGAAAATGATTACAAAACTTGATTTGCATCTCGATCTTTCCTAGGGAGGTAGTCGAACAGTCGATGATCAGCCTGGATGCGTGAGCGTCAGGAGCTTCGTGATCTCTTCGGCTTGATGGCTTTTCCAAGAGGCTCTCGGTGCCTTTATATAGTGCAAACCCAGAATCTTATTGTTGAGAAGTTGGTAAAATTCAGCCTTTGTCAATCTCCCAAAATATTGCCTTCCAACTCCTCATCATTGCGGCGGATCCGCGGCCCAAGGGTGTGTTTGGCCGCGGATCTGCGCTCAAGGGATGTGATCAATTGATTATTTTTCTTGGGCTTTCATCTGGTGACATGTGGCAATCTCTGGAATCTTCAGAAATCAGAAATCTTTTCTTTTCTTTTCTTCTGCCAGACTTGATTTCTTCATTTTGATTTCTTAATTAGGCAAGTTTTCTTCAACAACCTGATTTCTTCATAACAACTTGGAAATATTCTGCACAACAACTCAAATAAGATTTTAGTAGACTTTGTTCTACTAGGATTAGGCCAATAATATTATTTGCATACATTTTCCTACCAAATGATAATAAAAATATATTAACACATGGAAAATAATGTTTTTACACATAAACCCTCATATGTATAATATATCATATTAAAGTCCTTTTTTAATATAAAATGGTAGGAAAAATGTACTACAAATGTGCAGTTTTATCGACTGAACACCGCATCATAATCCTGGTAGTCAAGTACTCATCCTAAGGGTTTTATCAACATGTAATAGAGAGACAATAAGTGTACATGTTAAGATAAAGTGCAACCTGATAGCATACTATCATGTCGAGTAAGAAAGTCCTCCCTATATATGTCCAAACATCCACTACAATATACATCATATATACAGTAATAGCCTCTAGGGCATACATATAACTAACAGGTGATGTAGCCATTCTTCATGCTTATCCTTTTCATTCTTGAATTTCCCTTTTCTTTTCTCTCCTCTTCCTCTTGCTCAACCCTACCATTCTCATGTGTTGAGAACCAAGGGTTTTGAGATAGAAAATTTTACCACTTAATCATCTCCACACAAACTAAACTAGCTAGATTAGCAAATTAGCTAGTTTATTTACTTTCTTCTGAAGGTTGAAACTTGAACCTAGAACTTTTGGGTGGATCATTTAGGATTCGAGAAACCGACGGCCAAGCTATATCAAGGACCCTAAAAGGAGCTTAAGAAGAGAAATCAAGATCTAAAGGACACGAATCTGATAGGTATAACATTCTAACATAGTAGAATAATTACCTATGTAGTTTTTCTATTTAGGGCTTGTGATGGATCATGGGTTATTATCTTTGTTGCATGCTTAAAAATTGGTTTTTTGTATATTCCGCCTCTCTACAAATACTGTAGAGCGTGCAACATAGACTTACAGTTAGTTGAAAACTGTATTATGGTTAAGAAGAATTACACCGTTATTAAATGCACCTTAACTAATCGTCAACTGATAAAAGTAAATATTATAAATATAATTTCAAAAAGTTATATCTCACTTTATAAATTAAATGTACAGATATATCAGTTTGAAATTGGTGAATAACAACGGGTATTCAAAACCAAATATTTGTCGTTAGGCAAAACCCATGTGATTTCCTCAAAATTTACTAATTACAAAGAATTCTGATATTATGGATCTAGTCACCCAATTCCCAATATTCTACTCTCACTCAGCATCTGTAACGCCATACAGATATGAGAATCAAGTCCGGTAAATACATACTCTGGAGTTAAAATCTAATTGAGAAATCATTTTTTATTTAACACCACACAGGAAAACTGAAACATGAAAATGTTTTCAGGGGGTGGTCGGATCTTCATAGTAATGCCTCTTCCAATAGCAGACTCATGACAGTAGTTACAATTTCCATTGCTCTTACCCCAATCCCTTTATATGTACTTATTTCTTACCTTCTGTACACTGTACTTAGGCTAATTGGTTTTCTCCTTTCTCTACCTTTCGACACCTGCGTAAGGTTTGGAAGAAGACTATCAAATAAGCATAATAGGTTTACTCTCCTAATTCAAGAAACTCTCGCAATCTGAGAGAAGGTAAAGGAAAAAGACAACCGAATAATCATATTCTATTTCTCCAGAACCTATGGCCATTCTCGAACTGAAATAAATTTATGCGAGTTCGTATGTAACTATATGAGATAGTTTTATCCATTCTATATGGATCTTATTAGTGGTACAGAATGTTCTGGAGAAAGCAAAAGGTAAAGCATGAGTGTCATGGATATATAAGACTTTGTCGTGAATTTTGGCCATCCAAAACCGGATGATAAAAAGGTCGGTCAATTAGGTGTTGAGTTATAATTGAAGGCGGGTCATGGTTGCTACCAGGGAGAGAGAAAAGAAACACTTAACATGCACTCTAACCTAAATTAGATTGGCTAATCAATTTATCTAATCTGGATGGCTCCTACTGTTTCCTTGAATTCTCCTTTACACCGTAAAAGGAGAATTAGTCGGGATCATCTAAAAATCACCCGAGAGGTAATACCTACTCATCAGTGGGAATTAGGACCCAACTATCATCTCGTGATAACTTGATGGAAGCCACTTAAGTCACCACACTCCAGAAGGTATGTGTATGCCTAGCAAGTTTCCCTTATATTTGAACCTCCCGATATGGTTTTTTTCCCCAGGACCCAAATGACCTTGACTGAGTAAACAAATCAAAGGATCTTGTGGGTCTACCGCACCTCAATACGAACACCTACTGGGCAAACTCCATACTCGCTCGCATATGGCATGGAAGCAGTCGTACTCTACGAACTCATGATACAGTCATTACGAATTGACCTAGATAAAGATCTAAATATAGATTAATAGCGGGAGGCTTTGCTAGCAAAGCTCGATATCTTAGACGAGAAGCGCCTTGCCGCATCAAACCATGTTCAAGCTTACCACAATCGAATCCACAAAGAGTGTGGTAAGAAAGTAATTGAGCGTAAATTCAGGATGGTGGAATTAGTCCTCAAGCAAATCATGCACAAAGGAAGTCCTCTCGGGAAGCTAGCTCCAACATGGGAAGGACCGTACATCATCACACAAGTCTACTCCGGGATTACTTACAAGCTAACCAATCCGGAATGGGAAGAGCTACCGTTGCCTTGGAACGCGATGTACCTACGGAATTCCTTGATAAAAGGATGTTAAAAAATGGCTAAGTCATGACAACCCAAGGGAATACAAACCAAAGTAGGATAAAGAAAGAAAGCATTGTAATGAACAATCTATTCAAATTCTAAGGTTAACTCGTGATATCGAGGGAGGAAGAAATTCTTCGAAAATTATGATACTAATGTCATTAAGAGCGACAAAGTAGATATCTACTGGTCTTTGCCTTTCAAATACAACACTTAAGCGAAAATTCCTTACCCCGCAATCCCAAGAAAATAAAACATACAAATCCTTTATCAAAATCAATCACTATTAAGGGAATATGCATGTGGATATGTCTCTTCATTTCACCTCTGCCAAGCAAGCGTTTTCACTAAGTTAAAAGCCCCAACGGTTCTTCGAGTGAAGATAATCCTGGTCACCGATAAGAAACTTAGCTGACGGTCAAAGGGCTAGTCATACTTAAAATGTAGCGATTCCGGAATAAAGACAGAAAACTTAGGAGCTATCCATCTCCACCCACATCAAGAAAATATATGTTGAGTAACCTTAAGCTGTTAGAAAAAATAACCACTAGAAGAAAATTCAACCTCACTAATGTTAAGGGTCAACCAAAGAAAATAATAGAAAATATCTATGCAAAATATCCAATCCGAAACACTATTTGCTTGCGATCTCCCAAAGCTTGTCATGATGAAACTGTAAAAAAAATGGCATCCTTACAACAATGTACCCTGTGTGACATACACTGTCTGTGCATTTACTTCTCCGCCTATACTCGTGTGACATACACCGTTGATGCATCCATTCTACTCGGTGCGACATGCACCGTCAAAGCAACTTTACCATCTAGCGCATCCAGAGCACAGTACATCCACCACGACATGTGCTGACTGTGCATTCGCATCATCTTCATCTTATCCATCCGCCAAAGCAAATGAGAGTATTAACACAACAAGAACCAGTGTGCCATGTACCGTCTGTGTCCCAGCACTTGGCCGACTCAAATTCTTATCAGGGCAAGCTTACATCCCAACCAAGCTCAATCCAAGCACAGAATCCCCAATCGCGGCTTCGTCAAAAGCAATTCCACTCAGCAAAAACACCTGAAGTCCCGTTCCTTACAAAGCGAAGACCGTAAAAATAAGCCCACTAAGGAAAGTCTCAAGCCAATTCAGAAGCCTACATAGAGGCAAATTGCAAACAAAAGAACCCTAGGGATGAATATCAAGAAGAAAAAACCAAAGAGGTGAATCTCAAGAAAAACAGCCCACACGAAGCAAACCTCAAGCAAAAAGACCTGATCTGTGAATCTCAAGCGAAAATCCCCAAAGCGGCACATCAAACAATTCGTTGATGAGCCAAATTTCATGTTATCATTTCGCTGACAGGCTACATTTCCTGTCAAAATAAAAAGTGCACTAAGGCATTCAAACCGGTACGACATGTATCATCCATGCCTCACAACAGTGCTCAACTTTCATATGTCCGCACTCATATGTTCGCACTGGAATTTGCTCCATCAGAAGCATCCTAAGTGATGATCACATCATTGCTTAGAAGCACAATAGTGCCAGGGTTACACCCTGGGCAGTAGAAATTGTTTTCGAAAACTTCTACTTAGATGGTGGCGCCGATACCCGTAGGCATTCACTTTCCGTGATGATGTAAAACCTCCATTTTCAAAACTTGCATAAAAATGTTTTCATAAAAACCTTCATGATTCAGCACTTTGCATCACCTAACATATTGCTTCTCATCTCCACCTTTGAACACAAAGGAACAAATCGGAAAAAAAAATCTCAAATCAAATGACTTGCGTCCGTCATCACGACATCATCTTTTTCAGAACAAACAAAATGATAACTGGTAGTAGTCCAGCACACATTTGCATGTGGAAAGTGCCACAAGAGCCGCCACACCTACTAGTTTATCCTCCATATCGGAACACAAAGCCCGAGTAGAAAATTCCCCCTCATGCCTTGGACACTCGATCCCGCCTGTTGTGACAATGGAAGAAAGATACCGCCTCACTTTTAACTTTAGAGTTTAGCACCACAACGATGTCGTGTTGACTATCGCAAATCACAAGACACCAGGAAACAATTCTGAGATGTTCTTTTTTTTTCTGCGTTTGCATCCATCACTCACATTTTTCTCCACCAATCCCCTCTATATCTTTCCACAAATCCTTTCTCTTCGGCTTAATTGCGCCCTCTCCTTCTATCAATGTCTTCTCCTTTTCATGCACAAACATTGCCTTCCAGCAATATAGGAGGGGCATTTGTTGATACGCTATTTTGACCGAGTCAAATTAGTTATGGATACTACATATATAATATGTAAAAGTAGTATCAAAATGCCACAAAGTTGTGCCAAAATTTCAAAAATATTTTTAGAAAATTCTTAAACAATTTTTCAAAATTTATCAGGCAATATGACACACATGCGGCTTATGTGCCATAGATGGAGTATTGGACTATTTTTAGGTATTATTCGATTTTAAAATCCACTTACCGGTTTTGCACATATTTTAAATGAATTTCCAATTTTTTTAGAAAGAATTTTCGAGCAAATAAAATTTTCCAAAAGATCCGGTACATATACGAACGGCTTCCATCCGCATGCGCTCACCATAGATTTTAAAAGATTTTTATTTTATTTAAGTAAAACAAAATTTCAAAAAATTGCAGTCGTCGACACAAATGCGGACGAACTTCATCTTCATATTTGTCGTCAACGACAAATTAAAGATTTTACTTGATTTCCAAGCCATGCAAATTTGGTAAAAGACATGACTTTGACACAGATGTGGACGACTTCCATTGGCATATCTGCCGTCCAGAGATTTTCAAAGATTTTAATTGTACAAAAATACTAAGAATGGACTAATTTGACACACATACGGACCAAGGTCGTCCGCATGCACGCCACCTAGTTAGTTATTTTCCAAATTCCGAAGATTCACCCTAAATTTGATGGGAAGGTTATATAAACAGCCCATTTCTACGAAATTCATCATCCCCAACCTCTCAGAGCTCTCTAGAGGTATACTTCTCTATCTTAAATTTCGGTGTTTTGCTGGCGAGACGATCGCGGAAGCTTCAGGGTTTTTCGTAGGGAGCAGTGCAATCAGGCTCCTTCTAAAATATCTCTTTATCCATCATCATCATGCATTTTTTACTTTTCTCTTGCATTCATAAAGAACCAAAAAAATCATAAAAATCATTTTTTTATAAAAAAAATTGACCTTCTAAAAAAACTTAAAAGGTATAGGGATAGATTTTTCCTCGCCGTCAAGCTGATGAGTTTTCTCTTTTCCTTTTTCTCTTTTTGCGTGCTCTTTTTCTTGAACTGCTTACTACAGTTCAGGAGATATTTACCGAAAGACGGTTGTAATTGGCTTGGCGCCAGATTACAAGACAGGGGAACCACAACAATCTCTCGGGCAAACGACGATCAATCAAAGGGTGGCTAGCGTCCCAAGGCAGAGACGTAGTGGCGATCACAAAACTCAACCAGAACGAAGATGTGCCATCGGGGACACCTGGTACTCACACTTCGAGAGCACAGACTTGTGGTGAGAAACTCGTTTTTGACGAAAGACAGTCTCAAATAGAGAGAATGGGAAGGAAAGCCAGAGTGTGGGCTTTGTGATCAAGAAAAGAATCGATCTATCACATGTTTCTCTCTTGTGAGGATTGTTTCACTAGAAATAGAGTTATAAATATACTACCAGATTCTATCCAGAATCATTAGGGATCATGAAGACACGATAACGTAGATAGGGGAGCTAACCAACTGGGATACTACTGTTAGCGCATTATGCAAGAGAGTCTGGAATGAGTGAAATAACAAAAAATTTAACTCTTTCTAAGTCCACCCGTAGATCTATCAGACTTAAACAATTATCTTGCTCTGGACTTGTTCGGCATAAAGGGAGTGGAAGAGATCTCGATAAGGCTGCTGAGTTAGATAGGAGACCGTTTGATGATGCTCGGTACTGAGCACTCCCCAGATGTTGACACGTGGCAGATGACGTGTCCCGGGGCTTGCGGGAAAGAAGCAAAAACGGTATATTGGAAGAATGCCCCAGGCCTTCGACCCGAGAATTTTCCCGACCTTCAATGGCCTTCCCGACGACTCCAGTGCTCGCCTCACAAACAACCATTGGCTCGCTTCCGAGCCCTCCTGCACGCTGAGTTCTCTCAGCCCTCCTAGCTCGCCTTCGAGCTATCACATGAACCAAGCCCACTCGGCCTCCTGCTTGCCTCCGAGCCTCCCGCCGAGCTTCCTTTCCTCGGTCTCATCGACCGACCAATAACACCAATCACAAGCGTCTCCGCCACGGCTCCGCGAATCTCGCCTGACGCGAGATATCCGCCGTCCACGGTCCCACGTTCCACGCCATCTCGTTCCCCCATTAACGAGCGCATCTCGTCATTAATGGAAAATCTTGTCTTTCACGCGAGCGCAACGCCAGGGGCGTAACGGCCGGCGTGAATCTCGCGCCCGCCAGCCCACAGCTGCCCCTATATAAACCCTCTCTCAGACTACTCAGGGAAGGCAAAATTTTGACCCCGATAGGCCGCTACTCTACCCATTTAGCCAGTCTAACTTGATCGTCAAAGGGTCCTCGGTGGCACAACCATCCCGGGACTTCCTTGCAGGTAGCTCAGCTTCATCCACTTCAAGCCCATTGAGATCCACACGCATCAAAGGGAAACCCTCAGATCCAATCTCAGCTACTCGTCGCCACTCGCTGCGGATCAACGGAAGGTAACATCTGAAGGAGATTCAGAGATCCATCGGTTGGCGCCGTCTGTAGGAACATCATCTAGTTCCACTCAACGAAAGTTCACCTTCCGATCACGAACATATGGAGAGTGATCACCACGACGACCCGAGCTCCAGCCGCCGTCCTCCCCACAACGGAGACGCGGGTGGATCCCCTCCTCCCTCGAACGCCATTCACGCCCTATCGGCTGGGATAGATTGGCTCGCGTCCGTCGTGGACGCACCTGTTCGCGTTCAAATGGCGGGACAAGCTCCCGAGTCGTCGTTCCCCCACCACGGGAGCGACACATGGGGTGAGAAGACACTACCCACGCCGGCACTTCTGGGCACCACCTCGCTATCTCGGGCGGCCACAGATCCCCCGTGGCGACTAACTCGATGACCCGGTGGGCGCCTCACAGCTCCATACCGAGGTCTCTAGCCAGAGCACCCCGTCCTGAGGCCCATCGCGCTCTTGTCCCTCCCGAGGAGGTATCGGTCAGCTCGCCTACTCTCAGGCATGACCGGCACCCCCTTCCTCGACAGGGTCGCGCGGACTGGACTCACTACGATAGCTCGAAAAAGACCTTGCCAGGGGACCTAAGGAATCTCATCGAACGGAACCAGAGCTGCGGTCAGGCGCATGTCGCCAGCAGCAGAGGCTATAAATCAGAGTATGCCGAATCGTCGGGATACCACGACCGACTCGACGCCCTCGAAAAGAAGATCGAAGGCATACATCGGGAAAATCGTCCTCCAAGCGACGGGGCTAAATATGTCGCCGACTCTCTCACGAAGCCCTTCACCAAAGAGCTACTCGCCGTCTACGTCTCCTCCCGGAACAAGCCCCCAAAGGTCTCCCTCTTTGACGGGAAGTCCGACCCGAAAGACCATTTGGACACGTTCACAACCGGGATGAGTTTTCAGGACAATTCCGACGCCGCGCAATGCCACGCTTTCCCCGCCACTCTCATCCTCTCTGGACGAGACTGGTTCCGAGGATTCACGTCATGCTCATTCTCTACCTTCGATGAGCTGGCCACTCAATTTCTTGATCATTTCGTTGGGAACAGACGGCAGTAGCGGACCGTTGATCATCTCTTCACCATAAAGAGCGGGGATAAAGAGTCCTTCAAAGAATACGTCACCCGCTTCTAAAACGCCCTCCTTGAGGTCCCAGAGCACCGAGATGAGACGGTCATTACAACCCTTAGGTCGGGTCTTAGGCATAAGGAGTGGCTACACTCCTTTGCATTTGCGCAATCTAAGGCCATGGACGAGGTCAAGGCCTGGACTGAACGTGAGATCCAGCTTGAGTCCGAGGTGAACGCCAACATGCCCCGGACAGAGCAAGACGATCGGAAGAAAAGGGTCAGGGAGGAGAAAAAGAAGATTGAGCGGTCGAAGCCCTACTCCCCGAAGTTTCAGGAATACACCCCGCTCAACGTCTCCCAGACGGAACTATTGGAGGAAGCAAAGGGCGAGAGGTTCTTCAAACTCCCCCCAGTCTCGAATAGGACGGCAAAGCGTACCCGGGGCCTTTACTGCGCTTTCCACAGGTCGCAGGACCACCCCACCGAGAACTGCAAGCAGCTCTGAGACTACATCGAGGAGTTGATCCGCTCGGGGCACCTAGCAAGGTACTTGCGAGACAAGAGGCAAGCCGACCGTGAGAAAGAGCACCATCCCCCTCCCGGCAAGTTGACAATCGGCCAAATCATGGTCGTGTCAGCAGGGGGTACGACGGGGACCAACAAGACGCGGCACCCCTTATCGGTCGAGGGGACTAGCAGCCACCTAAGGAAGAAGGCTAAAGCGGCCGAGCCGATCATCTTTACCGACGAGAACCTCCACGGGATATCCCTCCCTCACAACGACCCTCTAGTGATCACAGCTTGGGTCCACTGCTACGAAGTGCAGAGGATATTGGTCGACTCGGGAAGCTCGGCGGACATTCTCTTTTATGACTGCTTTCTGCGTATGGGACTCATCCCGTCGGACCTAAGTCCGACCGCCCACATCCTGTCAGGGTTCACTAACCACTCCATCCCGGCGGAAGGGGTAATCACCCTCTAATTTAACATCGGGGAGGTGGTCCGTACGCGCACCGTGCCTGTAGAGTTTATCGTCGCGAGAATTCCATCGGCCTACAACGTCCTCCTAGGTCGCCCGACACTAAACTTCCTCCACGCACAGATATCGACCAACCACCTAGCGATAAAGTTTCCGCTCGACCAAGGCGAGATAAGTCGGGCCTACGGGGACCAATAAACCGCAAAAGTTTGCTTCACCGCAACATCTACATCTGAGCGGCCAAACAATGACCTTGAGTGTGAGGATGATATCAAGGGTTCCCTGGATACTCGAGACGAGCAAAAAGAGGTCCGAGGAACCCCAGTGGAACCACTGACTGAGGTCCCCCTGCAAGAAGGGGACAATGAGCGAACCGTCCAGATCGGGTCACTCTTGATGGGAAATTGCCGAGACGACCTGATCCACTTCCTCATAAATAACTCTGACGTATTCGTCTGGGCGCCTGCCGACATGCCGGGGTGTCACGCCCCTCTTCCCAGTGTACGGCGAAGTGGACGTGATGAGGCCCGCTACGTATATACTCGGAAGTATATACGCTAAGCGTAACTAAGCAATATAAAGTAAATCACAAGAGACGAATAATATGGAAATAACAGCAACCTTTATTAATAACATTCTTTTTTACAATGCAGGAAAAGGAAAATACAACTGGAATGAAAAAAAAACAATGCCTAAACAGTGGCATAACAGGAAATGAAATAAACTGGAAGAACAAGGTACAATTATCTAGATCTCTGGGTCTGCCTGGAATTGCTCTAAATCTTCACCGGTGGGCTCGATCTCAACTTGGTCCAACGCACCTGACGACATTCAAAGAAGAAAGAGATAGAATGTCGTCAGCGAACAGGTCGCTCGGTAAGTCCCAAAAGAATAAGAAGAATGAGAATGATAGAATAACAGTATTTTCTAAAGTATTATAATGTTGAATATTATGGAACATTGTGTAACGCTGTTGTTTGTAGCTTGGTACAGAAGGATGCCAGTGTATACAAGGGGGATCTCTATATGCTAGAGATCAGGGCAAATGGAAAGTACAAGGAACCGTTATGCCACGGTACAACAGCAACAGCATTCAGGTTAGGTGTCTTAATCTGACCACCTCGTGCCACCTTTAACATCTTCCGTACCAATCTACCCCTTAAACCCCGTAATGTTTTAACAGTATTGTAGTATTGGAATATGTAAGTTGGTTGACTGACCAAAACCATGATATCAGTAGGCATGTCGCAACTGTATAATCAGGTAAATGGAATATCAGGATAATGGATGAATATCCATGGTTTGATTCAGTCAAAAAGGAATATATTGTTAACTGGGTTCATGGATTCATGTATTCAAATTGTATTGGAATATAAAAGCATATAGATTGACTTGAATCATATTCGAGTCAAGAATAGTCAGACTCTAACCCGAGTCAGACTAAAAGAAAAGAATTTGAAGTTCAATATTAGCTAGGGGCCTTATTGTAATTTGTGAAACTTGAGGGGGTTTTATGTAAAAATACTTTTGTATAGTTTTCAAAATACACCTCAAGTATTTAATATTCGTCTTTAATTGTTATAATGAATGTGAATTTTATTTGTGTTATTCTAGTGAATATATCCTAATAAAAGTATTATTTGTTTTATCTGAAATTCATGGTATTTTAGTGTGACTTTTAATCTTGTAATTTTTAGAAAAATGTGGAAACTTTATATTAGGATAAAATAGGTGTTAAAATGATAATTATATATATATTAACACATGAATAATTTTTAAATCAGTATTTTATCTTTAAAAATCTCATTTTCCTTAAATATCGTATTTTAAACCTTTCGAGACCGAATGCTCCTTGCGGAGGTCTGAATCTCGCACTACTAGCCTGCGGGTGCACGATGAACCGTACTTTCCCTAACAGGTTTCCCAAAAGTGGGTTGTAGCGGCGCTTTGCTTAGGTTTATAAATACTTTTCATTTGGGAAAACGGTTTTATTAATATAGGGTATTTATTTGCAAAAAGTATAGTTTTCCGTATTTTTAGTTATTAGGGTTTCCTAAACCAACTAGCCGATTTCTAAGGTCTAAACGATGAGTCATTAGAAGCCTCAAATCGCCTCTTCACCGTCAATTGCGACCAGGTAAGTATAAGTGAGGAGGGAGGGATCCGCTCACGAATCGTGAAACGGGCCTTTTAAAGTTACCCAAGCTCACTTGCCTAGCCTAGACACCACAAGACAGTTTAGATAAACGATCGATGTCCATGACCAATCGTGTTTTCATTTTATTAAAATATTTTATCTAAAAAGTTTACAACTTAAAGCTTTAAATAAAAGTTATAAAGATTATGGTATTTTAGTGAAAAAGTCCTGTAATTCCGTATTCTGTATTTTGACATTTATCAATTAGGTTTATATTGAGTGTGTGTAGGGGTAGGTCATTACCCCGTGACTTATATTAAGTTTTGGTGAAGTTTAAAGGTAAAACATGCTATGTTAAACTTAAAGGTATTATAGCGCAAGAATACGGTATTCGGAAACGTTATCTTTTTATGTGTGAAATTTCATTCAAAGTGGGTTCTACAAGTTTAGTGATCAAGATAAACCTATTTAGGAGTGAGGGAATTAATTAAACTAAGAAAAATGAACTTCATGGTATTTTTATGAAAAGAATACGGTTTTGCAAAGAAGTTATCATTTCATGTGAAAAAGTTTGATTAAATTGGTTTATGGGTGATTAATAGTCAACAAGCATATGGGTAGATAATATGTATTAGGTGACAAGTGGAAATTTAGAGAAAAACCGAATCGGAAATCGGTTTATCCGATTTCCGTCGGGTTCCAAAAAGTCGTATTTTTACATTACCGAAAAGAGAGATAGAAGGAGGTGGGACTTACGGTTTGGACAAGCTAAGGAAGCTAAGGGATGTGGTGATTGTCGATTCGTCGAAACGTCGCGAAGGTTCTGATCCGGTCGCCGGAATCCGTCGTCGATTTCGGCAGCGCTTCGCTTCTCGCTCTTCGTACCGAGTTCTCGAGAATTTGAGAGAGTGGACTTAGAGTTGTGAGGGGAAAAGGTAGAGGATAGGGGTCTTTATATAGGGCTAGGCTAGGGTTAGGGTTTGGATTAAAAAATATAAAAAAAAACATTAAAAATTCATTAAAAATCATTAAACCTAGGAGTAAAAGGGATTTATTGGCCAAATCAAAACCGATCCAGGTATAATAAGTGTGCAAGAGGGTTGACCAAGTCAAGAGCCAACTTTTCTCAGTTGGTGACTCGGCCGTCCGGCCAAGTCCGGCCGGCGGCGCTGGACCGAGTCGGCCGGCGGCGCCGAGTCGGGCCGAGTCAAGGGTCCAATGGCCGGGGGTTTTCCTGAGAAACAACTTGGTATTTTTACTTTTTGCTGTCCAGTACATATTTTGGGAGTTATGGCCTTTTTACCGTTGACTTCCAAAAAAAAAATAAATAAATACAAAAATAATGTGGGGCATGGGATTTGAACTCCGGTGGCTTGGTTCAGCAATGTAAGGTATTACCAATGAGCTACAAGCTCCTTCTTGTAATTATTGTAAAGAATTAGATACTTAAATTGTTTCCAGCAACATTAATACTCCAAGTATACACTATATTTAAAGCAAATTTTTGGTATACAAAATTCGAGTTGTTACAATCTACCCTCCTTACAAAAATTTCGTCCTCGAAATTTACAACTTTTATTTAAGGACTAGTTTACAAAAAGGTGCGGATATCTTGCACGCATCTCATCCTCCCTTTTCCACGTGGATTCTCCTGGAGTGTCTTTCCTCCACATTACCCGGACCAAATTAATTTCTTTGTTCCGAAGTGTCTTCACTTTCCTGTCCAGGATCTCCACAGGTTGTTGCTCACAAGACAAATCGGGCTGTATCGTGAATTCGGAATGATCAAGTACATGGCTGGGGTCACTCACATACCTTCTGAGTTGGGATATGTGGAACACGTTATGCACTCCATCCAATGAGGGTGGAAGCGCTAAACGATATGCCACTTCACCGACTCGTTCGAGTATATCGAACGGTCCAATGTATCTCGGACTCAACTTTCCCCGTCTTCCAAATCTGATCACTCCGCGGTTCGGAGAGATTTTCAGAAATACATGATCTCCTGGCTGGAACTCCAAGTGTCGTCTCTTCGCATCAGCCCAGTGTTTCTGTCTATCTTGGGCTATGCGCATTCTTTCCCTAATAGTACGAACCATATCAACGGTCGCTACTATCATCTCTGGTCCAAGGAGTTCTCTCTCTCCGATGTCGTCCCAACTTAATGGCGATCGACACTTCCTTCCATATAATGCTGCAAAAGGTGCCATTCCTATGCTTGCTTGGTAGCTGTTATTGTATGCAAACTCCACAAGATGTAGGTGATCTTCCCACGATCCTTTGAAGTCGAGCATACATGCTCTGAGCATATCCTCCAAGATCTGAATAGTTCGTTCCGACTGACCATCTGTTTGTGGATGATAAGCCGTGCTGAAGTTCAGACTTGTTCCCAAGCTAGCTTGCAGACTTTGCCAAAATTGCGATTGGAACCTGGTGTCACGATCGGAGACAATGCAGACCGGTACTCCATGAAGTCTCACAATTTCCTCCATGTACTTCTTCGCTAATGTCTCAGTTGATTGGCCAACTCGAAATGGGATGAAGTGAGCCGACTTTGTGAGTCGATCCACAATGACCCAAATCGCATCGTTACCCTTTGTGCTGCGAGGAAGAGCAGTTACAAAGTCCATCGTGATGTGCTGCCACTTCCATTCTGGGATTGGTAACGGTTGAAGTGGTCCAGCTGTCCTGTGATGTTCAGCCTTTACTTGCTGACACACCAAGCATTTTGCGACACTCCTGGCTACTTCGCGCTTCATTCCATGCCACCAATAATTCTGACGTAGATCTTTGTACATTTTGGTACCTCCAGGATGTACTGAATACGGAGAGCTGTGAGCTTCTTTCATTAACTCTTCCCGAACAGGACCCTTTGGTACACACAATCTGCTGCCGTATCTCAAAGATCCGTCTTCATGGATGATGAAATCTGTTCTGAGTCCATTCTCCACTTGTTCTCTGATCTTTGCAACTTAGCATCGCTGGCTTGAGCTGCTTTGATCTGATTGACAATAGTTGATTGAACTTGTAGATTCATCAAATTTGAAACATCACCTGGCATGACTAGTTCAATCTCCATCTGATGTAGGTCTTGCTGAAGCTTCCACTGGACGGTGAGATTCGTTGCTAATGGTTGGCGACTAAGAGCATCAGGCACTACGTTCACCTTTCCTGGATGATATTGCAAGTTGATGTCAAAGTCCGCCATGAGTTCTAACCATCTTCTCTGCCGTATATTCAACTCCTTCTGAGCAAACACGTACTTCAGACTTTTATGATCTGTATAGATGTTCACTCGTTCACCAAGTAAGTAGTGGCGCCAAATTTTGAGAGCAAAAATAACGGCTGCCAACTCTAGATCATGCATCGGATAATTGCGCTCATGAGTCTTCAGTTGTCTTGAAGCATAAGCCACAACCTTACCGTGCTGATGTAGAACACATCCTAGTCCCTTACCGGATGCATCACAATGTACTTCGAATCCTCCGGTTTGATCCGGTATGACGAGAATAGGTGCAGATGTCAGTCTTGACTTGAGTTCTACGAAAGCTTGCTCGCATGCTTCTGACCACACAAATTCTTCATCTTTTCTTGTGAGCTTGGTCAGGGGTGTTGCTATCTTCGAAAAGCCTTCAATGAATCTTCTGTAATATCCAGCTAAGCCCAAGAAACTCCGAATATCCTTCACTGATTTTGGTGTAGGCCATTCGCTGACTGCTGAAACCTTTGCTGGATCTACAGAAATCCCTTCTCCTGATACGATGTGTCCAAGAAAACCAACTTGTTTTAGCCAAAACTCGCACTTGCTGTACTTGGCATAAAGCTTATGTTGTCGAAGTGTTTCCAGGACAATTCGTAAGTGCTCCGCATGCTCCTTCCGATTCTTAGAATATACCAGGATGTCGTCGATGAAGATGACAACGAACCTGTCTAAATACTCCCGGAAAACTTGGTTCATAAGGTTCATGAAGATTGCTGGTGCATTGGTCACTCCAAATGGCATTACTAGAAATTCGTAATGTCCATAACGAGTTCTGAAAGCTGTTTTGTGAATATCAGCCTCCTTGACCTTCACTTGATGATAACCTGAACGAAGATCTAGTTTAGAGAAGACACAAGATCCACTTAGTTGATCGAACAAATCGTCGATGCGCGGGAGAGGATACTTGTTCTTTATAGTAACTTCGTTCAAGGCCCTATAGTCGATGCACATTCTGTATGAACCTTCCTTCTTCTTCACCAATAGTACAGGTGCTCCCCAACTTGAAGTGCTGGGACGAATCCATCCTTTCTCCAGTAATTCGTCCAACTGTGTTCGAACTTCTTTCAAACCTTCTGGACTTAGTCTATACGGTGCTTTGATCACTGGTTGTGCTCCTGGTACTAAGTCAATACTGAATTCAAGAGCTCGATCGGGAGGCAAACCTGATATATCGTCAGGGAATACGTCGTCGAACTCTCGAACTACCTCCGGTCTTGATTCTTTCTATGCATGAGCTGCTGCAACTACTGCTTCCTTTGGCTTCGCTTTGTAAGTACTTGGCTCCAATGTACGATCTCCACTCTTGAAATAGAAGACCGGATGATCTGGAATCTCAAATACTACCCTCCTTTGACGACAGTCGATGGTAGCATAAAAGGTTCCAAGCCAGTCCATTCCTAGAACCACATCAAAGTTTGGTATGTCCAGTACTTTGAAGTCGGCGTAAAACTCTCGACTGCAGACGATGACTGGACACATGTTGTATCCCATAGTTGCCTTTAGAACACCATTTCCAGAACTGACGTTCCAGCTGGATACAAGCGGTGAGACTGGAATCGCATGGGTTCGGACAAACCGTTGCGACATAAAGCAGTAGGATGCCCCAGTATCAAACAGTGCAAGTGCAGGTAGTGAAGCTACTAGGATTGTACCTAAGGTATATGGGATAGGTTCAGGTATAGGGAAAGTGTGTAGGTAACCAAACTAAAAGATAAGTTTGAGAAGGAAATTTACCAGTAATGACTTGGCCAGTGGCCTCAGCTTCTTCCACAGACATCATGAAAGCCTGGCGCTTCGGCACATTCCTCCTGGCCTGAGGAGCATTCCTCTGAACGTTCCTTTGAGCTTGATGGAACTGTCGAGGAGGTGGTGCAGCTTGTGGTCCCCTAGGTGGTGCAGGCAGTGCAAGTCTGGGAGCAGGTGCCGGAAGAGCTGGTCGCTGCTGATAAGTATTTGCTGGCCTGGGTGCAGCAACTGAGTTCTGCCTTTGGGGACAAGATCCAATATCATGAGTGGCTGAACCGCAGATTAAGCAGAGGCGGTTGGCTCGACGGTAGTCCTTCATCATATGTCCAGTTCTCTTGCAGTAAGTGCAAAAGGCTGGGCTAGGACGATGAGTTGGTACTCCGGGTCGCCTCGGCACGAAAGATGGTCTGGACGTGGCTCCACCTGCCATCTGGTTGGCAGGGCGTTTGACTCCTGCAGACTGAGGTCTGCCCCTCTCTTTTATGACTGCCTCATAACTGCGGGCAGCTTCTAGGGCTTCCTCATGAGTCAAAAACTTTCCTATGGCTAGAGCAGCCTTGATCTCTGTGTCCAAACCTTGCTGAAAATGACGGGCTCTGATCTCGTCCATCGGTATCAGGTGTGCCGCGAATCTGTTTAAAAATTGTGTTAGCTGTGTAATATGTGATATTTCAAAAATTGAACTATTGTGACATATCTTACCGGCTCAACATAGTGAACTCAGCATCGTATTCATCTACCGATTTCTCCCACATTGATCCTTACTGTAGATGAATAAACTGCTGCTCCATAGCGAACCTGGCAGTCACTGGGAAATATTTCGCGTCAAACTTCTCGCGAAATGTCTTCCATTCAATCGGCTGCGCTAGAAGGGTTTCTTCCGCCTTCCACCAATTTCGAGCATTATTCGTGAGCTGTAGCTTCGCTATACGGACCCAAGCGTTATCTGGCACTTGAGCTGCTGCCAGATCGTCTTCGATGCTTTGTGCCCATTCTTCTGCTTCGAGAGGGCTTCCTTTACCAGAGAACTGCTTTGGGTGCAAAGCCCGGAATTGCTTTACTCCCGGTGCATCGTTATCAGGACGGCTCAGAAGTTATTGCTGTCCCTCGAGAAGACTACGGATCGCATCAAATAACATCGTCTGCTCAGTGGGTGGTGCGGAAACAGCTGGTGTGAGAGGTAGTGCTGGTGGGGTGTTGTTGACGTTGGTGCTGGTGTTGTTCGGGGAATCCATAATCCTGAAGAAAAATTTGGATTAGGATAGAATCAAATACATGAAATGATAAGATTCAAGGAATAGAGATTTGCAAGTTTCAAAGAATCTGAATTGTAAAGAATGTTTTAGTTGCTGGTTCTTGTGTTATATTGCTTAGGTTGTTCACGCAAACCAGAACTGCATAACAGGGATTCATACAGCTCTGACCTGCATGGGCCACCAACAAAACCTGTCACGCCCCGCTTCCCAGTGTACGGCGAAGTGGACGTGACGAGGCCCGCTACGTATATACTCAGAAGTATATACGCTAAGCGTAACTAAGCAATATAAAGTAAATCACAAGAGACGAATAATATGGAAATAACAGCAACCTTTATTAATAACATTCTTTTTTACAATGCAGGAAAAGGAAAATACAACTGGAATGAAAAAAAACAATGCCTAAACAGTAGCATAACAGGAAATGAAATAAACTGGAAGAACAAGGTACAATTATCTAGATCTCTGGGTCTGCCTGGAATTGCTCTAAATCTTCACCGGTGGGCTCGATCTCAACTTGGTCCAACGCACCTGACGACATTCAAAGAAGAAAGAGATAGAATGTCGTCAGCGAACAGGTCGCTCGGTAAGTCCCAAAAGAATAAGAAGAATGAGAATGATAGAATAACAGTATTTTCTAAAGTATTATAATGTTGAATATTATGGAACATTGTGTAACGCTGTTGTTTGTAGCTTGGTACAGAAGGATGCCAGTGTATACAAGGGGGATCTCTATATGCTAGAGATCAGGGCAAATGGAAAGTACAAGGAACCGTTATGCCACGGTACAACAGCAACAGCATTCAGGTTAGGTGTCTTAATCTGACCACCTCGTGCCACCTTTAACATCTTCCGTACCAATCTACCCCTTAAACCCCGTAATATTTTAACAGTATTGTAGTATTGGAATATGTAAGTTGGTTGACTGACCAAAACCATGATATCAGTAGACATGTCGCAACTGTATAATCAGGTAAATGGAATATCAGGATAATGGATGAATATCCATGGTTTGATTCAGTCAAAAAGGAATATATTGTTAACTGGGTTCATGGATTCATGTATTCAAATTGTATTGGAATATAAAAGCATATAGATTGACTTGAATCATATTCGAGTCAAGAATAGTCAGACTCTAACCCGAGTCAGACTAAAAGAAAAGAATTTGAAGTTCAATATTAGCTATGGGCCTTATTGTAATTTGTGAAACTTGAGAGGGTTTTATGTAAAAATACTTTTGTATAGTTTTCAAAATACACCTCAAGTATTTAATATTCGTCTTTAATTGTTATAATGAATGTGAATTTTATTTGTGTTATTCTAGTGAATATATCCTAATAAAAGTATTATTTGTTTTATCTGAAGTTCATGGTATTTTAGTATGACTTTTAATCTTGTAATTTTTAGAAAAATGTGGAAACTTTATATTAGGATAAAATAGGTGTTAAAATGATAATTATATATATATTAACACATGAATAATTTTTAAATCGGTATTTTATCTTTAAAAAT
The DNA here is from genome assembly GCA_030015575.1 of Agapanthus africanus. Classification (NCBI taxonomy): domain Eukaryota; kingdom Viridiplantae; phylum Streptophyta; class Magnoliopsida; order Asparagales; family Amaryllidaceae; genus Agapanthus; species Agapanthus africanus. The sequence continues at coordinate 46,721,380 of JASDDO010000006.1, forward strand.
CTCATTTTCCTTAAATATCGTATTTTAAACCTTTCGAGACCGAATGCTCCTTGCGGAGGTCTGAATCTCGCACTACTAGCCTGCGGGTGCACGATGAACCGTACTTTCCCTAACAGGTTCCCTAAAAGTGGGTTGTAGCGACGCTTTGCTTAGGTTTATAAATACTTTTCATTTGGGAAAACGGTTTTATTAATATAGGGTATTTATTTGCAAAAAGTATAGTTTTCCGTATTTTTAGTTATTAGGGTTTCCTAAACCAACTAGCCGATTTCTAAGGTCTAAACGATGATTCATTAGAAGCCTCAAATCGCCTCTTCACCGTCAATTGCGGCCAGGTAAGTACAAGTGAGGAGGGAGGGATCCGCTCACGAATCGTGAAACGGGCCTTTTAAAGTTACCCAAGCTCACTTGCCTAGCCTAGACACCACAAGACAGTTTAGATAAACGATCGATGTCCATGACCAATCGTGTTTTCATTTTATTAAAATATTTTATCTAAAAAGTTTACAACTTAAAGCTTTAAATAAAAGTTATAAAGATTATGGTATTTTAGTGAAAAAGTCCTGTAATTCCGTATTCTGTATTTTGACATTTATCAATTAGGTTTATATTGAGTGTGTGTAGGGGTAGGTCATTACCCCGTGACTTATATTAAGTTTTGGTGAAGTTTAAAGGTAAAACATGCTATGTTAAACTTAAAGGTATTATAGCGCAAGAATACGGTATTCGGAAACGTTATCATTTTATGTGTGAAATTTCATTCAAAGTGGGTTCTACAAGTTTAGTGATCAAGATAAACCTATTTAGGAGTGAGGGAATTAATTAAACTAAGAAAAATGAACTTCATGGTATTTTTATGAAAAGAATACGGTTTTGCAAAGAAGTTATCATTTCATGTGAAAAAGTTTGATTAAATTTGTTTATGGGTGATTAATAGTCAACAAGCATATGGGTAGATAATATGTATTAGGTGACAAGTGAAAATTTAGAGAAAAACCGAATCGGAAATCGGTTTATCCGATTTCCGTCGGGTTCCAAAAAGTCGTATTTTTACATTACCGAAAAGAGAGATAGAAGGAGGTGGGACTTACGGTTTGGACAAGCTAAGGAAGCTAAGGGATGTGGTGATTTTCGATTCGTCGAAAACGTCGCGAAGGTTCTGATCCGGTCGCCGGAATCCATCGTCGATTTCGGCAGCGCTTCGCTTCTCGCTCTTCGTACCGAGTTCTCGAGAATTTGAGAGAGTGGACTTAGAGTTGTGAGGGGAAAAGGTAGAGGATAGGGGTCTTTATATAGGGCTAGGCTAGGGTTAGGGTTTGGATTAAAAAATATTTAAAAAATATATTAAAAAAAACATTAAAAATTCATTAAAAATCATTAAACCTAGGAGTAAAAGGGATTTATTGGCCAAATCAAAACCGATCCAGGTATAATAAGTGTGCAAGAGGGTTGACCAAGTCAAGAGCCAACTTTTCTCAGTTGGTGACTCGGCCGTCCGGCCAAGTCCGGCCGGCGGCGCCGAGTCGGGCCGAGTCAAGCGTCCAATGGCCGGGGGGTTTCCTGAGGAACAACTTGGTATTTTTACTTTTTGTTGTGCAGTACATATTTTGGGAGTTATGGCCTTTTTACCGTTGACTTCCAAAAAAAAAATAAAACAAAATAAATACAAAAATAATGTGGGGCATGGGATTTGAACTCCGGTGGCTTGGTTCAACAATGCAAGGTATTACCAATGAGCTACAAGCTCCTTCTTGTAATTATTGTAAGGAATTAGATACTTAAATTGTTTCCAGCAACATTAATACTCCAAGTATACACTATATTTAAAGCAAATTTTTGGTATACAAAATTGGAGTTGTTACACGGGGATTGACCCCAAAATCATATCATATAAACTCAGGGTGGACCCTACGATACGGCCTGTCAGGCAGAAAAAGCGAAGCTTCGCCCCGATCAAACAAAAAGCGATCGAGGACGAGGTAGACAGGCTCCTCGTCGCCAACTTCATTCGGAACGTGCCTTACTCGGAATGGTTGGCGAATGTAGTCATGGTTAAAAAGTTTAGCAGGAAGTGGGGTATGTGCGTCGACTTCACTGATCTCAACAAGGCCTGCCCGAAAGACAACTATCCCCTCCCTCGGATAGATCAGCTCGTCGACAGTTCGGCAGGCCACGAGCTGATTAGCTTCATGGATGCTTTCTCCGGCTATAACCAGATCCGTATGAACCCGGCGAACAAGGATCTCACCGCATTCACAACGGACTGGGGGGTATACTGCTATAAGGTGATGCCCTTCGGCCTCAAAAACGCTGGGGCTACGTACCAACGCTTAGTTAATCGGATGTTCAAACCACAGATCGGCAGAAACATGGAGATTTATGTCGACGACATGCTCGTCAAATCAACCTCGTCGGATGAACACGCCAAGGATCTGGGCGAGGCCTTCGACGTCCTCCGCAGATACAAGATGAAACCGAACCCCGTCAAGTGCATATTCGGGGTCACCAGTAGAAAGTTCCTCGACTTCATGGTCACCCACCGTGGAATCGAGGCTAACCCGGAGAAAATCAGCGCCGTCCTTAACATGGTCGCGTCCAAGACTAACGTTGAAATCATGCGGCTAACAGGGCGGGTAGCCGCTCTGAGTCGTTTCATGGCAAGGTCCGGGGAAAAGTGCATCTCGTTCTTCAAAGCTCTAAGGAAGATACCAAGGTTCGAATGATCAGAAGAGTGCCAGACCGCCTTTGAGCAATTAAAGATGCACCTTGAGACTCCCCACTGCTCACCCGGCCAGTTGAAGGGGACGAGCTATCGCTATATCTAGCGGTATCTGACCAAGCTGCAGGTTCGGTGCTCGTCCGAGAGGTCGAGGGAGTCCAGAAGCCAGTATACTATGTGAGCCACGTCTGCAAGGACGCGGAGACGAGGTACCAGGCCATAGAGAAGATCTTCTTGGCACTCATCGTGGCCTCAAGAAAACTACGGCACTATTTCTAGGCGCACACCATCCTCGTTCTTACCGAGCGGCCTTTAGGGGCTATCCTCACCTCCCCCGAGTCCTCTGGTCGTTTGGAGAAATGGAGCTGGGAGTTGTCCCAGTTCAACATAAAATACCGCCCGAGGCAGGCTATCAAGGCACAAGCCCTGGACGATTTTATTGTTGAGTGCACCATCTCCAGTAAAGAGGCGGAATCCATGCTGGCTCTCGGAGCTCAACCCTCAATCGATGAGAGGCCCGACTCCGTCCCTGATTGGATCCTTTACGTCGACGAGTCCTCAACCGAGGAAGGTTATGGCGCCGGTCTCATCATTCGGGGCCCGAACGAGGCAGAGATGGAGTATTCTCTGAAGCTCGGGTTCAAAGCCTCAAACAATCCAGCGGAATACAAGGTCTTACTGGCCGGACTACAGATAGCCTCTGGAGTGGGGATGAAAACAATCCGGATCCGCAGTGACTCCGTCATAGTCGTTATCCAAGTGACCGGCCGATTCGAGACACGGGAGCCTCTGATGGTGAAGTATCTGGCTGAGGTAAGAAGATAACGAAAGGACTTCGACGTAGTCCAAGTGGAGCAGATCCCCAGACAGCTAAACGCTCAGGCCTACGCCTTGAGTAAGCTGACTTCATCTTATACGGCCAACAATAAGAGAAACATCCTCTTCGAGGTCTTACCACGGCCCAGCGTAGAAGATGGGGCGACGCCATTTCAAGTGTACACAGCCCGGGAAGAAGATCGGGATTGGAGGAAGCCCCTCATGGAGTTCCTGAGGGAAGGTACACTCCCAGAAGATCGAGGGGAAGCCCGCCGTCTCCGAGCCAAAGCTCGCCATTTCTTCTGGAGCAATGGGAACCTCTACAAGAAATCCTTCACTTAACCCCTGGTCTGGTGCGTCGACCCCCACGAGGCCGACTACGTCCTTCGTGAGATTCACGAAGGGGTCGGCGGCGCACACCAAGGGGCCTGCACCTTAATCCAAAAGGCACTGCTCCAAGGGTACTGTTGGCTGACGATTCATCAGGAAGCCCAGAAGCTCGTCAGAAGGTGCAAAAACTACCAACTCCATAGCAGCATACCTCACCTTCCGGCAACCGAGCTAACAGCCCTAACCTCCCCGTGGCCGTTTTCCCAGTGGAGAATGGACATGATAGGCCGGTTCCCTACCGGTACGGGCGGACACAAGTACGTCCTCGACGCGGTGGACTACTTCACTAAGTGGATCGAGGCCGTCTCCATCAGGAAACCGGACGCCACCTCGACTATCAAATTCCTGCTGAACAACGTAATACTCCGGTTCGGTATCCCGAGGTGTATCGTCACCGACCACGAGAAAAATTTCGAGAACGAAAAAGTTAAGGAATTCTGCAGCGAATAGCATATCCTAATGAAATTTGTTGCGGTCGTGCATCCCCAGTGCAACGGGTGGGCTAAGGTCGCTAACAGGGACGTCATCCGAGATTTTCGGACACGCCTAGAAGGACGACAGGGCAGTTGAGTCGAGGAACTACCCCGGGTCTTATGGGCCTTACGCACGTCGAAGAAGACCCCGACCGGAGAGACCCCTTTGAGCCTCTGCTATGGCATCGAAGCAATGGTCCCAGCGGAGATCGGGCTGCCCAGTTACAGGGTCGAGCACTTCGACGACGAAGCCAACACCTCGGCCCTCCGGACTAATATGGATGTGTTGTTAGAGAAACGGGACCGGGCTCAGATCAGAGCTTCCGCTTATCAACAGCAAACTGCCCGCTACTACAACGCCCGAGTCAAGCGTCGCTTCTTCAAAATCGGAGATTTAGTCCTAAGGCGGAACGAGTTCGTCGATCAAGGAAAGCTGCATAAGTTTTCCCCGAAATGGGACGGACCCTTCCTCGTCTCCGAGGTCCTGCCCGGCGGAGCCTATCGTTTACAAGATGCGAATGGTCGCAAATTTCCACGGCCTTACAACACCGAAAAGCTCAAGCTGTACCTCTGAAAAGAATATCTATGAATGTATATTTCTTCTTTCACAAAAGAGAAGTAAATTTTTCTAAAGTTCTTTTTATTTAATAATAAGAGGGAAACAATAGAGCATTGCAAAACGGAGAATTTTATTCATTCGAAAGGTATTGTAGGCTCCTCAGCCTTACAGAAAAAGAAAAAGGAAAAATTTACAACAGAGGGGAACGGGATCGAGGAAGTACTCCCGGTGATACTCAGAGTAGATTTCCGCCAACCGGGCCCAAGCCCCTGCAGCCCGCTCCCGCTGATGCTGCACACGAACCCGGGATGCCACGGAGGCACCCGGTGCTCCGCCCTCCACGCCCTGACTCACGATGTGCCTCTTTTGGAAGCACTCCAAAATGAGGGATAAGGATCGGTCATGTCTAGCCTTCGAGATGAGACCGAGCACATAGATCGAGCGCACCTTGTCAAACGCCTCATCCAGCAGCTCCTCGGAGAAGGGGTTGTACAAACCGGGGACCTCCTCCAAATTGCGTACATCAGCAACTGGAGGAGAGGCGACCGTCGAGGGAGAAGACGGCCGACATGACCCTCGAGGCGCTGAACCGCACCCCGATACCTGTCCTCGGCTATGGACTGGTCATACATGAAGACGTCGTCGAAGGTGATGATCTCTTCAATCGCATAGATACCCCCGGCCATCTCGAAAAGCAACGCTGGAAAGTTGGCGTCTCCCTCTCTATTTATAATCCCAAACAGGATCCCTAAGGACCCAAATTTGCGCGTGCATGGGCGCGAATCCTGGGATCCACCCAAATTACTCTAATACCGCACCGCTACGTGGCGGAAATCCCTTATTTCTCAACGAACTGAAGTCGGACCAACGCGACTCTACAAAACGCTTCGCCTCCCCCATGCGTTCCTGACACGTGCCGTCCGCGACGGTCACTCTTCCCGATGTTCACACGCCAAGGAAGGTTAGACAAAACCTCGCTAAGCCGAGCAGCAACCCTACTCGGTCTATCCTTAGCATGCAACTCCTTGCCCTTCCGCGCTAAGGATCAAAGCCCTCATCAAGAGGCCACCGAGCAGCTTCCCTGCTCGGTCCATCCTTGGCTGGTAATCTCTTATCCAACGACGCCAAGGATCAAAGCCCTCATCAAGAGGCCATCGAGCAGCTTCCCTACTCGGTCCATCCTTGGCTGGTAATCTCTTACCCAAAGACGCCAAGGATCAAAGCCCTCATCAAGAGGCCACCGAGTCCTTGGTTGGTAATCTCTTACCCAAAAACGACAAGGATCAAAGCCCTCATCAATAGGCCACCGAGCAGCTTCCCTGCTCGGTCCATCCTTGGCTGGTAATCCCTTACCCAACGACGCCAAGGATCAAAGCCCTCATCAAGAGGTCACCGAGCAGCTCCCCTGCTCGTTCCATCCTTGGATGGTAATCTCTTACCCAAAGACGCCAAGGATCAAAGCCCTCATCAAGAGGCCACCGAGCAGCTTCCATGCTCGGTCCATTCTTGGCTGGTAATCTCTTACCCAATGACGCCAAGGATCAAAGCCCTCATCAAGAGGCCGCCGAGAAGCTTCCATGCTCGGTCCATCCTTGGCTGGTAATCTCTTACCCAATGACGCTAAGGATCAAAGCCCTCATCAATAGGCCGCCGAGAAGCTTCCCTGCTCGGTCCATCCTTGGCTGGTAATCTCTTACCCAATGAAGCCAAGGATCAAAGCCCTTATCGAGAGGCCACCGAGCAGCTTCCCTGCTCGGTCCATCCTTGGCTGGTAATATCTTACCCAACGAGGCCAAGAGGCCACCGAGAAGCTTCCCTTCTTGGTCCATCCTTGGCTGGTAATCCCTTACCCAACGACGCCAAGGATCGAAGCCCTCATCAAGATGCCACCGACTAGCTTCCCTGCTCGGTCTATCCTTGGCTGGTAATCCCTTAACCAACGACGCCAAGGATCGAATCCCTCATCAAGAGGCAACCGAGTAGCTTCCTTGCTTAGTCCATCCTTAGCGGGTAATTTCTTACCCACGTACGCCAAGGACCAAAGCCCTCATCAAGAGGCCACCGAGCAATTTCCCTGCTCAATCCTTTCTTAGAGAGTGACTTCCTACCTGTCTTTACTAAGCAATCCCCGCCTCGACTTCGGGGCCATGAAGATACCGACCTAACACCGGTCTATGCACACTTGGCAAGCAGTTGAGTTCAACTCGAGACGTGCGATCGCCAGATGAAGGACCGGTCTCCAACCTAACACATCATGAAAGCAATACCGCGCAAATGGAGATTTTACCACAAATAAAAGGAAAATATGTACGCAAAGAATACTATAAAATGATTTCATTCACAAAAGTCGGAAGTCTTTATAGAGGTATTATGGGCTCCTCAGCCTTGCAAAACGCCCGGAGGCTTACAAAAATTCTAGCGCAAGAGAAAATAAGAAGAAGGCGAAGAGATTCAGGCCTCGGGGCCGGGGAGGACCTTGATGAGCTCTGCTTCCACCATGATGGCCGGGATGGCGGCTGGTGGGTCGGCACCCACCGTAGGGGCCTCGACGTCAAGAGCCGGGGCAACCGGATTCTCCCCGACGCCCCCGTCTGGGACCTTTTCCCCGGTGACGCTACTGGGGGCATTCCCCTGCGCCTCACCCTCAAGAGGGTACTCACCCCGGAGATCGCCGTCAGGAAACTCCGGCATCTTGGCCTTGATGGTGTCGAGGGACTCATGCCAAACCAGAGCAGCGGCTTCAGCGAGGTCGACGTAGTACTAGTCCGACTTCTTGTAATTATCCACCGCCTTCGCTGCTCGGAGGTCGGCACGCCTAACTCCTTCCTTCGCCGCCTCGTTCTCCTTCTTGAGGGTGCTCACCATCTTCTTCAGGGTGTTGACGAGCACCCTGGCGTCTTCCAACTTGGCCTCGATGGCCTGGTTGGACTCCCTCAAAACTCAGATGGCCTCTCGGCGGTTGGCGATCTCCCGATCCCCGGCCGCCACCCGGTCTTCGAGGACGGCGACCCTCTCCTCCGCCACTCGCAGCTCCAGCCTCGAGCTCTCCTCCCATGAGGAGGACTCGCCCGCGATCTGCGTCGCCAACGCAATTTTCTCGTCTTCCATGCTGACAACGAGGGTGCAGTGCTGGAGAACCTGAAGAAAACAAAGAAGGGGTAATAAGAAAAGTGGAGCGCCCAATCTTGCGAACCAAAATTACTGAACAAAAACCCGAACGGGGGGCCGAACACTGACCTGCACGGCAACCTGGGCTATGGCCTCCATTTGGGCCCTAAGGGTCCCCCGAGGAATTCTGCCCCCGGTCGACCTTTCCATCTCCGAGAGCAGGCTGTCGGCGACGGAAAGCCCCGAGGGCACCTCGAAGCGAAGCTCCCCTTCATCCACGATGATCGGGGAAGCCGGGGTATGGGGCACCGTTCTATGGTACCTCTTGAGAAGAGGCGCGCGGACACCCTCCTCGTCTCTGAGATCCGGGGCCCGGGGCTTCTGCTCCTGAGCGTGTTTGCGGCTCTGCGCTCGTGAGGGCTCCGAAGCCCGGGACGTGCTCGAGCGCCTGGCCAGAGCGGCTATCGATGGAGCCCGGCTCGTAGTGGGACGCGACGGGCCGGCGCCTCCGGTCTTCCTCCCCTTCTTCTGTTCGATAAGCGCCGCCCGAAATTTAGCTCGGTCCATCGGTTCTGCAAGAAAGAGAGAATACAAAGAAAAAGTTAGCAACGCCAAAAGAAAATGGAAGATTACACAAGTTTAAACAGGTCACCCAAAACTCCTAACTTACCCGCAAGCTGAGCGGGGCTGAGCCAGGCCCAACTGAGGGCCTGCTCAGACAACAACACATCGGCCCGGGGGACAGGCTCCCACTCCGACACCGCCACCGCATCAGGATCATTCGACTGCCTAACCTCGGGCAATTGGCCCTGTGCCACTGGATGGGCACAGGCCAATCCTCGCCCTCTGGTGGCCCGAAAAACAAAAACTTCTCCTTCCACTCGTGAATAAAAGAAGGTACTGCGACGACCCCTGAACCGGCCGCGCCTCCCCGGTGCTTTCTAAAAGAAATATATACCCAGCTCGGCTCGTCCTTGCGAGTGACAGGGTGGTTTTTGTAACAGAGAGAGGAAAGGAGAAGGTTTAGACTGAAAGGGATCTCCCGCAATTTCAACTGGACCAGGAACCCGAGGAGAATCCTCCAGGAGTTCGGCACTAACTAGCCCGGGGCTAACTGAAAACAACGCAACGCCGCACTCACCTCGGGAGAGAAGGGCAGGCGCATCCCTGCCCAAAAAGCCTCTAAGTATAAGGCAATCTCCTTGCCCTATACCTGATCTTCCCTCTCTCCCACCCCAGCCAAATGAAGCGAGTAGTCCGGGGGAATGTGGAAGCGAGCCCGAATTGTGGTGAGCTCATCCACGTGCCTCGCAAGGGAAACTACGTCGCAGACAGTCCTGAGGTTCTCTTTGGGGACCGTCCCTGCCGCATGACCCCGGGAAGCGCGACTAACCCTAACCTCCCAGGAAGATTCCGACCCGGACGAAGAGGAAGCTGCAGAAGACTCCCTAGACTCTACCCGAACTTTTTCTACGGACTCCTCAGAGGAAGACATCTAACCTGATCAAGAGAAGGGGTCCTCCGAGGAAAGAACGCAGGAAATCCGACCAAAAGGGAAGAGCGCTGAGCTAACACACGAAGGGAAGAGGAAATTATAGCAAAGCATGGACCCTCGGGAGGATCCCATCTCTATTTATAGCAATCGGCGAAAACATCAAGCGGCGCCGATCGTCTCCCGCCAAAATAACACTTCGCGTTCAATAGCCATCAATGCTCCACATGTCGCATACGCATTGGGCGCGTCCCATCGGGCGTGAGAACACCAGCGGCCCGTCACGTCAGCCAATCAGTGTCTGACACGTGACCTGGCGCTCCGATGAGCGTACGCCCGAATCGGTGCTTCCTTTTTAATGCAAGATCTCTTCCCTGATCCGCTGACGTCATCAAATAAGAACTTAGCCCAGGTGATCGGTTAGACCACTCTCGACCCGATCCATAAATAGGTCAGGACGGGAGTGGGGGGATAATGACGATGCTCGGTATTGAGCACTCCCCAGATGTTGACACGTGGCAGATGACGTATCCCATGGCTTGCGGGAAAGGAGCAGAAACGGTACATTGGAAAAATGTTCCGGGCCTTCGACCCGATGATGTTCCCAACCTTCAATGGCCTTCCCGACGACTCTTGTGCCTGCCTTACAAATAACCATTAGCTCACATCCGAGCCTTCCTGCACGCTGAGTTCCCTCAGCCCTCCTAGCTCGCCTTCGAGCTATCACATGAACCAAGCCCACTCGACCTCCTGCTTGCCTCCGAGCCTCCCGCCGAGCTTCTTTTCCTCGGTCTCATCGACCAACCCATAGCACCGATCACAGGCGTCTCCGCCACGGCTCCGTGAATCTCGCCTGACGTGAGATATCCGCCGCCCACGATCCCGCGTTCCACATCATCTCGTTCCCCCATTAACGAGCGCATCTCGTCATTAATGGGAAATCCTGCCTTTCACGCGGACGTAACGCCAGGAGCGTAATGGCCGGCGTGAATCTCGCGCTCGCCAGCCCACGACTGCCCTTATATAAACCCTCTCTTAGACGACTCAGGGAAGGCGATTTTCTTACCTCGATAGGCCGCTACTCTGCCCATTTAATCCGTCTAACTTGATCGTCGGAGGGTCCTCGGTGGCACAACCATCCCGGGACATCCTTGCAGGTAGTTCGGCTTCATCCACTTCAAGCCCATTGAGATCCACATGCATCAAAGGGAAACCCTCATATCCAATCTCAGCCATTCGTCACCACTCGCTGCGGGTCAACGGAAAGTAACATCTGAAGGCAATCCAGAGATCCATCACCGTCCCACCTGTGAAGGAGACAGTTCGCGGACCTATGACGACGGCCACTGAGGAGTGAGACACAGACTGTGAGGGGGTTCTTTGTTAGAGCATCAACCCTCGTTTTTCACCTTTAGGAAGGCTTGTTTTGGTTTTTCACTTTGATCTTGTATGGGGTGTGTATCCCTTGAACTATTGATGGATTTCCTTTGATCTGTCTTCTTCTTTTTTTCTTTTTTTCTTTTTCTTGTGACTTGGCACTGTAGTTTCATTAAAACTTCCTTTTTCTTTGGTGTCTTGCTTTTACTTTCGTTTACTAAATAAATTTTAAAAAAAATAAAAATACGCCAAGCTTTCCTTGTCCCGAACAACTTGTAATATGCTGTTCCATAGACTTTCTATTCAACTTGGATAACACAATGCTTATGAAACAAAAGCCTAGCACATCAAGCAGGATATATGACCACATTACATAATATGGGTAAGACGACAAGAAATACCACTCTGAGTTTCCTTCTTAGTCAATAGGAACATCAAGTTAAAAATGGAATGAACGGACTTGAAATCACGACGACAAACGGTGCAATCCCGTTATGAGTCTAGAGAAGGTCAATGATACATCACTACGAGCAAATACTCATAAAAGTTACTTGAACCATTGAATACGGCCTCAAAAATCATAACAACTCAGATAAATACCATCTCACCTATGGTGAATGACAGTTATTCTGAGTATGGATATCCACAAAGGAACATTTGGGAATCTTAATTCAGAGACCAAACGATCCTCGCACACACAGAAACTCATAGAGCCAACAATATGTCGCAAGTAAGCTAAAAGAAAAGGCCGACTGGCCATTAAGTACAAAACAAAGCATGCAGTTCGCAGAAGCATGCTATGAAAACATCATCATTCCAAAAGGTTTTTAGAACTCACATATGAATCAGCAGAAGCATGCTATGAAAACATCATTCCAAAAGTTTAAGAACTCATATATGTTAGCAGTATGAAAATCATAAACATAAAAAGGCTGCATACCTTGTGCCTCTCAATTAATACATGTTCACTGCTTAACCTTCACAGCAAAGAATAATGATGCTCACCAATAATAAGATAAATAACAAGCATTTCGGTCAAGGAAGTCATCTCATTTGCGATACGGATAAAAAAGATGTTATGAACAGAAAAGATTATCCTCCATGTCCCCTTTGGTTCCAGCCATCATGGAATTGTAACAGCCTTCAAGCATTTCAGATGCTTATCGAACACGATAATTCTGTTACTGGACAGTTTCACAGTCGCCACTTTTCCATTGTAATGCAACTTTCTGACTACATAGCAATCCTTTGAAGAAAACCGAGCCTCATGAAGCTCCCCTTCCTTCCAGCTGATATTTACGGTTACACCACCTCGAGCCTTCAAACCTCTTACACTTCCTCTGGGCCATTTATCTCGTGGAACAGCAGGGAGTAAATAGATGTTTTTCATAGTGCTCTGAACAAGCATTTCTGCAATCCCTGCTGTAAAACTGAGAGCACACGATAGTATCAGTCATTATGCATCCTATTATAATGCAACAGGGCTGAAATCTATAGTATTATAGTACATATGTTATAACGAAAACTTTTCGGGGATTATCCCGATTTCAAATTTACCCTCAACTTTTCACATACCCTTTTGATTTTAAAAGTAGGCAATTTTGCCAAAGTACCTTGTATCTTTCAATGTGATATTTACCGAACAAGGATTTAAATATCGGATATCGGAAACGTATGAGAAAGAAGCTTAATATAGCGGATATCATCGATATATCAGGAGATATTGACATATCGGCCGATATATCGGGTGATATTTTATCGGTTTTATCGTATCGCTAGGGGTCCCAAAACGACATATCAGCCGGTATATCGGATGATATGACCAATATTTAATTCGCTGCTACCGAACAACTCAAAATTCAACAATTGGGGTTAGGGCTACGGTTTTAAGAACGGCAGCACATAACAACCGCCGCCAACCCAGGAGCCGCCACAGTCGCCTCTGTGGCACGGCAGTTACTGTGTAGTGGACGCCGCCGGCACTTCATTGCCACGACACCACAGCGATACCCCATACGATTTATTTTTTAACTTTTTATAAATTTTAATTACCAAAAGGCTATGTTTTTCTCATTAAAAACATTAATTCAATCCATAATCATTACCTATGGGATCAACCAACAAGCAGACTTACCATGCAATTCTCAAAATGATATATCAAGTAAAGATGTAAACCTTTTCTCTTAATTCTAATACCACCACCCCCCACCCCCCACCCCACCCCCCGTTTTTTCTATTTGAGAAAGGATTAAAACAAAATAGAAGATTCAAAATTTGGAAAACTTCTCACTTGAAAGGATTAAAACAAAGTAAATGATATATCAAATTTGTTTTGTTTTTCTTGTTTAATAAAGGTTTTTCTTCATACGGACTCCATTGGAGTCTAGCTCTTTTCCTAAAACAATCTAATAAAACCGACAAAATTTATCGTGGCAAACACAAACAACATCAAAAACCCCATATGGGCTCTGATAGCACTGTAGACTAATGATGTCGATTCTGATCCAACACTTTGCTCGCAACACGCAGCGGAAAAACCAAAACTATTTTTTCCAACTTACAGCGATTTGGATCAACGACGTAGTTTTTCCCCCCTTGTTACTGAGTGAAACTTAGTTTTCAAATGGTCGGTGATTTGAAAGATTGCTGAAGTGGCTTCTTAAATCGCATCACCAACCATTTCCTCTCGCAATCGCACCTTGTTCATGTATTTCCACCATTGCCACAAACTGTAAGATAGAACAGTCCGAATGAAGTGAAGCTTGTAGTGGTTACTACCATTCCTCTTGAAGAGCCGATCAATTTCCTCCAAAGTAAATGCCCCCTTCTGATATTTCCCCATGTAGCTATCTATCTCCAGTACCTTTAGAAGGTAATACAATGGTTAAACAAATGCTCCATTGTATCCATAGAACCCTACTCACACAATTTGCACGTCAAGCGCCCGTATTCCTTTTTTCCGCCAGCCACATCGTAATTGTAAACTTTCGTCGCAACCATCTCCACAGAAACACAACACTCTTCTGATCACTTGCATCCTAGCTGGTACCACTCTTGTCGCTCTCCCTACTTCCACCATCATAAACAGCTTGTATCCCTCTCGAACCACATATTTGTCCCAATTTTTCCAAAGTGGATAGTCAATCCTATAATCCCATTATGCGCGATCGGTAATATCTCCTCCCTTAAAACTTGTGGTAGAGTCCAACATTTCTCCGCTATCCTCATATCTGCAACCATTCGATCGTCAATGGACCTCTCTAGATTTTAAGGTCTTCTTCGTTGCGAAGATCGATGAATCTGACCACACAGTTAAGCAGGAGAGGTTCGGAACCACGACAGCTGGATGACTAAACAAATTTTGAAAAGATTGTTAAATTATTGGTCTACTATGGCTGCTCTTAGGGGCTGCTATGGCTGCTGTTAGGGGCTACTCTTAAGGTCATCCATGGCTGCCATCATCGTCAATTAAGACGGCTATCAGGCTGCTAATTTTGTCTTCATCAGGCTTCCTCTTTTGTATATATATGTGTGATATGTAAACACAAATACATAGACAATCATATAAGATTTTCAGATCTAACATGGTATTAGAGTGAGGGTTTTGAATCCCTTACCGTAGTCACCGTTGATCCTCCTATCGTTTCGTTGGCTCTTTCTACGATTGTTTCCTGTCGTTGAGTACCTCCTCTTAGCCGACAATCTTGTGGGCTCCTCCTCCGACTTCTTCACCGTCGTCGAGTCCCACTTCCACTGCCGCCTATTTTTCATCGATCCAAGCTGTGCCTTGCCATCGATTATACATCTGAGCTTTGCCTCATTGACAATCGGGCCTTGTTGGAACTTCATCACCGCTGACCGCTTCATTGATCTCTTCCATCATCGAGATCAAGCCACCGCCTCATCATCGAGAACTAGGTTGCATCCATTGCATCCATCTCCTTCAAGTCGATCTGAGCCGTCTTCCACTCGATCTCGACGTCACCATCACCACCGCACCCACGCGCCCTCGTCTATCTCCTCAAGATCTGCACATCTATCTTGATGCCTAACCTTTTCTTCTCAAACTCAAAATCTGCGCTTCCATCAAGCTTAGTTTGATTTTTTAAGTTTTTTTATCTTTAGGGGCTGTTTGGTTGCAAGATTATGAAATTTGGGTTCCAAAATAGTACGGTTGAAAATTTCTGGGTTTGGTAATTTGTTATTTGGTTAGTATTGGATTTCTAGTATTGGATTTGTAGATCCTTATAATTTTTGTTTGATTGGTGAAAAGAAAGTGGGATTTGGATTTGAGAATTTTAGAGAGAGAGAGAGATAAAGAGAGGATTATTAAATAAATAAAGTATCCGGGTTCCATCTAAAGTACAATGAATAGTGTCAAATCCTTACAAATTCTCCAAAATTTTTAGGATTCAAGAATCCTTGTTTTGTGGTGGGCCCTCCATAAAAAAAAAGGAATCCTACAAATCCAAATCCCACAACCAAACACAAAATTATGGAATCCTCTCAAATTTTGGGATTCCACAATCCAAATCTTTCATAATCCTACAACCAAACAGCTCTTACCAAACCTTAGCATCCTCATTACGTGGGTGCTATTAATTGTGGAAGGGAATTGTTTTGTGCAATTAATTGTGGAGGAGAATTATTTCTTTTAGATTTTGATTTTTTTTTAAAAGGCATTTAGAAAAATAATAAAATAAAATATTTAAGCTTTTTTCCACTATAGACAAGCGTGGGCTCTATAATTTCCCTCTTATTGACATCCCTTTAGCCAAGTCAGCAAATTATACGGGTTGGGCTCTAACTATGCAGAGTAACCTGCGATCATTGGCTTATGGGGGTTTATATTGACGGTATGTTCACTTGCTCATATGTCTCTGTTACACTTACTGTATCTACTGATGACTCCAGTACTTTCACCGACACTACGGATTGTTACTATACTACAAAATAGAAATGGATACTGACCGATCAACAGATCATAGCATACATCATACGCTCAGTCTCGGTACATCTTCGTCTCCATATCGGACGCATGGCCATCTCTCGTCAGCAATAGCTTGCTCTTAGCCGTAAGTTCGTTCAGACTCGTACTGCACAAGAATATCAATTACATCAAACTCTCCAGGATGCTCGACAAGGAGACCGCAACATACAGGATTTTTACTCATTTCTATCGGGCATCCGGGAAGAGCAACATAAGATGGAGGTTCCCATTCCCGACTCATTGGGTGATTTTGTTATAGCTTACTTATAGTAAAGTGATCGTCAGAAATTGTACCATTTTTTATGCGTCTTCAGCCACAGTTTGAGGGACTGCGCAGTCAAATACTTCATCGTGATCCTCTTCCTAGCTTCGAGGATGTGGTCGTCGAGTTCTCATATGAAGAGACCCGTCTTCAGATTTTAGCCACACCGGGCGTTTTTGATATGAGCTTTTCACCGACACCCTCAACTGCAGTCTTGACAGCTCATACCAGATCACGTGCCTCTTTCGATACTACTCGTCCTTTTTTCTGTCGTTATTGTATGGTATGTCATTACGGAATGTCTCAAACTGAAGCGGCGTTCAGCATCTGTCACCCGCCCACCGACTGCAACTGTTTCCACATAGCTCGTCGATCCTCAGACCACATAATCGCCAGCTACTCTTCTTGCAGCTTCATCAGGGACATTTTCCTCAGCTCAAATAGCAGAGATTGCTAGCATTGTCGCGCAGAGCCTTGGCTTCAATGGTGCTCCTCTTTCTGACAGCACAACTTCGGTTGCTACATTTGGTTTTTCTACTCCTTGGATATTTGACTCAGATGCCTTACATCATATGACTTTTAACAAATCCATTCTTACCAGTTATTCTACTATTCCCATGTCATACATACATACTGCTAATGGCTCATCACTTGCCGCTAATCAATATGGTGACATTACATCTCGTTCCTATTCTCCTGGCACTCTTACCTTATTATATGTACTCCATGTGCCTAATTTAACTATGAATCTTCTCTCTGTTAGTCAAATTGTTGATTTTGGTTGTATCATCACATTCTCATCTAATTCATATGTTGTACAGGATTCGAGCACCAGGCGGAAGATTAGAGCAAGCCGTAGGGTGAACGGATTGTATGAGCTGAAGAGTCTTCATCTACCTACCTCAAATAAGATTGTAGCTGGAATGGCTACATCTGATTTATGGCATCGTTGTCCATGTCGCATTTCGAGTTCTCATCTTAAATGTATGTGAATATGGAGTTTTAGGATCTTTTCGAGTTTCTTTAAATAATTGTGTTGGTTGTCGAATGGCTAAACAAACTGTTTTACCTTTTGCATCTTATAACAAAATGTCTTTAGAACCTGTTGATTTGATACATTCTGATATTTAGGGACCCGCTCCTTTGACATTCATGTGACATCCATGTCTGGTTATCGTTATTATGTTTACTTTATCGATAATTACTCCCGCTACACTTGGGTTTATCTTTTGCATGCTAAATCTGAGATTGTCTATTTATACTGAGTTCACAAACATGATTTACACTCAATTTCAAAAACGAATTAAAATCTTTAGATCTGATAACGCTAGTGAATATATTTCATCATTCCTGCAAATAATTCTTAAGTCACATAGGACACTTCCACAACAGTCATATCCTCGTACTCATGAATAAAATGGTATAGTTGAGAGGAAATATCAACACATTTTAAAGACCACACGGACGCTACTTCTATCTGCATCTGTTTCTCTTCCTTACTGGGCAGAGGCTCTCTATACTACAGTTCTTCTTATCAACATTTCTCCATCGTCTCTTATCTCTAATGACTCCATACACACGTCTCTTTAGAACACATTTTACCTATTCCACTTTGCGTACGTTTGGCTGTGTTTGTTTTGTTCTTCTTCCTCCTAATGAAAGAGACAAACTCTCTTCTCGTTCAGTCAAATGTTTTATGATGGGTATAGTCCGTCAAATGTTTTATGATGGGTATAGTCCGTCACATAGGGGTATAGATGTTACGATCCAATTCATAGACATCTTTACATTTCTCGCAATGTCACCTTTGTCGAGAATGTACCATATTTTGCTCACTAACTGATAGATGTGTCTTTCCTTAGATCCTCTAGCTCATCGGTAGTTAAAGCCACTGTTGTGCCCACATACACTCCTGTTCTCGAGTCATGTATTCCAGATTCTCCTATCATACCTTCTGATCACTCACTGATTCACTTGCTCTAATTGATGCTCCCTCCACTGATGATGACTGAGAGTTTACCTATGCCTACATCATCGTCTCCGGAGGCTACTGCACCTCGTCATAATCCTGCGTGAGATAGACGGCTATCTGCCCGTTATAGTTTTTGCATGACTAACAATTATTCTTCTTCTTTATATCCTTTCTTTTTGTTATTCATTCTATACAGGAACTCAAATCATATACTGAGGCTGTAAATATCCAAAATGGCAACATGCTATGCAGGAAAAATTACAGACTTTTCGTGATACTAACACATGTGATTTTGTTCCTTTGCCGACAGATGTCCAACATATTAGATGCAAGTGGATTTGCAAGGTCAAGACCAAGTCAGATGGGTCAGTCGAGCGTTACAAGGCACGTCTTGTGGCTCATTGGTTTTTCGGAAGTATGGCTGTGGCTCATGGGTTTTCTCAGAAGTATGGCATTGATTATGAGAAGACCTTTGCTCCTGTCACCAAGATCACTTCTATTCGCACTCATTGCAGTTGTTACGGCCCATAGCTGGCCTATATTTCAGATGGATGTTAAGAATACTTTTCATAACGGTAATCTTTTAGAAACAATTTATATGCAACCTCCTCCTGGTATCTCGACTCCCCCCGGGCATGCATGTCGTCTATGCCGAGTACTTTATGGTCTTAAACAAGGTTGGTTTAAGCGTTTTCGTCAGACTTTTCTGACTGCAGGCTTCATTGAGAGTTTTACTGATTATACGCTCTTCTACAGCTCTTCCTCATAAGGTCGAGCTCTTCTCTTGATTTATGTCGATGATATGATGACTCGACAACTATCACCTATCTCAAGAGACTACTACACTAGCAGTTTGAGACGAAGGATTTTGGGCGCTTGTGCTGTTTTTTGGATATAGAAGTTATTTACTCACCTCGTGGCTATCTTCTATCGCAGCAAAAGTACATTTCTAATCATATTACGTGTGCTACAATTGATGATTCTACTATTGATGACAGTACTTCTAAAGCCACACCGATGGAACTTCATCTGAAACTTCGTCAATCAGATGAAGCCCCACTCGGTATTGAGAGCTGGTCGGTGTACTCATTTATATCTCTCTTACCAAGCCAGACATTGCACATGCTATTCATGTTCTCAATCGGTTCACTATGCTCCTTCGTCGGTTCACTATGCTGCTCTTATATGAGTTCTTCGATATCTTCGTAGTACTCATACTTGATCGTTATTTCCTTCTAACTATGCACTTGCTTTACGTGC
The DNA here is from genome assembly GCA_030015575.1 of Agapanthus africanus. Lineage (NCBI taxonomy): Eukaryota > Viridiplantae > Streptophyta > Magnoliopsida > Asparagales > Amaryllidaceae > Agapanthus > Agapanthus africanus. The sequence continues at coordinate 46,740,798 of JASDDO010000006.1, forward strand.
ATACTCTGATGTTGGCTAGGCCGATGACCTGACATTCATCGGTCTACTACCGACGTTTGTGTCTTATTGGGTTCTTCTCTAATCTTCTAGCGCATCAGGCGCCAAGAAATTGTTTCTCGTTTAAGCACTGAAGCCGAATACGTGAAATGGCCGAACCTGCTACAGAACTTAAATGGCTTCATAGTTTTGCTTGGTGACATGGGTGTACTCGTCTCTCTTCGTGTTCCTCTTTATTGTGACAACAAGAGTGTCGTTCGTATGACTGAAAATCCAGTATTTCAGAAGCGTACCAAACATATTGAAGTTGATTGTCACATCGTTCGACGGGAGCACGATCGAGGCCGGATTTTACTTCCTTACATAAATTCCAAAGATCAAGTGGCCAATCTCTTCACGAAACCCCAAACATGTACCCAACTTTTATATTTCTTGTCCAAACTCTCGGTTTATGATCCACCAAGAGTTTGAGGGGACTATTAAATTATACTCAATTAAGGCGGCTATCAGGCTGCCATCATAGTCAATTAAGGAGGCTATCAGGCTGCTAACTTTGTCTTCATCAAGCTGTCTCTTTTGTATATATGTGTAATATGTAAACACAAATACACAGACAATCACATAAGATTTTCAGATCTAACAGAGAACACAAGGGTCTCTTCTCATGGAGGCCACAAACCGGAGTTTTTTCCTCTTTTCTCTGAGGTCTCCATTTTGAGACCCAGCTCCTTTACATAGCCTTGAGGAGAACACGATGGACGACAGAGATTGGACCAAGCCCAAACACTGGTTCTACTAGGGTTCAGCTTTGGCCAGCCCTTACCCAATGGTGCAAGCACTCTAGTAAGCCGAGCCCTGTAGGGTTACTAGGCACTATCACAAAGGTCTATAAGGCATCAATCATGCCGAATTTAAAATTTTCAAGTGCCGAACAACCTAAAGCGAGGATCATTGCTAGAGTTTTAGGGTTAACATAGCATGTAAACAACTTTACATCTAAGAGAGATGGATTACAACTTTTGTAGTCCGTTCCTTCGCTTCATAAGCTCCGAGTAGTAGTCCCTTCGCCGCGATCCATGAACTTCCGGACTCTAGAGAGGCTCCACAAGCCGAATGATCCATGCTTGCTTGAAGTCTTCCTTTTCGAAGATGATCTATCTTGAAGAATCTTTACCTCAAGCTCTCACTTCTAATCAAGTATTAGTGAAGTGAACACCCTAATCTAAGTGGCTAGAATAGATAACGATGATGAAGTAGGAATTTAGCTTTCTTTTTCTATCAATTTTTCACACTTATTCATCACTAACCCAAAAGCTAGAAAGCTTTTCAAGAGGAAGAAGAAGAAGAAAAGTATTTGTGATGAATAATGAATTATTGTGTTGTGGTTACAAATCCAAACATGGGTTAAGTATGAAGGCTCAACCCTTGTAGAGAATTAACTTGGGTAAAGCGTTTGGGTTGGATTAAGAAATATCTACACAAAATATCAATACAAAATATCTAAGCTTAAAACAAAATAAAGCTTCTAGAAACTTCATGAAAAAACTAACCCAAATGGTAACCCAAATCAAACCCTAACTTGTTTAATCTCCACAAATCATGTTGTATTTGTAATCATAACTTGTTACAATATTATATATCACATATATAATATATTTTGCAACAAAAGAAAACAATACAATTAACATATATCGCATATATATCAATGTATTATCCGGTGAGAAAATGAATCAATAAAGCGAGCTTATATTAGTTAACGTAATGTAATATATCACATATATAATTATACATTAAATTATCGAATCAACACTTGATCCGACAATCCGGCTATATAGCATATAACCGACTAATATAACATGTACCAATTCATCGAATCAACACTTGATCCAATGACCCGGCCATATCAAATATACCCGGCCGATATCTCATATCGCGAGAATAGAATACGGTATCTCATATCGTATTATTCTCGGTCCCGCATATATCACATATGTGCTCCTACTCTGTTTTGCCTGAACCAGGAAACCTCTGTGTAGGACTCTAAAGAATCGTCAATACGCCGGCAGTAGGTGATGATCATATCAAACACGCACAAGCTGCAAGCGGCCAGCTAAACGTAACAGCCACCCGTGTATTGAGCAATTAGAAGATCAACAAGCAAGCCTGTCCTGCAAATCCAATCAGTAAACACTACCGTACAGTCCGGTCTCTTCATCTGATATGTTGCATATCTAGTCTAGGGGTGGTAAACGTCAGACCCCGGTAACCGATAAGTCGTGTCGATGTAAGGCACATAACGGGTCGAGAAACTACTGATAACACTTACCAGTAAATCTCCATATCAGCCCTGGCCAGGGACTTCTAGTTATAACCAATCGAACACAGCACGACATCAACTCCCTATACCGAGAGAGACGAAACCCCTCCTATCACTCATTGCCTCCATGTGATTCGGGACTGTACCCAAAAGCCACCGTTTTGCACGCCCTCTTGGACGTGGTAAGGTGGAAATCAAAGCATAATGGGAATCACACAAGACTCTATGACGATCTCGGGTCTACAGACTAACATGTACCAGTGTCACCGGAGAACTGCTATCTGACGATAGGTATAATACCATCTAGGAGTTCTCGGCGAGTCCGCTCAGTGTATCCAGTCTCCACTGAGCACCTGTACACCATCTTTGATGTCCAACACCAATGGATATGGGATCATCCATCGTCCATCATATGGGTCAAGATGCGTGTACGCTAGTCTACTCTGGAGTATCGATGTCCAGTCTCGATACACCCTCGATTAGGAACAGTTATAAGATGTACTTGTTGACTACCCTGGCCTACTAGTATGATCTCATCATAGTCCTACTAGTCGAGTACATATCCTAAGGGCTTTATCAACACGTGATCACAAAACAGTATTCGTTAACATGTTAAGATAAAGTGAAACCAGATAGCATACTATCATATCGAGCAAGAAAGTCCTCTCTATATATATCCAAGCATCCATTATAATATACATCACATGTACAACAATGGCCTCTAGGGCATACATATAACTAACAATCTCCCACTTGCACTAGGACCAGCTGTTATAGTATCTCATACCCAACATCCCGAAGAGTCTCTCAAATTGTATCTGAGGAATGGCCTTTGTGAGTGGATCCGCAGTGTTGTCCATCGTATCAACTCTCCTGACCTCGATCTTCCGGCGATCAATTATCTCCCGGATCGGGTGATGCCGCCTCAGAATATGTCTGGACTTCTGATGGGACCTGGGTTCCTTAGCCAAAGCCACCGCTCCATTGTTATCACAATACAGAGGTATTGGATACTCAATGGACGGAACCACACCAAGTTCAGTGATGAACTTCTTTATCCAGACAGCCTCTTTGGCAGCATCGTTGGCAGCGATGTATTCAGCCTCCATCGTCGAGTCTGCCACGGTTTCCTGTTTGGAACTCTTCCAACACACCGCCCCTCCATTTAGGGTAAAGACAAATCCCGAGTGCGACTTAGAGTCGTACTTATCACTCTGGAAGCTCGAATCGGTAAAGGACTCCACCTGGAGTTCTCCGTTACCATACACCAAAAACATCTCTTTAGTCCTTCTCAAGTACTTGAGAATGTTCTTCACAGTTGTCCAGTGATTCTCTCCAGGATCTGCTTGATACCTATACTCACTACACTTAGTGGGTATGCTACATCGGGTCTGGTACATAGCATCGCGTACATGATAGAGCCTACTGCCGAAGCATAGGGTATCCCTTGCATGCGAGCTCTTTCCAAATCAATCTTGGGAGACATCTCTTTGGAGAGAATGGGTCTAGAGATCGTGGGTAAGTTCCCACGCTTGGATTCTGTAAGTCCACGATAGCGCCCCGGCCGTCTAACAGACGCCAAATGCGGAACAAAAACTTTTACAACTGGCGCTATCGCATACTATAACCCGGATCTGCCATTAAAGCTAAACTAACAAACTACAAAGTGGGTAGAAATGTTATACCGAACGATCCGAGTCCTTCGGTCTTCAACCATCATCCCACGCTTTGTTGCGGCTGCTCCGATCTCCTGAATCTCCAGTCTTCTCGTCCAGGTGGCACCACGTCGACGGATCTTTAAACGGGCTCCCGCCTCTGAACCGAGGCAACTCGATCATCAAGTTTGCTAAAATAGATGACCAAGAATGATGTAGAGAATGAGTAAAACACTTTGTCTCATTACGTCCAAGGCTATGGACGAACGGTTAATGAAGTTGCCTTTTGGATCGGGTGAAATGAGAAATCTAGTTATCTAATTTCCATGAACCAAAACCTGTATCTTTTTTCAAATCAACAACCATACCTCCTCACATGAGAGGGGCCGGCCACTTATAGGAAGAGAGAGGGTGAGTGTAGGAGCAAGGAGGAGGGTGACCATAAACATGAAGCTTATCCTCACATTAAAACAAAGCATGAGTGATATGAACCTAGTCATCAACCATTAATGCAAATGGTGACACACTAATACACCTCATCAATAACCATTAATGCAATAATGAGTCACTTAACTTAGTCACCACAACATGAAGCTTCCACTCATGACTCACCTCATGACTCACTCTCATGAAGAAAAGATAAATCCGTATTTAACCGAATGTTAAATACGGCAGATAGAAAACTGGAAACTGGCAACTTCCAAAAGCGATCCCGAAACGAATTTCAGGATAACCCCGTAACAGTATAAACATACCCGCGTTTGTATTACGACCGAATACAAATGCAAATGAGACAAAGATATTATATCTACACAGTATAATACTCGGATCCGGCTTAAACCAAAGCCCACCAGTATTATCTGCCCGAAATATGACACATGCGTAAACGCACGTGCATTTTCCGAACCCTGCCATAAAACCATACGGCCTCTACAACGTTTCGCCCGAACTTGGGAAACTGTCTGTGGGGGACTCTAATGACTCATCAACACACCGGCACTGGGTATAACCTCTAGCACGTCAGAGATACAAGTTGTACGTAACGGTTGCCTATGTATTGATTGGAAGGGAAGCTGACGAGCGAACTCATCCCAGAAACCCTACTGAGCCTGACAGTGACAATATCCATACAGTCCGGTCCGTTCGTCTAAGAGTATCGCATATCGAGTCTAGGGGGGTGGATAAAGTCAGACCCCTAATAACGCGATAATTCGTGTCGGTATGAAGCTCATCACCACCTGAGAAACTACTGATCCAAATCAGTAATTCTCCACTACCTCAGCCGAGGATTTCTAGTCATGGCCACCCGTGCACTGTGCGACATCAACCCCCAATATCGGGAGAGACGAATCCCCGACGATCCACTCACTGCCTCCATGTGGCTCGGGACTGTACCCAAAAAATACCTGTTTGCACGTCTCCTTTGAGCGTGGTAGGGTAGAAATCAAAGCACAGTAGGAACTCACACGAGACAAATGATGATCTCAGGTCGACAAACTAACATGTACACATGTCACCAGGGAACTGCTATCTGACGATATATATAATACCAACTAGCATGTTCCCGGCGAGTCCTGTCCGGTGTACTCAATGAGCACCTGTATACATCTTAGGTGAACTAACTGACACCAATGGCTTGTGAGACCGGCCACCGCCCCTCGTCGGGGTCTCGACTGTATACACTAGTCTACTCTGGAGTATCGATGCCCTGTCTCGAAACTCCTACGACTATGGACACTTTAAGAATGTGCTTATAGACCCCAGCTCCCACATATATGATCGACATCATACTGCTAGCAGTCAAGCAAGAATCCTATGGGCTTTATCAACATGCAATAGAGAACTAAAGCATGTAAACGATGATAAAGACAAACCAGATAGCATACTATCATCTCGAGTAAAACAGTCATGTCGGTATAGGTCCTCCCTCAATCATTGCAATCACGTACCTGCGATCCAATAATTGACTTAGAGGGCACTATATCCAACAATCTCCCACTTGCACTTAAGGCAATTATTGCGATGACGCATACTCATAGCCTCAGTGAGTGGATCCGCCCTGAAGTTTCTTTCTATATCTCTCTTAATCTCAAGTTCGCGGAGAAAGCCATCTCCCGAATCGAATAATACCTGTCTTAGAATATGTTTGGATATCTGATGGGACCTAGTTCATAAATGAACTCCAAATCCAAGCTTCTTAGACTGTAGTGATCACTGAACCTAATCAGTATCCAGCACCATGCCTCCCACAGTATCTTCTTGGACCACCAGTCCATAATACTGTCCCTCGTCAGATAGAAAACTATAACTCTGACAATCACTTTGTCATCCAGGTCACCATGGAAGCCTGGAATGATAACCGTCTCCACAAGGAGGCTGCCATTATCAAATCCATAAAACATTCACTTATGTTCTAGAACTGCTTTCTAATGTTTCTCCAGGATTGGATTAATATAAACTTATCGCATCTAGTGCAAAAACAACATCTGTGTAGCATCTTGAAAAGTCGTTTTGGTGTTTTCCTGAAATTCGGCGAAAATTCGGTATTTTTCCGAAAACCGTCTTTCTCGTTATTTTGCAGTTTAGGGCTAATTTTACCTAAAATGGATAGGTAATTGCTTGTTTTTAGTAGCTAATGAGTTAATTATGAAATTCTGGTCGTTTAAAAAATTTCCCTAATTTTTCAATTTTTTTAATATTATTTTAAGCCGGTAAGAAAATACATTAAATTAGCGATAAATACAAATTTTTCCGGGCTAATTTTAATCTCTAAAATTATGATAATTAAAATCTAGTGGTAACATAAATTTTTAGTAATTTATTTTGATTTTTAACAAATTTTTATGATATGAAACGAATTTATTGAATTTTGAGCTAAAACTTGCAATTTTTGACTTGTATGGGGCCTTTTTGCATAAAATTTCTTTTGTAAAACCCCTCTCTCTTTTCCCTCAGCCCTAGGACAGCCCCACCTTGTGCAAGTCCAGAAATTTCTGGCCTCATTTCTTTGGTTGCTTTCTTGTGTTAATTTGTTGGTTTATGGAATTATTTTAAATATAATGGATAAGGTTTGGTGCATTTGACTTTGGAGACTTGACCATTGACTTTCCCCACTCACCCACACCCTCCCCCATGCCCTCCTCTGGCCGAAACCTGCACACCCCTCCTCTTCATCTCTTTTCTTCTCATTTCCTCAAAATTCTTCAAGTTTAACACATCAAAATTTCAAATTAAAGCTTGCAAATTAAAACCCTCCTTCATCTTTCTTTTCCTTCACCTCCCTAGCTTGGATCTTGGTGCTTGAGGCCATCATTTGGAGCAAATTTTTCTTGCTTGATCCATAGATCTTGAGGTATAATTCTCATCAAGTTACTTTCTTTTTTTTTTTTGCTAAAATCCTTTAATTGTATGGTTTAGTATTAAAAGTTTAGCTAATTTCTAATCTAATTTATAAAAGAGTAGTTGTATTAAACTAGGGTTTTGAAGCCATGATAGTTAATTAGATTGTTTTATAGTTAATCTAGTTGTTAATTAACTAATCTATATGGTTACTTTGTTTATGTAGTCTTCAAATTTTGCTAAATTAGTTAATTTTAGAAGTGTGATTTGGTTGTAAATTGTTGTTTTAGGATTTTCAAGAGAGGGTTTATGTATGGATTGGATTGTGAAACATGATAATGAGTTGATTAGGGTTTAGAAACCATTATTTAGTTGTTTAAACCTAATTTGTTATCTAGTTGTTTTGCTAACCTAATCTAGAAGGTTAACTTGCTAATTGGGTTTGAAATTAGTGTTAGTTAAGTTTTTCTAGTATGGATTATGATTTGCAATTGCTTTTGAGAAAAATCAAGAAAGGGTTGGTTGTGGAATTTAGGTTTTGGAGCATGGTCAATGTGTTGAAATTTTGTGTAGTGGTTATCTAATGGGTGACTTGGGTGATTATGCTAGATTGTAGTCGTTTTGTCGCAAATCGGCGATTTTTTTGCACCGATTTTGGAATGCAAATGCTTACTAGTTTTGTTATAAAATTATGTGATGAATCATTTTTGATATCTTGATGATTGTAATGGCTTGTCCTACGACTTTTAGGATGCGTGAGTGCGGATTTTTGGGTAGTCGGGTTTTAGTTTTGCCGGACGACCAAATCGGCGTTTTTTTGGCAGTTTTTGCGATTTTCGCGTGTGTTCCGCGCACTTTGTGCACGTTGTACCTAGCTAGCGAAGTTTAGTAGTTTCGTTGGGGTTTTGCGTCGTTCTTGATATGTAACCTTATGTTTGGTATTGATGTAAATTCCAGGTTCGGTCGCGGAGACGTCAGACGCGGCGCGAAAGGGAAAGGCGGTGATTGGACACAGCTAGCCAGGGATTCCGGTGAGTAGATGTAACATCTACGGGGGACTATCGTTGGATGGCGCAAGCCGCCCGATAGTTTTTTTGTAACTTACAAGATCCTTAGTAATGTTAGTAATTAGGGGTGAAATACTTAGTTGACTATTTGCTGCATCCATGCATTATATTGACATACCTATACGAAACCATTTTATAGGACACCTGCACCATTGCCAGGGTTTTTATATGCAGCACGAGCACTATTCATGCTTACACACACACCCTGGTAATTGCCATGCCACCACACTAGATAACATTTAAATTTAAACCTTTTACTAATTGATACTTAAACTGGTGCTATTGCCTTTAATTCCTTAAAATGAAACCGTAGGACTGCTATTCATGTGCATGTACTTCATCATAGTAATTGTTCATGCCTAATCCATTAATTACGCATCGCAACTTGATTATTGACACCATATGCATTCATTATCATTGATATATGCACTTATGAGGACTTCTTGAGATTTTATGATATTTCTGGATTTCGGGGGAAAGCCGCAAAATTTCTAAACTTATTATATTTTTTAAAACATGTAAATTGCGGTTTTCTAGTGATGTAAGTGTCGTCCACCATGAGTTTGCTGTGGTTTTTGGAGACCCGTTTCGAGGAGTTGGATGAACCGTTTCGGGTACATGGTGGGCCCGGTAGGGTACCCCGGGGCAAGAAGCTCGTGGTGCTGACGATGAGCCTGGCAGGGGACGGATTACCTACCGGTGACTTCATTGGGCACGGCGGATATCCAGAGGGTACCGACCGGGGCCACGAGGGGATGAGATATTGATATTGAGATGGGTCAGCCGGATGGCTGAGGCCAGAGACACTATGACATGGATTTATGAGATTTGAGACAGCTTTTGGGTGTCGTTGCTGGACACCGATTTTCGTCGATTCATTGACATTATGCTGGCATTCTAAAAGAGTTTCAAAAACAAAAAGAGATAAAATATTTCTTATATATACCTATTGAGACCTCAGATATTCATGTTGCATACATATTCGTACACTGATGTTGTATACACACCTGCTAGTGCATCCAGTCATACCTGTATTATAGATGCTAGGATGCTTGTGTGCATGCTACGATAGCCTTTGTAGGTGTTATTTATTACTCACGAGTTGGCAACTCACCCCCGTTGTGCCACAGTCTTTTGCAGGTCCGCTCCGTCAGTTCAGTAGCGGCGGGCGCACTTGTTCTTTTGCCTCTTTTGCCTGAGCTCGGATTTGCTCATAGGTGGGTTATGTTATTATTTTTGTACCACCTTGTATATTCTTTGTATCTAGTGTACTCCATCTACTATTTCTACCAGTTTTATTGTATATTGACCTAGAGATGAGACTGTGAGGTTTGTGGACTTTTATGCTGTATTTTGGGGTCGAGCTCACTTGAGTCGACATGATGTTTTCTTATGCTTCATTATGATTATTTTGCTTGTTGTCATTTTATATTGCGTGGGATTTGTGACCGCCTTGTGGCGAAGAGCTAGCTCCCGCTTGGGGATGCCCTATTTTGTTGGATTTATGTATATTTTTGTTGTACCCATTTTGGGGGCCAGTATTTACAAAGGAGACTCTGCCGAAATTTTCGGAAAAATTGGTATTGTTTTTAAAAAGGGTTTTACATGACTTATTTGATAAACTTGCTTTCAAATGTTTGGGTTTTCTTCACTCTTTTGCTTAATTGGTTTTGTTTTCTGGGCTTTGGCTTACTTATTTTACGGACGTCTTTAGACGTTTCGTAAACTTAAGTGACAGTCACGTTCCGTACCCTGCGGGTCGTGACAATCTGGTGTGGTAATTGACATCTCATGATTGACTCAGTTGCCTAAGCAAGTGATCTGCCAATCATGCGCATCCCTCTCCCCTTTAATCTATAAGACACCTTTAGAGAGGGTGACTCCGTCACCTGCAGGTACACTACCATGTCAGGAGTCATCTATTCTAAAATACTATTAGAATACTGTCAAAGTACCCACATTGGGAAACTATCCAAATCTTGATCTAAAACCATAGATCTAGAAACCAGAATGTCTAATATTATATCCATATCCTTTGTGGAGAAACAACTGTGTGACGACCAAAGTACAACCGATCATAGTATAAGAATTTTACTTCCTACTCTGTGTATGTCATCCAAATACCAGGACATCACACCCTACTACCTTCTTAACAGATCCATCCCCTATTCTGATGAAGTCAAAACCATGACTGTCACATCAAAATTAGATGATCTTTCTCTGTTGTATCTGCTCAAGTCTATAAATAGACATAAGCTACTTGCCCACTATGCTTCCGCTGCTCCCACTGACCACAACAACCCTCTGGCAGAATAATATATATATGTGCACTTCTAAAGCTAATTTAGAACGACGCTAAACTTATCCTCCTGCCGGGTTTCATAGTCTGGAACAACAGTAGTGTCAAGTCTGGGTAAACTAGAACCTCCCTGTCACCGTCCATGAGGCTACCTAAGTATCTCTCGGGTGTCTGAGGTTACCCACCATATCTGCGGAGTGGCTAATGGAATGTCAAACCTGATTGAATATATAGGTCCTATTAAATTTTCCGTAATCATTTGCAGTTCTGGAATCACTTCCAGTTCTACCATACTCCCATTACTATTTTCTAAAAAAATCCATTTTACTAAAACTGTGGCGAGTCAAGAACAATATCACTATTGATCTTCCAGATGGTAGAAAATCAACCCTCGTCAAAGCCAGGGCCAACTCACAAACTGCCATTACAGAAACGTGCCTTGAGTTATCCAGTGTCTGGTTTTAAGCATAAGCTAGACAACTCCCCGTACCTTAACATCGTTAAGATATGAACCATTCTATATCCAATATAGAAACATTGGCACTTATTTAATTGGAACCAGATTCAAATCATGCAGCTGTCTCCAGTGCATATCAACTTAATGAAGAGAGGCTAATCAGCATTACTCAACTTAGGAATACATCCAATTATGAGTAACCTGAAAGAGAAACAAGTTTCTCAAAACTATTACTATCATCTGAATACCAATCACAAGAATCTACATCTTCGATCTCTTTGAAGAATCCCGATACTTGTGACACTTGGTTCTCTACTTTATTCTTATACCCACAACTTCTCAAAACTTAGACCTTGTATTTCTACGAAACACTTGTCTAAAATCTAGAGAAGTCATAAGTAAACAGAACATAGTATGAGGACCAACCCCTTTGTCCTGACGAACTCTGGATAACATACGATACTCTGTATAAGTCCGCTGAGTCGAATAACTCAAAACATGTGCATCGTAGGTTGAAAAACTGTACTTATGGTTAAGAACTACTCCGTTGTTCAATGCTCCTTACCCAATCCTCAACTGATATAAGTAAATGTCACGGACATAATTTCAAAAAAGTTATCTCACTTTATAAAAATAAACGTATAGATATATCATTTTGAAATTGGTGCACAACAACGGATTCTTCAAAACCAAATACATGTCGCCCGGCAAAAACCCAGGTGACTTCCTCAAATATCATCAATTACAACGAATTCCGATATAATGAGGATGATCACCTTATTCTCAATAACCTACTCCCACTCATCATCTGTAAAACCATACAGATATGAGAATGAAACCTGGTAAATACATACCCTGGAGTAAGTATGTAATCGGGAAATCAGTTTTCCTTTAACAATGCACTGAGACATGAAAATGTTTCGTAGGGGTATCCTGGTATTCCTAGTAATGCCTCTTCCATAATCCAATTCATGACTATAACCGTATATTTCTATGCCATCTCTCCAAATCCCTTTATTTGTCTTTATTCATTACCTTCTGTACACCATCGTTAGGCTAAATGGTTTTCTTCCTTCCCTACCGTTCGGCACCAGCCTATGGTTTGGAAGAAGACTATCCAGTAAGTATAATAGGTGTACCCTCCTAATTCTAGGAGTACTCGCAACTTGAGAGAAGGTGATGATAAAAAACAACTGAATAATACCTTATTCTATTTCTCCCGAACTGGGGAAAAAGCAAAGGTGAAAATAGGAGTGGCCATGAAGTACGCGGTTTGATCGTGAATGGTAACAGTCGCAATTTACTTTGCCCTCTTTCTAATCCCTTTATTTTGTCTTTAGTTATTACCTTCTGTACACCCTACTTAGGCTAATTGGTTTTCTTCATTCCCTACCTTTCGGCACCAGCCTATGGTTTGGAATAAGACTATCCAATATGCGTAATAGGTGTACTCTCCTAAACTAAGGAGCCGTCGCAACCTGAGAGAAGGTGATAATAAAAGACAACTGAATAATACCGTATTCTATTTCTCCTGAACCTGGATACATCCTCGAAGAAGTCCCTCCGAGTTCGTATATAACCATACGATGGATCTATCCAATAGAAGTGGATGTCCGTAGTAATACAGGGTGTTCTGAGAAATACAAAGGATAAAAGAAGGAGCGGCAATGACTTATGCAATTCAGACAATCCAAAAACCAGTATTTTAAGAAGGTTCGGTCAACTTGGTCACTCGGCCGGTCAATGGTCGCTGCCACAGAGAGAGAGAGAAAAGAAACACTCTGCGTGCACTCTAACCTAGATCAGAATGATTATCACTTTATCTAATCAGGAAACCTTCCACTGTAATCTTAAATTCTCCTCCAAACCTGAAAGAAGAATTAGTCGGGATCACCCGAAGAGTAAACCAACTCATCAGTGAGAATCGGGATCCAACTATTATCGCATGATAATTTGATGGACAAGTTATCACACTCCAGAAGGTATGCGCATGCCTAGCAAGTTTCTTTATGTTTGAAACTCCCGATGTGATTTTTGCCCCATGCTCGTATAACCTTGGCTTTGGTCAAAATGTCATAAGTCACATGCCAAGTTCTACCCGTCACTATCCAGGTTAATTTGAACCCACCCGCACATGCCCTTGACTTTGGCCAAAATGGCAGAACGACTGTCCCAAACTAACTCATCTATCTATGCAACAAATGAATACCCAGCAGCTACCAAACACTATGCCTTGGCTTTGGTCAAAATATATAGCTTTGTTCCCGCCAAAAATTTCGGCGCAGAAGAGTCCAAGGTATCAAATGGCAGCGATACGCTTAAGGAAATGCAACCAATATCTTCCGGCCTGTATTTTGATAAGTTACCAAAGGAGGAACTATTAAATTCTGATGGTATTGGAAGCATCTCGAAAAACCCTTTGATTTGATATATTATGGGCCTCGTAATTCATCCGGGATCAAAAGTTATGAGGTATCACGTGTCTACACGTGATGGACCTTTAAGAACCCGCTGGAGAAGTTAAAAGATATAATAAAAACTCAGAAAAGACCCCAATGGGGCATCACGTGCTCACACGTGACCATAGGTCACGTGCAGACACGTGATGGGCTTTTAAGGCCTCTAAAATAATGAATAGAATTAAATTCTAAAATCTGTTCCCTGATTAAAAATCAGGAATCACGTGCTCACACGTGATGGTTAAAACTGAAGCGTAAACAAACAGCTGAAGGAAATACCTCAATGAGGTGTCACGTGCTCACACGTGACCAATGGTCACGTGTTGACACGTGATGGTTACAACTGAAGCGTAAGTAAACACTGAGAAAAGGACTCAATTGGGGGTCACGTAGCAACACGTGACTGGCTGTAAAAGCCTTGCTGTTCAACAGAATTAAATTCTGAAAAAAAGATCATTTAAATCTTTCGAAATAAAATTAAAATTCTAAAAGCTTCTAAATCTTTCCAAATGGAAAAGGATTATGGGGACCGTTGAATTAAAGATCTAAGGGTGATTAAATATCACCAATTTATGGAAAAATTCTAGACAAGGAAAGATCCCCCTAAATCTAACCGAGATAACAAAGGGATATCTTTGGATTTAAAATCCAATGGTGAATAAAATTCACTTAACAATCTAAAGGCCCAGATTAATGATAAATATAAATCAAATCTCTCAACATACAAATCAAATCTCTCATTGAGAGATTTGCTAAACAAATTGATTCTCTTCCTTCTCCTATAAATAGGAGCCAAGAAGAGAAGAGGGGGATCTACTTTTTTTTTTGAGAGAAAAACAGAGGGAGGAGAATTTAATTCTCAAGAGAAAAAAGAAAAGAGGGGAGAATTTAATTCTCTGCAAAAGAAAAACCCTAGGTAAGAAAAGAGAGGCTTCAAAAGAGAATTTAATTCTCAAAAGAGTTTAACTCTTATTTAAAGAAAATAACTTAGTTCTTTCTCTTGTTGAGGATCTGCAAAGTGCACATCTCCCCATGAATTGAGAATTTAATTCTCATTGGGTTGAGATCCTGCCATGCAGATCTAAAACACAGAGGAAGAATTGAGTTTTGAGAATTTAATTCTCCCAAACTCACAGGAATTTAATTCCTCCTAAAATGAAACTAGGGTTTAACCCTAATCAAGAATTTAATTCTTTTACATATCTGGGGATTTAATTCCTATGAAAAGAAATCAGGGTTTTATCCTAAATAAGAATTTAATTCTTTCACGATAGGAATTTAATTCCTCCAAAATCATAATTAGGGTTTAACCCTACAGAGAATTCAATTCTTAAAAGATCTCTGTTCATGAAAAGAACTAGGGTCGCGTGCCCCCACGTGACCCTTGAAAAGATCCCCTGCAAAGAACTTTGAAGCATCACCTCACATGCTCCCACGTGACTCCCAAAACGCAGAAAGAAAAAGCAAAGGAAATGAAAGCTTTGGGCGCTCTCACGTGTCATCACGTGACCCCTCAGCAAATGCTTTAACAATTGGCGCACAGATCCCTATCACGTGCCAACACGTGATGCTCTAAAATAAAAATGAAAGTGTTTAACACTTAATGGCAAAACAAAAGAAAAGAAGCTTTGGGCGCTCTCACGCGTCCCCACGTGACCCCTCAGCAAGTGCTGTAATTATCAACGCACAAATCCCCATCACGTGCCAACACGTGATGCTCTAAAATAAAAACAAAAGTGTTTAACACTTATTCGCAGATTTGAGGAGAAAACAAAGGAGAGCTGGCTCCACATTTAGAGCGCCCTCACGTGTCCCCACGTGACCCCTAACAAATCCCTTTAATATCCAATGGATAAATGCCTATCACGTGTCCACACGTGATGGCCAGGAAATGAAAAGTGTTTAACACTTAATTGCAGAACAAAATAAAAGGGATCTGGTCCCCCCTTAGGGCGCCCTCACGTGTCACCACGTGACCCCTAATGAGCATTCTAACAGACCAGGGCGAGGGCCTCCATCACGTGCTCACACGTGATGGCCGTCAGAATTAAAAGAGTTAAACACTGATCCGCAGAATAAAATAAGGGAAATCAGGGCGCTCTCACGTGTCCACACGTGACCCCTCTTGCCTCAGTGTTTAACACTAAATTGGAACCCCTGAGCCCAGTGTTAAACACTGTTTTGCCTTAGTGTTCAACACTAATTAAAGAGCTTTCTTGCAGTGTTTAACACTGAATTTCTTAGTGTTTAACACTAAATTAAATCTCTGTTGACAGAGTTTAACATTAATTTTCTTAGTGTTTAACACTAATTTGAAGCCTCTGCTGCTAGTGTTTGACACTGATTTGCTCTAGTGTTTAGCACTAATTTGAACCCCCTGTTGCTGGTGTTTAACACCAACTGTCTTTTAGTGTTAAAACACTAACTTGATCCCAGTGTTCAACACTGCTGAATTAACGTTAGCCCAATTGGCTAAATGGCCAGAGGCAAAGCCTCTCCTTCAATGGACCAACAGGAAGCCAATATTCCAAACATGATTGGACTTAGCCCAAGATGGCCATAAGTCCTCAATTCAGATTTAACTGGGCTAATGGGCTCATAATATAATTAATTGGTCTTGATCCCAAATTTTAATCCACCCCGGTTCAAGGGTACATCTCTTCACTCCTTTGATACGTGGCGTTGTAATTCCTCAACGACTTCAAAGAGGTGACAGGTCCCGATAACCACACATCAACACGGACTGTGGGGTCCTTAAACTCATGGACTTATGCGTCCTTAAACCAAGATACGGACTGTGGGGTCCTTAAACCCGCGGACTTATGCGTCCTTAAACTAACGGACTAATGCATCCTTAAACACACCCATATGGACTGTGGGGTCCTTAAACCCATGGACTTATGCGTCCTTAAACTACCTATGGACCGCAAAGTCCTTAAACTACCAATGGACCACTATGTCCCTAAACTAGAACATGGACCACTATGTCCTTAAACTGGTATTGGACCACTATGTCCTTAAACTGGTATTGGACCACCACGTCCCTAAACTGGCATTGGACCACCACGTCCCTAAACTGGAACAATAGGGCCCAAACGCTCTTTTGTCGGATCTAAACGATCCCGTTAAGTTGATCTTAGTCTCAAACTGGACTAACGTATCCTTAACAAACGTTTAAGTTGATCTTAGCCTCAAATATGGCTAACGTATCCTTAAACCTTCAAACAGACTTTAGTCCCAAATTGGACTATAGATCCCTCAATCGACTTTGGTTCAAGGGTACATCTCTGAACTCCTCTGACATCTGTCGTTGTAATCCTTCAACGTCGTCAGAGAGGTGACGGGTCCCGACGGACATACATTAAACAAGGACCATTATGTCCCTAAACCGGAACGACATAGCCCAAACACTCTTTTGTCGGATCTAAACAATCCCGTTAAGTTGATCTTAGTCTCAAACTAAACTAACGTATCCTTAACAAACGTTTGAGTTGATCTTAGCCTCAAATACGGCTAACGTATCCTCAAACCAAAACCACAAACCCAAATCTAAGTAAACACGGATTTGGATTAATCCACGTCCTACGGGCGACTACATAAATTAGTCTCCGTATACAATCCACGGGCAACCACAAACAAAACAAACATCCACGACACAAAGTGACCAGCTGGAGAAGGAGAAAGTTGTTACCGCGATGCGGTAGCGTAATTAACTGCAGGGGCTTGCGCCTGCAGGGAAGAGCGTCCCCACAATCAAAAAAAACCCCTCAAACGAGGGGGAATCTGACGAAGTCTGCTACATCGGCCGCATCCGTTTAAACCTTCGATACACGGTGCCATAAATCAACTTGGCATCTTCGGAGAGGTGGACGGATAGCACCTATTAGCATCTGCCCCGAATCTCAGGCAAGACAGCCTATGTCTTGGCCGCCGTTCGGAGGGGAACAAGCTTGAATACTACTGAATACCCAAAAGAAATGACGGAGGGCTGCGGCTGGTTTTTGGCGAAAAAACCTTTAACGTAATGAACTTGATCTCGTTGAAGGAACCTGATAGCTTTTTATTAAGATATAGTGGCGAAAACCTTTTGCTAAAGAGGTCGCTCTCGGTGTAGGGATCTCGGCTCTTTCCTCGTGGAATGAGGTGCAGGATATTCTAACTGAATACCGCGATGCAAAGCAACTTATAATCGACTATAGTGAAGTTATTACCCTGACGTAAACTTCTGCCCAAGGGTTCACTCCCGGTGAAGGGATCTCGGCCCTTGCCTCGTCGAATGAGGTGCAGGATATTCCAACTAAATACCGCTATGCAAAACAAAAGGAAATATCTTTATAATAACACCTTTTAAAATTTGTTCCAACAACATCAAATATAGGTTTGTTTTATCCTTGCATTGATAAGAATCAATACAGTCCCATCAATCAATCACACCATAAAAGAATGAAAAATAAAATGTACGTATATGCCATCCGCATTCGCCACTGGGTCCCGTCAGCACCCGTTAGGTTACTTAACTAACGACAGAGCGGGGACCGGACAAGCGCGGGTGTAAAACATATACAACATCTAATAGTATATACCAATATACAATAATTGCTCCAGGTGTGATAATATGCAACATTACAGAAAAGTAATAAGCATCACAGAACAAGATAATCTGGGATCCCCGGGTTTCACAGAGCCGCTACTAAAACCCGACGTTCCCCTGGTCGTGTGGATAGCCTGTGCAATGAAACCTAGACCCCTACGGGTGCGGCAAGTTACCCGCCAAAACCTGAAACGAGGCAGCCCCCTACAACAAAATGAATGGAAGAATCCGGTAACTTAAGCACTCCTCCTTGGGTCAACTTGTACCCCCTACGAGTGCGGCGAATAGTCTGCCAATTCTAGAGTGAGGCCCCTCTGCCTCTCAAAGCCATGAGATACGGACCCGTTGCCCTTCAGAACCCGGCTATCCGTGCACTCCGTCACGGGGTAAACCTAGTACAGAAATAAAAATATGTACAACGGGTACATCGACCTCAGCCCGGTCGTGCCCCAAAAGAATATTATACAAACAGGCAGTGATGGCAGTCCACATGTTGGACGCTCGCCCCGCAATATCAAGTGTACAAATAAATCCAAACTGCACTACCATTGCACACTGCTATCCACCACGACAAATCCGCAACATCACAGCACAACACAGAACATCAACGCGAATGTCACGTTCGCAAACCCGTCTAAAAGGACTATAGCAATTAGACGCAATTTACCGCTCAAATGACATTCCCGGTCGGAGATATAATGTAAATCCTGTATACTAACAAGTTTAAAATTTCGATCGACAAAACTTCCCGAAGTGGGCCCCACGAACATCTGCAGTACAGTAATAAAATCTGGGCCCAAAAGAATAGTACCAAAAACCACAATTTCTAATGTTAAGCTCTCTGGAAAAACTTGGAGCACTGTTCCCACAAAACGGCCGCGGTTCCGCGGTCAAACCCTAAGTTTGACCGCGGATCCGCTGTGGTAATGAGGGATCACGTGCCCCAATTTTCCCAGAATTCTTAGAAAATCCTGCTCTGTTTTCTGTGATATGTAAAATTATTTTTAGACCCCTTTTAAAATCGACAGAAACTTTAGACTTGGAATTTGCGGTTTTCGAAAATCCGTTCGATCGATATTTTAAACGCGTTAGCACAAGTTAGTAAAGTTTAATGGTGAGGCTCTGATACCACTGTAAGTCCACGGTAGCGCCCCGGCCGTCTAACAGACGCCAAATGCGGAACAAAAACTTTTACAACCGGCGCTATCGCGTACCATAATCCGGATCTGCCATTAAAGCTAAACTAACAAACTACAAAGTGGGTAGAAATGTTATACCGAACGATCCGAGTCCTTCGGTCTTCAACCATCATCCCACGCTTTGTTGCGCTGCTCCCATCTCCTGAATCTCTAGTCTTCTCGTCCAGGTGGCACCACGTCGACGGATCTTTAAACGGGCTCCCGCCTCTGAACCGAGGCAACTCGATCATCAAGTTTGCTAAAACAGATGACCAAGAATGATGTAGAGAATGAGTAGAACACTTTATCTCGTTACGTCCAAGGCTATGGACGAACGGTTAATGAAGTAGCCTTTTGGATCGGGTGAAATGAGAAATCTAGTTATTTAATTTCCATGAACCAAAACTTGTATCTTTTTTCAAATCAACAACCATACCTCCTCACATGAGAGGGGCCGGCCACTTATAGGAAGAGAGAGGGTGAGTGTAGGAGCAAGGAGGAGGGTGACCATAAACATGAAGCTTATCATCACATTAAAACAAAGCATGAGTGATATGAACCTAGTCATCAACCATTAATGCAAATGGTGACACACTAATACACCTCATCAATAACCATTAATGCAATAATGAGTCACTTAACTTGGTCACCACAACATGAAGCTTCCACTCATGACTCACCTCATGACTCACTCTCATGAAGAAAAAATAAATCCGCATTTAACCGAATGTTAAATACGGCAGATAGAAAACTGGAAACTGGCAACTTCCAAAAGCGATCCCGAAACGAATTTCAGGATAACCCCGTAACAGTATAAACATACCCGCGTTTGTATTACGACCGAATACAAATGCAACTGAGACAAAGATATTATATCTACACAGTATAATACTCGGATCCGGCTTTAAACCAAAGCCCACCAGTATTTTCTGCCCGAAATATGACACGTGCGTAAACGCACGTGCATTTTCCGAACCCTGCCATAAAACCATACGGCCTCTACAACGTTTCGCCCGAACTTGGGAAACTGTCTGTGGGGGACTCTAATGACTCATCAACACATTGGCACTGGATATAACCTCTAGCACGTCAGAGGTACAAGCTGTACGTAACGGTTGCCTATGTATTGATTGGAAGGGAAGCTGACGAGCGAACTCATTCAGAAACCCTACTGAGCCTGACAGTGACAATATCCGTACAGTCCGGTCCGTTCGTCTAAGAGTATCGCATATCGAGTCTAGGGGGTGGATAAAGTCAGACCCCTAATAACGCGATAATTCATGTCGGCATGAAGCCCATCACCACCTGAGAAACTATTGATCCAAATCAGTAATTCTCCACTATCTCGGCCGAGGATTTCTAGTGATGGCCACCCGTGCACTGTGCGATATCAACCCCCAATACCGGGAGAGACGGATCCCCGACGATCCGGTCACTGCCTCCATGTGGCTCGGGACTGTACCCAAAAAATACCTGTTTGCACGTCTCCTTTGAGCGTGGTAGGGTAGAAATCAAAGCACAGTAGGAACTCACACGAGACAAATGACGATCTCAGGTCGACAAACTAACATGTACACGTGTCACCAGGGAACTGCTATCTGACGATATATATAATACCAACTAGCATGTTCCCGGCGAGTCCTGTCCGGTGTACTCAATAAGCACCTGTATACATCTTAGGTGAACTAACTGACACCAATGGCTTGTGAGACCGGCCACCGCCCTCGGGGTCTCGACTGTATACACTAGTCTATTCTGGAGTATCGATGCCCTGTCTCGAAACTCCTACGACTAGGGACACTTTAAGGATGTGCTTATAGACCCCAGCTCCCACATATATGATCGCCATCATACTGCTGGCAGTCAAGCAAGAATCCCATGGGCTTTATCAACATGCAATAAAGAACTAAAGCATGTAAACGATGATAAAGACAAACCAGATAGCATACTATCATCTCGAGTAAGACAGTCGTGTCGGTATAGGTCCTCCCTCAATCATTGCAATCACGTACCTGCGATCCAATAATTGACTTAGAGGGCACTATATCCAACAGATTCTTCCATACTAAACCTCTTTAGTATGGTGTCAATGTACCTGGATTGGGACAATCCCAGTATCCGTCTAGATCTATCTCTATAGATCTTAATTCCAAAAATGCAGGAGGCATCATCTAGATCTTTCATTGAGAATCTATGTGATAAGAAGAGTTTAACCGAGTGCAGCATAGGAATATCATTTCCTATCAAGAGTATGTCATCTACGTACAATACGAGAAAGACAACCTTACTCTCTGCCACCTTCTTATATATACAAGGTTCATCTATGTTTTTGATGAAGTCAAACTCTTTGACTACTACATCAAAACATATGTTCCAACTCCGCGATGCCTGCTTCAACCCATAGATGGATTTAAGCAGCTTGCACACCTTTCCGCTGCTCCCACTGTCTACGAAGCCCTCTGGCTGAGTCATGTACACGCACTCCTCTAAATCACCATTTAGAAAGGCGGTCTTAACATCCATTTGCCAGATTTCATAGTCATGGTATGCAGCAATGGCAAGTAAGATCCGGATGGACTTAAGCATTGCCACTGGAGAAAAAGTTTCGTCATAATCCACACCTGGTCGTTGACGAAAACCCTTTGCAACAAGTCTAGTTTTGAAAGTCTCAACTTTTCCATCTACACCAAGTTTCTTCTTAAAGATACATTTGCTCCCAATGGGTTTTACCCCTTCAGGAGCAACTTCCAAAGTCCATACTTTGTTGGTGTACATGGATTCCATCTCAGATCGCATTGCATCCAGCCATTTCACAGAGTCCCCACTCGTGATGGCCTGCTCGAAACTAGTCGGGTCATCATCTTCCATGATGCAATCCTCGCTTCTACCATCGATGAGAAAACCGTAGTATCTCTCAGGTGGATGAGGAACCCTACTAGATCGGCGGAGAGTCGGGGGTTCGTCGGGAACTACTGAATTCTCTGGTTCCATTAAATCTTCAGTTGCAGTTTATGCTGCTGGAACTTCTTACAATTCTACCGTTTCACCACTAATTTCTTTTACAAGAAATTCCTTTTCTAAAAAGGTGGCATGTCGAGAAACAATCACCTTTTGTTCGTCGCCGTGATAGAAAAGATATCCATGTGAATGTTTAGGATATCCCACAAACTTACAAAGAACTGACCGTGTCTCGAGTTTGTCCGGATTTTGTGTTTTAACATAGGTCGGACAACCCCATATCTTAACACGTTTAAGACATGGTCTCTTCCCACTCCATATCTCATATGGTGTGGTAGGTACAGATTTAGACGGAACTTGATTCAATAGGTATGCTGCTGTCTCAAGCGCATGACCCCAAAAGGAAATAGGTAACACAGCGGTACTCATCATAGAGCGCACCATATCTAATAGGGTGCGGTTCCTCCGCTCCGATACACCGTTGTGTTGTGGTGTATAGGGAGGAGTAAGCTGAGAGAGAATCCCATTCTCTTTTAGATAGTCCAGAAACTCATTGCTCAAGTATTCTCCTCCTCGATCAGATCGAAAGATCTTAATACTTTACCCGTTTGGTTCTCTACTTCGTTCTTATATTCTCTGAATTTCTCAAAAGCTTCAGACTTGTGTTTCATCAAGAACACATGTCCGTATCTTGAGAGATCGTCATTGAATGTAATGAAGTATGAGGCACCGTTCCTGGCATGTGTAGACATAGGACCACATAGATCACTATGTATCAGTCCCAAAAGTTCTGTAACTCTTTCTCCATGTCCACTAAACGGAATTTTGGTTATCTTGTCTTTGAGACATGACTGGCAAGTATTATAAGATGAAAATTCGAACGGATTCAAATATCCATCCTTATGTAATTTGGCCAGTCGTGTCGCATTGATATGACCAAGTCTACAATGCCACAAGAAGGATTCGTTCATTTCTGAACTTTTCCTCTTGTGTGTGTTCTGTATATTAAGAACTGTGTTTTGATTTAGAACGTATATGCCATTATTTAATGAGCCTGATCCAATCAACTTTTGATTTAGAAAGATGTTCATAACATTATCCTGTATTACAAAATTATATCCTTCTTTATTTAATAAAGAAACTGATATAATGTTGCATATCATGTTCGGTATATAATAGCATTCGTTCAGAATCAATGTATTACCACTTGGTAATACAAGGTGATATTCGTCAACTGCTTTGGCTGCAACATTTGCACCATTCCCTACTCTTACAGAATGATCACTCATTCCCGGTTCTCTACATTTCTTTAGCCCATGCAATACATTGCATATGTGGGATCCTGATCCGGTATCTAATGCCCAGAACGTAGAATGAACTGAGAAACAGTTCTCGGTAACTAACACATCCGAAGAAGATACATCAACATGTTTATTCTTCGTTTGGACGGCTTGTGAATTCTGGTATTCCCTTATTTCATGTTCAGTCTTATAACAATTATAAGAAAGAACGGAGCCAACATTCCCCTACTCAGTATAACAAGCGGGTTCGGTCAATACATCCATATTATTATCTTGATTAAGGCCTGACATGGTCGCTGCCTGGAAAGAGAGAAGAAAACACTTTAGCGTGCGCTCTTGCAAGATTAGATTGGTTATTATCTTATCTAATCAGGATGGCTCCCACTGTTTTAATCAAATCTTCCTTCAAACCCTAAAAGGTAAAATTAGCCGGGATTAATTACACCCTACAAGTTCGCCAATCTTTCAGCCAGATCAGTGTTGGTACTTTGAGGGAGGTTCCCCGTGCTTTCGTACGGACCTAATTAAAATAAACCTCGTTTTCCCAGAGGTATAACCCCGTTAACACCTTTCTAGACACCTACTTGATCGGCTAATTGTCCTGTGTAAAATTCTCTCAGGAGTAACAATTACTCGCAGTGGGTATCGGGATCTAACTATCTCATAGAAGATATGCAATCTCATTGCAAATTTCAACACTTGAAATTCCCGATAATATCTTTTACCACTAACCCCCTATGACCTTGACAAAGGCCAACAAACCATAGGAAGCTAGTCAAGTTCAATCCGTCATTTCTTAATTGAAATAAACCCACCCGCACGACCCTTGACAAAGGCCAACAAGGCCGTACGACTACTCTAATCCAATCGCATCACATGCATAAACAGATAAGTACTAGTCAGCTACCGCACACTGCGCCTTTGACAAAGGCCAACAAACGCAGCACGAATACTAAATGGTCTTTATCTGAAATGACGGAGGGCTACGCAGGTTTTTCTGAAAACCATGAGCGTAATGAACTTGATATCGTTGTAGAAACAAGTGATTTTGAAAAGGAGTGTTTTTGAGGTTTTTCTAGTTTCGCTAAAGAGGTCACTCCCGGCGAAGGGATCTCGGCTCTTTCCTCATCGAATAAGGTGCAGGATATTTCATAAATACCGCTATGCAAAGCAAGAACTATAGAAGCAATCAAAAACTAAACCGTGAGTTTGTAGCATATGCCAGTTTTGCTAAAGAGGTCACTCCCAGTGAAGGGATCTCAGCTCTTTCCTCATCGAATAAGGTGTAGGGTATATCATATATACCGCTATGCAAAGCAAAACTATAGCTACCCTTTTTATAAAGTTTTGATTCTACAACATCTTTTAGGTTTCTTTTCTTTTATTAATCTCATTAATAAAACCCATCAATTATGCTTCCTAAGCATCACAGAAGAAACGAAAGCAGTAATATTTATATATCATCATATATATATAGTATAAGCATTCGTCTCAGGCAGTAATATGATCTCATCACAGAACATTGCAGCGGAAGATGACATATGAAATATTGGATATACTAGGACGTCCGTATTTTATTTCGAGCCTGTATAAAACACGGATTCCACGGTCGCGATGAATAGCCAAACCCACATCCCTAGACCCCTACGAGAGCGGCAAGCAACTCTGCCAATTCTAGGATTAGGAGACCCGGTCTCGACTCCTCAAGATGGCCTCCCACTGGATCCTAGAACCCGGTTACTTATGCTCCCCTTCTCGGGTCTATCCTAATGCGAAAAAGTATATAATATACAATGGTGATATCAACCTCAACCCGGAAGTGCCCCAATAAAAGAATATTACATATAATGAATTTTACATGAATGAAAAAGAAAACTCTCATCTTACATAAAACCCCCGGCTATTCAGAACACGACGATCCAATATAACATATCACAGCAACACATAATATCGCATATCATCAACGTAAGCAAGTATGCGTATCCCGATTGTCGTTGATGTATAGCAACGAAGCCGGCGATACACCACATACTACGCTTACGATTACAGAAAAGAAAGTGTAAAACTACAACATTTGAAATCCACAATCATTTTAGACAGCTTAAATCCGAAATATCACATATTTCGCATTTCATGCCTAACTATATGAATTCCACATATTGTATCACATTCCAGATAAATAGACAATGTTAAACTTTCCGATCGAATCAACGAATTGCAAAGATCTCCAGAAAACTTAACACTTGAGTAATATTAAAAATCCCCAGAAGGATGTAGTAATACCTACAGATGTTACCTAGAAATATCTATCCCTAATACCCAAGTACGGCCGCGGAACCGCCGCGAATAGCCTGGTATTGCCGCGGTTCCGCGGTGACTTGAAGGAATTAGGGGTTCGTATTTCACAGTTATCCATAGAATCACCTACTTATTTTTCTGAGTATTTTTAATACGGAAAAAAAACCATCTTTTTTAAAAATTTCCAGAGAGGGGGTCAAATACGACGTTTCGGGGTTCGATCGGACTTTTAACTTCGTCTACACGTCGCCTAATGCTCTAGCTAGGCTCTGATACCACTGTAGGGTTACTAAGCACTATCACAAGGGTCTATAAAGCATCAACCATGCCGAATTTAAAATTTTTAAGTGCCGAACAACCTAAAGCGAGGATCTTTGCTAGAGTTTTAGGGTTAACATAGCATGTAAACAACTTTACATCTAAGAGAGAAGGATTACAACCTTTGTAGTCCGTTCCTTCGCTTCATAAGCTCCGAGTAGTAGTTCCTTCGCCGCGATCCATGAACTTCCGGACTCTAGAAAGGCTCCACAAGCCGAATGATCCATGCTTGCTTGAAATCTTCCTTTTCGAAGATGATCTACCTTGAAGAATGTTTAACTCAAGCTCTCACTTCTCTAATCAAGTATTAATGAAGTGAACACCCTAATCTAAGTGGCTAGAATAGATAAGGATGATGAAGTAGGAATTTAGCTCGCTTTTTCTTTCAATTTCTCACACGTATTCATCACTAACCCAAAAGCTAGAAAGCTTTTCAAGAGGAAGAAGAAGAAGAAGAAAAGTATTTGTGATGAATAATGAATTATTGTGTTGTGGTTACAAATACAACCATGGGTTAAGTATGAAGGCTTAACCCTTGTAGAGAATTAACTTGGGTAAAGCGTTTGGTTTGGATTAAGAAATATCTACACAAAATATCAATACAAAATATCTAAGTTTAAAACAAAATAAAGCTTCTAGAAGCTTCATGAAAATGCTAACCCAAATGCTAACCCAAATCAAACCCTAACTTGTTTAATCTCCACAAATCATGTTGTATTTATAATCATAGCTTGTTACAATATTATATATCACATATATAATATATTTCGCAACAAAAGAAAATAATACAATTAACATATATCGCATATATATCAATGTATTATCCGGTGAGAAAATGAATCAATAAAGCGAGCTTATATTAGTTAACGTAATGTAATATATCACATATATAATTATACATTAAATTATCGAATCAATACTTGATTCGACAATCCGGCTATATAGCATATAACCGACTAATATAATATGTACCAATTCATCGAATCAACACTTGATCTGATGACCCGTCCATATCAAATATACCCGGCCGATATCTCATATTGCGAGAATAGAACACGGTATCTCATATCGTATTATTCTCGGTCCCGCGCATATCACATATGTGCTCCTACTCCGTTTTGCCTGAGCCAGGAAACCTCTGTGTAGGACTCTAAAGAATCGTCAATACGCCGGCAGTAGGTGATGATCATATCAAACACCCACAAGCTGCAAGCGGTCAGCTAAACGTAGCAGCCACCCGTGTATTGAGCAATTAGAAGATCAACAAGCAAGCATGTATATTCTCCTGCAAATCCAATCAGTAAACACTACCGTACAGTCTGGTCTTTTCGCCTGATATGTTGCATATCTAGTCTAGGGATGGTAAACGTCAGACCCAGTAACCGATAAGTCGTGTCGATGTAAGGCTCATAACGGGTCGAGAAACTACTGATAACACTTACCAGTAAATCTCCATATCAGCCCTGGCCAGGGACTTCCAGTTATAGTCAATCGAACACAGCAGGATATCAACTCCCTATACCGGGAGAGACGAAACCCCTCCTATCGCTCATTACCTCCATGTGATTCGGGACTGTACCCAAAAGCCACCGTTTTGCACGCCTTCTTGGACGTGATAAGATAGAAATCAAAGCACAGTGAGAATCACACAAGACTCTATGACGATCTCGGGTCTACAGACTAACATGTACCAGTGTCACCGGAGAACTGCTATCTGACGATAGGTATAATACCATCCAGGAGTTCTCGGCGAGTCCGTTCAGTGTACCCAGTCTCCACTGAGCATCCATACACCATCTTTGATGTCCAACACCAATGGATATGGGATCATCCATCGTCCATCATATGGGTCAAGATGCGTGTATGCTAGTCTACTCTGGAGTATCGATGCCCTGTCTCGATACACCCTCGACTAGGAACAGTTATAGGATGTACTTGTTGACTACCCTGGCCCCACTAGTATGATCTCATCATGGTCCTAGTAGTCGAGTACATATCCTAAGGGCTTTATCAACACGTGAGCACAAAACAGTATTCATTAACATGTTAAGATAAAGTGAAACCAGATAGCATACTATAATATCGAGCAATAAAGTCCTCTCTATATATATCCAAGCATCCATTATAATATACATCACATGTACAACAATGGCCTCTAAGGCATACATATAACTAACAAGCCCAACTTGGAGTCAGTGATTAGGCGGGTCGGGTTCCCCGATCCCAACTCCACATGCCCACTTTATTGGGCGGATTGGAGCTGGGTCAGGCCCAAGTCCAACAGTTAAGGTGGGACCCAACCCAGGGTTTTTGACAAGCGTTCAGAGCTAAATTAGCTGACATTCACAACCTCGTATTTTCCTTTGTCTTTTATTACAAACTATCAAATTTTATAAACTTATATTTATGGTTTTTATTTTTTGACAGGTTGCTTCAATCTAGTTGAATACGAAACCTCCTAGGATCAAAAATGTTTTCCAAGAAATAATTAATTCTGTTATGTTTGTTGTGGGCACCATAAATTAGTAATTAATAATACTTACCCGAAATTGGCATCAATTTGGAACGGAGGGTGCGCGGTGAACAAGTTACTATACAAACCCCCTTCAAAATCACTTTCGTGATCAGGGTCAACCAGGTTTATTAGAATCTTGACCAATTTGTATGCATGTTCGCTGTTGTGAAGGCGGGCCCACAAAGCCATCTTCCATGTAGTTGACCAACCTGGACCAATATCGCCTGCACTAGTCATAAAATCGAGTTCAACATATTATTGACAGATTATATAATTCATATATGGTAAGTTAGTTGCATCTATTTTTGCGTCACGATTGCTTCAATGCCTCGGATTTTTTATTACTTTTTTTCAAATGATGAAATTAGTGGAATCGCATGCCCGATTGTGCTTCGGCTATAGAAATTGGATTCCATTAAACAAATGGCTAATTATATGTTACATTAGCACACTATATTAACATGGCTAACTCACACCCATGTCTTAATTATGCAAAGACAATCATAGAGTAATATTATATTTGTGATCAAACCAAGAATTTAATCTTTTTCCTTTTTCAAATTTAATCAGATGCATTAAGCGTAGATGGCTGACTGACCTCTTTTGTAAAGGCTGTTGTCAACAGCTTTACATAAATCTGGTGTGCTCTCCAATGTTATTGTATGGCCTGGGAAAAGACCAAACAAGTGTGATACATGCCGATGATGAACATCAGGATCCTCAAAATCTTGTGCCTGCCAAGAATACGTTAATAAGTACGGAAATGCATTCGATCATTGTAAAAGAGATGCTTTGAATTACTACACTGACAAAATAATTATGGGAACTAAATATTTACCCATTCCATAATAGTATTCTCCCTCGAGATTCTTATTGGTGGCAGCTTTGATCTAGCTTCCTTAATTCGACCAATTAAGCTGCTATCAGACTTTCCCAAAATCTATCACCATAAAGATAGCAACCTTTAGCGTTTTTGTATAATATTTAGGCTTAATATACTTCTCTAGCCAAGAAAACAGTTGTGAAGTCATATTACATACATCAGCAGAAGAAATAAGAATGGAAAAAACTTCTTTTATGATTGATATATCCATAGTCGTTGAATAGCTGACACTTGCAGTTTGGCCGTCAGGTGCAATAAATGTATGTTCTGGTGAAGTTGAAGGATTGGTTTCCAAATACCCACCGCGGCCTTCAATTAACCAGTCCAATAGAAAAGACGCACAGCCTTCAAGTAGGGGATATGCTGTATTCTCTAGAAAACCCTGTGTATGTATATGAAGTTTAGCCGACCTCTTATATTTCTAAGAAAGAAACAACTACTCCAATCAAAACAAAGGAACAAAAGAGTATGCAAGCATGCTTGTTTCAATTCACCTTGACAATATATTTCACATCAACTATCTTCTTGAGATTCAACGGTGCTTCTTCAAAGAAAATAATAGATGTACAACAAAAAACTTAAAGCTTTAATATTCTTTCTTCTTGTTTTCCTTCTCAAGACATTAACATACAATATGGTAATCCTTCCTTTATTTTGAGAAAGTACAATATTGCATATTACCAAGACATTTCTCTTTACTAACCGGAATGCTGCCTTAATTCATTTTAGAAAAACACAATGCTCTTTGTTGGGACTTCTAATTGTAAAAATATGCATGTAGATAACTTCAAGATCTACAAAAATTGAGAAACAGAGCATTAAAAGGAATGTAAATGTAATACAATTCCAAGCTCTGCATTTCTTTACTTACTAAACATAAAAATTTCAAGAAGTATTAGTTATAAGAGGAAGAAAAAAGAATAAAGTGTGCAGTATAGAACATCAAGCATGGTGATAGCACAGTACGAGAAAAAGGAACCAAAATGATTTTAAATATACCACCTTATCCATAGTGAATGAATAATGTTCCCACAGATGAGTACAAAGCCAAGCCCCGCCCATTGGCCACAAAGCCCAAACAGGGTTGCCACGATCTGGTGATGTTTTGGCCCATATATCCGAGACTTGGTGTGCCACCCAGCCGCTTGTTTCATAATTGACCTGTTTACATAACAGAGCAAGAAGTATTAATATTCGTCAAAAAAAAGAGAGTAAGAAGTAGAGAATTTTATATGCACACAAGATAATTTTTCACTGGTTTCTTGTATGATTCAACATGGTAACTACACAATGCTGAATTGCTGCCCTTGTTCCTCGTATGTCTTCATATATTCCATTTTAAGTTAAACAATCTAAAGTTCATGCATGCTGCTCTGGTTAAGCATAACTAGCTCTCCATGGTCCAACTAGAAATTGTTTTTTTTTAAATATATTACCAGCTCGGTCAAAAGTTTTCAAGAAATGTAATAAGAACACAATAGAATTATATGCATCTGTTCGATTATGAGGCATCACTCATATAAAGAATGCTCACATATCAATTTCAATGCAGATCTAGAGCAAAAATCCAAATAGAATGCATTCCCTGATCTGTGAATTAAAACATTCCACTAATTTAGCCTCGCACTCTATGGAGTTTTTTAATCCATTTGCATGGTATGTGATATTGTAGTTCACCCTGACTCTTGAGTATCTAAAATCCATGTACTAATTAGTACTGAATGTGAACCAAAACTTACCTTTGCTGTCTTAGACCCATTAACAGCGAGAGATGCAATGAAATCAAACAATGGTTCTTGACATTCTCTAAGATTGCAAGAAAGGGATGGCCAATAATTCATTTGCAGATTGATGTTCAAGTGAGGAGCTGCACTGAAGAACTAAACAAAAATAAGATAATCTATGTAAAACCGCAAAATGGATGTAACAATTTCGTGTATATATTTAAGCTTAGAGGAACAAGATTTAAGTAGAAGACAAACTAGAATAAGATGATCCCTGGCAGAGATACAAAGATATAAATTATCACCTATACAAATTCATATTTCAATAGTGGCCACCTGAAAGAAAGGTATACAATTACAAAGATTTTAATAACTTTTGAAAGAATTTCTAAATAATAGTTATCATCATTTTAGTATTCTCCTAAGATCAGTTATGAATCAATGCACCATTAAATCCAATATCAGGAGGTCTATGGCTGAGCGATATTGCTCATTGACTAAGTTTTATCAATACTATTATAACAGAAACTCCTCAAATATGTTGAACAAATTGATGTGAATGTTAGTAGTATCAACAAAAATCTCATGTTAGAAGGGGGAAAAAGAGAATTTTCAGCCCTCATGCCCAAATTTTTATATTTCACATTATTAAGAAAAAACAAAAAAGAAGAGAGAAGAGGGAAACTAACAAATTCAAATTCAAACATAGCTATAGTTAAGAGTCAAATTTATTCAAATTCAAAGAAGAGCCATCATTAAGGATTTCTACATATTGGACATCACTTCAACATCATCTTTTCTGCTTAGTTTTCAAAATATTTTAACTAATCGAGTTATCTATAGAAGAGGGAGAGGGGGATAGGGAAATTATGTCTACCATATAGATGTACAAGACATAATTATATGTAGTGCAAAGATGATAGATTTTTGTTTGCTATTTAGTGTGAACATCTTGCTGTAGAGTAAACTCCAAGGCACCACAACCTTATATAAATGAGCATGGGTATGTTGAAGACCAAATTGGCACACTATCTAGTTTTGTTTATATTAGATCAGTGTTCCATAGATATGCATTCAAGGAAATGACCTTTTAACTTTTATGTGCTCACTATTAATGAGGTTACAACTTACAAAGTTGCACCCTTGGTAACTTTCTTCAAAACTTCTGTCAGACGAGGATACGCCATCCGCATGTCATTTTTTTCATCTATGATGATAATTTACAGATGGTACTACTTTATATTTTGAGAATAAGGCAATATTTTTTTGCTGGGGGAAATGTCTAGCTTGTCCCCATCATTCATTCACCTATTTAGTTAAGTAGATGCGGATATGAAGATGGGAATTTGTGCTGATTCAAAGTAATCGTATGAATTTGGTCGAAATTTTAGTTCTGGCATGATCAAAAATAGCAAACTACGAAAGGAGATTTATAAGTTCAGCCATCGGCATTGCAACACTGAAGCTAACATGGAAACATATTGTTGATTGTAACAAGGTATTTAAAGCGGTATGTAATATATATAATTCCTATCAAATAAATAGATTCCCTTTATGTGCATCAATTTAACTAATAGACAAAATACGATAAATAATACAAACTACCCTTAGCTATCTTTGTTTCCACCAAACTACCTTAAATTGTATTTCTACGGAAGATTCCTTTAAAATATGATTTTAAAACGTTTTTTCACTAAACCACCCTTAATGTAGTATTTGAAGGAAGTTAACTGTAATAAGAAACTTAAGGTAGCTAACTGAAAAAGGCTCACATGGTTAAGAGTAGTTTAGTGTATTTTAGCCTAAATATCAACCGAGTGGTGTCGACTCATTAGGCAACGCACTAACCTGTATCAACTTTTTTTAATAATAAATGCGTATAAGATGACGTGCAAAGAAGCACATTCATAACTATCAGAAGTGAAAGATTACATACCAGGAACATTTATGTCAATACCAGTATTTATAAACTATAACTGAATTAATGAATTATGAATCATGAAATAGGTAATAAAGATTAAAATAAAATAAGAAACCTGAAAACTAATGGAAAATTTTCAGTATTAAAAGGAATGAGCATACTCCCATGCTGGTTCAACGTCCTTGTTCCATATCCCCTGTAAGTTTGAAGCCTGACTTCCAGGTCTCGAACAAGAAATGAGCAAATACCGACCGTAATGGAATAGAAGCTCTACCAAAGATGGATCCTCGTCAATTCTAAAAGATTTCACTCTTTCAGCGGCAGATATGACAACATCGGACGATCCAGCTCTACTAACAGAGCCATTGGACAGCCGCAAAGAAACCCGATTAAAAAGGTGCTGATAATCTTCCAAATGATACGAAAGTAGCTTAGAGAAGGGCATGTTCTTAATCAAACTCATTGTGTTCAAGGAGTTCAAAGTAGGATCTTTCTTAGAATCCACAGGATTTGTAAACGGGCCTTCAAATGAGGAAGAAGCTGCTAGAATTAAAACAGCCCAATCCGAGCCTTCAACTTTCAACTTCTTATCATCTATAACTTGAATCTTCCCAGAATCGCCACCTATCTGCAAATCAAGAATTGCTGCGAACTGAATTCCCTTTGGATTTCCATTATCATTTCCTTTTGGTGAGGGTCTTTTCCCAGGGCAACTACCCTCCATTGTAATTCGGTTTATACCATTCACGCTTGAATGATGATGCAATTTACTATCTAAAGATACCATGAAGGACAGACTGCCTGGCTTATTAGAAGAAATCTTGGTCACAACCACTTGATGCGGATTTGAGGAGAAGTGTTCTCTTGTGAACTCTATGCCATCGATAGTATACTTGACCTTTACGGTTGCGGTTGTTAAATCGAGTTCTCTGCTATAAGCAGAATATGCAGTATCCGAGTGAACAAATTCTAGATTGATATCTCCAAGAGGTTGGTAAACCTTCAGTTAAAGGAAAACAAAAATGTTAAAGGAGGATGTACAATAAAAATAAGGAAACCATCAAGCTAGTTTGGAGTAAATTTTCCCTCAAATGAAGGCAACAAGTTGGAAAGAAAAAAGAAAAGAAAATCCTGAAACTCTTGGCCGATTGTTATTATTTAGTATTATTGAGTAGCCCAGAAGAAAAAAAAGAAATCGTCTAATTAAAATTGTAATTTGATTTGGAGGCAGAAGCTAGGATCGCCCTGCCAAGGGCTTTCAATTTAAAAGCACATATTGGAATATATTTTAGTGAAGTTAGCTTTTGGGCAGTCAAGTTGCCAGATGATTTGATAGTTTTATCCTAAATGCTAGAGTTAATGCAAATGAAAGCCTAAAGTGATTATATTAACACATGGAATCAACCTCATCGTCTCAACAGGCATTGTAAAAGCGAACGCAGTGAAGCAGGACGTAAAATCGTGTCTTCTAAATTTATGTTATCTGGCGATCATTGTACCCAACGGTTCCAACGCAGTGAACAAGACGTCAAGTTATTGCAAAGTGCTTGAGTTGAGAAGGCATGTATTTGTGTTAGAAATGGTCTATGTCATTTGCAAAATATTAATACTTTTATGCAAATATATCAACATCAGAACTTTATTAAGAGTCCAACATCTAGAAATATTAGATCGATCAGGGATCATACCGCTCTCGAAAAAATCCTAACTTACATGGTTGCCAGAGCCAAAATACAAGATGATGGTGCAATATTACATTAGCAAATTACATAGTACCAGATCCAAAATACAAGATGATGGTGCAATATTAGATTTGCAAAGGTTTTCTTACACGTTGTGGATAGATGAAGGACTCTTAGCACGTATCCATGCACTTCTTTATTCCTTGTGTCACCATGAAAGTTCATTCAAGATGTATATATTATTAGATTTTTTTCAATATATATATTCAAGAACGAGGAAGGTGATTATATATTTTATCTATGAGTGTATGAATCTGGGCTCTGATACCATATTAAATTTTTTAATATCTATATTTTCAAGAACGAGGGGGCGGTTATATATTTATATTTGAGTGTACATGGCTTTTAATATAAGTGGATTCCAACAATAAGACTCAAGTTGAGGTTTGTCTCATCTTATATCTTATATCTATTAAGTGAGATAGTGGTGCATCGTGGATGGATGATACCAAACAGTTAGTCGCACTTTGTTGTTTAATCATGACGTAAAAGCAAAAAAGCAGTAAACATAACTAGACTAGCAAAGGAGGAGCGAATACAGGAACGTACATCTGATGGTTGGCCTGCCAAATCAAATGCTGCCAGGGTGGCTTCTGCAAATTGACCATCGTCAACGAGCTTCCTAACCTTGGAAAGAACACTTGGAGCTTGTGGGTTTGTGTAGTCACCCGGCACCCCAGTCCAGAGAGTATCCTCTGATGAGTAAAATAGTGGATGGAAAATTAAGTTGAAAATAATTTCGATAGCGATAACCGGTTCCGCATTAACAATAATGGTAGAGAAGTAATTAATGTAATAATAATATGAATGATTATAACACAGCATGAAAAAAATTTGGATGCGCGGTACAAAATGTTGCACATCGTTCAAAATTAGTAAATATTGGATTTCATGAAGAACATTCCAGTTTGCATTGTCTACACCATAGGAAGGGTCTCAATTAGGTAACTAATTATGATACCCCTCTTTCAAAACAACTAGTGTTATTACCCAATCA
Organism: Agapanthus africanus; assembly: GCA_030015575.1. NCBI lineage: Eukaryota > Viridiplantae > Streptophyta > Magnoliopsida > Asparagales > Amaryllidaceae > Agapanthus > Agapanthus africanus. Next base: position 46,776,814 of record JASDDO010000006.1, read on the forward strand.
TTTTGGTTGAGTAATCATCACTCTCAACCCTTTGTGATAGGCATCGGCCTCATTCCCCTAGATTTTTTTACTCACTAGTTTTCTACATAGTGGTTTCGTTAAAAGATCGGCTATATTCAATTATGTGCCAATAAAATCAAGTGATGTATTGCTGTCATCTCTTGCCGCTTTACAGATAACAGCAGACACATGTCTACTTCTCCCATTATATGTACCTGTTCTGTTTGGTTACCATAATGTATTGACACGGATGGTGTTGGTCTCACGCAAATAAGAATATCTCTTAAAAGATTTTGTAGTAACTCAGCGCGGTCCTGCTAAGTTGAAAGTTATAGACTCATATTCCATAGAGGATCAAGCAACACTTTTTTGCTTTAATGAACTCAAAATCCTTGAAATTTAAAAAAAAAAATTGGGGGGGTCACTATAAGACAGAGCAATTTATTGTTACTTTGAAGCAAATTGTTAGGATTATGAGCATAACGACCTATCTATGAAGGCAGATGCTGTATCATGTCATATGTGTTTGTTCTCTCAAATAAATTAGATGAGCAGATAATTATGAAATAGAATAGGTTCCATTTCGCGGATGGATATACTTATATGCTTTAGAGATGAATATAATTTCATATAACAAATATATTATCTTTGAGCATAATGGGGCTGTGATCGCACGCAGCCCTGTTGGCTGGGCGCAATTGGGGCAAACAGGGTGATGGAGCCCATGGGTTAAGTTGGAAGGGCGCCACCCCGGAGCTGGGTCCCATGGTTGTGGCGGTGGATGATCACAACCGCATTAATTCATCATCTTTTCTCCTTCTTTTATACTTCTCTATAGTTTACGAGAATTTGGAGGAAGTGATCATCTGGTCATTTAGGACTATGGCAAGCCAGAAATTTGACACTTACTTGGAGAGGGTTTGACGCCAGATTAATATAGCACTTGGATGACGACGACTACGACTATTAACTAATTATGCAAATTCATACCATTAAGTTGCAGAATTTCAGTGGAGACGCAGCCCCAGACCATAGCCCCAAGGCGGCCATTGCCGATGGGCGCTGCATCCGTCCAGTGCTTCGCCGGCTCCATAAACACCACCTTCAGCGGCGGCGCCTCCTCCTCCTCCTCCTCCGCAGCCGCCTCCTCCATCCCCCACCACTCCAAGTCCCCTTCATTAGGTCGACCAACCCAAACCCATGACTCCCCTTCTTCTCCTCCTTCAAAGTCCATCAACAACTCACGATTTTGGGCAAATTTTAATTTTGAGGGATAGACCATGAGGAGCCTATTTGTACTGCTGTTGATCCACGTGAATTTGCAGACAATGTGTTTGATGCTGCGGTGTGGGCTGTCGTTTTTTTGTTGTTTCATGCCCACCTCGCCTCATCAAGTGCTTGTGTGTCGGTTTGTTTCCAAAAAAATCAATGGTTAATCAATCCAATTCACATGCGTTAATTTTGAATTTTGAAAAGTTGAGGAAGAATTGATTGATCATTCTGGCCTTGGTACAAAGGGGTTGTGTATTCATTATGGTGCCCTACAAACTCCTCGGCGAATCCCAGGCCTGTGCATTGATTCACCGAAGCATGCAGAGCAACTTCCTGTCACGTGTGCTCTCTCTGGCAGATGAGACGGATAACCCCTTCAATGTTTTTTTTTCTCCTTTGATGTAATCAATGCACAAGATATGTAGAAAATAATCCTTGTAAGGGTTATTATCACAATAATGGGTTCAATCCGAATTCGAATTCATCTTCACCACTGATGGTGGCCTTGATCTTCTTCGGATGTTTTCTTCCGTTGATCTGTAGCGAGCGTTGATGGATGACTGAAATTGGGTTTGAGGGTTGCCTCTTGAAGCGTGTGGATCTCAGTGGGCTTGATTTAGAATGAAGCCGAGCTACATGTAAGGAAGTTCGCGATGGTTGTACCACCGTGGACCCTCCGACGATCAAGTTAGTTGAGATATTTGGAATTAGATAATAATTGTCTTACCTGAGTCGTCTGAGAGGGGGTTTATATAGTGGTAGCCATGGACTGGCGGGCATGAGATTTACGCTGGCCGTTACGTCCTTGGAGCCGCGCCTGCGCGAATGGCGGGATCCTCCATTAATGGCGAGATATGCCTATTAATAGGGGGACGCGATGGCGTGGGATGCGGGATTGTGGGGCAATGGATATCTCACATATGGCGAGATTCGCGGGGCCATGTTCGGGACGCTGATGATCTGCGCTCGGGATCGGTCGATGAAACCGAGGAAGCTGAGCTCAGCAGGAGGCTCGGAAGCGGGTGAAAGACCGAGCAAGCTTGGTTCTGTGATAGCTCGGGGTGAGCTGGGAGCGTTGAGGAGGCCCAGCGTGCAGGAGGGCTCGGAGGTAAGCCAATGGTTGTTTGTAAGACGAGCATAGAAGTGCTTTGGGAGGCCATTGAACGTCGAGAACATCCTCGAGTCAAAGGCCCGGGATATGCCTCTAATGCGCCGTTCTTGCTCCTTTCCCGTAAGTCTTGATACACGTCATCTGCCACGTGTCGTGCTCTGGGGAGTTTTCTGTACTGAGCATCATCAACCACCAAACTTTAGTCATCACGACGCAGCTCAATCAAATGTGCCCAAATGACTAATGGGTCCAATGTACCAAACTATATAATCGTGTATAATTTCACCAAACCCGAGGTAAAGCTGCACACTAATTATCCGACAGGGGAATCTGTCTTATATATTATCAAAAGCATACACGAACCAAGAAGTGCATGTACAAAAAATCCAACGATTTATGTAGGACTTCGGCTTTTCATTTCCTGAAGGATTCAAATACCCTCCCGCATTCTTGAGTACAAAGATGAATCTTATCTTGACATTTGGTTGTGAAACAGCTCAACCTTACGGATGATCGATACCTTAGGTTAGTAACGCATTTATGTTGTGAAAATAGTACCAAAGTATGCACCGGGTGATCAATACACGTGAATCGAGACTAATAAAAAAGAACTATCGCAGCAACCACAAAAAGCAAGGGACAGAAGATATTATCTAGGTTCGGTGCAAGCTCACACCTAATCCTGTCAATGACGACGAACTGTTTTCAGTATTCATCGAAAGAATTACAAGAGAAATTCGCTTTCTGATCTCACCCAAATACAAACTATGTCTCTCTCAAACCTTTCTTTCTCTCTCTCTCGGCTTCACAAAATTGCCACAGAAGAAAACAATTGGATGGATTAATTTATTAGCCCTAGCCCTAATTAATCTTTTATTTATATATATAGAGAGAGAGAGAGAGGAGGCTTGTTTGTTGTTCTTGGATATTGAGGAGGCTTGTTTTGAGATAAACATGCTTTTAAATCAGCAGATTAATCCGAATTAATCCCTTTTTTAATTCTCCACAAGACCCAGACGAATCGCGCGCTGCCACGTCACCAATCCCATGCGCCCGCGAACAAAAGATCCTCAGAGCAACCGTATGTTGACAACTGTACTGGGGCATTGATTTCTAGAGATCACGAGATCTAATCTCATGGTGCTACTACTGCTTCTATTCCTTGAATTCGTGGGCTTTGAATTCTTGGGCCTTCAGGCTTCACTTAGGTTTAATTTTAGCATGGATTGTTAATTAAATACAACGAATCTCCATCTTGATTAACAATCCACTCAACGCTTCCATGAAACAACTTGGAATTCTATAATTCATCGTCTTTAGTTTTTTTCAAGCAACTAGGCAAATCAAGTCCAAGCAAAGTTTGAACTTGAAAACTGGGCCACCTTCGTAAATGCGTCAGCCGGATTCTTATGGAATTTTCGAAAGAGAAATAAACTCCTTTTCTCTCCAAAAAAGAATATCTTATCTCGGTATGCTTAGTTCTCGAACTATAAACATGATGCTCCGCGAAGTGAATCGCGTTCTGACTGTCGCAAAGCACTTCCGTGAAATCCTGCGAAACACCCATACCCCATCAATCCACGCAAATATATGGCCTCCTTAACAGCTTCTATAGGCCATGTCGTCAATAACGCGACAATGGACTGTAACGTTGATCTCCATGACACCACGTCAACGCCCAACGTGAATATGTAACCCGTCATCGATCTCTGTCTGTCCCTATCACCAGCAAAATTCGAGTCACAATACCCCTGTCATGATACAACGATCCGTACTGCCTCTTCTGAATAACAAGTCAAACTCTGTAGTACGCCTCAAGTACCTCAGAATCCACTTCATAGCCTTCCAATGCTCCTTACCTGGATTAGCCATGTATTGGCTGATCATCCCCACTGCATATGCAATGTCTGGACTCGTGCAAGTCATCGCATACATCAAACTGCCTACTGCGCTCGTATATGGCACTCTAGACATGTACTCCCTATCTGTATCCGACCCTGGTATAACTTCGCTAAAAGTATAAAATGTGTCTCTAAAGGAGTAGACATGGGCTCTGCCTTCTCCATCCCATACCGAGCTAGAACTTTATCGATATATTGTTTCTGTCAGACTGATTGATGCATTTTAATGTACATTTATATAGCCATGTTTATTTTAATTTTATCTATTTTATATTGTTCCGGCTATATTTTGTCAATTATTGCATATTACAGGGCCAAAAGGGAAAAGTACGCAAAAGACGGACTGTGTGCATTGGATGTGGACTTAATCAAGCTTAAACAGAGATAAGGGAACAAGTTATCAAAAATAGGATGTGGAACAAGATTCTCGAGATCAAATCACAAAATATGGAGAGAAAAACTGGAGCCTAAATCCTACCAAAATTCGGCTAAAACCGAATTTTTTGTTATTTTGGCCAAAATTCTAGGGCTTCAAGATCTTGGATTTTTAGGCAAATTTTTATTTCCTCGTATATTCTGTAATGCACTCTTAGATTTTCCAGAGCCTCTATAAATACTACTGTATTCATCATTAGGGTTTCATCTCTCATTTAGCTTTTAAATTAGTTTTTTTTGTGGTTTTGAGATATCAACAATTTTTGTAAGTTATTTTGATATGAATTTATTTTATTTTATGAATTTTTCTTCTCATATCATATCATGAGTAGCTAAATTCTTATTTAGGATTAGAATTACTCTTTCTATTATAATTGTGTGCTTTTAATTTCCCTATCCCTTTTCTATATTTTTATTGTGATTTTTTTTATCAAAATTTTACCTTTTCATTATTATGCTAAGAAACTAGACTCTATGATGGTAGATTGACGTCCTTGAATTAGATTTAGAGAAAGATGATAACATCGATAAACTATTTAGTTTAATGAAAAAATGACAACTTAAAAAATAAGTAAGGAATGTAAGATGGTACTTTTATCAAAATAATTCAATCTTATTAATTAGGCTAATCCAGATTACGTCGATAATATGATAATTTGTAAGTTGACAATCTACAAGTTATTTAATAGAAGGGTAAACTATATTGCTTTTTAGTTAATTAGAATTATTTGTACTGATTACTTTTCTACATGATTTCAAGAATTTACTTTATTTTGTTCTATTTTATTCTGCACTCTTTTGTTTTTTATTTCAGGAAATCAGGAGCAGACTCGAGGAACTTGGAGTTTGCAGAGGAGACATGAATTTTCTCAAAGGCATATTCGGCTAAAACCTAGTTTCAGATGAAATTCTGCAGCTTCTGCAGCTCTTGTTTTTTTTCATCCTGTTCAGAATTTCATCCACTATTCAAATCCAGTACCCATTTTTGGTTTCAGGTTTTCTTTTTCCCGGTTTAGTTTTTTTCCTAGTTTAGTTTTATTTCCGTATGTACCTTTTGCATTTTGTTTAAAAAAAGAAAATAAATTTATATTCTTTCTTTTGTAGTGTAAGCACGGTTGGGGTCGAGACGAAAATCACAGATTAATTCATCTTGCTTCATTAGACACGATGGGTGAGGTTATTACTGCTACACCTACGTTACAGGATATATGGTATCTCGTGCATTCTTCTTTACCCTCTTGCATAATCCTACCACTTGCCGCTGGTGATTATGAGATTAAATCTGCTTTCATCAATTCACTTCCCAAATTCCACAGTCTCGAATAAGAAGATGCTTACGTCTTTATAAGGGAATTTGAGGATATATGCCAACAATTTAAATTAAAGCAGTTAAATACCGATGCGGTTAAACTTAGACTCATTCCCTTTGCCCTAACTGATAAAGCTAAACTTGGCTTTACAGTGTACCGGCAAAAGTTATTCGCACTTGGGGGAATTTACTAAAATTTTTCTAAAAAAATTCCACCCTCACATTAAAACTGCTAAATTCAAAAATGAAATTAGAACTTTTTAACAAACACCAGGGGAATCATTTTGGAAATATTTTGAATGCTTTAAAGACCTCCTAATTAAATACCCACACCACGGGGTGTCTATATGAGAATTGTGTCAAATGGTGTATGATGGTATGGAGTCCAGGTTTATGATAGAATCGATATGCCAAGGTGACTTCATGATGAAGAAGGAAGACGATGCATGGGACTTTCCAGAATAGCTGTCTGATAAAACCATGCAATGGGAGAGCACAACGAGAGGAATGCAACTACATCCAAAGGAAGGATACACGCAGTCGAAACTTCTATTAAGATGCAAGCCGAATTAGCCGCCCTGAGACGTACAATAGAAAAGCTAACAACACCTCCTCTTATTCAACAAATTAGTAAAGCCTCGCCACGCTTAAACTGTCAAAACTCTTTTCATCTTTTTGAAGAATGTCACTTTGTGAGCGGTCCTCACGATCAAGAAACTTCCAATGCTACATAACAACGACCTAATAATAATCCGTATTCTCAAACCTACAATCAACCTATAATGAAATCAAGGCAACACCGGCGAATAATTCCAAAATCAAAGACCGGGACCCCCATCTAACCCTACCTAACCAAACACACAATACACATCTGATGGGGTTAGGAATGAGAATATGCAATTTAATAATGACAAGCAGCTGGCCATATGTAAATCCCCGTTTCCATTCTAATAAAAGTTTCATATTCTCTGATTTCCAGCAGTTTCTCTTCTTTTTTCCTTCATATTTTGAATTGGTTGTTAAGCTTAATATTTATATTTTTCCAAACCCTAAAAGTTAAAATCCAAGATTTAAAACCAAAGCCAATTAAACTAAAACCTAAACTAAAACCCTTACTATTTTTCCCCAGCCCTTACTATTTTTCCCCAGCCCTCACTATTTTCCCAAGCCCGTTACTTTTAGCCCCAGCCCGTTAGCATTCCTCAGCCCACACCCTTTTTTCTTTTAAAATAAAACTCCTTAATCATTATCCCGGCCCACTCCCTGCGGCCCGTGACCAAATCCCCAATCGACCCGACCCGCTACTCCTGTTCATCTTCTTTGAATTTTTTCCCAACGATAACCTCCCGTAACTCACGCGCGCGATCCCATTTCCCCGCCGCGCCTCGCGCCCACGCTCCCGCCCCGCTCCTGCCGTTACAACCGCGATACATACCTCCTCGTCTCCAACTCCTCTCATCACTCTCCCTCTCCAACTCACTCATCATCACTCTCTTTACATTCACCGAGCCCCCAAACTCGAGCAACCACTACACCTCTTAACTCCCCTCGACTCCGACGACGACAACCCCTCGGCAACCCTCGATCACTCCTCCTTCACTAACCTTCTCCCTCCACGACTTCACACTTCATCAACCCGAGCCCCAATCAATTCAACCTCTGCACACAGAAACCCATTACCCGACCGAGCTCGAGTCACCCCTGCACGCCTCCTCGACGCCGGCGACCCCCACCACATCGTCGACCTCCACCTCCTCAGCATCATCACCCTCACCAATTCCCAAGCCCCACTGCTAATCTCTCCCTCTTTCCAAAACCACACAAAACCCAAGATCACCCAAACCCATTTCTAAACATTTCACTGTTGCACTTCGCCGGAGCGCCGCCGCCGACCATCATCAATCTCAGCACTACTCAAGAGATCCACAGAGCCTACTCTACACTCCCAGCGCGCACAAGACGACTCCGGGAAACTCCGACGTAAAACCCGTTTCGAACCAAGCTCGCGAAAATCCGTTACACGGCGTACGTCACGCGTCCGTGACGCCACTGCTGCCGTACGACCCCGAGACGTTTCCAGGCAAGTGTTTACTTGCTTCATGCTAATATATTAGTGGTATAAACCTAAAATATCTAGTTTACGGATTTGTCGATTACCGATGCATAATGTGACCTATGTGTTCGATGCTAATCTCCCATGAAAATGATTGTTTATTTTGACGGAAACTGATATTTTCTGTTGTCCCGTAGGATGATAAATATAGTGTAGGAATCTCGCTGGGAAAATACGATTGTCAGTGATAAAAATTGATACCCCCAAATATGCCGTTAAAACTAATATTTTCTCGTATCTGAAAATGAATAAAATCACCGTAAATTACATACATACTGGAATGATGCGTTCGAGGTCTTAAATCGAAGCCGACTCGACGAACTTTAACCCTGTGTAAAATTTCAATGATTTCTGTTCGGTAGCCGTGATGATAATTAGATCGGAATGCGACTCTGGACTGCAGTCCGGAGCGTTTCTGATTATTGTGTTCTGTCCCAAGACCTGTGTCACTGTGTTTCCTAAAGTCGTATGTTACGGAACCCTGCAGTAGATTAAAGATAATTCTATTAGTTAAACAAAACAAGTGGTTCCATTCTGATTCATCGCCGTTTGCTATTTTAAACGGTATTTAAAAGGGCAGAATGTATAACTGTCCAGAACTGATTCTGAAATGACACACTGAGGTTAAACTGTGTATAACTTTCAACGTACAGATGCGATTGAGGATCTGTCTATTGCGTTGAATACTCTATTGAAAAACCTAGATTTCATTTAACTATAACATCGCTAAATTCTGAGCCCAACTGGGTGCAATTCGTGTCGCGAAACGGACGTTCAGTTCTGAAACTGAATTTCCAGCCGCGAGCACTTAAAATGAAATAGCTATATCTTGAAAACCGGAATCCCGATTGAACTGAAACAAATTTTGATGAATTACTGACTGAGTGTTCTAATTATCTTACTTGTATCATTTTGCTGAATTCTTTACATATTAATTTATGCAAATTATTTTAGTTAATGACATGCATGTTGATTCATAACATACAGAGGTTATTGGTAGCATACAATACATATATCATACCCTTGCCATATACTCAGTGTTAGTGATGTTAGTTATATGTATGCCCTAGAGGCCATTACTGTACATACGATGTATATTGTAATGGATGCTTGGACATATATAGGGAGGACTTTCTTGCTCGACATGATAGTATGCTATCTGGTTGTACTTTATCTTAATATGTACTCTGATTGTCTTTATGTTACATGTTGATAAAGCCCTTAGGATATGTACTCGACTACTGGGACTATGATGAGATCATACTAGTGGGGCCACGGTAGTCGACGAGTACATCTTATAACTGTTCCTAGTCGAGGGTGTATCGAGACAGGGCATCGATGCACCAGAGTAGACTAGCGTATACGCATCTTGACCCATATGATGGGCGATGGATGATCCCATATCCATCGGTGTTTGACATCAAGGATAGTGTACGGGTGCTCAGTAGAGACTGGGTACACTGGACGGACTCGCCGAGAACTCCCAGATGGTATTATACCATACGTCAGATGGCAGTTCTCCGGTGACACTGGTACAAAGTAGTCTGTCGACCCGAGATCGTTATAGAGTCTTGTGTGATTCCCACTATGCTTTGATTTCCATCATACCACGTCCAAGAGGGCATGCAAAAAGGTGGCTTTTGGGTACAGTCCCGAATCACATAGAGGCAATGAGCGATAGGAGGGGATTCGTCTCTCCCGGTATAGGGAGTTGATGTTGTGCTGTGTTCGATTGGCTATAACCGGAAATCCCTGGTCAGGGTTGCTGAGATTTACTGGTAAGTGTTATCAGTAGTTTCTCGAACTGTTATAGACCTCATATCGACACGACTTATCAAGCTACTGGGGTCTGACGTTTACCACCCCTAGGCGAGATATGCGACATATCAGACGACGAGACCGGACTGTACGGGAGTGTTACTGTTTGGATTCACAGGAGAATGTACAGGCTTGCTTGTTGATCTTCTGAGCGCTCAATACCTGGGTAGCTGTTACGTTTAGCTGACCGCTTGCAGCTTGTGGGTGTTTGATATGATCATCACCTACTGCCGGCATATTGACGATTCTTTAGAGTCCTACACAGAGGTTTCTTGGCTCAGGCAAAACGGAGTAGGAGCACATATGTGATATGTGCGGGACCGAGGATAATGCGATATGAGATACCGTATTCTATTCTCGCGATATTTGATATCAGCCGGGTCATCGGATCAAGTGTTGATTCGATGAATCGGTACGGATAAATATTAGTCGGTTATATGCGATATAGCCGGATTGTCGGATCAAGTGGTGATTCGATAATTTAATGTATAATAATATATATATGATATATTAAATGACATTAACTAATATTAGCTCACTAAAAGATTCTTTTTCTCACTCGGGTAATACATTGATATATATGCGATATATGTTAATTGTATTATTTTATTTTGTTACGATAAATATTATATATGTGATATATAATATTGTAACATGATATGATAACTAATGCAACATGTTTAGTGGAGTTTAAACATGATTAGGGTTTGGATTAGGGTTAAGACTTCTAGTTGATTCTAGAAGGTTTCTTTTTGTCATGATAAAGATATTTTGTTATGACTCATGCTTTAACCCAACCCAAACCCTAACCCTAGTTAATTATCTACATGAGTTTAGTTGACCATGGTTGCATTATTTATCATATTAATTATTTCTATTCATCACAAAAGGATAATTCTATTATTCATCTTCTTCCTTCTTCTTTCTTCATGGAAAAAGCTTACTAGCTTTTTTCCATGTGATGAATATGTAACACCCGAGCCCAATAATACTATGTATATTACTAGTTGAGGGTTGTGGTTTGCCCATTCCCAATTTTCCTGATTTTCTGGTGTTTATTGCTAAATCTTACCCGGTTAAGTCATTTTGGCACGTAACAAATTTTAACTCCAAAAATGAAATTTAAGATGTCCATGTTGGCCTACTCGTCGCCACTAGTCGCGTGGTAGCGTCCGCGTGTCGAGATTCCGTTCCGTTTGGCTAAACGGGCAAGTTTGGGCGACTACGCGCGCGTGCAAGTGTCCGACTTGGGGGCATGCATTTTAATCACTTAACACCTCTTTTCAAAATTTGGAACCCGCTTAAAATCCTATAATTTGAATTTGGAACTTTTGGACGCAAGCCGGGCACGATTTGGAATTGCTTCATTTCGCGCCAAAATGGCCCATTTAAATTTAATATCGAATATTTATTTATACACTCAAATCTTTAATTCACAACAGAATTTCCTCAAATCCTTCTTAAATATTTTTCCCCTATCTCCCCACAACCAATCACGAGCTCGCAATCGAGCTCGTGGGCCCCTCCTCCCTTTCCTCATCTCAGTCTCTCTCTACTCATTCTCTCTCTCTCTATCTATCACAATCTCTCAATCTCTCTCCTCCTCTCAATCAGCTCTCTCTCTCTCTTCCCATATATATATTGTTAGCATGCAGCCGCCTCCTCCCTTTAACCCACGCGACCACGAGAACCCCACGCAAACCCTAACCCTAGCCTCGCGATCCCACCGCCGGCCTCCTCGAGACCTCGCCGTCGCCGCCCTCACCACCACGACCTCCACCGCACTCACCTACCCTCTTCCTCCCGTTCGCCCGCTCCTTCCCGCGCCTGCAACCCATCTCCCCGACGCCTCCATCCCCTCGCGACCCCGCCGTCGACGTCGCCTCCGACCGTCGAATCCTCCCACGACCCCCTTTCACCCTACTCGTCGAGACCTCATCGTCGTTCCCTCCTCTCCTCACCGGAATAGCAAACCCGAGCCTTCACCCTTCGCCTGCACCTCCCCTGTTCGCCGGAGAAGCGCGCCGGCGACCTCGTCAACGCCACCTCCGACCACCTCCCTGTTCCCTCGACCACCAGAGCCGACCCCCTCTCTCCTCCACTCGCCGCAGCACACTCCCTGCACACCCGAGGCCCTTCCCTTTGCTGCAGCCACCGTCGTGGCCTCGCCGGCGTTCCAGTGCCGTCGAACCCGCCGTGGTCACACCCTTGGTGTATCCCTGTAAGTTTCCTTCTCTTTCCTTTTGGTACAACCCCCCCGCTGGTCCGTATCGTAAATGCGTAGTTTTGTCGCTAACTCCGTTACTTTTGACATTTTGCCGGAATCCGACCGCGCCGTCTGACGAACCCGACGCTCCAGCGAAGTCCCCTGGTCCGTGTGATTCCAGTGACCTCTGTTGGGACTCGATCCGTGGCCCGTGCTTCCATATCGCAGTTTCTGCCGACATCGCATCCGTGTTTCGGTTTGCGGAACCGCCGAGGCAAGTATCTGAATACTTGCTTAACATGCTACAACTTAATCATCATATTATAACCACACAACTAATATAATATCGATACCTGTTATAACTTAAAATTGCTAGCCACGATTACCCGTAACTTTAAATCAATGAAATCATTGCTCGCTTTAACCGGTCTGCAATTAAGTCATACTTAACTAATCAAACCAAGTAGATCATCCCCAATTCATTTGTTAAAATCACTCTTGAGACAATTATTGTGCTTAGTTCAGATTCATGTAACTCCATTACGTATATTATCGATATTGTTCGTCTTGTGGCTTTTGCACCTCAAAGGTGCGTGAACCGGATTAATAAGAGAATACGAAACATCACTGTGTTTACCTAGATTTATATTGTTATTTACTGTTTCCTGCTACTGTTCATTATTGTTACTATACCTGTTATCATCATATACCTGATTGCATTACATATTGACCGATCCTGATACACCTGACATATGTACTGATACACCGGACACAACACCCTGTACATATCGACTCTACCTGTTGAAAGTAACCTGACCTGTTGCCTGATCTTATACCTAATGCCGACAACCCAACCATTCCTGCTGTCGAACCAGACAGACCTACCTTTACTTGACTTGTGTTGGCATTAGTTCTTGACTACTGAATACCTGACTGACATACATAGTTTGGGGGATGGGGAAATCAAAGGTGAAACCGACTTGTAACTCAACAGTTCGATACATTGTTCTGATCAGTCTTACGGGCTTGGCCAGCTCCGGAGTGTTGATGCTGACATCACTCATCTATCCTACTACCTTTTACTGCTTAGCGGCACGTCTCGGATTCAGCCCCGAGAATTATGACCGTGGTCCCGGGCACGCACGGGATACTATTGAGTTACATCGACGATTCATCAATTGGTTTCAAAGACTATAGAGTAGAAAACCTGATAGGACAGTTTAGTCACTACTGTACGCTACCCTGTTTATTACTTCTTATTACTGCTTATTCATGTTCATTCTTGCACTGTTTATTACCATGTTTATGCTACATACTTGATATCATGACGCGCTGACGTCTGGGTTTTGCATGGCCCAGATTCCGTACCTTTGCCGCCGACCGAGCAGGAGTACTTCAGCCAGCAGGCTGAACTGTGAGTTCTTTAGAGTTTAGTTTATTTATTTCATTTCATTCCAGATGTGAGCCCGTATTATGGGACGTACTGTTATTCATTGTATTGGATCATTAGCTTCCGCACTTATTGTTTATTGATTCTTGTTATTATGGATTTGGACATGTATTAGTTTAGTTATTTTTACTGTTCTTGATACCTTTACAACCGTAATGTGACTGTGGATGGATACTTCCTACCCACAGGTAGCATGGTTGGCTATGTCACGTGCCCAAATCTTGCGTACTCTGGGAAGCGGGTCGTGACATGGTTTTATGGTATCAGAGCCATAGGTTAATTGGGTTGATTCTTTGTAGTTGGGTATCGCACCCGATACACGAATCAGAATACCCGTGATTAGGAAACATGTCCTGCCACTTTGACCGTTTTACCATCCTTGAATCCTTCTTCCGGATCATGTCGGCATGCAAACCTACTTTGCATTGTCAAACTTGAAAACCTAACTTCTTGTTATCTCTAGGACTTAGGCGACTTGGGTGGAGTTAAGTAATTGCGGCTATGATACCGCGGCATAGCTACAATGCAGCACTCTATTTAAGTATCTTGGAGTTCTAGCCTTGATCTATACTCAGAATCTATCATCATGCTAATGTTGGGTACTTTGATTTCCAGGAATATGGCCGATCAGAATTTGAAGATGGACCCAGGGCATGCGGTCTTAGCCGCCAGGCAAAGAGTGATAAGGGGATTGATGGAGAAACTAAAGGAACAACTCGAGCTGGAACCAGCATTTACAATGGACCCCACGTCCGTACGTAGACGTATTCCAGTGAACAGGCGCAGCGTGGCACCAATGAAGAAAACAAGTATGGGTGATCGGAAGGGCAGCGTGATCTGTAGTTACTGCCATAAACTCGGACACGTGCGAAGGGAGTGTCGTTTGAGGCTGGGACTTTGTTTTAGATGTGGAGCGGCAGATCACACCGTTGATGCTTGTCCGTCGAAGCCTCGCACGAAGGATGATACACAGAAGCCTCCGCAAGGACCGTTCCAAGGACAGGAACCGCTTACTCAAGGACCACAGCAGGCTCGAGCGTTCACGTTGACAGCTGAAGAAGCTAAGGCATCGGGAGAAGTGGTTTCAGGTAATTTACTCGTTCATGGTTTTCCCGCTTTGGCATTACTTAATTTCGGAGCATCCCATTGTTTATGTCATCCAAATTTATAACTACACACTCGATCAACTGCACGACCCTGTCTAGTTTATGGGACATACACACTGGGAATGGGAAAATTATAGCTAGTAAGGATAGTAGAGATCGTACAGTTGTTGTTTGCGGACGGGAGCTTTTTGCAGACTTCTTGGTGATAGATACGAGCAGTTACGAGGTTGTCTTGGGGATGGATTTTCCTGGCACTTTCCACGCCCACATTGGCTGGAGGGCAAGGAAGGAAATTCCAGATTCCCGGACATCCTAAGTTTACTTTCATTGGAGAAAGAAATTCTGTCGGGCCAGTCGAGTTTAGGGCTAGGCCGACGAACAGTGTTCTTGCAGCTATGGTAGTGGAGAGTGATGAAGAGCCGACAGTTGTCCGCGGCCTATGGATGTGTTTGAAGATATTTCGGGCTTACCGCCGAAGCGAGGAGTAGAGTTTGCGTTTGATCTTACTCCTGGTGCAACGCCAGTATCAAAAGCTGACTATCCAATGGCACCAGTAGTATTAGAGGGAGTTAAGAAACAAGTGAGTGAATTACTCGAGAAGGGATGGATTCGAAGCAGCAACTCACCTTGGGGAGCTCCAGTTCTTTTAGTGAGGAAGAAGGATCGCACTGCCGACGCTGAGACAAGAGAAACTATTCGCGAAGACGAGTAAGTGCGAATTTTGGTTGGAAGAAGTGAGGTTTCTGGAGCATGTCGTGTCAGGCGATGGAATCGCCGTTGATCCCGAGAAGATAGCAGCAGTTCGGGATTGGCCGGTTCCAAAGAGTGTTGCAGAGATAAGGAGTTTTCTTGGATTCGCCGGATATTACAGAAGATTTGTGGAGAACTTCGCTCGTTTAGCTGAGCCGTTAACCAAGCTCACGCATAAGGAGGTACCGTTTGTTTGGACGGATGGATGTGCGTTGGCCTTTGAGACGTTGAAGCAGAAGTTGATAACCGCCCCTATCCTAACCGTACCGGATGATTCAGGAGGACTGGTGATTCACAGCGACGCATCTGGAAAAGGATTGGGATGTGTTTTGATGCAGAATGGGAAAGTCGTCGCTTACGCATCGAGACAGCTGAAGACTCATGAGCAGAACTATCCGACTCACGACTTGGAGCTTGCAGCCGTGACCTTCGCCCTGAAGATTTGGAGACACTACCTTCTGGGCGAGAGAGTTGAAGTCTTTACGGATCACAAGAGTTTGAAATATGTGTTCACTCAGAAGGAGTTGAACATGAGGCAACGCAGATGGTTGGAGCTGATGGCCGACTACGACCTTGATCTTAAGTACCACCCGGGAAAAGTTAACGTCGTGCCAGATGCGCTAAGTCGGTTACCAGCAATTCAGTTATTGACTGCACAGAGAAGTAAGTTTGCACAGAGAGAGATCATTGAGGAGTTTCGGAGATTTGACTTGGAGGTTGTGCTACCGCGTGCTACAGGACAGTTGATGCAGTTACAAGTACAATCGTCCTTAGTTGAGAAGATTAAAGCGGCGCAATCGCAGGATCCTAGACTGCAAAAGTTTCGAGAACAGATTGGAGCCGGACTACGAACCGATCTACTGATCCATGAAGATGGTTCGTTGAGATATGGTAGCCGTGTGTGTGTGCCAAAAGGAGATGTGCGTGAAGAGCTTATGAAGGAGGCACACAGTTCAGCTTACTCTGTACATCCAGGAGGGACAAAGATGTACCGAGACATTCGACAGCATTTCTGGTGGGAAGGTATGAAACGGGAAGTCGCTCGCTTCGTGGCTAAGTGCTTGGTGTGTCAGCAAGTCAAGGCTGAACATCAAAGGGTTGCTGGTTTGTTGCAACCACTTTCGATTCCTCAGTGGAAGTGGGAACATATAACCATGGATTTCATGACGGATTTACCGCGGAGTCCAAAGGGCAACAATGCAGTATGGGTGATTGTCGATCGGTTGACCAAGGCAGCTCACTTTATTCCTTTTCGGGTTGGTCAATCGACAGAGACTTTGGCAGAGCGATACATGCAGGAGATTGTCAGATTGCATGGAGTGCCGGTAAGCATCGTGTCCGACCGGGACACTCGGTTCCTGTCACACTTTTGGAGGAGTTTACTAGAAAGTTTGGGGACTCGATTGAAGTTCAGCACAGCTTATCATCCCCAGACTGATGGACAATCAGAGAGAACGATCCAGACCCTTGAAGATATGTTGAGGGCTTGCATGTTAGACTTCAAAGGCTCTTGGGAGGATCATCTACACCTGGTGGAGTTTTCGTACAACAATAGCTTCCAAGCGACAATTCAGATGGCCCCGTTCGAAGCATTGTATGGTCGTAAGTGCCGTTCACCTGTATGTTGGGATGATGTGGTTGAACGAAGGTTGCTAGGGCCAGATTTGGTGGTACAGACAGTTGAGAAGGTGAATACAATCAGAAAGCATATGAAGGCAGCTCGAGACAGACAGAAGAGTTGGGCCGACACGTCAAGAAGACCTCTAGAGTTCGCCGTGGGCGATTTGGTATTCCTGAAGATATCACCGACTAGAGGGGTGATTCGCTTTGGAAGTCGGGGAAAGCTTAGTCCCCGATTCATTGGACCCTTCGAGATATTGGAGCGTGTCGGAGAGGTATCGTACCGGTTGGCATTACCACCATCATTAGCAGGAGTTCATGATGTGCCTCATGTGTCTCAACTACGGAGGTACGTTCGTGATGAGACCCATGTTTTGAATCACTCGGAGTTGACCGTTCGTGAGGACCTGACTTTTGAGGAGCGACCAGTCGAGATCAAGGATCGAAGAGAAAAGGTTCTTAAGAACAAGGTTATCCCTCTTGTGCTAGTTTCTTGGGATAACCGATCGCATGGAGAACCTACTTGGGAGCGAGAAGACGAGATCCGGCAGAAATTCCCTCATCTTTTCCAGTAGTTAGTCATCTTGTATTCTTGAAATTTCGAGGACGAAATTCTTTTGTAGTTGGGTATGATGTAACACCCGAGCCCAATAATACTATGTATATTACTAGTTGAGGGTTGTGGTTTGCTCATTCCCAATTTTCCTGATTTTCTGGTGTTTATTGCTAAATCTTACCCGGTTAAGTCATTTTGGCACGTAACAAATTTTAACTCCAAAAATGAAATTTAAGATGTCCATGTTGGCCTACTCGTCGCCACTAGTCGCGTGGTAGCGTCCGCGTGTCGAGATTCCGTTCTGTTTGGCTAAACGGGCAAGTTTGGGCGACTACGCGCGCGTGCAAGTGTCCGACTTGGGGGCATGCATTTTAATCACTTAACACCTCTTTTCAAAATTTGGAACCCGCTTAAAATCCTATAATTTGAATTTGGAACTTTTGGGCGCAGCCCGGGCGCGATTTGGAAATGTTTCATTTCGCGCCAAAATGGCCCATTTAAATTTAATATCGAATATTTATTTATACACTCAAATCTTTAATTCACAACAGAATTTCCTCAAATCCTTCTTAAATATTTTTCCCCTATCTCCCCACAACCAATCACGAGCTCACAATCGAGCTCGTAGGCCCCTCCTCCCTTTCCTCATCTCAGTCTCTCTCTACTCATTCTCTCTCTCTCTCTCTATCACAATCTCTCAATCTCTCTCCTCCTCTCAATCAGCTCTCTCTCTCTCTTCCCATATATATATTGTTAGCATGCAGCCGCCTCCTCCCTTTAACCCACGCGACCACGAGAACCCCACGCAAACCCTAACCCTAGCCTCGCGATCCCACCGCCGGCCTCCTCGAGACCTCGCCGTCGCCGCCCTCACCACCACGACCTCCACCGCACTCACCTACCCTCTTCCTCCCGTTCGCCCGCTCCTTCCCGCGCCTGCAACCCATCTCCCCGACGCCTCCATCCCCTCGCGACCTCGCCGTCGACGTCGCCTCCGACCGTCGACGCCTCCCACGACCCCCTTTCACCCTACTCGTCGAGACCTCATCGTCGTTCCCTCCTCCCCTCGCCGGAATAGCAAACCCGAGCCTTCACCCTTCGCCTGCACCTCCCCTGTTCGCCGGAGAAGCGCGCCGGCGACCTCGTCGACGCCACCTCCGACCACCTCCCTGTTCCCTCGACCACCAGAGCCGACCCCCTCTCTCCTCCACTCGCCGCAGCACACTCCCTGCACACCCGAGGCCCTTCCCTTTGCTGCAGCCACCGTCGCGGCCTCGCCGGCGTTCCAGTGCCGTCGAACCCGCCGTGGTCACACCCTTGGTGTATCCCTGTAAGTTTCCTTCTCTTTCCATTTGGTACAACCCCCCCGCTGGTCCGTATCGTAAATGCGTAGTTTTGTCGCTAACTCCGTTACTTTTGACATTTTGCCGGAATCCGACCGCGCCGTCTGACGAACCCGACGCTCCAGCGAAGTCCCCTGGTCCGTGTGATTCCAGTGACCTCTGTTGGGACTCGATCCGTGGCCCGTGCTTCCATATCGCAGTTTCTGCCGACATCGCATCCGTGTTTCGGTTTGCGGAACCGCCGAGGCAAGTATCTGAATACTTGCTTAACATGCTACAACTTAATCATCATATTATAACCACACAACTAATATAATATCGATACCTGTTATAACTTAAAATTGCTAGCCACGATTACCCGTAACTTTAAATCAATGAAATCATTGCTCGCTTTAACCGGTCTGCAATTAAGTCATACTTAACTAATCAAACCAAGTAGATCATCCCCAATTCATTTGTTAAAATCACTCTTGAGACAATTATTGTGCTTAGTTCAGATTCATGTAACTCCATTACGTATATTATCGATATTGTTCGTCTTGTGGCTTTTGCACCTCAAAGGTGCGTGAACCGGATTAATAAGAGAATACGAAACATCACTGTGTTTACCTAGATTTATATTGTTATTTACTATTTCCTGCTACTGTTCATTATTGTTACTATACATGTTATCATCATATACCTGATTGCATTACATATTGACCGATCCTGATACACCTGACACATGTACTGATACACCGGACACAACACCCTGTACATATCGACTCTACCTGTTGAAAGTAACCTGACCTGTTGCCTGATCTTATACCTAATGCCGACAACCCAACCATTCCTGCTGTCGAACCAGACAGACCTACCTTTACTTGACTTGTGTTGGCATTAGTTCTTGACTACTGAATACCTGACTGACATACATAGTTTGGGGGTATGGGGAAATCAAAGGTGAAACCGACTTGTAACTCAACAGTTCGATACATTGTTCTGATCAGTCTTACGGGCTTGGCCAGCTCCGGAGTGTTGATGCTGACATCACTCATCTATCCTACTACCTTTTACTGCTTAGCGGCACGTCTCGGATTCAGCCCCGAGAATTATGACCGTGGTCCCGGGCACGCACGGGATACTATTGAGTTACATCGACGATTCATCAATTGGTTTCAAAGACTATAGAGTAGAAAACCTGATAGGACAGTTTAGTCACTACTGTACGCTACCCTGTTTATTACTTCTTATTACTGCTTATTCATGTTCATTCTTGCACTGTTTATTACCATGTTTATGCTACATACTTGATATCATGACGCGCTGACGTCTGGGTTTTGCATGGCCCAGATTCCGTACCTTTGCCGCCGACCGAGCAGGAGTACTTCAGCCAGCAGGCTGAACTGTGAGTTCTTTAGAGTTTAGTTTATTTATTTCATTTCATTCCAGATGTGAGCCCGTATTATGGGACGTACTGTTATTCATTGTATTGGATCATTAGCTTCCGCACTTATTGTTTATTGATTCTTGTTATTATGGATTTGGACATGTATTAGTTTAGTTATTTTTACTGTTCTTGATATCTTTACAACCGTAATGTGACTGTGGATGGATACTTCCTACCCACAGGTAGCATGGTTGGCTATGTCACGTGCCCAAATCTTGCGTACTCTGGGAAGCGGGTCGTGACAGAATAAATGTGAGAAAAAGATAAATAAAGAGAACAAAAATCCTACTTCATCGTCCTCATCTTCCCTTACCCTTTAGATGAGAGTGTTCACTCAATTTTAGTGAGTGTTAACTTGTGTTAATAAAACTTCAAGGTAGATCATCTTTGTATCGAAGATCGGAAGCAAGACTGCATCTTTCTCTTCGTGGATCCTCTCGAGAGTCCGGAACCCGATGATCGCAGCGAAGGGACCTCAACACGGAGCTTAAGAAGTGAAGGACCGGATCTACAAAGGTTGTAATCCCTCTCACTTAGTGTTAAACCGTTTAACATGTTAGTTTTCGCCTAATCTCTAGTTTAAAGATCCGTATCCGGGTTGTTCGGCACGGCTAATTTTTTAATCGGGCATGGTTGATGCCTCGTAGACCCTTGTGCGCATGCCCAGCAACCCTACAAGTGCGTGTGGACATTGCATTATCGTGCGTGATAGATGTTGGTTTAGGAGTGACGAGTATACCAATGGAAAGTGAATATTCGTAACAGTGATTGATACAGTGAACAGTGATGAAACCGTGCCATTGGTATACTTGTACACAACTAGATCAATATCATAAATAGTGTAACCTGGGGAAAAAGGGGAAATCAAAGTGGAAAGAGTATCGTATTTAGCGGGACCGTGTTTAGAGGATGATCATTCGAACCGTGATACTAATACGTGTAGGGTAGGATCTAGCGATCCGGCTGACAGGGTTATGTCCCGGGCATGTGGGCCGTTGTCTCGGGTATGTACGAGACTCCTGTTAAACATGATCTTCCTTCCACTATGTGATTTCAAACATGACTTAGAGACCGATAGGGACACATAATATATTCTGCATCATATAGTGACACAGTGATTACTAGTATTGTTCTTATACCAGTATTACCTCATTTACCTATTTCATCTTATTATAATAATATTATTATTGTGTCGCTCTGACGACCTGAGTATGCATGCTCAGATCCCACGGGAGGACCAGCACAGGAGACGGATCTACCCTTCGAGTTCACAGAGATATAGTCTGGTGTACTTTCTATCTTTACTGCTTTCCTTAGAGTGATCGTGAAGTTGAACTTGGTTAGTAATTGCTCTTGTTATCTGTAATTTGTGAACAATGGAATTTTAATGTAATAAATTAGTGATGTGATTCCTGTAATACCGTGCTTTATTTACTGATTTCCATGTAATGCTAGAAGCCGAAGTGTGACTACGGCGGGATGATTCCTTGACCGTAGGAGCATGGCTGGCCTAGTCATCCCTCGTTTCCGTATTTTGGGAAGCGGGGCGTGATATGGTTTAGTTGGTATCAGAGCATGTGTTTAGTATCAAGGGATAACATTAACTATGCTGTATTACGTTATTCTTGTTTCACTACTCTTGATTTCCATCCTTGAATCTGATCTTATCCTTTTGAATCTTCTAGTGATATGACGTCCCCGAACGACCCCTCCTCGGACTCCAGCTCTCAGGACCGCACGAAAAGAATACTTAATGCACTGACCACTCTCGCAGAAGCTCAGGAGAGAAAGACAGATTTACTCACTGAGGGACTCAGGGCGATTACCGCCGCAGGAGGACCCTCCGCACTTATTACCGCCCCCGAGGGAGCTACTCCACCAGCTTATCAGGCTAGGGCTGGTACCGTATCAGACTTCCGACAGTTACACCCAGCTGCATTCACAGGGCTAGCGGAACCCCTTGAGGCTGAGCAATGGCTGGTAAACATGGAGAATTTATTGACAGCCGCCAAGGTTCCAGAGGAAGACAGAGTGGACGTGATAAAGATTCAATTAGAAGACGAAGCCCGTACATGGTGGTCGGTGGAAGAAAGCAGACTTGACGAGCCGATTGAATGGAGCAAGTTTAAGGAGTGCTTCTTAGATCATTATTTTCCTCCCACAGCCAAGACAGAAATGGAGGAAAGGTTTATTCTTTTGAAGCAGAATGGACGTCCATTGGACGTATATGCGGCAGAGTTCAACCGTCTGAGCCGTTTTGCTCCATACATGGTCAAATCAGAGGCCACCAGGGCCAGACGCTTCCTTCAGGGGTTAGATTTTGAGTTGCAGCAGCTGATTGCATCGTTGGATTTGCAGACTTTCGCACAGGTACTCAATGCGGCGAGAGTTCAGGAGCAATTGATTAACAAGTTCAGAAGACCCCCAGTCGTTCCAGCACGTACCCACGCGCCTTCTCGAGGAGCCATACCGGTTCACAGAGCAGGAACGACACAAATGAAGCGCCCGTTCGTACCACAGCATCGCCCCCAGAGACAGGGCGTAACTTGCGGCTATTGCGGTAGAGGAGGACATACCCAGAAGGACTGCCGCCGTTCCAAGGGACAGTGCTTGATTTGCAGTTCCGGTCAGCACAGGATTAACAGTTGCCCTGAGCGAGCAGAGGTACAGGGAGGTTCTGGACCGCCACAGCAGAGGCCTCAGGAGCAGAGGCAGCCCTTTACAGGTCGCGGTCAGGGACGGACTTTCACCTTGACCGCCGAACAGGCAGAGGCGTCAGGAGACGTAGTTACAGGTACTCTACTTGTACATTCCTTGCCAGCTAGAGTACTATTTGATTCGGGAGCATCGCATTGTTTCTTGTCTGAGCATTTCACTAATACACACTCAATACCACATGAACCACTAACCAAGGGATAGGAAATTCATACGGGTAATGGCATTATTATATCTAGTCGGGAATGTAGATTATGCCCGGTCGTAGTGTGTGGCAGGGAATTCTATGTGAATTTCCTTCTGATTGGGACAGGCAGTTACGACGCAATTCTTGGGATGGATTGGATGAGCACTTTCCATGTGGTTATCGATTGTCGTGCAAGGAAGGTAATCTTCCGCATCCCCAATCACCCAGAGTTTACTTTCGAGGGCGGAAGCGAATCTTTGGAGCCAGCTAGATACAGAGCAAAGCCCAAGGAACTGTCAGCTATGGAGATTGATAAGAGCCCAGTCCCAGAAATTGTTTGAGACTTTCTGGACGTATTTCCTGAAGATCTACCCGGTCTACCACCTCCTCGAATTTTGGAGTTCTCAATCGATTTGATTCCAGGTACAGCCCCAGTATCCAAGGCCCCATACCGAATGGCACCAGTTGAGTTGGCGGAATTGAAGAAGCAGGTTGAAGAACTTTTGGAGAAGAGATTTATTCGGCCGAGCGCTTCACCGTGGGGTGCACCAGTCCTATTAGTAAAGAAGAAGGATGGATCGCTGCGAATGTGTATAAATTATCGGGAGCTGAACAAGGTCACAATAAAGAACAGGTACCCAATATCGCGCATTGACGACCTATTCGATCAGCTAAGTGGAGCCAAGGTATTCTCGAAGTTGGACCTTCGTTCTGGATATCATCAGATCAGAGTAGCAGCCGAGGATGTATGCAAGACGGCTTTCAGGACCCGATACGGACACTACGAGTTTCTTGTGATGCCGTTCGGTGTTACCAATGCCCCAGCAATATTCATGGACCTGATGAACAGGGTGTTCGCAAAGTACTTGGACACGTTTGTCGTTGTGTTTATCGACGACATACTGGTCTACTCGAAGACCCGGGAAGAGCACGCTGAACATTTGCGCACGGTACTACAAATTCTTCAGGAAGAGAAACTATATGCGAAGCTGAGCAAGTGTGAATTTTGGCTCGACAAGGTGCAGTTTTTGGGACATATTGTTTCGGGAGAAGGCATCTCGGTGGACCCGGCAAAGATAGAATCTGTCAGAGATTGGCCAACGCCGAAGTCAGTGGCCGAGATCAGGAGTTTTCTGGGATTGGCGGGTTATTATCGGAGATTCGTCCAAGATTTCTCAAGAATCGCGGAACCATTGACGAGGCTGACACGGAAGGCGTGCCGTTTACATGGACAGAGGAGTGCACTCAGGCATTCGACACACTGAAGCAGAAGTTAACCACGACACCTATACTTACAGTACCAGATGATTCCGGTGGTTTGGTGATACACAGTGATGCCTCAGGGAAGGGTTTAGGTTGTGTTCTAATGTAGCACGGCCGAGTGGTTGCTTACGCCTCTCGACAACTGAGAAACCACGATAAGAACTACCCCACGCATGACTTGGAGTTAGCTGCGGTAGTCTTTGCGTTGAATATTTGGAGGCACTATCTATTGGGTGAGAAAGTGGAGGTTTACACGGATCATAAAAGTTTGAAGTATGTTTTCACTCAGAAGGAACTGAACATGAGGCAGCGCCGATGGCTAAAGCTGATGGCAGATTATGACTTGGACCTTCAGTATCACCCGGGGAAAGTCAATGTTGTACCAGATGCGCTCAGTCGCAAACCAGCGGTCATGATGTTGACCGATCAGAAGAGCATTATTAAGGATTTCCAGAGACTTGTGTTGGAGATAGTGCCCTCAGAGTCAATTATTGGATCACAGGCACGTGATTGCAATGATTGAGGGAGGACCTATCCCAGGAGGACAGTCTTACTCATGATGATAGTATGCTATCTGGTTTATCTTTATCATCGTGTACTGCTTTAGGTGACCTGACAGGTCGCTATTACACGTTGGTAGAGCCCCCTAGGATTCTTGCTTGACTGCCAGCAGTATGAGGGCGATCATATACGTGGGAGCTGGTAGTCTATAAGCACATCCTTAAAAGGTCCCTAGTCGTGGGAGTTTCGAGACAGGGCATCGATACTCCAGAGTAGACTAGTGTGTACATTTGAGACCCCGACGAGGGGCGGTGGCCGGTCTTACAAGCCACTGGTGTCAGTTGGTTCACCTAAGATGTATACATGTGCTCATTGGGTTATGAGTACACCGGACATGACTCGCCGGGAACATGCTAGTTGGTCTTATACCTGACGTCAGATAGCAGTTCCCTGGTGACATGTGTACAGGTTAGTTCATCGACCTGGGGATCGTCATTTGTCTCGTGTGAGTTCCCACTGTACTTTGATTACTACCCTACCACGCTCAAAGGAGACGTGCAAACAGGTTTTAGTTGGGTACAGTCCCGAGCCACATGGAGGCAGTGAGCGTATCTTCAGGGGTTCGTCTCTCCCGGTATTGGGGGTGAGGTCGCTCTGTGTCTAGGAGAGCCATTACACGAAGCCCTCGGCCGAGGCAGGAGATTTACTGGTAGGTATTCCAGTAGTATCTCAGGGTGTTCTGGGCTACGCTCCGACACGACTTGTACCGCTTTTGGGGGTCTGACTTTTACCAACTCCCTAGGCCCGCCATGCGATGCTCATAGACAAACGGACCGGACTGTACGGATATTGTCACTGACAGGCTCAGTAGGGTGTCAGGATGAGTTCGCTCATCGATGTCCCTTTTTGGTCAATACATGGTAGCCCGTTACGTATTGGCTTATACCTCTGACGTGCTAGTGGTTAAATCCACAACCAAGGTGTTGACGAGTCTTTAGAGTCCCCCACATTCAGTTACTCAAGCTTTCGGGCGAAACGCTGTAGAGGCCGTATGGAGATATGGCAAGGTCCGATCAGATACGTGCGGTATTGCACGGATCAGGATCGGACAGTTTGTACTACAGGCCGTATGGATATATGGCAGGGTTCGATCAGATACGTGCGATATTGCACGGATCACGATCGAACGGATATTACTGGCCGGCTTTGGTTTAAGCCGGATCCTAGTATAGTACAGTGTAGATTTTGTCTCATTGCATTTGTATTTCGGTCGGAATACAAATGCGGGTGTGTATGCACAGTATCGGGTTTTCCCTGTAATTTATTACAAGACCAGTTTTCTGGAGTTGCCAGTTTGCTTTCCGTTTCGGCCAATTTCCTTTATATCGTTCATTGGCCGAAGATTGGTGGATGAGGGCTTATTTGCATTTGTGCAAATAAGCAATTGTGGAGGGGGTCTTTGCATATTATTGTATCATGATGGTGCACCATCCATTGACCTCACTTGACTTTTTGCTTCATGATAGTTTTCATGATTGCTTGACTTTGGATATGATGATGGTTGTTTTGGAGTGTGGGTTTTTGGTTGTGATCATTGGATTCTCTCATCACTTGCTTGCATCATTGCATTCCACCCACCCCTTGACCTTGCTCTCTCTCTCTCTCTCCACTCACTCAAGAAGAGGGGCCGGCCACTATTGTAGGAAGGGGATTCATTTTTCATGTGTGGATTTTTGGCTTTCTAAGTGTGCTAAGAAAAAAGCTCTCTAGTTCATCTCAAAATCCATTCCTCTACCATCTCAAAAGGCAACCTCCATGAACCCCAAAATGAGACATGGTTCTACACTATATTCTACAGCAAACCTTGGGCACGTCGGCTCGCCAACTTCGTGCCCGAGCTGCCTCGGTATAGAGGCGGGAGCCCGTAAATGAAGCAGGCGACGTGGTGCCCTTCCGGCGACGAGGTGGAGACCGGACATTCCACGGGAGATCGGGACGACGACGAGAAGACCGGAGGACTCGGATCACTCGGTATATTTCTCTTCCCCATCTTGTAGTTAGCTAGGACTAGTTAATGGTACGATCCGGGTTCTAGTGCGCGGTGGTGCCGGTTCAAGAAAATTTAAAGTTAGCCATCGCTTCCGCATTTGGCCTCGGGATGGAGGCCGGGACGCCGCCGTGCACTTACAGTGGTATCAGAGCCCCGCCATTAACCTAGTCTAGCTTTGTTTAATGTGTTTTACATTTCCGATCGACCAAAATTCCAAAAACCCGCGTTTTCTTCACATCAGTTTTCTGTCGAATTTTTTCTGGCTCGAAATTTTTTTCAGGTTGTAGAAAATTGATGTACTAGAAGTCCTAAGAATTCTGGGGAAATTCGAGAGATTGATTTTTCAGGGAGAGCGCGGAACCGCGGCCAAACCCCACTTGGAGCTGCGGTTCCGCCGCAGTATGGAAGGATCACTGTGTCGAATTTTTCCAGTGGGCTTCTGGGGTGAAAATAGGGTTTCTGGAATATTATGTTTGGGCCCAGAATTTCTTGATGTGCTACAGTAGTACTTGGGGGCCCACTTGGTAAATTTGATCGATCAGATATTTTAAACACATTATTTCACAGTATTTACATTATATCTGTGACCGTGAATGTCACTCGATCGGTAAATCCAGTCTATCTGCTATAGCCCTTTTAGATGGATTTGCGAACGTGACTTTCACGTTGATGTTCTATGTTTTGCTGTGATGTTGCGGATTGGTCGTGGGGATAGCCTGGATGCAATGCTAGTACAGTTGTTTTGGTTGTATTATGTATATTTGATATTGCGGGGCGAGTGTCCGACATGTGGACTGCCGTCACTGCCTGTTTGTATTATTATTTTGGGGCACGGCCAGGTTGCGGTCGATGTACGCGTTGTATGTATATTTTACTTTCTGTACTAGGATTACCCCGCGGAGGGGTGCACGGATAGCCGGGTTCTAGAGGGCAACAAGCCCGCATCTCATGGTATTGAGACGGAGGGGGCTTTACTCTAGAATTGGCGGGCTGTTCGCCGCACTCTTAGGGGGTACAGGTTGACCCAGGAGGGGTGCCCAAGTTACCGGATTCCGTGAAGTGCTGGGTAGTCCATTCACGGTGCTGAAGGGGGCTGCCTCGCTTCAGGTTTTGGCGGGTAACTTGCCGCGCCCGTAGGGGTCTAGGATTTCATTGCACAGGCTATCCACACGACCAGGGGAACGTCGGGTTTCAGTAGTGGCTCTGTGAAACCCGGGGATCCCAGATATCTGTATTGTTCTGTGATGCTGTACATTTCTGTGATGTTGCATTTTTTTCACGCCTTGAGCGAATATAATATATTGGTATATATATTAGTAGATGTTGTATATGTTTTGCATCCGCGCTAGTCCAGTCCCCGCTCTGTCGTTAGTTAGCTAACCTAACGGGTAATGACGGGACCCAGTGGCGAATGCTGATGGCATATACGTACATCAGTATATTTTCGTTCTTTGTGGTGTGATCAAATGATGGGACTGCGTTGATTCGGATCAATGCAAGTTAAAAACAAACCTAATCTGATATTGTTGGAACAACTTTTCAAAAGCTGTTATTGCAAGGACGTTCGCTTTTGTTTTGCATCGTGGTATTCAGTTGGAATATCCTGCTCCTCAGTCGACGAGGCAAGGGCCGAGATCCCTTCACCGGGAGTGACCCCTTGGACAAAAAGTTTGCGTCAGGGCAATGACTTCACTATAGCCGATTGCTTTTGCTTTGCACCGTGGTATTCAGTTGGAATATCCTGCACCTCATTCTACGGGGAAAGAGCCGAGATCCCTTCACCGGGAATGACCTCTTTAGCAAAGGTTTTCGTCACTATATTTCTAAAAGCTATCCGTTCCTTCAACGATATCAAGTTCATTACGTTAAAGGTTTTCGCCAGAAACCATTCGTAGCCCTCCATCATTTCAGTTAAATATTCGGTAGTATTCAAGCTATGTATTTTGACCTCACGCCAAGGCATAGTGTTTGGTAGCTACCGGGTATTTATCTGTTGCATAGATAGATGCGTTAGTTTGGGATAGTCATACTACTATTTTGGCCTACGTCAAGGGTATGTATGGGTGGGTTCAAATTAACCTGGACAATGATGGGTAGAACTTGACATGTGACTTATGATATTTTGACCTCACGCCAAGGTCATAAGAGCATGGGGCAAAAATCACATCGGGAGTTTCAAAAGAACTGAAACTTGCCAGATATGCGCATACCTTCTGGAGTGTGATACCGTGAGCGGATTCCGTCACGTTATCATACGATGATAGTTGGATCCCGATTCCCACTGATGAGTTGGTTTACTCCTCGGGTGATCCCGACTAATTCTTCTTTCAGGTTTGGAGGAGAATTTGACGGTACAGTGGGAGGTTTCCAGATTAGATAAATTGGTAACCATTCTGATCTAGGATAGAGTGCACGCTGAGTGTTTCTTTTCTCTCTCTCTTTGGCAGCGACCATTGACCCGACCCTAAGACTATGACTCAGTGACCAAGTTAACCGAACCTTCTTAAACACTGGCTTTTGGATTGTCAGAGTTGCAAAACCTCATTGCCACTCCTACTTTTACCCCTTTTCTCCAGGACACCCTATATTACTACGAACGTCCACTTCCATTGGACAAAACCATCGTATGGTTAGATACGAACTCGAAGGAATTCGAGGATGGTTTCCGGTTCTGGAGAAAACGGATAGGACTATTCAGTTGTCTTTTCCTTTTACCTTCTCTCGGGTTGTGAGTATTCCTTGGTTTAGGAGATAGTACACCTATTACGCAAATTGGATAGTCTTCTTCCAAACCATAGGCAGGTGCCGAACAGTAGGGAATGAAGAAAACCAATTAGCATAACGATGGTGTGCAGAAGGTATTAAGTTAAGACAAAGTAAGGGATTAGTAAGAGGGCAAAGTAAATTGCGACTGCTATTCACGACCAAACCAAGTATTCCTTCGCCAAATCCTAAATCACCTTTGTATTTCTCCAGGACACTCCGTATCACTACGAAGATCCACAGTTTATTGGATACTCCATCGTATGGTTATATACGAACTCGAAAGGAACTTGTTCCAATTCGGGGATGGATTCTGGTTCAGGAGAAATAGGAATAAGCTTTATTCAGGTGTCTTTTGTCTTCACCTTCTCTCGCATTGCGGGTGCTCCTAGGATTAGGACAGTACACCCATTATGCTTATTGGATAGTCTTCTTCCAAACCATAGGCTGGTGCCGAACGGTAGGGAAGGAAGAAAACCATTTGGCCTAAAGGGGTGTGCAGAAGGTAATGACTAAAGACATAAAAAGGGATTTGGAGAGGTGGCAAAGAATTACACGGTCACAGTTGTGAATCTGGATAATGGAAGAGGCATTACTAGGAATACAGGGATACCCCATCGAAATATTTCAATGTTTCAGTTTCGCTGTGTACTGTTAAAGGAAAACTGATTTCCCAATTAGTCCTTACTCCAGGGTATGTATTTACCAGGTATGATTCTCACATCTGTATGGTTTTACAGATGATGAGTGGGAGTAGGTTAGTAGGAATTAGGTGATCATCCTCATTATATCGGGATTCGTTGTAATCGGTGATATTTGAGGAAGTCACCTGGGTTATTTGCCGGTCGGCAAATATTTGGTTTTGAATATCCGTTGTTATGCACCAATTTCAAATTGATATATCTGTACGTCTATTTTTATATAGAGTGAGACATACCTTTTTGAAATTATGTCTATGACATTTACCTATACCAGTGGATGGTTAGGTAAGGAGCATTGAACAGCGGTGTAATTCTTCTTAACCATAAGTACAGTTTTCAACCTACGACACACAGTGAATGAGTCATTTGACTCAAGGGACTTGTATAGAGTATTGTATATTTATCCAGTGTCCATTAGGACAGAGGGGTTGGTCCTCGTACTATATTCTGTTTACTTATGACTTCTCTAGTTCTTACGCATGTATTTCGTAGAAACACAGGGTCTAAGTTTTGAGGAGTTATAGGTATTTGAATAAAGTAGAGAACCAAGTATTGCAAGTATCAGGATTCTTCAAAGTGATCGAAGATGTAGATACTTGTGTATGGTATTCAGTTGATAGTAATGATTAAGAGAACTTGCTTCTCTTTCAGATTACTCATAATTGGAAGTATTCTTGAGTTGAGTAACGCTGATCGGCCTCCTTCCATTTAGTTGACATGCACTGGAGATAGCTGCATGATTTGAATCTGGTTCAATTAAATCAGTGCCTCTGGTTCTATATTGGATATAGTACAGTTCATATCTTAACATTGTTAAGGTACGGGGAGTTGTCCGGCTTATGATTAAAACCAGACACTGGACAACTCAAGGCATGTTTCTGTAATGGCTGTTTGTGGGTTGACCCAGGCTATGACGAGGGTTGACTTTCTACCATCTGGAAGATCAATAGTGATATTGTTCTAGACTCGCCACAGTTTTAAATAAAATGAATTTTTTCAGAAAACAGTAGTGGGAGTATGGTAGAACTGGAATTGGTTGTTAAGCTTAATATTTATATTTTTCCAAACCCTAAAAGTTAAAACCCAAGATTTAAAACCAAAGCCAATTAAACTAAAACCTAAACTAAAACCCTTACTATTTTTCCCCAGCCCTTACTATTTTTTCCCAGCCCTCACTATTTTCCCCAGCCCGTTACTTTTAGCCCCAGCACGTTAGCATGCCTCAGCCCACACCCTTTTTTCTTTTAAAATAAAACTCCTTAATCATTATCCCGGCCCACTCCCTGCGGCCCGTGACCAAATCCCCAATCGACCCGACCCGCTACTCCTGTTCATCTTCTTTGAATTTTTTCCCAACGGTAACCTCCCGTAACTCACGCGCGCGATCCCATTTCCCCGCCGCGCCTCGCGCCCACGCTCCCGCCCCGCTCCTGCCGTTACAACCGCGATACAAACCTCCTCGTCTCCAACTCCTCTCATCACTCTCCCTCTCCAACTCACTCCTCATCACTCTCTCTACATTCACCGAGCCCCCAAACTCGAGCAACCACTACACCTCTTAGCTCCCCTCGACTCCGACGACGACAACCCCTCGGCAACCCTCGATCACTCCTCCTCCACCAACTTTCTCCCTCCACTACTTCACACTTCATCAACCCGAGCCCCCATCAATTCAACCTCTGCCCACAGAAACCCATTACCCGACCGAGCTCGAGTCACCCCTGCACGCCTCCTCGACGCCGGCGACCCCCACCACGTCGTCGACCTCCACCTCCTCAGCATCATCACCCTCACCACAATTCCCAAGCCCTACTGCTAATCTCTCCCTCTTTCCAAAACCACACAAAACCCAAGATCACCCAAACCCATTTCCAAACATTTCACTGTTGCGCTTCGCCGGAGCACCGCCGCCGACCATCGTCAATCTCAGCACTACTCAAGAGATCCACAGAGCCTACTCTATACTCCCAGCGCGCACAAGACGACTCCGGGAAACTCCGACGTAAAACCCGTGTTTCGAACCAAGCTCGCGAAAATCCGTTACACGGCGTACGTCATGCGTCCGTGACGCCACTGCTACCGTACGACCCCGAGATGTTTCCAGGCAAGTGTTTACTTGCTTCATGCTAATATATTAGTGGTATAAACCTAAAATATCTAGTTTACGGATTTGTCGATTACCGATGCATAATGTGACCTATGTGTTCGATGCTAATCTCCCATGAAAATGATTGTTTATTTTGACGGAAACTGATATTTTCTATTGTCCCATAGGATGATAAATATAGTGTAGGAATCTCGCTGGGAAAATACGATTGTCAGTGATAAAAATTGATACCCCCAAATATGCCGTTAAAACTAATATTTTCTCGTATATGAAAATGAATAAAATCACCGTAAATTACATACATACTGGAATGATGCGTTCGAGGGCTTAAATCGAAGCCGACTCGACGAAATTTAACCCTGTGTAAAATTTCAATGATTTCTGTTCGGTAACCGTGATGATAATTAGATCGGAATGCGACTCTGGACTGCAGTCCGGAGCGTTTCTGATTATTGTGTTCTGTCCCAAGACCTGTGTCACTGTGTTTTCTGAAGTCGTATGTTACGGAACCCTGCAGTAGATTAAAGATAATTCTATTAGTTAAACAAAAAAAGTGGTTCCATTCTGATTCATCGCCGTTTGCTATTTTAAACGGTATTTAAAAGGGCAGAATGTATAACTGTCCAGAACTGATTCTGAAATGACACACTGAGGTTAAACTGTGTATAACTTTCAACGTACAGATGCGATTGAGGATCCGTCTATTGAGTTGAATACTATATTTAAAACCCTAGATTTCATTTAACTGTAACATCGCTAAATTCTGATTCCAACTGGGTGCAATTCGTGTCGCGAAACGGACGTTCAGTTCTGAAACTGAATTTCCAGCCGCGAGCACTTAAAATGAAATAGCTATATCTTGAAAACCGGAATCCCGATTGAACTGAAACAAATTTTGATGAATTTCTGACTGAGTGTTCTAATTATCTTACTTGTATCATTTTGCTTAATTCTTAACATATTAATTTATGCAAATTATTTTAGTTAATGACATGCATGTTGATTCATAACATACAGAGGTTATTGGTAGCATACAATACATATATCATACCCTTGCCATATACTCAGCGTTAGTGCGTGTGGACATTGCATTATCGTGCGTGATAGATATTGGTTTAGGAGTGACGAGTACACCAATGGAAAGTGAATATTCGTGACAGTGATTGATACAGTGAACAGTGATGAAACCGTGCCATTGGTATACTTGTACACAACTAGATCAATATCATAAATAGTGTAGCCTGGGGAAAAAGGGAAAATCAAAGTGGAAAGAGTATCGTATTTAGCGGGACCGTGTTTAGAGGATGATCATTCAAACCGTGATACTGATACGTGTAGGGTAGGATCTAGCGATCCGGCTGACAGGGTTATGTCCCGGGCATGTGGGCCTTTGTCTCGGGTATGTACGAGACTCCTGTTAAACATGATCTTCCTTCCACTATGTGATTTCAAACATGACTTAGAGACCGATAGGGACACATAATATATTCTGCATCATATAGTGACACAGTGATTACTAGCATTGTTCTTATACCAGTATTACCTCATTTACCTGTTTCATCTTATTATAATAATATTATTATTGTGTCGCTCTGACGACCTGAGTATGCATGCTCAGATCCCGCGGGAGGACCAGCACAGGAGACGGATCTACCCTTCGAGTTCACAGAGATATAGTCTGGTGTACTCTCTATCTTTACTGCTTTCCTTAGAGTGATCGTGAAGTTGAACTTGGTTAGTAATTGCTCTTGTTATCTGTAATTTGTGAACAATGGAATTTTAATGTAATAAATTAGTGATGTGATTCCTTTAATACCGTGCTTTATTTACTGATTTCCATGTAATGCTAGAAGCCGAAGTGTGACTACGGCGGGATGATTCCTTGACCGTAGGAGCATGGCTAGTCTAGTCATCCCTCGTTTCCGTATTTTGGGAAGCGGGCAAAATGAAATTACGCCACTCAAATAAATATTGGCTAATATTGAAAAGCAAATTGGTCAGCTTGTTGCAGCATTAGGAGGACGTGAGATGGACACTTTACCAAGTCAACCTATTCTAAATCACAAGGATCCAAGGTCAAATCTTGCTCAAATAAATGCTATAAGCATCTTGAGATCAGGCAAACAGGTTGATAATCAGGTACAGATGCCTGTAGATTCTGATGATGTACCGGAGGAGGACGCAACTACCTTCACAATCCACTGCACAACCTCCATTTATTCTTACCACTGCTTCTACGACCCAGCCTCTTTCTGCTGATAATTCTCATGTGGCTCAAACGCCTTATTCTAAACGCTTGAAGGCCAAGAAATATGATGCCAAAGTAGCAAATATGATGTAAACGTTTAAGTAAGTTAAAGTAAATATACCTCTCTTAGATTCAATTGACCAAGTTTCATCCTATGCAAAGTTTCTGAAGGACCTATGCACAAAAAAGAGGCAAACTAATGTGCCTAAGAAGGTTTTTGTAGCGGGCAATGTTAGTGACATCCTCTGTAATGCAATGCCCATAAAATATAAGGATCCCAGCTGTCCTACCATTTCTTACATTATAGACGACAAAGTCATAAACCAAGCTTTACTTGATCTAGACGCTAGTGTAAACCTTCTACCTTTTTCAGTCTACGAACAACCAGGATTAGGTGATCTTCAACCCACTAAGGTTACTTTACAGTTGGTTGACCGATACGTTAAGACACCGAATAGGGAAATCATGGATGTGTTACTTAAGATATGGGAATTCATATCTCTGTGGATTTTATTGTTTTAGAAACACAACTCGTAGGTAACCCGAGAAACCAAATTCCGGTGATTTTAGGTCGACCATTCTTAACCATCTTAAATGCGTGAATCATCTGTCGCAATGGTTCAATGCATATTTCTTTTGGGAACCTGAAAATTGAATTAAATATTTTTAACTTAGGAAGCCAATATAGTGACACATATGATCAACCTAGCGGAGTAAATGTAATTCAAGAAGTTTCTCACGATACGATGTTTGACTTTGAGGATGATGAATTGGAGGAGCTCAAGAAAACATCTCGGGAGGATTTATTTGATTGGGATGATGGCTGTTTAGAAAATAGTAGTTTTGAAAAGATTTTTGAGGATGAACTACTTTCATGGGTAAAGATGAGCATACAATTGATGAGATTAATTATTTTGAGACAACTTTTGAGGAATTATTTGAGGATGAACTCTTAATTTTAGATGAATAAAACACCCCACATTCTTGCGCCTTGCACGTAAAGGAGGAACATCCTATTGGAAATCAATTAAAACCCTTAAAATTAGATGCTATTTGTTGTCACCTAGATACTGTACAACAATCTGACATTGCTAGAATTAGATTGCAAGTTTTTAGTAATCTAAATATTAAACCGCAATTTAATTCATGCAACTTTAAACACGATAAAATTTTAGATTTTATTTCATTTAAATTTTATTTTGAACCTCATTGTCCTATCGTGTTTACCAATCCTATGTATATACTGATAAATTTTGTGATTGGTTAATTCAGATTTTTGGACTTTCTACAGCATTAGTTAAAAAAAATATAGCAATAAATGCTGATATAGATGAGAGCTCATGGTTCTCCATGAGCCGGAATATTTATGCTAGAATTTTAACTCCTCACTTGTATGTTATGTACTAACTCTTGTTTTTCTATTTTTTAGGTTTTATTTGCTAATTTTTTTTAAAGGACTTTTGTGCAAAAATCACACCCCATATATAAAAGCAAACCATGACCTTCATCCTCATTTCCAAGCATACGTTCCAAACCCTAAGAAGAGGAGGAGGCGGCAGCCCAAATTCCAGCCCGAGCACTGATAAAATTCTGGCCAAATTGGAGAAATTTCGGTTTTGGCCGAAATTCTAAGGCTGTTTCTCTCCAGATTTTCAGGGGTGGTAATCTCTTCTTTACTCTCTCTGTTTAATGTGATGGGTCAAAATAGCAGCCACACACGGTTTTGGAGAGCGTAACTTGGTTTAGGAAGGCCGACGAGAATTTGTTTTCTATAGTTTCGAGTTTCTTTTGCATCGCGGTCATTTTGGCTTTTACTGCGATGAAAACATTGAGCTGATAGATACCTTCCCTAGATGAAGACGATGTGGTAGATCTAGTGCTCTCCCACTGTAATGTCTGTACGGCGAGATCTTCCAGAAATTGCCAAGTTTCTCCATCGTCTTTTGACATGGAATGGTATTGACAGATGGTTTCAAGCATTTGTTTCGTAGCTGGATTAATACCCTCATATATAATTCGGCAAAATTGCCATCTATCGATTCCGTGATGAGAGCATTGGACAAGAAGATATTTAAACCGTTCAAAGCATTTCTAAAATGGTTCGTTGGGAAATTTGGTAAAGTGGTTAATCTCGCTTCGAACACGGGCGGTTTTGTGATGAAGATAAAATTTCTTAAGGAATGCTATAACGAATTCATCCTATTTAGCGATAGAATGTTAGGCAGTGCTATAAAGCCATTTTTCTGCTAGATCGCACAAGATAAAAGGGAGAAGACGTAATCGCAGAGCATCCCCTGAAAATTGGGTTGTACTCATCATAGCACATACGTTTTTGAATTTGGTTATGAAAACGTATGCGTCTTCGGATTCAAGCCTGTGGAATTTGGACAATAGGTTGATGAAGTGGGGCTTAATTTTGAAATTATCCCCATTGGCTGGTGGAAGAGACAGACAAGAAGGAAGGGGTCCACGTACGGGGTAGTATCTTTCTTAGAGAGAGATACTCGGTGGATTATGCGCACTTACGGGTGGTGGCAGGGTAGTATCGTTAAATCCGATGGAGATCCATCCATCTCGGGAGATGTGGTGGGTGGAGAAGAAATAAAAGATGAAAAAGTACCGACTTCAGAGTCGATAGCAAAAAACGCGGACAAGACAGGTACTAGAATTCCGTGTCCAGCCGATCATGCACTAAGCAGGTTTAATGCTCGTGGAAGCGTGTGTGAGAACGATTTTAAGAAGATTTGTTTTGAAAAAAGCCGGACTTGAGGCTTGACTCAACAAATCAAAAAATGCATAATCAATCCCTAAAACCAGGGTCTCCTCGGTCAAGTCACTAGACCGCTCCTAGACTCCTAAAGGACAAGTCACAGGATCAATTCTCTACCACCTCCTTATCAATTTTGCGGCCAGGTAAGTGCCAAGTAAGTGGGAGGTATCCGCTATACGAATCACTGAAATAGCGGGCCTAATTAAGTAACCACTTTTCTTAGTCACACTTTCCTTAGATACCACATGAAAAATGCGGATAAGTAATAGATTACCCACGACCCTCCTCCGTCCTTATTGAGCACGAATGTCCTTAGGGGCCAGGTCTAGATATTTTTTAATTAATGTAAGATGAGAGTATGCTCGTTTGTGATTTGTGGGGCTTAGGAAGGGTGATGAAATCCCCACCTAATCTGAATTTGGGTTTATTGCCCCTTAAATTCCTGTTTAAGTATGCAAAAACAAACCAAAAACACACAAAAAGTTTTTTGAGCGGCACTGTTTGCAAAGAATCCTGCAGGCAAGATTAGATTATTGGAGTTTTAGAGGAGAGAAAGAAAGATAGTAGGAAAGTACCTGAGGATTTTGGGGGTCCAAACCACCAATGTGCTGCGGTTCCGCTGCCATACCTTACCAAATGTCACGGTTCCGCCGCAAGGCGGGAAGTTCTTTTGCTAAATTTTCTTTAGGGCACTCTTATACTCCTTTAGTCCAAGTTGAAATCTTTGAATCTCTATTTCCTTACTCTAGTTACTCCAGATTCCCTTCCAAAACTCGCACAATAATCGTTATAAATACAAGTGTTGGGGTTCCCTTACACCTAGTCTAGGGTTTGGTAGCATCACTCATGCCACTTTAAAATTTAGAGAGGTGCAAAGCAAGCAAACCATGAATCTTTACTAGAAATTCTAGGGTAACAAGTTTGTATCACATACAAAAAACTAAAGAGATTAGGATTATAACCTTTGTAGTCCGTTCCTTCGCTTCATAAGCTCCGTGTTGAGGTCCCTTCGCCGCAATCATCAAGAATTCCGACTCTCGTGAGGCTCCAAAAGGTGAATGATTCATCTTGCTTGAAGTCTTCTTGATCTAAGATGATCTACCTTGAAGAATCTCTAACCCAAGCTTACAGTTCACTAATGAACTTATTAGAGAAGTGAACACCCTAATCTAAGTGGCTAGAATAAATGAGGATGATGAAGTAGGAATTTTGCTCTTTTTTTTTTCAATTTCTCACACTTAATCATCACAAACATAAAACCTAGTGAAGCTTTTTCAAGAGCAAGAAGAAGAAGAAGCTAAATCTTTTGTGATGAATAATGAATTATTGTTGTGGTTACAATTGCTATCATGGGTTAAGAATGAAAGGCTTAACCCTTGTAGAGAATAAACTATAGGTTAAGAGTTTGGGTTGGGTTAACAAATATCTTCACAAAATATCAAAGGATGAAGACAAAAGTCAAACCTTCATGAAGCTTCATGAAAGCTCATCCAAAGCTTAACCCTAATCCAAACCCTAACTAGGTTTAAACTCTAAAACCATGTTGCATTTGTAACCCTAACATGTTACAATATTATATATCACATATACAATATATTTTGTAACAAAAGAAAATAATACAATTAACAAATATCGCATATACATCAATGTATTATCCAGTGAGAAAATGAATCAATAAAGCGGGCTTATATTAGTTGACATAATGTAATATATCACATATATAATTATACATTAAATTATCGAATCAACACTTGATCCGACAATCCGGCTATATTGTATATAACCGACTAATATAACATGTACCAATTCATCAAATCAACACTTGATCCGATGTCCCGGCTATATCACATATACCTGGCCGATATCTCATATCGCAAGAATAGAATACGGTATCTCATATCGTATTATTCTCGGTCCCGCACATATCATATATGTGCTCCTACTCCATTTTGCCTAAGCCAGGAAACTTCTGTGTAGGACTCTAAAGAATCGTCAATAAGTCGGCAGTAGGCGATGATCATATCAAACACCCACAAGCTGCAAGCGGTCAACTAAACGTAATAGCCACCCAGGTATTGAGCGATCAGAAGATCAACAAGCAAGCATCTACATTCTCCTATGAATCCAATCAGTAACACTACCGTACAGTCCGGTCTCTTCGTCTGATATATCGCATATCTAGTCTAGGGGTAGTAAACGTCAGACCCCAGTAACCGATAAGTCATGTCGATGTGAGGCTCATAACAGGTCGAGAAACTACTGATAACTTTTACCAGTAGCACTCCATATCAGCCCTGGCTAGGGACTTCCAGTTATAGCCAATCGAACATAGCACAACATCAACTCCCTATACCGGGAAAGACGAAACCCCTCCTATCGCTCATTGCCTCTATGTGATTCGGGATTGTACCCAAAAGCCACCATTCTGCATGCCCTCTTGGACATGGTAAGGTGGAAATCAAAACACAGTGGGAATCACACAAGACTCTATGACGATCTCGGGTCTATAGACTAACCTGTACCAGCGTCACCGGAGAACTGCTATCTGACGATAGGTATAATACCATCTAGGAGTTCTCGGCGAGTCCGTTCAGTATACCCAGTCTCCACTGAGCATCCGTACACCATCTTTGATGTCAAATACCGAAGGATATGAGATCATCCATCGCCAATCATATAGGTCAAGATGTGTATACGCTACTCTACTCTGGAGTATCGATGCCATGCCTCGATACTCCCTCGACTAGGAACAGTTATAGGATGTACTCGTTGACTACCCTGGCCCCACTAGTATGATCTCATCATAGTCCTAGTAGTCAAGTGCATATCCTAAGGGGTTTATCAACATGTGAGAGCAAGACAGTAAACCAATACAAGTCAACATGTTAAGACAAAGTGCAAGCAGATAGCATACTATCATATCGAGCAAGAAATTCCTCTCTATATATATCCAAGCATCCACTATAATATACATCATATGTACAATAATGGCCTCTAGGGCATATACATAATAACTCATATCATCAACGTAAGCAAGTATGCGTATCCCGATTGACGTTGATGTATAGAAACGAAGCCTGCAATACCCCACATACTACACTTACTTTCGCAGAAAAGAAAAGTGAAAAACTACAACATTTGGAATCCATCACCTTAAACATCGTAAACCCGAAATATCACATATTACGGATTTCATGCCTAACTATATGAATTCCACATATTGTATCACAATCACAGAATATCAAGACGATATTTAACGTTTCGATCGAATCAACATACACTCACAAATTACCCCCATGAGCTCAACACTTGAGCAAAGTTAAAACACTCAAAAACCATGCCACAGTATCTATGGACCAGCCGTAGAAGGAGTTAACCAATGCCTCACTTATGACACCACGGAACTACGGCGAACCCTAGGGTTCGTTCGCCGTTCCGTGGGCATACAATCGAGTTAAGGTTAGTATAGTCTTCTAGGGGGTCCATAGGGGTACTTGCACGATTTTACGAGTACAATCAATTTCGGAAAATTACAACACTTGGAAATTTCAGCGGGGTACAAAATGTGGTGTTCGAAGTTCGATGGAACTGCTAAATATAGTCAAGGTTAGAAATACAGTGTTAAATTATACGACTACGAAGTACTACGAATTGACCCCAGGTCAAAATAATCATCACATGAAAATTGGGCTAAGCAAACAATACTAGAAACCCCAAATTGAAGACACCAGAG
Source organism: Agapanthus africanus (assembly GCA_030015575.1). Lineage (NCBI taxonomy): Eukaryota > Viridiplantae > Streptophyta > Magnoliopsida > Asparagales > Amaryllidaceae > Agapanthus > Agapanthus africanus. Next base: position 46,818,271 of record JASDDO010000006.1, read on the forward strand.
CACAGGAGGAATACGGAGTCCATAGGGGGGCAGGGGGGCCGGCCAGGCCGGAATCCCTAGCCTGGGGCTCGGCCAAATTCCGAGCGCCTCTCTCCGTATTTCCCCCATGTTCTTAGAATGTTCCAAATATCATTCTGCACCTGTTTGAAAATTTTTTAAAGGACTTTTTGGAAAATTTCCAGAGAGCAAAATGGGGGTTTCAAAATACCATATTTCGGAGTCGATTTCGTTTTCGTAATTGTTTTAACACCGTATCTAGAATTCTAGTTTGGCTCTGATACCACTGTTGGGCTTCCCTTGCACCTAGTTTAGGGTTTGGTAGTATCACCCATGCCACTTTAAAATTTAGAGAGGTGTAAAGCAAGCAAACCATGAATCTTTACTAGAAATTCTAGGGTAACAAGCTTGTATCACATACAAAGAACTAAAGAGATTAGGATTACAACCTTTGTAGTCCGTTCCTTCGCTTCATAAGCTCCGTGTTGAGGTACCTTCGCTGCGATCATCAAGAACTCCGACTCTCGTGAGGCTCCAAGGGGTGAATGATGCATCTTGCTTGAAATCTTCTTGATCTAAGATGATCTACCTTGAAGAATTTCTAACCCAAGGTTACACTTCACTAATGAACTTATTAGAGAAGTGAACACCCTAATCTAAGTATCTAGAATATATAAGGATGATGAACTAGGAATTTTGCTCTTTTTTGTTTTCAATTTCTCACACTTAATCATCACAAACATAAAACCTAGTGAAGCTTTTTCAAAGGCAAGAAGAAGAAGAAGAAGCTAAACCTTTTATGATGAATAATGAATTATTGTTATGGTTACAATTGCAACCATAGGTTAAAAATGAAATGCTTAACCCTTGTAGAGAATAAACCATTGGTTAAGGGTTTGGGTTGGGTTAACAAATATCTTCACAAAATATCAAAGGATGAAGACAAAAGTCAAACCTTCATGAAGCTTCATGAAAGCTCATCCAATGCTTAACCCTAATCCAAACCCTAACTAGGTTTAAACTCTAAAACCATGTTGCATTTGTAACCCTAACATATTACAATATTATATATCTGTAAATCTACGCTAGCGCCCGGCAGTCTACAGACGCCAAATGCGGAACAAAAACTTTTTAACTGGTGCTATCGTATACTTTAACCCGGATCTGCCATTATTGCTAAACTAACAATCTGTAAAGAGTGTAGAAAGGTTATACCGAACGATCCGAGTCCTTCGTTCTTCAACCATCATCCCACGCTCCGTTGCGGCTGCTCCGATCTCGTCGATCTCCGATATCCTCGTCGAGGTGGCACCACGTCGACGATTCTTTAAACGGGCTCCCGCCTCTGACTTGAGGCAACTCGGTCGTCAAGTTTGCTAAAAGAGACGACCAAGAATGATGTAGAGAATGAGTAGATGACTTTGTCTCACTTCGTCCAAATCCGTGGACGATCGGTTAATGAAGTTGCCGATGGAAATGAAATGGAACAAGAAATGAACTATCAAATTTCCATACACTTTGAACCATAGTCTTTTGTATCAAAAATGAAATCAATTTCTCTCTCTCTCACTCAAGGGGGCCGGCCACATATATGTAATGAGGGAGGTGAGTGTAGGAGAGAGGGGGGCTGACCATAAGAGAAAAGCTTCTCACAAAAGATCTTAACCAAAACAAGAATCATTAAAACTAAAGCATGACTCACATAAACACCTCATCAAGTCATTAATGCAACCATTAATGTCAAGATGACTCATTAGCCACTTCATCACTTCTAGAACCTTCTAGAATGATGACTCACTCTTATCTGAAGAAAAGATAAATCCGTCTTTAACCGAATGTTAAAAGACGGCTGATAGAAAACTGGAAACTGACAACTTCCAAAAGTGATCCTGAAACGACTTTCAGGATAACCCCGAAACTGTATAAATATACCCGCATTTGTATTACGACCGAATACAAATGCAACTGAGACAAAGATATTATACCTACTCAATATAATACTCGGATCCGGCTTAAACCAAAGCCGACCAGTATTATCTGCCCGAAAAATAACACGTGCGTAAACGCACGTGCATTTTCCGAACCCTGCCATAAAACCATACGGCCTCTACAACGTTTCGCCCGAACTTGGGAAACTGTCTGTGGGGGACTCTAATGACTCGTCAGTACCCTGGCAGTGGGTTTAACCACAAACCGTCAGCGGCACTAGCAATGCGTAACGGCTGCCCATGGACTGACCTCAAGGGATGCCGATGAGCGAACTCATCCGGAAAACCCTACTGAGCCTAACAGTGACAATGTATATACAGTCCGGTCCGTTCGTCTATGAGTATCGCATATCTGCCTAGGGGGCTAGTAACGTCAGACCCCCAATAGCAGTATAAGTCGTGTCGGAGTGAAGCCCAATAACACCCTGAGATACTACTGGAGTACCTACCAGTAAATCTCCTGCCACGGCCGTGGGCTTTGTGTAATGGCTCTCCTAGACACAGCACGATCTCGCCCCCAATACCGGGAGAGACGAATCCCCTGCCGATCCGCTCACGTGCCTCCATATGGCTCGGGACTGTACCCAAAAACTACCTGTTTGCACGACTCCTTTGAGCCGTGGTAGGGTAGAAATCAAAGCACAGTGGGAACTCACACGAGACAAATGACGACCTCAGGTCGATGAACTAACCTGTACACATGTCACCAGGGAACTGCTATCTGACGATAGATATAATACTAACTAGCAGATTCCCGGCGAGTCCTGTCCGGTGTACTCATAACCCAATGAGCACCTGTATACATCTTAGGTGTTCCAACTGACACCAGTGGCTTGTGAGACCGGCCACCGCCCCTCGTCGGGGTCTCGACTGTATACACTAGTCTACTCCGGAGTATCGATGCCCTGTCTTGAAACTCCCACGACTAGGGACCACAATTAAGGATATGCGTATAAACCACCCAACTCTCACGTATATGATCGCCATCATACTGTTGGTGGTAAAGCAAGATCCTAAGGGCTCTATCAAAGTGTAACATGTAATCAGTCACCTGAACATGTACACGACTGATAAAGGCAAACCAGATAGCATACTATCATCTCGAGTAAGACTGTCATACCGGTATAGGTCCTCCGCAATCATTGCAATCACGTACCTGCGATCCAATAATTGACTATGAGGGCACTATCTCCAACAATATCGCATATACAATATATTTTGTAACAAAAGAAAATAATACAATTAACATATATCGCATATACATCAATGTATTATCCAGTGAGAAAATGAATAAAAAAAGCGAGCTTATATTAGTTGACGTAATGTAATATATCACATATATAATTATACATTAAATTATCGAATCAACACTTGATCCGACAATCCGGCTATATTGTATATAACCGACTAATATAATATGTACCAATTCATCGAATCAACACTTGATCCGATGACCCGGCTATATCACATATACCCGGCCGATATCTCATATCGCAAGAATAGAATACGGTATCTCATATCGTATTATTCTCGGTCCCGCACATATCATATATGTGCTCCTACTCCATTTTGCCTGAGCCAGGAAACCTCTGTGTAGGACTCTAAAGAATCGTCAATACGCCGGCAGTAGGTGATGATCATATCAAACACCCACAAGCTGCAAGCGGTCAGCTAAACGTAACAGCCACCCAGGTATTGAGCGATCAGAAGATCAACAAGCAAGCCAGTATATTCTCCTGTGAATCCAATTAGTAACATTGCCATACAGTCCGGTCTCTTCGTCTGATATGTAGCATATCTAGTTTAGGGGTGGTAAACGTCAGACCCCGGTAACCGATAAATCGTGTCGACGTGAGGCTCATAACAGGTCGAGAAACTACTGATAACTCTTACCAGAAGCACTCCATATCAGCCCTGGTCAGGGACTTCCAGTTATAGCCAATTGAACACAGCACAACATCAACTCTCTATACCGGGAGAGACGAAATACATCCTATCGCTCATTGCCTCCATGTGAGTCAGGAATGTACCCAAAAGCCACCGTTTTGCACGCCCTCTTGGACGTGGTAAGGTGGAAATCAAAGCACAGTGGGAATCACACAAGACTCTGTTAGTGTATATGCCCTAAGGGCCATTATTGTATCATACTAGTTTGTATATTACTTAATGGAAGCTTGGGATATTCACATGTATATAACAGTCTTGCTAAATATGGTAGTATGCTACTTGGTTTTTTCTATCTTAATATGTGAGTATACGTATTGATAGAGCTCTTAGGATCTTGCTTGACTACCAGCGTTGTGATGGCAGTCACACTAGTGGGGGCTGGGTAGTCTACAAGCACATCCTTATTCAGGTCCCTAGTCGTTGGATTATCGAGACAGAGTATTGATACTCCGGAGTAGACTAGTGTGTACGCTTCTCATCCCAGTTGGGGAGATGGTCTGTCCCACAGCCGTCAGTACGTCGTACTGGAGATAGTATACAGGTGCTCGTTAGGTTACGGGTACACCGGACAGGACTCACAGGGAACTGTTGGTTGGTTTTATACCAGTCGTCAGTGAAAAGTTCCCAGGTGACATGAGTACAGCATAGTCCGCAGACTTGACACTGCTACTTCGCCTCGAGTGTGGCCCACTGTTCTTAGATTGCTACCCTACCACGGCTCAAAGGAGTCGTGCAAACAGGCAGCAGTTGGGTGCAGTCCCGAGCACTTGGAGGCAGTGGTGGTTAGACAGGATTCGTCTCTCCCGGTATTGGGGGTTGATATCGCGCTGTGTTAGAGAGCCATTATGCAAAGTCCCTGGCCAGGGCAAGCGAGATTTGCTGGTAGGTTCCAGTAGTTTCTCAGGGTGTAATGGGCTTCCCTCCGACACGACTTATACCGCTATTAGGGGACTGACGCTTGCCGCCCCCTAGGCCCGATATGCGATAGTCTTGGACGAACGGACCGGACTGTATGGAGATTGTCACATCAGACTCAGTAGGAGTTCGGATGGGTTTCCTCATCGGCCTTCTTATCGACATCTACCTGGGGACCGTTACGTACAGCTAGTGCCGCTTGCGGTCTGTGGTTAAACCCACTGCCAGCGTAGTAGTCGAGTCTCTAGAGTCCCACATAGAGAGTTTCCCTACTCCAGGCGAAACGATATAGAGGTCGTATGGTTTTACGACAAGGGTTCGGACGCATACGTGTGTTTACGCACGTACGACTTTCAGACAGTTTTTACCAGTCGGCTTTGGTTTAAGCCAGTTACTAGTATCCGGTTATTGGATTTATACAGTCTAAAGTTTTTCCGTATTTTTGCGGAAAGGAGGGGCGTTCTCGTAATTGCGCGAGAAGCTTCTAGAAGGTGGTGACTAAGGAGGTTTAGGTGGCATATACAATGAATGTGATTAGTGAGTCATATGGATGATTCATACATGTCATTATCCATGGAGATGAATCATCACTAGATATTATCAAGTATGGTTGTTAAATTGATATATTTTCTTTTCTTAATAAATAGAAATGCTTGATATATATTATCATAACTCACTATTCTCATTTTATTATTATGTTCATCTTCTCTCTCCTCAAGCTCTCCCTCTTCAAACCCTAATCCTCCCCTCTCATGTGTTGAGTACAAGGATTAGTTAGACTAACTAAACCATAACCCTCACTTTATATCACCTAGCTTCTTTGATTAGCACTTAAAGAAGGTTAGTTGCCTCAAGTTTAGAGGCTAAGCTTGGAGTAAAGCTCTTGGCTGGATCGTCTACTACTTCGAGAAGGCCGAGGAGGAGGTGGAGTTCGCAAAGACGAAGGACACGATTCGTTAGGTATAATCCCTAAACATAGTAGTATAGAACTTCTATGTTTCATGTTAGTTATCGTTTAGCTTCGATTCATGCGGTTAGTCGATGTTTAAGTAAAGAACAAGATCGTTTTTTAAATTTCCGCCTCCCCGCAAGTTGTGGGGTGTTGTACATCGACTTACAGTGGTATCAGAGCCTGGCTAAACAATAAACAACTTACTTGCAAATTTGTATGAATTTCGAACGGAAAAAACGAAACCGGAAAAGCCCGAAATCATCAGTTTCTGTCGTTTTTAAAATGAAGTCCAAAAATTTTTCAGGGATGTTCAGAAAGCTTGAAAAGACAGTAGAAGAACACCCAAGAAATTTGGGCCCCTGAATCGCCTAAAGCACCGCGGAACCGCGGCGGATCCCACCGATTCGCCGCGATTCCGCCGCCGAGTTGGCGATTCAGGAACCCAATTTTCTTGTGTTGGTTCTCTGGAATATTTGGTATTTTCTAGAATTTTTTAATTTTTGCTCAGGTTTAAATTTTACAGAGAAGTATTGGAGCAAAATTAAAAGTGTTTAATCGATCGAAATTATACAGTATTTGCTTGTTGGATTATATCTGTGTTTCTATAATGTGTTCGTAAACCTCCCCTAATTGCTAGTATGTCGGTTGGCAGGGGGTTGCACATTTCTGTAATGGATTTTATCTGTTTGTGCATATGAACTGTGTTGGACTGTTGTGATGTATAGCCGGGGTTATGTGATGGGTTATTATTTAATTCATTTGATGTAAATGTAATTTGTTGTAATAATATTTTGCGGGGCACATCCAGGTTGCGGTTGTAGCCACCGTTGTATTATTTCATTTTACTGTTTTTTGCTCCTGGGACAGACCCAAGGTGGGGTGCACAAACTGCCGGGTGGGTAGTTTGCCGTACCCGTTGGGGTCTTGGGTGGGGTAATGGCTATTCATCACAACTGTGTAATCCGTCTTTTGTTGCAGGCTCAAAACAAACACGGATTGCTTGCAAATCCAATTAAGTTCATCTGTGATCTGGAATGAATATCATTGCGTCAGACGAATGATATCTATATATATGATAGTTATTTAGACGTCACTTATGTTTTACACCTGCGCTAGCCCAGCCCCCGCTCTGTCGTTAGTTAAGTAACCTAACGGGTAATGACGGGACCCCGTGGCGAATGCGGATGGCATAAGAGGACGTTGTATTTTCGTTGTTTTCTGAAATGATAGGTTAATGATGGGACGCATTATTTATAATGCAAAGAAAATAAACCAAAAGTTTAATCGTTGGAACAATTTAAAAGAAACCACTCGGTTAATTTTAAAAACAGATATTTTTAAATGCGGAGCTTTAACCACTCTTAAAAGCTATCAGGTTCCTTCGGTTATATCAAGTTCACTACGTTCACGGTTTCGCCAAAACCATTCGTAGCCCTCCATCATTTCATTTGGGTATTCAGTAGTATTCAAGCTATGCATTTTGGCCAAAGTCAAGGCATAGTGTTTGGTAGCTGCTGGGTTTTCATTTGTTGCATAAGATAGATGAGTTGGTTTGGGACAGTCGTATTATCATTTGACCAAAGTCAGGGGTATATACGGATGGGTTCAAATTGACAAGATAATGACGGGTAGAACTTGACATGCGACTTATGACATTTTGACCAAAGCCAAGGTCATAAGAGCATGGGGCAAAAACTTATATCGGGAATTTCTAAAGAAAATGAAATTTGCAAAGAGATGCATAACATTTGGAGTTTGATGAATGTTGGTAGCATTCCTTCAACATTATCATACGATGATATTTGGATCCCGATCCTACTGTGAGTATATGCTACTTATCAGGATATTCGTCACTTAACGATCAATGCTATAAACCAAGTAGGTGTCCAGAAAGGTGTCAGCGGGGTTACGCCCCCAGAGAAAAGAGGTTCTTTAATTAAGGAACTTCGTGAAAGCGTTGGAAAACCTCCCTCGAAGTATCGACACTGGCCTGGCTGAACGGTTAAGCAAGAATTGTACAGTGAGAATAGTCCTGGCTAATTCTTCTTTTATAGTTTGAGGAAGGATTCGAGAAACAGTGGGAGCCATCCAGTTTAGATAAACTAAAAACCACTCTAAACTTGCAAGAGCATCATGCTAAAGAGTTTTCTTCTCTCTCTCCTAATTGCAGCGACCCTGAAAATGACTGGACTTAAGTTACTTTTAGAGAAAAATATACTGACAGGGCTAAACTATAAAGATTGGCTGCGGAATGTCAAAATGGCTTTGACCTATGACAAATTGGGGTACGTCCTCACCGCTACGGCATCTGCTGTCCCTGGTCCCAAATCCAGTAATGCGGATAAGGAAATCCGCAAAACCTGGGATTTCAATTGCGCGAAAGCCAAGTGCATCGTGCTTGCCTCGATGAACAATGAACATCAGAGGAGGCACGAGGATATGGAACTAGATGCCATATTTCTCCATACAAAGTAACTTTATGGAGAGCAATCTCGTATAGCAAGATACGAGACCTCTAAGAATTTGTTTCGAGCGAGGTTGGCTGTCGGGTCATCCGTAGGAGAACATGTCCTAAAGATGATCGGCTATATAGAAGAGCTCGCAGACCTTGGGACGACTTTGGATAATGAGCTCTATACAAACCTTATTCTCCAGTCCCTTCCTTCCACCTACGCCCAGTTTATCCTGAACTTCAACATTCAAAGAAAAGAAGTTGAACTTCCGGAACTCCTGAACATGTTAAGGAGTGCGGAGGGCACCTTGCAGAAGGCAAGGGAAACACCCGCTATGTTTGTTGGCGGTGCATCTTCTTCCGGGTCCAAGGCTAGGGCCAAAGGAAGGAAGAATAAGGCCGTCCCCAGACCTAGAGGAGGTGTAAGTAAGGTGGGAGGAAAGGGAAAGAAAAAGTTTGCGGTACCGGTGGTTGGCCAGGATGAGTGCTTCCATTGTCACAGGAAAGGGCACTGGAAGAAGGATTGCAAGGCGTGGAACGCCAAGAACCAGGAACCGAAGTAAGCTGTGGCTTCGACTTCAGGTGTGTTTGTAATTGAGAATTGTCTGTCGATCAACTCTACTTCCTGGGTATTGGATACCGGATCAGGATCTCATATTTGCAATTCATTGCAGGCACTGAGAAACCGTAGAGTGCTGAAAGAAGGTGATATGACCCTAAAGGTTGCTAACGGAGCTAGCGTGGGAGCTGCGTCCGTCGGGGATTATCACCTAGGATTGACGAGTGGACACATTTTGGTTTTACATAACTGTTTTTTTGTACCAAGCTTAACGTGTAATATCATATCAGTTTCCTTGTTATCAAATAAAGGTTATGATTTCACGTTTGTAAGAGATGTTGTTAACATCCACCTTAATCATGGTTTGATTGGGTCCGGTACACTAAATAACGGTATATATGTTTTAAACCAACTCCAAATTTTCAATGTCCAGAACACACTAAAAAGAAAGTCTCCAGATTTAAATAAAGCTTTCTTATGGCATTGTAGACTGGGTCACATCAATGAGAGAAGGTTGACTAAGTTGCATAGAGAAGGATATTTGGACTCGTTCGAATATCAAACTTATGACACTTGTCAATCTTGTCTCAAAGGAAAGATGACAAAGACTCCATTTACTGGACAAGGAGTAAGAGCGAGCGAGCTCTTAGGACTCATACACAGCGATGTATGTGGTCCAATGTCTACACATGCAAGAGGTGGTTTTTCCTATTTCATTACTTTCACGGATGATTACTCAAGATACGGATTCATTATCTGATGAAACATAAATCCGAGGCTTTTGAGAAATTCCAAGAGTATAAGAATGAAGTAGAAAACCAAACCGGCAAAAGTATCAAGACACTTAGATCTAATCGAGGTGGTGAATACTTGAGTGCCGAGTTCCTAGGTTACCTAAAAGAGAAAGGAATTCTCTCTCAGCTTACTCCTCCATACACTCCACAGCATAACGGTGTATCGGAGAGACGGAATCGAACCATATTGGATATGGTACGATCCATGATGAGTAATGCTGAGTTACCGCGATCTTTCTGGGGTTATGCGCTAGAATCAGCAGCATATCTTCTGAACAGGGCTCCTACCAAGACCGTGCCTACCACTCCATATCAGATGTGGACTGGGAAGAAACCCCATCTTCAGCATATGAAGATTTGGGGATGTCCATCTTTTATTAAAAAGCAGCATGTGGACAAGCTCGAGGCATGATCAGTAAAATGTATGTTTGTGGGATATCCAAAGAACTCCAAGGGATATTATTTCTATTACGCAGAGGAACAAAAGGTCTTTGTTTCTCGTAATGCCCATTTTCTGGAACATCAGTTTTTAGAAAAGGAAATAAGTGGGAGCGAAATAGAACTGGAAGAAATTCCAGAACCACAAACTGCTACTGAAAGTTTGGTAGAACCGGAAGTTCAAGAAGAACAGGACATTCCCGCACCCCTCCGCAGGAGTAGTAGGCCGTCTCATCCGCCTGAGAGATACTACTGTTTTCTCAAAGATGGGGATAGAGAGGATTGCATCATAGATGATGATGAACCTACTAACTTCCAGCAGGCCATCCAGAGCGGCGACTCGGTACGATGGCTAGATGCAATGCGGACCGAAATAGAGTCCATGTACACCAACAAAGTATGGACTTTGGACTTTGCTCCAGATGGGGTAAAACCCATAGGATGCAAATGGATCTTCAAGAAAAAGATTGGTGTAGATGGACAGGTGGAAACTTATAAGGCTAGACTTGTTGCAAAGGATTTTCGTCAAAGACCTGGTTTGGACTATGACGAAACTTTTTCTCCAGTGGCTATGCTCAAATCCATTCGAGTCCTTCTTGCTATTGCTGCCTTCCATGATTATGAAATCTGGCAGATGGACGTAAAGACGGCTTTTCTGAATGGAAATTTAGAAGAGTGCGTCTATATGGATCAGCCAGAGGGTTTCAATCAGAGTGGGAGCAGCGGGAAAGTATGCAAGCTACTTAAGTCCATTTATGGACTAAAGTAGGCATCGCGGAGTTGGAACATCTGTTTTGATGAGACAGTCAAAGAATATGACTTTATCAAAAATCCAGATGAACCGTGCATATATAGTAAAGTTGTAGCCAGAAGTGTCATATTCCTCGTCTTGTACGTGGATGACATTCTATTGATAGGAAATGACATTCCTATGCTACAATCTGTCAAAGGATTCTTGTCACATAGGTTCTCCATGAAAGACCTGGGTGATGCCTCTTACATTCTGGGGATCCGGATCTATCGTGATAGATCCAAGAGGATGTTGGGACTTTCGCAGTCCAGATATATCGACACTGTACTGAAAAGATTCAGTATGGAAGATTCTAAGCGCGGTAATCTACCGGCTTGTCACGGAATCACCCTCTCCAAAGAGATGTCTCCCAAGACTGATTTGGAAAGGGAACGCATGTCTATTATACCCTACGCTTCTGCGGTAGGCTCTATAATGTATGCGATGTTGTGCACCAGACCAGATGTAGCTTACGCACTGAGCGTGGTAAGCCGGTATCAGTCAGACCCAGGGGAGAAGCATTGGATAGCAGTAAAGAACATTCTCAAGTACCTGAGAAGGACTAAGAAAATGTTCTTGGTTTACGGCGGAAAAGACCTCAGGTTGGAGGCCTTTGCTGATTCCGGCTTCCAGAGTGATAAGGACGATTCCAAGTCCATGTCGGGTTATGTATTTACCCTCAATGGAGGGGCAGTGTGCTGGAAGAGTTCCAAGCAGGACACCGTTGCTGACTCAACGATGGAAGCGGAGTATATAGCTGCTTGCGATGCCGCAAAAGAAGCAGTCTGGATGAAGAAGTTCCTAACAGAACTTCAGGTGGTTCCTACCATAGTTGATCCAATACCTCTGTATTGCGACAACAACGGAGCTATAGCTTTAGCGAAGGAACCAAGGTCCTATCAGAAGTCCAGACACATCTTAAGGCGGTATCACCTGATCAGGGAGATCATTGATCGTCAGGAGATCGAGGTTCGGAGAGTTGCTTCTGAAGAGAACATTGCTGATCCATTCACAAAGGCCCTACCTCAGATTCAGTTCGAGAGGCTACTCGAGATCATCGGTCTTCGATATGCCAGTACATGGCCCTAGTGCAAGTGGGAGATTGTTAGTGTATATGCACTAGGGGCTATTATTGTATCATACTAGTTTGTATATTACTTAATGGAAGCTTGGGATATTCACATGTATATAACAGTCTTGCTAAATATGGTTGTATGCTACTTGGTTTTTTCTATCTTAATATGTGAGTATACGTATTGATAGAGCTCCTAGGATCTTGCTTGACTACCAGCGTTGTGATGGCAGTCACACTAGTGGGGGCTGGGTAGTCTACAAGCACATCCTTATTCAGGTCCCTAGTCATTGGATTATCGAGACAGAGCATCGATACTCCGGAGTAGACTAGTGTGTACGCTTCTCATCCCAGTTGGGGAGATGGTCTGTCCCACAGTCATCAGTACGTCGTACTGGAGATAGTATACAGGTGCTCGTTAGGTTACGGGTACACCGGACAGGACTCACAGGGAACTGTTGGTTGGTTTTATACCAGTCGTCAGTGAACAGTTCCCAGGTGACATGAGTACAGCATAGTCCGCAGACTTGACACTGCTACTTCGCCTCGAGTGTGTCCTACTATTCTTAGATTGCTACCCTACCACGGCTCAAAGGAGTCGTGCAAACAGGTAGCGGTTGGGTGCAGTCCCGAGCACTTGGAGGCAGTGGTGGTTAGACAGGATTCGTCTCTCCCGGTATTGGGGGTTGATATCGCGCTGTGTCAGAGAGCCATTACGCAAAGTCCCTGGCCAGGGCAAGCGAGATTTGCTGGTAGGTTCCAGTAGTTTCTCAGGGTGTAATGGGCTTCCCTCCGACACGACTTATACCGCTATTAGGGGACTGACGCTTGCCGCCCCCTAGGCCCGATATGCGATAGTCTTGGACGAACGGACCGGACTGTATGGAGATTGTCACATCAGACTCAGTAGGAGTTCGGATGGGTTTCCTCATCGGCCTTCTTATCGACATCTACCTGGGGACCGTTACGTACAGCTAGTGCCGCTTGCGGTCTGTGGTTAAACCCACTGCCAGCGTAGTAGTCGAGTCTCTAGAGTCCCACACAGAGAGTTTCCCTACTCCAGGCGAAACGATATAGAGGTCGTATGGTTTTACGACAAGGGTTCGGACGCATACGTGTGTTTACGCACGTACGACTTTCGGACAGTTTTTACCAGTCGGCTTTGGTTTAAGCCAGTTACTGGTATCCGGTTATTGGATTTATACAGTCTAAAGTTTTTCCGTATTTTTGCGGAAAGGAGGGGCGTTCTCGTAATTGCGCGAGAAGCTTCTAGAAGGTGGTGACTAAGGAGGTTTAGGTGGCATATACAATGAATGTGATTAGTGAGTCATATGGATGATTCATACATGTCATTATCCATGGAGATGAATCATCACTAGATATTATCAAGCATGGTTGTTAAATTGATATATTTTCTTTTCTTGATAAATAGAAATGCTTGATATATATTATCATAACTCACTATTCTCATTTTATTATTATGTTCATCTTCTCTCTCCTCAAGCTCTCCCTCTTCAAACCCTAATCCTCCCCTCTCATGTGTTGAGTACAAGGATTAGTTAGACTAACTAAACCATAACCCTCACTCTATATCACCTAGCTTCTTTGATTAGCACTTAAAGAAGGTTAGTTGCCTCAAGTTTAGAGGCTAAGCTTGGAGTAAAGCTCTCGGGTGGATCGTCTACTACTTCGAGAAGGCCGAGGAGGAGGTGGAGTTCGCAAAGACGAAGGACACGATTCGTTAGGTATAATCCCTAAACATAGTAGTATAGAACTTCTATGTTTCATGTTAGTTATCGTTTAGCTTCGATTCATGCGGTTAGTCGATGTTTAAGTAAAGAACAAGATCGTTTTTTAAATTTCCGCCTCCCCGCAAGTCGTGGGGTGTTGTACATCGACTTACAGACTCTATGACGATCTCGGGTCTACAGACCAACCTGTACCAGTGTCACTAGAGAACTGCTATCTGATGATGGGTATAATACCATCTAGGAGTTCTCGGGGAGTCCGTTCAGTATACACAGTCTCCACTGAGCACCCGTACACCATCTTTGATGTCAAACACCGATGGATATGGGATCATCTATCGCCCATCATATAGGTCAAGATGCGTATACGCTAGTCTACTCTGGAGTATCGATGCCTTGTCTCGATACTCCCTCGACTAGGAACAGTTATAGGATGTACTCGTTGACTACCCTGGCCCCACTAGTATGATCTCATCATAGTCCTAGTAGTCAAATACATATCCTAAGGGTTTTATCAATATGTGAGAGCAAGACAGTAAACCAATACAAATCAACATATTAAGAAAAAGTGCAACCAGATAGCATACTATCATATCGATCAAGAAAGTCCTCTCTATATATATTCAAGCATCCACTATAATATACATCATATGTACAATAATGGCCTCTAGGGCATATACATAACTAACAACAAAATGCGGTTTTGATTCTCTTTTATTTTATGTTTGCTGGTTTTAAGAAGAAATTACCCCGAATAACAAGGAAAAAAATTACGACCGTTTCCTCAGCAACGACGCCATTTGATTGGTCATTTGCGAAAGAAGTGTTTTTGTAAATAACCGCAATCAAGACGATGTCGCTAGTAACTAGTCGCGATGAGTACGGGCCGTCCGCAAGAAAACGTGGATTCTTTTCTTGCTTTAGACGAGTTGATGAAAGATGGGTGATTGTTTGTTGTTATATTTTAAAACAGATATAAAATTTATAATGAAAAGGCTTGTAGGGTTCATAGGACTTAGTAGTAATTGATGAATAATTAAAAATGACTCTTTTATCTTTTAATAGCTTAAAACTAGATCGATAGTGATGAATATAGATTATGGTTCTTGAAGGAAACTAGGGTCTTTCCACTACTAACGCTTGTCCTTTCATTGATCTCAATTTATGTCTAGCTCTTAATAAAACAAGTGTTAAACCAATCTTAAATCATGATCGAGCCTATCAATAAATTGATAGCGCGCCCGATAAGAAGGTTAATATTTATTTTGCTAAACTTTATAAACTTTAAAATGTATAAAAGAAGTTAAGAGATCTTTTCATCCATTATCCTAGCCTATCCTACGAACCCTGGCAAGCTAGAAATTACTCTCTCATGGCTAGTGATTTAGAAGAAAGGTTGAAGAATGAAATCATATTGAAAATGCAGAAAAGTAAGTGCATAAATTAAATGAGGAAAATAAATGCAAAAAGAAATAAAATAAAAATGGCCTTTATTAATCAACTATTGCATTTACAATTCTTCTTATAAACTAGAATACAAGAACTCTAGTTTGTTCTAAATCACTCTCTTGTTGGAGATAGATGAATAGATGATAATCACTCGGATACGTGGATCTCTTTGATCTCTTCGATGATGATTTTGAATGTACAGCTCTCGGTCCCTTATATAGTATTTAAAACCGGAAACTCTAGATTCCATCCGAAAATATATGCTGTTACGATCCAAGCCACAAAATCTCACATCCGACGGCTACCAATGAGTCGCGGTTCCGCCGCATATCACCCTATTTGGCCGCGGTTCAGCCGCAACTTGGTGGAATCAGGATTTGATATTTCTTCCGGTCTCTTGTATTGACATGTGGAGATTCTTTTGATATCTAGATTCTGAAAATAATACTCTGAGTTTCTGCCGTTGCCAGATCTCTCGATTTGCTTCTAAATTTTGGCAGATTCGGTTTCGATATCCCGATTTGACTCAGATCTCTTACTTGAAGCCTGACCTGAGCTAATACTTGCACAATATCTCAAATCAAAGTATTAGTAGCATTTGGTATTCTTGAGATATTATCCTAACCATTTAAATAATATAATATTTTAAGAATATTGATTATAATTATTGGACATGATATGCATATTTTAATTATTAATATTTCATTTAAATATTATATGCATATATTTTCTCTCGTTATATTAATTATAATGTAGAAATATATGATAATAAAATTTTTACAAATAAAGCCACATATGTTCTATATTTACAATAAATACGTTTTAGTACTTAACAATAGTAGGAAAAATATTCATTCAAAAGTGTGATATTTTAGACTAATCAGCCAAGGTATACAAAGCCGATAGAATTTTCATGAAATCCATGAAGTATACCAAGTTCATTCTCGAGCGAAGATACCTCGGACTTATATCCACATGCCGGGAGTCTTATTTCCGGGAGATTACCTGGTTTGCCAGTCTTAATGCCGATGGAAGCTCAGTCTTTTCTTCATATGCTGGTCTTGTTCTGGGAAATGGTTTACCGGTCTTCATGCTAAGGAAAGCTCGGTTTATTCTCTATATGTCAATCTTATACCGGGAGTATCTGGTTCGCCTGTCTTCATGGTAAGGGAAGCTCGGTATTTCTTTGTGCACCGGTCTTATTTCAAGAATCCCTGGTTCACCGGTCTTCATGCATGCCGAGCGAAGCTCGGTCTTTTTTCATGTGCTGGTCTTATTCTGGATATCACCAAGTTTGTTAGTCTTCTGTGCCGAGAGAAGCTTGGTCTTTTATTCATGCACCGTTCCTATTTCCGGGAGATCACCCGCTTAATTTTTCAGTCTACATGCTGAAGGAAGCTTGATCTTTTCCTTATATATTGGTCATATCTCGGAAGATCACCCGGTTTTCTGGTCTTTATGTTGAGGGAAGCCCGGTTATTTCTCCATATGCCGGTCATATTTCGAAAGATAACCCGGTTTGCTTAGCGGTACTACTAAGATATCTAACTATCGGGCAATGAACTAGGCGACAACAACTCTTGAAGTTCTTTTTCAAACAACAGCTTCATAGTAGTCAACTGATTGACTAAATCCTGAAAGTCACTAAAATGCTTGGTTTTTTCCAATTTATACTTGAGGTTCACAAGTTTTCTGATCAATGGAGCCATTTTCTGAATCGTGTGACATTCATACATAGACCTTAATTTCGTCCATAAGATATCGGCTTTGATTTCTTGTGCTATGAAATGGAACATTCGATCTAAGCAACTCATTGTCGAATATAACCAACAATTTTCCTGTGCATCACTTCCCACTCATTATCGGACTTAATATCTGGTTGAACACTATCATCTTAAATCGGATCATTCGAATCCTTACAGTAAAAGAGATTTTCCATACCCGGCTTCCAAATCAGATAGGTTAACGACATCAATTTAATAATATATATTGCCAATTATTCCTCATCTCCATAATCATAATTGAATTGAATATTCTGCGGCCGTGATTCTACTTTGTTAGATAGGATAAGATGTATAAATCAATGAACTTAATCGTATCATCAATTTAACTAAGAAACACCACAGCGGAATAAATAAGCCAACCAACACATTGACAAAAGACACCAATATTTATGTGGAAAACCCCAAATACCATCCTTTCTTTATTTTTTCTTCCACCATACAATGATAATGTGATTATACAAATACCAGTGTCTTCATCTTAATGATGGATTACAAAAAAACCACAAGAAGAAACGGCTTGAGAAAATACACCTGAAACGAGAAGAAATGGAGGTCAACACGATCCAAACCGATGGATGTGTAGAGTATTTCGCTGGCAACAAACACTTAAGATTTCAACACAATCTGAACAGAATCCACCGTCGAAACAATGCCGAAAAAAATACGAAAACCCCAATTACTTGCTTTCTCTCTCTCCCTCTCTCTCTCTGTGCATGATTAATTGCGTGATGTGGCTGCGGCTCTTCTTCTTGCGTCGCATGCATATAAATGGGCCTCTTTTTGGGGATGGTGTTAAAACAAATGAAGGCCTTTAAAAAGTTATAAAAGCTGGGCCTACACATATTGGGCCCCCCTTCTCATATGTCTTTAACCCACATTTTAAAGGTAATTATTGGTATATTATCCCCCAAAAGAAAATTTCGTAAGGATAATATACCAATAATTGAGCCAAAGATTATAATGTCGTTTAACATACAGACTTCTAATCCTAATGAACGTTCTGATCATATTTTTCCTACCATATTTACGGATCATCACTTCCTTATAATTATCATCAGAGAACTTTTCATCATATATAAATATAAGAAACCCATCCCGCAGGCGTAAAATTGATATCTACCGTTGTCTTTCGCTGTGCCAATTGAGTTTGCGATGATCTAATCAAAGGGTTGAATTTCCCCCCCCCCCCCCCCCCCCCCTCATTTCTATCCTAAATTCCCTAATTGTATCCTAAAAGAGTAGGAATTTGCTTACCCACTTTGATGGAGATAGATGATTGACCAATTAAACCAATGCTGGCTCAATTATTGGTACCAAACATATTGATGTGTTTTTAATTGGCTTACCCCAAATGCTGGCTCAAGCCCTGATTCAAGTTATCTTGTTGACTTAAAAAAATTCCCTTGACTTAAAATACAGATACTGTAAGCTTATTTATGATAGGGGTCTGTATTTATACAGATGAAACGATTAATAAGTGCATGGGGAGATGAAAAAGGCTTTTGCTCTTACATTTGTTAAAAGGAAAAAGGTGTACTGAAACGAGAGAGAGTGTGGCTGCTGGAGTTGGTTGCCTTTATTGCGTCCAGGACCAGCCTGCCTTGGTTTTGCTCCCCCTGCCTTGTCCAAACGCTCACCTTGTTGGATGCCAGCAGTCGCATCCATTGGCCCAGGATGCTCCACGTCATCGTCTCATCTGACGCGGCAGGCATCCAATGGCCCAAGTGGGGGGCTGGACAACTGGATTCCAGCAATTGGGGACTGTCTTCTTGCTGCAAATGGCCACTATTATTAGCCTTTTGGTTTCCTCAAGAGCCAAATCTTAGCGGTCCACTTGTAAATATCGTGTGGGTCCCATTGCCATATTTTGTGTTGCCAATTTTCTTTTAGGGCCTGTTTGGTTTCAGGATTATGGAATTTGGATTCCAAAATAGTACGGTTGAAATTTCTGGTTTTGGTAATTTGTTGTTTGGTTGGTTTTGGATTTCTAGTATTGGATTTGTAGATCCTTATAATCTTTGTTTGGTTGGTGAAAAAAGGTAGGATTTGGATTTAAGGATTTTAGAGAGAGATAGATAGAGAGGATTATTAAATAAATAAAGTACACGGGTCCCATCTAAAAGTACAATGAATAGTGCCAAATTCTTGAAAATCCTTGAAATTTTTTTGGGATTCAAGAATCCTTGTTTTGTTGTGGGCCCCCCATAAAAAAACAAAGGTATCCTAGAAATCCAAATCTATCAACCAAACACAAAATTATAGAATTCCAGGATTCCACGATCCAAAATCCAAATCCAAACTCATAATCCTGCAACCAAACAGGCCCTTAGGTTGCGCTTCATACTCGGGAATTCGCGCTTTCTTAGGAATGGAATGACCGAGAATCTAATTCCAGGGAATCCTTGGGAATGGAATGACCGGGAATCTAATTCCAGGGAATCTTGTATTAACTTGCTTGATAAATTTTAATCATTTTTGGTAATATATGTATGTGCAACCGTCGATCGGCGGCCACGCCGAAGGAAGCCGGTAGATGGTGGCGGGGCCGGCGAGGAACAGCCGATTGACGGCGGGCCGAAGAGTGGCTTGCAACGGGCGGCGGGGCCAGCCGGTGGCGAACGTCCGATCGACGATGGGTCGGCCGACCGGAGGCGAGCTTCTGATCGGTGGCGTGCCGGCCAGTGAACGATCGACGATGACCTGTTGGCAAGCTGAACGGGATCAAACTATGACCGGCCGGCAGATGGCCGACGATGCATGGCGGGGCCAACTGGTGAACGATTGGTGGCGACCGGTCGGCAGTGAACGGTCGATCGACTGCAGGCCTGCTAGCGGACGACCGATGATGGGAGGGGGGGGGGGGCGGCCGATCGACAAGTGGCGAGAGGGACCAGTGACGGATGGTCATGGCTCATTTCATGTCAGGCGGGAATATTTCGTGGTAATTTCGGATAGACACATGTTTTTGAGGGGGGCGGGGGGGGGGAATAAGATTACGATAAAATGCGGTCATTTGATTACCATCGTAATCATATATTTCCGAGAATATATTTTACACATAAACTGGTATGGTAATATAAGATTACCATCTAAATTGCCTCCCACTAAACGGACTTCTCACCATTTTAAATTTTAGAGGATCGGGAATTTCTTAATTGATTTTTTTGTGGGTATTTTGAGTTGATTTTTATAGAAATTAAATCAATAAACCTGTCAATTTTCAATTGAAAAGCGAGGTAATGTTGTTAGAGTAACGCTGCTTTTGTTATCAAAATAACTTTGATGCGATTAAAACAGGCTACATCTATTTAAATATAATGAAGTATTTAGTAAATTAGCTGCTTGTTATATCGGATAAATTATACCGACTTCATCTAGTGTAATAGAAAATAATGAATTTAGTTTTATGAAAAAAATGGCAAAGGCTTTCATCATATTTTTTCAATTTAATATCATATATCATTTTTTTTATTTAGGTTAATTGTCGGAAAAAGTGCAAATGATATCAAATTGAAGCACCTAAAAGTTCATGGCATTTACTGAAACTTTAAGCTCATAACGCTTATGTGCAATTTATATCTTTTATTATATTCAATCAATAGTATGAGAATGTTACTATGGATGCATGATAACGCACTAAGTATGTGTCTAAGTATGTGTTTGGTAAGAGGTTATATAAGGGCTAATCCTAAATTACCATCAAATTTGCCTTGCTTCTTTAGATGTAAATAATATTACTAGGATATTGCATTACCATGATAATCACATGACCCCATTTCATGAGAATCTAATCCTTCCAAAACAGGTGTCTATTATAAATTACCACGAAATGCGCCCATCTAACACGACATGTGTCATGACCATCTGTCACCCGCCGCCGGTCTCCCTCGTCACCCGCCGACAGGCCGACCCGCCACAAGCCTCTCTTCGGCCGTTGCCGGTCGGAAGTTCGCCGCCAGCCTCCCTCTCCCCTCGACGTCGGTCGAACATTCTCTGTCATCCTCCCTTGCCGGCCGTCCGTTGGTCGGAAGTTCGTCGTCGGCCTCCTTCGCCCCTCGACGTCGGTCGTACATTCGTCGTCGGCCTCCCTTGCCGCCTGCCACTGGCTGGACATTTGCCGACGGCCTTCCTCACCGTCAGTAGGACGTTTACCACCGGCCTCACTCGTCGCCGGCCGCTGGTCGGACTTTCGATGCCCATCGTTGTCCGTCTTCTGGTTGGACGTTCGTCGCCCGCCGCCGGTCAGTCGTTTTCTACTGGCCTCCTTCGCCGTTGCCGACCGTCCTCACCATCATATTGTTTGCCGCTGGCCACACTTTCCATTATCCATTTCCGTCGCCGGTCAACGATTGCATACATATATTACCGTGGATGATTAAAATATACCAATCATGGTTATGAAAGATTCCTAGAAATTGGATGCCCGGTCATCATATTCCCCGGAACATGAGAATTCCTGGTAATCTTCCATTTCATATACCAAGGGTAACCTAAAGGATAGGATAAATAAAGGACAAGTAATTCGAAACTGTTAGGATGTTCCAGTCATCTAGTAGTGATTTAAAACACAGTGGAATGAATAATTTTAAAAATATAGTGACACATAGCAACCATAACCCTAGACACATAGCAATTATATCCATAGCCCATAAGCACGTCAGCGGTACCAGCTTCACGTAACGACTATCCAGGTATTGATCGAAAGAAGGTCGATAAGAAAGCTCATCCGATTCTTGCAGAATCTATCAGTGACATTTGTCGTACAGTCTGGTCTCTTCGTCTAAGAGTGTCTCATACCGGGTCTGCAGGGTGGAAACCGTCAGACTCCCAATAACCCGCTAAGTCGTGCTGATTTCAAGCTCATAACCAGCTGAGAAACTACTGGTAACACTTATCAGTAAATCTCATCTTCCTTGGTCGACGACGTATGATTATAGACAATCGTGCACAGTACGACATCAATTCTCTATACCGGAAGAGATGAATTCCTTTGATTGCTCATTGCCTCCGTGTGTTTCGGGACTGTACCCAACTAAAATCTTTATGAACGACTCTTTAAAGTCGTGGTAGAGTAGTAATCAAAGTACAGTGGAAATATACATAAGACACTATGACGATCTTAGGTCTAAAGACTTCTCTGTACTCGTGTCATTAGAGAACTGCTATATGACGATAGGTATAATACTATCTAGGAGTTCTCTGTTAGTCCATCCAGTGAAACTCATGCTTTAATGAGCACCTGTATACAGTTTTTGGTGTCAAACACCAATAGCTATGAGATCAACCATCGTCCTGGTCGGGATCAAGAAATGTATACACCAGTCTACTCTGGAATATCGATGCCCGGTCTTGATACTCTCATGACTAGGAATATTTAAGGACGTGCTTATGGACTACCCAGGCCCCACTAATATGATCTCTTATCATTATCTATTGGCGATACGTGATAACGAGAAAAACGTATACACATGAAAGATAAAAAGAAATCAGATAGTATACTATTATCTTGAGTAAGATTGTTCTCTTATATAGGTTCTCCTTCAATTACAATAATTGCCTTGAGGGCACCTATATCCAACAATCTCACCTGCATTTAAGACCAATTATTGCGGTATCGCATACCAACTTCTCTACAAACAGTTTCATAAACCGTGTTCGAGAAACAGCCTCAGTGAGTGGATCCACTACAATGAATCTATCTTTGTCTCTCTGTTTCTCAACTTCGCGAAGATCAATTATCTCCCGAACTAAGCGATACCTGCCTTAGAATTTGCTTGGATAGACGATGGAACCAAGTTTACAAATGAACAATTTTATCCAGCAATTTCTTAGGCCGAATCCTTTTGCTAAGTCATAATCAGCACTCAGTGTCATGACTACCACAGTATCCGGCTTGGAACTCTTTCCAATATACTTCTCCTGCTAAATAGAGCAAACTAATAACTCATGACAGACACCCTGTCTTTCATTTCACCAAAGAAACCAGAATCGGTAACTACCTCCTGATGGAGGCTACCATTACCATACACCAAGAACATTCTCATTTGTTTCTCACTGGTTCCTTTTGTTTCTCCATGATTTGACTAATATCTGCTTATTACAATAAGTGCAAAAGTATCATCTGGTCTGGTACATGACATCGCATAATCGATCCAATTGCCGATGCAAATGGAAAATCAATCATGCAAGTCTCTTTCCTCATCAGTCCAAAAGACATCTCTTTAGTGAGGGTGACTCATCCACATGCTGGTACACTACCGAGCTATGAGTCGTCTATTCTAAAACCCTTTTAGAATGGTGTCATTTTATTTGAATTGAGACAATCTCAAAACTTACTAGATCTATCTCTATAAACCTACTCACCGGAATGATTGATATATTATCCTTTATGGAAAAATTTCTGTGACAACCATAGTTTGGCCGAACTGTAGTATAGGAACTTGTCACGACTCGGAAATGGCACGCGACCAACATTTGAATCATCTATACGACCCCACCGTAACCCAAATAAACCGAAAATCAGGAATCTAAAACTTTTAAGTAAATAATGAAGGTGAAGTTTTAGAAAATGGTTACCAGTGAAATCAAGTTGCTCTTTTTAAATATAAGAAAAATTTATAGAAATACAAGTGAGTTGTAGACTAAAATTGAAAATATTTTCGTCGTTTAAAATTTATGCAGCACTTTCTTTGTAAATTTTGATAAAAACCAGTACATATACATAAATATAATCCACATCCCCAATTGGGAGGTATCACATCACCTAAATGGCGGAATCACAACCACGCAATATATACGACGCCTAAGGAGAAGATCAATACAGGAAAAGAGTGAAAGAAGTACCGAAAACATCATCAATATCAATTATAGAGAATAACATCAATATCTGCAGCCTAAATATTGTTTCAGGCCCAAATTCTTTGTGAGTACTTATTTCTTCCAGAAACCCCCTCTTAGCTACACTGAATTGCCTTTTATGCAGTATTCTTTGTGTAAACTCTCTCTCCCTTTCCAATAAACTGTTTTGTGCAGAATTCTTTGCGCCGCCAAATAAAATTTTTGCAAGTATTTTAGATTTTGATTGTTATTGTTTTGCATAAATAATACGGACTTTAAGGGGCTATAACACCAACTCAGATTGGGTGGGGATTCATCACTCTTCCTATGACCCCAAAAATCACAAAAAGCATACGCATTACCGTTGAGTTTAATTAAAAAATATCTAGACTCAGCCAATTAAGGACTTATCTTTCTCAATAAGGACAGAAGAAGGCTGTGGGAATTCGGTCGTTTATCTAAACTTGACTTTATGGTGCCTAGGACAGACAAGTGACGAGGTAACTTTAAAAGGCCTATCTCATGGCGATTCATGAGCGGAACCCTCCTTACCTCACTTGTGCTTACTTGGCCACAATTGACAGTGAAGAGGCGATTCGAGGGCTATCTTATAACTTATCGCTTTGGAACAGTTAGGAGCAGTCTAATTGGACTTTGAGAACTATAGCTCTAGATGTGATTGTGCATATTGTGACTGTGATTGTTTGAAGTTGTGTCCTTAATTCTGTATATTTTTCAAAACTCTATAAAAAATAAAAAAAATAAAAAAACTAAAAATTTTCATAAAACTTGGCATTTGTCACCAAATTTCCATTCCACCTACATTCTCATAATCGTTTTCTTACCCTTATACACTTGACAACACTAAACCTGTTTAGTGTATGTCCGCTTCTGTTGGGTTTGCCTAGCACCACACAAGGGTTTATCTTGCATCAAACATGCTACAATAAAAATTTTGGGGTGCGAAGTAAACTAACCTAGGATCAAAACTAGAAGTTTAGGGTAACAAAAAGTATCATATATTAGATCCAGTGCCTAACACTAAGAGGATAGTAATACAACCTTTGTAGATTTCTCTCTTCGACTCCTTGGATCAATTAGAATTTGAACCAGTCCGCTTGAATCCTTCGTTGTCCACGACGATCCACCCGGAGTCCTTTTGCTCAAGCTCCAAGCTCCACTTGATCAAGGATGAAAATGAAACAAACACTCCACACTAGTGGGCTAGACTAAAGCAGAATGGTGATGCGGGTTTGTATCTCACTCAAAAACCTTTTCCTTTTAATTTCTTCTCTTTTTTTAAAACCCTATAGAGCTTTGAGGAGAGAGAGGAAGAAGGAGATGGCTCAAGCTTGACTCAAGTGAATAATATGAATAATAACCTAACATAATCCTAAGTCAATGAGAGTATGCCATGCTTAACTATGGTTACAAAATATCTAGATATTTTGTGACTTGAATTTAAGCAAAACCATGGGCTAAAACCATGGGCAATGAAACTATGGTATTGACTTTGTCAACACAAGAAATAAGGGTTGAATAGTCAACCATGATTTAATTTCCATTTTGCTTTTCTCAAATAAACAAAATATATAAATATACAACCATGTGAGTCTTGCATTGCCACCACCAATGTATCATCAACCATGACACATGTATACTTGCATGTGTGCATCCATATCAACATACACATACACTCATGCATGCATCATAAAGAAATAGGTTTTAAGTACAAAGGCTAATGGTCATTAATATTTAATCAACAATTGATTTAATAAACCGGTCATATCACATACAACCTGATCAATAGAAATTGCCGGATTATAATGCGGTATCATATTCACGCATTCAATCAAGCACCCGTGCATACCACCATATGCACCCCACATCGTTTCGCCTGAGCTAGGTAACCCCTTTGTGGGACTCTAAGACTCATCAATACACCGGCAGTAGGTGATGATCATATCAAACACCCACAAGCCGCAAGCGGTTAGCTAAACGTAACGGCCACCCGGGTATTGAGCGAACAGAAGAAAAAAAAGCGAACCTGTCAAAACTCCTGTCGAGTCAACCGGTAACACTTACCGTACAGTCCGGTCTTTTCGTCAGATATGCTGCATATCGAGTCTAGGGATGGTATCGTCGACCCCAATAAATCAATAAGTCATGCCGATGTATGGCCTATAACAGATTGAGAAGCCACTGATAACACTTATCAGTAAATCTCATCAGCCCTGGCCAGGGACTTGCTGATATAGCCAATCGAGCACAACGCAACATCAACCCCCAATACCGGGAGAGACGAAACCCCTCCTATCGCTCATTCCCTCCATGTGTCTCGGGACTGTACCCAAAAACCACCTGTTTGCATGAATCGGTAGAGCCGTGGTAGGGTGGAAATCAAAGCACAGTGGGAGAACACACAAGACTCTATGACGATCTCGGGTCTACAGACTAACCTGTACCAGTGTCACCTGAGAACTGCTATCCGACGATAGATATAATACCATATAGGAGTTCTCGGCGACCCCGTCCAGTGTACCCAGTCTCCACTGAGCACCCGTATACAATCTTGGTGTCAAACACCAATGGATATAGGATCATCCATCGCCCATCACATGGGTCAAGAATCGTATACGCTAGTCTAATCTGGAATATTGATGCCCCGTCTCGATACACCTACGACTAGGGACATTTCAGGATATGCTTATAAACTACACATATCCCACTAGTATGATCTGCATCATAATCAGAGTAGTCAAGCAAATATCCTCAGGGCTTTATCAACATGTACCAAATGAATAAAAGCATGATCAAGTGAACATGTCAAGATAATGAGTAACAAGATAGCATACTATCATGTCGAGCAAGAAAGTCCCCTGAATATATATATATATACACATGTAAAAATACATCCACTATCAAATAATGGCCTCTAGGGCATACATATATCCAACAGCTTGGACTCGGGATACTAGTGCCCGATTAGTCCGCGTTTCGCTAGTCTCTATCGACTACGCGATCGAATCCGAAGTCTATTCATCTTTCCCTACGCACACCTTACCTTTACCCATCAACACCGAAGTTGACTGTGATTCTATTCATACATTGTTACGATCCGAAATTTAGCTCGTGACCGGCACTTAAACTGCGCCAAGTCTAAAGGCGTAATGTAATTCAAGTAAGCCGAAACCCAGAAAGCTAAACCTTTTTAAGAAAATAAAGAGGTGAAGTTTTGAAATAAAGGTATGGTGAAAATCATAAGTTTTCTTAAATACATAAGTAACGAAACATGAAAATGCAAGTAAAATTTTCTAGTTGAAAGCATGTTTCGTCTTTTAAAAATTTGGGCAGCACCTCCTTTGTATATTTTGATCCAAAACCACAAATACATGAGATGATATAAATGCATCCCCAAGCGGGAGCTAGCTCTTCACCAATCGGCGGATCACAACCACGCAAGACAGAATATATGTATACGACGCCCAACGGCGAAGATCACCACAAATGATAAAGTAAAGCAAGACATCAACCCAAAAGCGAACATAAAACCCATCGCTCAAGTCTCGCAACTACAAGTCTTGCTAAGTCTCACTACATATAGAAATACTAGTTTTGATTGGTGGAGTTGACTAGATACAAAATGAATAATAATACAATAGCGGCATGATCCAACATGTACCACCTACCAAAAGCAAAATACCCGAATGCAGCTGTGTGCCAGCAATACCGCTACTGATCCATGCGGTCAACCTGCAAGAACTGTGGCACAACGGGGGTGAGTTGCCAACTCGTGAGTAGAAAAATATCTACAGGTAGAAATCGAATAAACAACGATTCCTAGGTCAACTATATCATAAAGGTAATACTATGATATTTAGGGTGATCGTATCTACATATATACCAACATATACTCAAAGCCTTTATGCAAGTGGATATCATCCAACCATATAATCAATGCCTGTATGCATGTGGATCTCGTCCACGTGTCAACCAATGACACAACAACATCATGCATGGAAATATCAGGAAAGCATGCGCATGTAAATATGAGGATATAAATCAATGTGTGTCCATCAATGACACATCAAAATCATAGAACCTGAGTGTCCAACACCGATACTCGAAACATCATAAAACCCGTGTCCAGCATCGATACGTAAATCCTCATATCTCTCGGGCTCTGTTAGTCCAGATCGGCCCACGGGCTCCGTCTGCGGGATCGGCCCTCGGGCTTCGGAAGAACAGGTCGGCCTATATCCATCTCTCGACTCCCGTCGGTATCCTATGGATAACCACCAGGTCCAACCAATCACCGGTAGGTAGTTCTCTCCCTGCCAGGCTCATCGTCATCCCTACGAAATCTCTCTCTCGCCCTGGGGTACCATACCGGGTTCACCATGAACCCGCAAACGGATCATCCAACTCCTTGAATCGGGTTTCACATATCACACGTCTCAGAACTGAGAAAACGCATGGTGGATGCACTGAAATATCATATCAAGAGAAACTGGGTTTTTAAAACAATACATACTTTCTTTTGAAATAACCACGGTTCTCAAATCCCGAAATCTCATGAAAACAATATATCTCAATGCGTAATCGTAAAGCATGGTGTATGCGATATATCACAGAATGTAAGCACATCCGTATCATGCAACATGGAACAGTGATGTGAGCATAGGCATATCATCATAATGTGAGCATAGCAATATAATAGCATGATGTAGCAATTCTACTGTGTGAGTGACATAGCAATTATCGATGATGAAGTGTGTGAGCCGGTCAATCTGTGTAAGTGTAACATACGCATCATCGATAATTGTGTAGATGTACTAGCACAGGTATATGCAATGCAATGAGAATAACATGAATGTAGCATAAGTAAATCGCCAGCTAAATGTTATAAGGTATACGTATCTAACATGACCGAGTCGGTGAATCTATCAATCGGCATCCAGCCTTACAACATCACGTACGGTATAATCCATCGTATGACATCCTCTAGTCAAGGGTATGAATCATGTTAGTGATATGTATGCCCTAGAGGCCATTACTGTACATACGATGTATATTGTAGTGGATGCTTGGACATATATAGTGAGGACTTTCTTGCTCGACATGATAGTATGCTATCTGGTTGCTCTTTATTTTAACATGTACTCTGATTGTCTCTATGTTACATGTTGATAAAGCCCTTAGGATGAGTACTTGACTACCTGGACTATGATGCAGATCATACTAGTGGGGACAGTGTAGTCGCTAAGTACATCCTTCAAATATTCCTAGTCGTAAGTGTATCGAGACAGAGCATCTATATACCAGAGTAGACTAACGTATGCTTCTCGACCCATGTAGATGGGCGATGGATGATCCCATATCCATTGGTGTTTGACATCAGAGATAGTATACGTGTGCTCAGTGGAGACTGGGTATACTGGACGGACTCGCCGAGAACTCCCAGATGGTATTATACCTTACGTCAGATGGCAGTTCTCTGGTGACACTGGTACATGTTAGTCTGTAGACCCGAGATCGTCATAGAGTCTTGTGTGATTCCCACCGTGCTTTGATTTCCGCCTTACCACGTTCAAGAGAACGTGCAAAACGGTGGCTTTTGGGTACAGTCTCGAATCACATGGAGGCAATGAGCGATAGGAGGGGTTTCGTCTCTCCCGGTATTGGAAGTTGATGTTGCGCTGTGTTCGATTGGCTATAATTGGAAATCCCTGGCTAGTGTTGCTGAGATTTACTGGTAAGTGTTATCAGTAGTTTCTCGTACTATTATGGACCTCATATCGACACGACTTATCGGTTACTGGGGTCTGACGTTTACCACCCCTAGACTGGATATGCGGCATATCAGATGAAGAGACCGGACTGTATGGGAGTGTTACTGATTAGATTCGCAGGAGAATGTACAGGCTTGCTTGTTGATCTTCTGATCGCTCAATACTTGGGTAGCTATTACGTTTAGCTGACCGCTTGCAGCGTATAGGTGTTTGATATGATCATCACCTACTGCCGGCGTATTGACGATTCTTTAGAGTCCTACACAGAGGTTTCCTGGCTCAGGAAAAACGGAGTAGGAGCACATATGTGATATGTGCAGGACCGAGAATAATACGTGTATGTGATACTGTATTAGATTCTTGCGATATGTGATATGTAAGTCCACGGTAACGCCCCGACCGTCTAACAGACGCCAAATGCGGAACAAAAACTTTTACAACTGGCGCCATCGTGTATTATAACCCGGATCTGCCATTAAAGCTAAACTAACAAACTATAAAGTGGGTAGAAATGTTATACCATACGATCCGAGTCCTTCGTTCTTCAACCATCATCCCATGCTTTGTTGCGGCTGCTCCGATCTCCTGAATCTCCAGTCTTCTCGTCCAGGTGGCACCACGTCGACGGATCCTTAAACGGGCTCCTGCCTCTGAACCGAGGCAACTCGATCATCAAGT
This sequence comes from Agapanthus africanus, assembly GCA_030015575.1. Classification (NCBI taxonomy): domain Eukaryota; kingdom Viridiplantae; phylum Streptophyta; class Magnoliopsida; order Asparagales; family Amaryllidaceae; genus Agapanthus; species Agapanthus africanus. The sequence continues at coordinate 46,848,463 of JASDDO010000006.1, forward strand.
TTGCTAAAAAAGATGACAAAGATTGATGTAGAGAATGAGTAGAACACTTTGTCTTGTTACATCCAAAGCTATGGATGAACGGTTAATGAAGTTGCATTTTGGAATCGAATGAAATGAGAAATGAGCAATCTAATTTCCATGAACCCAAAACCATAATCTTTTTCTTTTGCAAAATCAATCATCATTTTCCCACAAGGGGCCAGCCACTATATAGAGGAGGGGGTGAGTGTAGGAGCAAGAGGGGCAACCTTAAGCAAAGCTTATCATAACTCAAAAGATCTCACTCAAATATCTTAGCAAGAACAAAAGTCATTAAAGAAAATAATGACTCACTTAATCATTTAATGCAAAATGGTTACTCACTAACCTAGTCACCAAATCTAGAATCTTCTCATGACTCACACTCATGACTCACTCTAGTGACGAAAAGATAAATCCGCATTTAACCGAATGTTAAAGCGGGTGATAGAAAACAGGAAACTGGCAACTTCCAAAAGCGATCCTGAAACGAATTTCAGGATAACCCCGTAACAGTATAAACATACCCGCATTTGTATTACGATCGAATACAAATGCAACTGAGACAAAGATATTATATCTACATAGTATAATACTCGGATCCGGCTTGAACCAAAGCTCACCAGTATTATCTGCCCGAAATATGACACGTGCGTAAACGCACGTGCATTTTTCGAACCCTGCCATAAAACCATACGGTCTCTACAACGTTTCGCCCGAACTTGGGAAACTGTCTGTGGGGGACTCTAATGACTCATCAACACATTAGCACTGGGTATAACCACTAGAACGTCAGAGATACTAGCTGTACGTAACGGTTGCCTATGTATTGATTGGAAGGGAAACTGACGAGCGAACTCATCCAGAAACCCTACTGAGCCTAACAGTGATAATATACATACAGTCCGGTCCGTTTGTCTAAGAGTATCGCATATCGGCATAGGGGGCTGGTAACGTCAGACCCCCAATAGCGGTATAAGTCGTGTCAGAGAGTAGCCCAGAATACCTTGAGATACTACTGGAGTACCTACCAGTAAATCTCCTGTCTCGGCTGAGGGATTTGTGTAATGGCTCTCCTAGACATAGCGCGATCTCACCCCCAATACCGGGAGAGACGAATCCCCTGCCGATCCTCTCACTTGCCTCCATGTGGCTCGGGACTGTACCCAAAAAAGATCTGTTTGCACGACTCCTTTGAGCCGTGGTAGGGTAGAAATCAAAGCACAGTGGGAACTCACACGAGACAAATGACGACCTCAGGTCGATGAACTAACCTGTACACATGTCACCAGGGAACTGCTATCTGACGCTATGTATAATACCAACTAGCAGGTTCCCGGCGAGTCCTGTCCGGTGTACTCATAACCCAATGAGCACCTGTATACATCTTAGGTGAACCAACTGACACCAATGGCTTGTGAGACCGGCCACAGGCCCTCGTCGGGGTCTCGACTGTATACACTAGTCTACTCTGGAGTATCGATGCCCTGTCTCAAAACTCCCACGACCAGGGACACTTTAGGGATGTGCTTATAGACCCCAGCTCCCACGTATATGATCGCCATCATACTGCTGGCAGTCAAGCAAGAATACTATGGGCTCTATCATCATGCTGTTAGTTATATGTATGCCGTAGAGGCCATTACTATACATAGGATGTATATTGTAATAGATGCTTGGACATATATAGGGAGGACTTTCTTGCTCGACATGATAGTATGCTATCTGGTTGCTCTTTACCTTAACGTGTACACTGATTGTCTCTCTGTTACATATTGGTAAAGCCTACTTAACTACCTGGACTATGATGCAGATCATACTAGTGGGGACATAGTAGTCCATAAATACATCCTTCAAGGTCCCTAGTCGTGGGTGTATCGAGACGGGGCATCGATAGACCAGAGTAGACTAGCGTATACTTTCTCGACCCATACAGATGGGCGATGGATGATCCCATATCCATTGGTGTTTGACATCAGAGATGATATACGGGTGCTCAGTGGAGACTGGGTACACTGGACGGACTCGCCGAGAACTCCCAGATGGTATTATACCTTACGTCAGATGGCAGTTCTCTGGTGACACTGGTACAGGTTAGTCTGTAGACCCGAGATCGTCATAGAGTCTTGTATGATTCCCACTGTGCTTTGATTTCCACCTTACCACGTCCAAGAGGGCGTGCAAAACGGTGGTTTTTGGGTACAGTCCCGAATCACATGGAGGCAATGAGCGATAGGAGGAGATTCGTCTCTCCCGGTATAGGGAGTTGATGTTGCTCTGTGTTCGATTGGCTATAACCGGAAACCCCTGGCCAAGGTTGCTGAGATTTACTGGTAAGTGTTACCAGTAGTTTCTCGAACTGTTATAGACCTCATATCGACACGACTTATCGAGCTATTGGGGTCTGACGTTTACCACCCCTAGGCGAGATATGCGACATATCAGACGATCAGACCGGACTGTATGGTAAGTGTTACTGGTTGGATTCACAGGAGTGTGAGCGGGCTTGCTCGTTGATCTTCTGATCGCTCAATACCCGGGTGGCCGTTACGTTTAGCAGACCGCTTGCGGCTTGTGGGTGTTTGATATGATCATCACCTGCTGCCGGCGTATTGACGATTCTTTAGAGTCCTACACAAAGGTTTCCTGGCTCAAGCGAAACGAAATAGGAGCGCATATGAGATATGTGCAGGACCGAGAATAATGCGTGTATGTGATACCGTATTCTATTCTCGCGACGAATGTATCGATTGGTTGTATGCGATATAACCTGGTTATCGAATCGAGGATTGATTCGATAAGTCGATACATTGGATATTAGTCGGTCATATGCGATGTGACCGGATCGTTAAATCAAGTGTTGATTTAATGATTTAATTTATAATTATATATTTGATATATTACTTTACATTAATTAATATTGGTTCACTTAAGATTACTTTCTCACTTGAATGTGCACATTGTATATATGATATAGTTTTGTGCACTAGTTTGTATCATGTTTGATGATACATGCAAACTTGGGTGTGTATGATTAAACCATGGTTATGTTAATGGTTAGGGTTTTGATTTACTTATTTATTTATTCTCTATATTCTTTTTGGCAAAGGAAAAAGAAATGGTTGCTTCTTTTGGATTTACATTGAAGCTTCATGAAGCTTTGAAAAGTTCAACCATTTTTGTTTCTTTTGCCTAACCTAACCATTCACCTAACCCTAGTTTATTCTCTACACTTAACCATGGTTGCTTAATGATAACCATCACTTGATTTTGTTTTCATGATTATTATTCTTTTTCATTCTTCTTCTTCTTCTTCAAGATGAAGAAAGAAAAGCTTTCTACAAAATTTCAAGTGATGAATCCAAGTGAGAAATCAAAATCCAAAGTGAACCCACTTCCTATTTCTTCATCCTCTACCACTTGCCATGTAGTATAGGGTGTTTTCTTCACAAGTTTCATGACTTGGTGAAGTTGGAGCTCGAGTTAGAGTCGCCTCGACGTAGATCATCTTCGGCATCGAAGTCATCGACCTAGCCCGATCATTTCTTCGATGAAACCACCGCGAGAGTCCGGGATCCGATGATCGCAGCGGAGGGACATCATCACGGAGCTAAGGAAGTGGAGCACCGGATCTACAAAGGTTGTATTTCCATTCAGTTTAGAGTAAAGTTGTTTACTAGCTTGTAGTATTCGCCTAATCTCTAGTTAACGATCGCATTAGGGTTTCTCGGTACCGGAAAAATTTGAATTTGGCATGGTTGATGCCTTGTGAGACCTCTAGAGTGTGCCTAGGAACCCTACACATGCAATAGTGAATTAAAGCATGTATACGATGATAAAGACAAACCAGATAGCATACTATCATCTCGAGAAAGACTGTCATATCGGTATAGGTCATGCCTCAATCATTGCAATCACGTACCTGCGATCCAATAATTGACTTTGAGGGCACTATATCCAACAATCTCCCACTTGCACTTAAGGCTAATTATTGCGATGTCACATACTCACAGCCCGTGTGATACCAAACATCCAACTCCTCTACTAATCAGTTTCACAAATCCCGTTTGTAAAACTATTGTGTTCGAGAAATAGCCTTAGTAAGTGGATCCGCCCTGATGTTTCTTTCTATGTCTCTCTTAATTTCAAGTTCGCGGAGAAAGCCATTTCCCGAATCGAGTAATACCTGTCTTAGAATATGTCTGGATATCTGATGGGACCTAGTTCATAAATGAACTCCAAATCCAAACTTCTTAGACTATTTTGATAACTGAACCTAATCAGTATCCAGCACCATGCCTCCCACAGTATCCTCTTGGACTGCATGTCCATAATACCGTCTCTCGTCAGAGGGAAAACTATAACTTTGACAATCACTCTGTCATCCATGTCACCTTTAAAGCCTGGAATGATAACCGTCTCCCGAAGGAGGCTGCCGTCATCAAATCCGTAGAATATACACTTATGTTCTAAAACTGCTTCCTTATGTTTCTTCAGGATTGGATTAATATAAATTTATCGCATCTAGTGCAAAAACAACATCTGGTGTGGTACTTGACATCTCACGATTGACTCAATTGCCTAAGCAAGTGATCTGCCAATCATGCACATCCCTCTCCCCTTTAGTCTATAAGGCACCTTTAGAGAGGGTGACTCCATCACCTGCAGGTACACCACCATGGCAGGAGTCATTTATTCTAAATACCATTAGAATACTGTCAAAATACCCACATTGGGAAACTACCCAAATCTAGATCTAAAACCATGGATCTAGTAACCAGAATGTCAGATATTATATCCATATCCTTTGTGGAGAAACAATTGTGTGACGACTACAGTATAACCGATCGTAGTATAGGAATTTTACTTCTTACTCTGTGTATATCATCCAAATACCAGGACACCACACCCTACTTCCTTCTTAACAGATCCATCCCCTATTCTGATGAAGTCAAACCCATGACTCTCACATCAAAATTAGATGATCTATCTCCGCTATATTTGCTCAAGCCTATAAATAGACATAAGCTACCTGCCCACTATGCTTCCGCTGCTCCCACTGACTATGACAACCCTCTGGCAGAATAATATATACGTACACTTCTGAAACTAGTTTAGAACGACGCTATACTCATCCTCCTGCCGGGTCTCATAGTCTGGAACAACAGTAGTGTCAAGTCTGGGTAAACTAAAACCTCCCTATCACGTCCTTGAGGCTACCGGAGTACCTCTCGGGTGTCTGAGGTTACCCACCATATCTGCGGAGTGGCTATTGGAATGTCAAACCTGATTGAATATATAGGTCCTATTAAATTTTCCGTAATCGTTTGCGGTTCTGGAATCACTCCCAATTCTACCATACTCCCACTACTGTTTTCTGAAAAAAATCCATTTTACTAAAACTGTGGCGAGTCAAGAACAATATCACTATTGATCTTCCAGATGGTAGATTATCAACCCTCGACATAGCCCGGGTCAACCCACAAACTGCCATTACAGAAACATGCCTTGAGTTATCCAGAGTCTGGTTTTAAGCATAAGCCGGACAACTCCTCGTTTCTTGACATTGTTAAGATATGAACCATTCTATGTACAATATAGAAATAGAGGCACTAATTTAACTAGAACCAGATTCAAACCATGCAGCTGTCTCCAGTGCATGTCAATTTAATGGAGAGAGGATAATCAGCATTACTCAACTTAGAAATCCATCCAATTATGAGTAACCTGAAAGAGAAACAAGTTTCTCAAAACCATTACTTCCAACTGAATACCAATCACAAGAATCCACATCTTCGATTTCTTTGAAGAATCCCGATACTTGCGATACCTGGTTCTCTACTTTATTCTTATACCCACAACTTCTCAAAACTTAGACATTGTATTTCTACGAAACACTTGTCTAAAAACTAGAGAAGTCATAAGTAAACAGAACATAGTACGGGGACCTACCCCTTTGTCCCGACGGACACTGGACAACATACAATACTCTGTATAAGTCCGCTGAGTTGAATAACTCAAAACCTGTGCATCGTAAGTTGAAAACTGTACCTAGGCGATTTCCTCAAATATCACCAATTACAATGAATTCCGATATAATGAGGATGATCTCCTAATTCCCAATAACTTACTCCCACTCATCATCTGTAAAACCATACAGATATGAGAATGAAACCTGGTAAATACATACCCTTAAGTAAGTATCTAATCGGGAAATCAGTTTTCCTTTAACAATGCACTGAAACATGAAAATGTTTCGTAGGGGTTTCCTGGTATTCCTAGTAATGCCTCTTCCATAATCCAATTCATGAATATAACCGTATATTTCTTTGCCACCTCTCCAAAGCCCTTTATTTGTCTTTGTCCTTAGGCTTAGTGGTTTTCTTCCTTCCCTACCGTTCGGCACCAGCCTATGGTTTGGAAGAAGTCTATCCAGTAAGCATAATAGGTGTACCCTCCTCAACCTAAGAGTACTCACAACTTGAAAGAAGGTGATGATAAAAGACAACCGAATAATACCTTATTCTATTTCTCCCAAATTGGGGAGAAAGCAAAGGTGAAATAGGAGTGGCGGTGAAGTACGCGTTTTGGTCGTGAATGATAACAGTCGCAATTTACTTTGCCCTCTTTCTAATCCCTTTATTTTGTCTTTAGCTATTACCTTCTGTACACCCTACTTAGGCTAATTGGTTTTCTTCATTCCTTACCTTTCGGCACCTGCCTATGGTTTGGAAGAAAACTATCCAATAAGCGTAATAGGTGTACTCTCCTAAACCAAGGAGCCCTCACAACCTGAGAGAAGGTGATAATAAAAGACAACTGAATAAACCAATTCTAGTTCTCCTGAACCTGGATCCATCCTCGAAGAAGTCCCTTCGAGTTCGTATATAACCATACGATGGATCTATCCAATGGAAGTGGATGTCCGTAGTAATACGGGGTGTTCTGAGAAATGCAAAGGGCAAAAGAAGGAGCAGCAATGACTTATGCAACTCGGATAATCCATATGCCAGTATTTTAAGAAGGTTCGGTCAACTTGGTCACTGAGTCATAGTCTAGGGTCGGTCAAAGGTCGCTGCCAAAGAGAGAGAGAGAAAAGAAACACTCTGCGTGCACTCTAACCTAAATCATAATGGTTATCACTTTATCTAATCAGGAAACCTCCCACTGTAGTCTCAAATTCTCCTCCAAACCTGAAAGAAGAATTAGTCGGGATCACCCGAAGAGTAAACCAACTCATCAGTGAGAATCGGGATCCAACAATTATCGCATGATAACTTGATGGAAGCCACTCAAGTTATCACACTCCAGAAGATATGCTCATGCCTGGCAAGTTTGCTGTTTGTTTGAAACTCCCGATGTAATTTTTACCTCATGCTCTTCTGACCTTGACTAAGGGCCAACAAATTATAAGTCACATGTCAAGTTCTTCCCGTCATTATCCAGGTTGATTTGAACCCACCCGTACATACTCTTGACTAAGGGCCAACAAAGTAATACGACTGTCCCAAACCAACACATCTATCTATGCAACAAATGAATACCCAGCAACTACCAAACACTATGCCTTGACTAAGGGCCAACAAACATAGCTTGAATACTACCGACTATCCATAAGAAATGATGGAGGGCTACGACAGGTTTTTGGCGAAAAACCTTTAACGTAATGAACTTGATCTCGTTGAAGGAACCTGATAGCTTTTTATAAAAATATAGTGACGAAAACCTTTTGCTAAAGAGGTCTTTCCCGGTGAAGGGATCTCGGCTCTTTCCTCGTGGAATGAGGTGCAGGATATTCTAACTGAATACCACTATGCAAAGCAACTTGTAATCGACTATAATGAAGTTATTATCCTGACGTAAACTTCTGCCCAAGGGGTCACTCCCGGTGAAGGGATATCAGCCCTTTCCTCGTCGAATGAGGTGCAGGATATTCCAACTGAATATCACTATGCAAAACAAAAGGAAACGTCTTTGTAATAACACTTTTTAAAACTGTTCCAACAACATCAAATATAGGTTTGTTTTTCTTGCATTGATAATAATCAACGCAGTCCTATCAATTAATCACACCAGAAAAGAACGAAAAATAAAATGTAAGTATATACCATCCGCATTCGTCACTAGGTCCCGTCATCACCCGTTAGGTTACTTAACTAACGACAGAGCGGGGACTGGACTAGCACGGGTGTAAAACATATACAACATCTAATAGTATATATACCAATATACAATAAACGCTCCAGGTGTGATAATATGCATCATTACAGAAAAGTAATAAGCATCACAGAACAATACAGATAATCTGGGATCCCCGGGTTTCACAGAGCCGCTACTGAAATCCGATGTTCCCCTGGTCGTGTGGATAGCCTGTGCAATGAAACCTAGACCCCTACGGGTGCAGCAAGTTACCTGCCAAAACCTGAAGCGAGGCAGCCCTCTACAGCAAAATGAATGGACCACCCGGCACTTCACGGAATCCAGTAACTTGAGCACCCCTCCTTGGGTCAACTTGTACCCCCTACGAGTGCGGCGAACAGTCTTCCAATTCTAGAGTGAGGTCTCTCTGCCTCTCAAAGCCATGAGATACGGACCCGTTGCCCTCCAGAACCCGGCTATTCGTGCACTCCGTCGCGGGGTAATCCTAGTACAGAAAAGAAAATATATACAACGGGTACATCGACCTCAGCCCGGTCGTGCCCCAAAAGAATATTATACAAACAGGCAGTGACGGCAGTCCACATGTTGGACGCTTGCCCCGCAATATCAAATGTACAAATAAATCCAAACAGCACTACCATTGCACACTGCTATCCACCACGACATATCCGCAACATTACAGCACAACACAGAACATCAACGCGAATGTCACGTTTGCAAATCCGTCTAAAAGGACTATAGCAATTAGACGCAATTTACCGCTCGAATGACATTCACGGTCGGAGATATAATATAAATACTGCATACTAACAAGTTTAAAATTTCGATTGACAAAACTTCCCGAAGTGGGCCCCACAAACATCTGCTGTATAGCAACAAAATATGGGTCCAAAAGAAATATTCCAAAAACCACAATTTGCTATGTAGAACCTACTGTAGAAATTTGGTGCACTGTTCCCACAAACGCGCGGCGGATACGCGGTCAAACCCTGGTTTGGGCCACGGATCCGCGGCCGTTCTGTGGGATCACATGACCAAATTTCACCAGTTAGCTTAGAATTGCCTGCACAATTTTCTGTGATGCTCAAAATAATTTTTATGCCCTTTTAAAAATCGACAGAAAGTTTGAACAGAAAATTGTAGTTTTGTGAAAATCCGTTCGATCGATATTTTAAACGTGTTAGCACAAGTTAGTAAAGCTTAATGGTGAGGCTTTGATACCACTGTAAGTCCACGGTAGCGCCACGGCCGTCTAACAGATGCCAAATGCGGAACAAAAACTTTTACAACTGGCGCTATCGTGTACTATAACCCGGATCTGCCATTAAAGCTAAACTAACAAACTACAACGTGGGTAGAAATGTTATACCGAACGATCCGAGTCCTTCGGTCTTCAACCATCATCCCACGCTTTGTTGCGGCTGCTCCGATCTCCTGAATCTCCAGTCTTCTCGTCCAGGTGGCACCACGTCGACGGATCTTTAAACGGGCTCCCGCCTCTGAACCGAGGCAACTCGATCATCAAGTTTGCTAAAAGAGATGACAAAAATTGATGTAGAGAATGAGTAGAACACTTTGTCTTGTTACATCCAAAACTATAGATGAACGGTTAATGAAGTTGCCTTTTGGAATCGAATGAAATGAGAAATGAGCAATCTAATTTCCATGAACCCAAAACCATAATCTTTTTCTTTTGCAAAATCAATCATCATTTTCCCAAAAGGGGCCGACCACTATATAGAGGAGGGGGTGAGTGTAGGAGCAAGGGGGGTGACCTTAAGCAAAGCTTATCATAACTCAAAAGATCTCACTCAAATATCTTAGCAAGAACAAAAGTCACTAAAGCAAAGAATAACTCACTTAATCATTTAATGCAAAATGGTTACTCACTAACCTAGTCACCAAATCTAGAATCTTCTCATGACTCACTCTAGTGACGAAAAGATAAATCCGCATTTAACTGAATGTTAAAGCGGGTGATAGAAAACATGAAACTGGCAACTTCCAAAAGCGATCCTGAAATGAATTTCAGGATAATCTCGTAACAGTATAAACATACTCGCATTTGTATTACGACCGAATACAAATGCAACTAAGACAAAGATATTATATCTACACAGTATAATACTCGGATCCGGCTTAAACCAAAGCCCACCAATATTATTTGCCCGAAATATGACACGTGCGTAAACGCACGTGCCTTTTCCGAACCCTGCCATAAAACCATACGGCCTCTACAACGTTTCGCCCGAACTTGGGAAACTGTCTGTGGGGGACTCTAATGACTCATCAACACATTGACACTGGGTATAACTACTAGCACGTCAGAGGTAATAGCTGTACGTAACGGTTGCCTATGTTTTGATTGGAAGGGAAGCTGACGAACGAACTCATCCAGAAACCCTACTGAGCCTAACAGTGACAATATACATACAGTCCGGTCCGTTCGTCTATGAGTATCGCATATCGGCCTAGGGGGCTGGTAACGTCAGACCCCCAATAGCGGTATAAGTCGTGTCAGAGAGTGGCCTAGAACACCCCGAGATACTACTGGAGTACCTACCAGTAAATCTCCTTCCTCGGCCGAGGGCTTTGTGTAATGGCTCTCCTAGACACAACGCGATCTCACCCCCAATACCGGGAGAGACGAATCCCCTGCCGATCCGCTCACTTGCCTCCATGTGGCTCGGGACTGTACCCAAAAAAGACCTGTTTGCACGATTCCTTTGAGCTGTGGTAGGGTAGAAATCAAAGCACAGTGAGAACTCACACGAGACAAATGACGACCTCAGGTCGATGAACTAACCTGTACACATGTCACCAAGGAACTGCTATCTGATACTAGGTATAATACCCACTAGCAGATTCCCGGCGAGTCCTGTCTGGTGTACTCATAACCCAATGAGCACCTGTATACATCTTAGGTGAACCAACTGACACCAATGGCTTGTGAGACCGGCCACCGCCTCTCGTCGGGGTCTCGACTGTATACACTAGTCTACTCTGGAGTATCGATGCCCTGTCTCGAAACTCCTATGACTAGGGACACTTTAAGGATATGCTTATAGACCCCAGCTCCCACGTATATGATCGCCATCATACTGCTGGCAGTCATGTAAGAATCCTATGGGCTCTATCATCATGCAATAGTGAACTAAAGCATGTATACGATGATAAAGACAAACCAGATAGCATACTATCATCTCGAGCAAGACTGTCATATCGGTATAGGTCATGCCTCAATCATTGCAATCATGTACATGTGATCCAATAATTGACTTTGAGGGCACTATATTCAACATGATATCGGCCGGGTATATGTGATATAGCCGGGTTATCGGATCAAGTGTTGATTCGATAATCTGATACATTTTATATTAGTCGGTTATTTGTGAAATAGCCGGATTATCGGATCAAGTGTTGATTCGATAATTTAATGTATAATTATATATTTGATATATTACATTACATTAACTAATATAAGCTCACTTAAAGATTCTTTTTCTCACTTGATAATACATTGATATATATGTGATATATGTTAATTGTATTATTTTCTTTTGGTACAAAATATTGTATATGTGATATATAATATTGTAACATGTGAAGGTTACAAATGCAACTAGGGTTTAGAGTTTAAACCATGCCAGGGTTTTAGATTAGGGTTAACATTTTATTATGGATAATTCATTTTCTTTTGGATGAGCTTTGAGGAAGCTTCTTGTTCCTTTGACTTTATCCACCCTTTTTGTTTTATCCTTGATATTTGTTAACCCATGTTTAACCCTACCTATGGTTAATTCTCTACATGAGTTAGCCATGACACATATTAAACTATGGTTGCATTTCTAACCTCAACAATAATTCATTCATCACTTTCTTCTTCATCTTCTTCAAGCTCACAAAAGCTTGCTTGATTTTTATATTTGTGATGAAATAATGTGAGAAATTGAAAACAAAAGAGAGCAAAATTCCTACTTCATCATCCTCATCTATTCTAACCACTTAGATTAGGGTGTTTACTTTACTAATATATGATTAGTGAAGCAAGAGCTTGGGTTTGAGATTCTTCAAGGTATATCATCTTAGTTGTTGATGATTGGAAGCAAGGTTGCATCTTTCTCTTCATGGAGCCTCTCTAGAGTTCGGATACTTGATGATTGCAGCGAAGGGACCTCAACACGGAGCTTATGAAGTGAAGGAACGGACTACAAAGGTTGTAATCCCTAACTTTTAGATGTTAAAGTGTTAACATGCTTGTTTGGTTTGATTCTCTAGTTAAACATCCTAGGTTTAGGGTTATCTATAATGGCAAAATTTGAAATTGGTATGTGTGATGCCACCCGAAACCTTGCTGCCGTTGTAGGTGACCCAACAGTGGTATCAGAGCCAGACTAGAGAATTAGACGGATAAATGTAGGATTACGAAACCGAAACGGCTCCGAAACACCCGATATGAAACCCATGTTTCTGTCGATTTCAAAATGGACTCTAAAATTTTTTCAAACAACTGCAGAATCATGTATGGAACAAATAGTGAACATGACCCAAACTTGGACCCCGGTGCTCGGATTTTGGCCGAGCACAGAGCACAAAAATCCGAGCAGGCCGGCCTGGCAGAGGGTTTTGGGCTTCAGGTTTTGGTTATGCTCTGGTCTCTAGGGTTTGGTACTTTTGGTGTTGTTTATTTTTGATAAATTTGCGTGAGATGTTTATTTACTCAAAAGGTAATTCGGAGTGTTTCGTATTCGCAATTCTAGCTTGGTTTCATGATTGTTTAGACAGTGTTAAAATGTTCGAATGGATATCAATAACTCACTATTTCCCCTGTCGGAAAATTTCCAAATGTTGGATTTTTCCTTAGTTAAAGAACATTCAAAGTCGTGCAAGTAACGCGGAGGACCCTCTAGAAGAACGAAACCTTAACTCGATTTTGTGACTGTCAAAACTGTCACTAAACCCTAGGGTTTGTGATGGTTTAGCGATATCACAAGTGAGGCGTTGGTTTGACCTTTCTACGGCTGGACCATTGGTACTGTGGCATGTGATGGATGCTTTTAAATTAAGTTCAAGTGTTGAGCTATTGGGAAATTTTGAGTGTTTGTTGATTCGACCGGAATGTTTAATGCCGTCTAACTTTTTCTGTAATGTGATAAAATATTTGGAATCCACATGTAGTTATGAAATAACTAATTTGAATGTTATAAATCTAGCAGTTTAGTCTCATTTGATCGGTTGCCATAGGATTTTGATGCAATCAAAAGTTCGTCGCAATCACGTAGCGTACGCGGATACTCGCTGGGTAAACTAAATAGATAGCCACGCCCTATAGCCTCGACCAAGTGACTGTAGGAGAACCCCGTCGCCAAAAGCATCCGTTCGGGTGCTCGCGGCAGCGGTGTTCCGCATTAGTGCACTTCGTCGACGACATCGGGGGTGCGGCCATCTACTAAAGTTTCCGACGAGCATTCGATCTGGATGTCGGGAATCTTGTTGAATTGCCCGACTAGATATTGAAAAGTGTTTTCGATATTGAGACTAAAATGTGGGGTTTATAATTGTTAGGCATGCGATGTCTAAGGAATTCATTTAGTTAGGCATGCGATGTCTAAGGAGGTTACGGATTCCAACTGTTGTAGTTTTACACTTTCTTTTCTGCGACCGTAAGTGTAATATGTAGTTTATCGCCGGTTTCATTGCTATACATCAACGACAATTGGGATACGCATATTTACTTACGTTGATGACATGTGATGTTATGTGTTGCTTGAATATGTTATATTGGATTGTCGTGTTTTGAATAGTTGGGGGTTTTATGTGAGATGGGAGTTTTTCATTTTCATTCATGTAAAATTCATTGTTGTAGGGTGTTTTTCATCACCCCATTGAGATGGGAATACGCATACGCTTGTCAGGCGTACTACAGATTCCCCCTGCCTAGGGTAGGCCAGGGTTTATTGATTGTGGAGATCCGAATCTCCGGCAGCCACGGACTAAGCTGCCGTTAATTACCCCTCGCCTTTGGGGCGAGGGAACCTCCGATTAACGGGTTAAACTGGTCATGCGAACTCAATGTGTAGTGTGCATGTGTTGTGTTTTTAAAGGGGGTTTTGGATATATCGGGAGACCACGTAGAGTTTTTACGGGGGTCCCGCTACCCGGATAGCGGGCTGGGGGTCAAGGGGGCTAGCAGCCCCCTTATGGGGTGTGGGGCAGCGCCCCGTTAGAAATTTTTTTCTAACAGGGACAGTGTCGTGGAGCACGTGTGTGTGCAAATATGTATACATATGTATATGTATATGTATGTACATAAAAAGAGGGGAAAAGGCATCCAAGGGATGCGTGGGGCCAGCGCCTTGAGCGCTGTGCACTTAGATGTTGTATGCTCAGGCGCAAGCGCGCCACGTGTCGACATGTGGCGCTTGAGCGCAAGCGCGCCACGTGTCGGAACGTGGGTGCTTTGCGTTCGGGCACAAGGCACTGGAGCGCAAGCGCGCCACGTGTCGGCCCGTGGGCTCTTTGCGCTCGGGCACAGAGCGCTGGAGTGCAAGCACGCCACGTGTTGGCACGTGGGCGCCTTGCGCTCGGGCACAATCCGCTGGAGTGCACTAGCGCCACGTGTTGGCCCGTGGGCACTTTGCGCTCGAGCGCTAGCGCGCCACGTGTCGGCACGTGGGCGCTCGGCGCTTGAGCGCTTGGGCGCCGGTGAGGAAAAGAGGGCTTTTAGCCCCAGAAACTCTCGAAAGAGAAATTAGAGTGGAGTTAAACTCCTGAGATGTTTTGGAGTTGATAAAAAGGGGTTTTTCTTCCTCCTCCTCTATTGACAGGATCTTGAAGATCAAGAGATGTGGGATGTTAAAAATCTCTTCTTTTTGAGATCTGATGGTAGATCCAAGTTCCTCTTCGTGGGTTTTATGGTGAAAAACTATTTAGTTTTGGAAAAGGAAGAGTAAAACTCTTGATTTAATTCAAAAGGAAGAAGAAGGTTTGAAACCTTCAGAAAAGGGAAAGATGTACAAACCCTAGGTTTTTTTGAGAGAATGGAAAAAGTATTCTTTTATTCACCATCATGTTGCCTTATATAGGCTTACATATTTATATATAGCCCCTTGGGCTTCATAAAATGGCATTTTGCCTATCCCATGGCTCATGTGCCATTTCATTTTTGCACATAAGCCATGGGCTTACAAAATATTGGCTTTATGCCCATTTTGCATACATTCATATATAAAAAATTACATAAAAATTATTTATTACATAATTTTGTTGTTGGCATGGGGAGGCTGGCCGCGGGCTCGACTTGGGCATGGGCCCGCTTGACCTGGGCTTGGGCCCACCTGGCTTGGGGTTGATCTTGACTTTGACTCGGTCAACCGGGCTGCAAATTTTGACCCCAACAAAGTGCCCCCCATCAATGAATGCATACAGCATATGTGGGTCGTGTGCATGAAATTGATGGATCTTCTTTTGCATGGTGGCGACTTGCTTTGGTTCCCACTTTTTGGGATGCACTGCCCTTTTTACGACATGGACGGTCGATGCTTGACGCATCTCCGAGACGGAGTGTCCGTGGTAGACGTTTCCCTGGCCCGGAGTGATCTGGTTCCCACTTTGTAGGAAGCCTGCACTGCCCTTTTTACGACATGGATGGTCGACGCTCTAATCCAGAGCGATTTGGGTTCCCGATTTGTGGGGAGTCTGCACTGCCTTTTTGCGACGTAGACGGTCGACGCTCTGATCCGGAGCAATTTGGGTTCCCGATTTGAGGGGAGCCCGCACTGCCCTTTTTGCGACGTAGACGGTCGACGCTCTGATCCGGAGCGATTTGGGTTCCCGATTTGTGGGGAGCCTGCACTGCCCTTTTTGCGACGTAGACGGTCGACGCTCTGATCCGGAGCGATTTGGGTTCCCGATTTATGGGGAGCCTGCACTGCCCTTTTTGCGTCGTAGACGGTCGACGCTCTGATCCGGAGCGATTTGGGTTCCCGGTTTGTGGGAAGCCTGCACTGCCCTTTTTGCGACGTAGACGGTCAACGCTCTGATCCGGAGCGATTTGGGTTCCCGATTTGTGGGAAGCTTGCACTACCCTTTTTGCGACATAGACGGTCGACGCTCTGATCCGGAGCGATTTGGGTTCCCGATTTGGGGAGCCTGCACTGCCCTTTTTGCGACATAGACGGTCGATGCTCTGATCCGGAGCGATTTGGGTTCCCGATTTGTTGGGAGCCTGCACTGCCCTTTGCGACGTAGACGGTCGACGCTCTGATCCTGAGCGATTTGGGTTCCCGATTTGTGGGGAGCCTGCACTGCCCTTTTTGCGACGTAGACGGTCGACGCTCTGATCCGGAGCGATTTGGGTTCCCGATTTGTGGGGAGCCTGCACTGCCCTTTTTGTGGCATGGACGGTCGACGCTTGACGCGTCTCCGAGACGGAGTGTCCGTGGTAGACGTTTCCCTGACCCGGAGTGATCTGGTTCCTGCTTTGTAGGAAGCCTGCACTGCCCTTTTTGCGACATGGACGGTCGACGCTCCATTTAACTTGCTCTGCTTCCTGTAGTGTCAGGGGTGAACTTAACTTGCTCCGCTTCTTGCGGTGTCGAGATTGGATTCTGACTTGCTCCGCTTTCTGCGGTGTCGGAGTTGAAGTTGACTTGTTGATTGTGATTTGGGTTGGCATCAGCATCGCTATACTAGAATATGGTACCAGGAGCGAATCATCATCTGCCATGAGAGGATTTGGGAATTGGTTTTGGTTTAGCATCTGCATTGCTGCACTTGAATAATGCCAGGAGCAACTCATCATTTGCCCCGAGTGGATCTGGGAATTGGTTTTTGTTTGGCATCTGCATTGCTGCACTGGAATAATGCCAGGAGCAACTCATCATTTGCCCCGGAAGGATTTGCAAATTGGTGGCTTAGAAGACAGGTTTAGATCCCTATCACCTAAGGCTTTTCAATTTTATAGGCCGTAGGGGTCCCATAAAAGCATTTTCTCCCTACGAGTCGACAGGATCTCGTAGGTGCATTTTCTCCTTAGGAGTCGTGGGGACTCCTAAGTGTGTTGCTCCTTTGTGAGTCGTAAGGATCTCACGTGGGAATTTTCTCCTCACAAAGTCGAGAGGACTTTGCGGTGCATTTCATCTCTTTTTCACGAGTTTGCGCCCTTTCGGGTTTTCACAAACTCGCCGGCAGTCCTGCTGTTTTTACTCACGGAGCCCTTACGGGTTTTCATCCGTGCCCGTTTTGCTTGTGGACATACCCTCTTTTTTTTTTCTTTTTTCTTTTTCTTCTTTTTTTTTTGCCGCTGGTGGGACTTTAAAAGTAGTCTCACCGGCAGGATTTGGGAGAGATAGGGGTCATTTACGCCTATGGATTGTATACGGTTTCGCAGGATGTATGATCCAGACCGTAGGGCTGGAAAAATTTTAAGATTTTGTTGGCGTCTGTATCGCTGCACTAGAATATGGTAGCAGGAGTGACTCATCATTCGCCATTTGGGGTATGGGGTTTGAAATTTGGTTGGCGTCTGCATCGCTGCACTGGAATATGGTACCAGGAGCGACTCATCATTCGCCATTTTGGGGTATGGGATTTGAAATTTGGTTAGCGTCTGCATCGCTGCACTGGAATATGGTACCAGGAGCGACTCATCATTTGCCGTTGGGGTATGGGATTTGGAATTTGGTTGGCGTTTGCATCGCTGCACTGGAATATGGTACCAGGAGCGACTCATTGATTTGATGATTTTCGTGGATGTGTTTATCGAATCAAATAGTAAAGAAATCACAACCAAAAATATTTGACCGCAATCAAACAACGGTGTCAGTTGAAGTTAATGAATGAGTGCGGATCGTCCTCAGGGATCTCGAGATTCGTTTGTACTTTTATTTGTTTGAAATGAAATGTTAAGCAATAATAAGAGAAAACACGATTCAATTGATTGATTTGTATTCATGTGTCACTAATCTTTTCTAAAGAATCAAGAACTATAAACAACAAGAATCGGTTTCAATGGTATTTTCCAAACGACAATCAAGAATGATATAGAGGCTCGTAGGAATCGATAGGATCTTTAGATGTGTTGTAGTCTACAATATTTCATATTCTTGTCCTTCGAGGAATTGACACTAGATCAATGGTTATCGACGAGAATTAGGGTTTTCTTGATGAAATTAAAGTTTCATCTCTTAACCCTTGCTCTTTCGAGGATACCATTTATATTCTAGCCTCTAGCAATTTCAAGAATTGATCGGATCACCCCAATCTCGAGCGATGTTGATCAAGAAAGCATCGAATCGAATTGGGTTGTCGATTCTTGAACTTGCTAGGGTTTACAATCTCGTGGGATTCAAGAATTGATTACAAATTTGCTACATCATCATACTAAAGATCTTCTCGACTCCTTAACGAGCGGAGTTTTACTCGCGCATCACCATATAGACAATATTCAAGAACAGTAAAGATAACATGATGCGGAATTTTAAAGAAAACAAGAATGGAGAAAATATCACCTTTTATTTAATCAACAATTGTCAATACATTCTTTCAAGATCTACAAGAAGAAAGAAAAATCGATCGTTGACTCGGCTTCGCTCGACTCCGTGGATCGTGGATCTACTTTTGATCTCTTGCCCGATGGAAGATCGGCTCGGCTCATAAAAGAGTTGAAGGAATCTTGCTTGGCTTGTACTCAAGATCTTGAATTGTGGATGGATTTAGGGTTAGGGTTTCCTACAAGATTTCTCACTAATCTTGAGGAAGAAGAAGATGGAGAAAGAGAATGGCTAAACTAAAAATGGGTTGAATCTATCACTCTCCAAGATTGAATCAAGATTTTCCAAGATTTCTAAGATGAGAAATGAGAGAGCCTAGGGTCTTATTTATAGACCTAGGTTTAGGTTTGAATTAGACTTTCCCTCCCAAAGTTTGTTGACAAGTTTGTTGGGGTTTAGCTTAGGGTTTAGGAAAGTTCTAGAAAGATTGGGGTATTTTGGGAATTTGCTGATCTGGTGAAAGTATCTGGAATCTTCTGGAAGTTTTTATGCATTTATGAGCTTTAGGCACTGAAACAGGAGTTCTGATGAAGTTTGAGGAGCTAAGTCATTGGTCCAGCCGCGGATCCGCCGCGTGAGGTGGCTTTGGGCCGCGCTTCCGCCGTGTCTTGGTGGCCTCGGGAACTGTGCTTTCTGCTGTGGCTTTCTACTACTGTTTGGGTTATCCTTTGATACTCAGAATTGCAGTTTCCCTTCTATGTTGATACCAGATTTGCTTTCAATGAGTTTACGAGCAATTGTAATGGTCGAGCAATGAATTGATCGAGCAAGTATCTCTTTTCCTGCATAGACTTCAAAAATAGGGGTTGCAAGATATAGAAAATATGCTATGTAATGCAATGCAGTTAATTTCCCTAGAATTTCCGGTTTTAAGGTCGAATACATGTAATTTGATATTTTGCGACCAATTAGCTAATATGTGAATTATGAATACCGTACTCTCCTATATGTATGCAGATGACAAGGAAATTGCCGGTTAAAATATGCAGTATTTTCGACTGATCAAATACCCCCAAACTTAATTTCGATCGTCTCGAGCGAATGTTTTATTAAAAAGAGAAGGAGAAAACAAAGAAAGAGAAAAACTAACTAGCACACTTTCGTAGGCAACACGATTGCACTGAGCATGTGCAACAAGCCTTTAAACCTCTAGGTGTCCCTAGTAGGAGGAGTGTTGTCTCCTGAGGGTTTTCAGCGGATTGCACCCACAAAATCCAAAAATAAAAGCAAGATCATGAACATTACATTTAAAGAAAAGAATTGTAAAAGAAAGACTTTGAAAATTAGGGTTTCCAACTAAGCTAGCTTTTCGGTTGTCATGAGCCCTATCTTAATGGTCATGAAAAGATGTCAGAAATCACGTCCTCCCTCAATAAAACATCGTCTTATTCTTCATTCCTATCTTTATTCCAAACATCGATCATATCACCCTGCGTGTGTGTAAAGACATCCCTACACCCGGAGAATTCAATTCAAGCTATCATACTCTTGCCCATCAACCTCAGTACTTCTTGGCAAACGAGATTGCTTACACACTTTCATGCGACCGTTAATACTTCTTGAGGTACTAACCGACCGATTACTGATGTGCTCGCTAACTTGGTGTATTTTCCTAATCTTGCACCACCTCAGGCATAGCAGTGACTCCCAGACCAGTTGACCTTGGGGCACTAGGTGAAGAAGCACCCTTTTGCTATATATTTTTCTTACCCTTGGTGATAACAAAACCAGTGTCCATTTTTCTCACCACTTTAAAACACATTTTTCTTTTTCATACTTTTGGCCTTAAGACAAGAGCATTTCAAGGTATCCTCTACTATCCCAGGCTTCAAGACGTGTGTAAGTGCGAATAGCAGGGTAGCAACGTTCAAAATGTTTGGCTTCCAGAATAGAAACTATTTTTCAGACTTATTTTTATCCTCAGATTAGTGACGTCCTTCATCTTACTAACCCTTGGGACAACGGCTCATAACTACTTATTACTAGTTCGTATAAGAAAACTTCTAATTTTCTTAGTTTTCTAAAATTTTTCCAATCTCATGGATGTAATTGTTCACTGTCTAAACTTTCATTATCTTATTTATATACAAAAAGGTGTAAATATTAAACTTATTTTTATATTTGAAAATTTTTAAATTTTTATAGGTTTTGAAAATTTTTCAATTTTTATAGATTTTTAAAAGAAATGTTTTGTGCTTATGCAGATGATATGCAAATGATGCGAAAATAAGCACAAACCTCCCCCAAACTTGTTTTCAACAGTGTCCTCACTGTTGCCGACAGTTATACCTACAAAAATCTGTAAATCTGGGAGAATTATTAGTGGGGGCAAATATATAAGTGAAGAACTTCCCCCAAACTTGTTTTATTTACTCACCTTCATTCAAAATAATGATGCAATGATATACTGGACATGAAAGTGAGACGGAGGAATTTTAATCAAGATAAACTGGCTCTTGTAAGAACAAGAGCTCCTCCGTGGGGTCAGTGGAAAAATACGGCTTTAATCTATGTCCATTTACTTTGAAAACAGTGCCGTTTTTAACATTTTCAATATCTACTGCCCCGTGCGGGTATACGGACCGCACAACAAAAGGTCCCTTCCAACGAGATCGGAGCTTACCCGCATGAAGGTGTAATCGTGAATCATAAAGAAGGACTTGTTGACCAGGTAAAAATGTTTTCCTTACAATGTTTTTATCGTGAAAAACCTTAGTCCTATTCTTTGTGATTACAGCATTATCATAAGCTTCATCGCGGAGTTCGCTTAGCTCGTTTAGTTGCAGCTTCCGAAAGTTGCAAGCAAGGTTTAGATCAAAATTAATTTCCTTTATAGCCCACAATGCTTTATGTTCTATCTCAACAGGTAGATGACATGCTTTTCCAAACACTATCCTATATGGAGACATTCCTAGGTCGGTCTTATATGCAGTCCTGAATGCCCAAAGAGCATCCGTCAATTTGGTCGACCAGTCTTTTCTATTTTTAGCAACAGTTTTCTCCAGGATAAGTTTGATTTGTCTGTTTGAGATCTCAGCCTGCCCGCTTGTTTGGGGGTGATAGGGTGTAGAAAGACGGTGGTTGATTGAATATTTCCGCATCAGAGTCTCGAAAGATCTGTTGCAGAAGTGTGTCCCATTATCGCTAATAATAGCGCGTGGGTGTCCAAATCGTGAGAAGATATTCTCTTTCAAGAACTTAATGACAACTTTCCTGTCATTAGTGCGACTTGGAATGGCCTCTACCCACTTGGAGACATAATCAACCGCCAACAATATGTACAGATTCCCAAAGGAGTTGGGAAAAGGACCCATAAAATCTATGCCCCAAACATCAAACATTTCAACAACCAGAATGGGTTGCTGAGGCATTTCATTCCTCTGGGATATTCTACCCGTATACTGACATTGTGTACAGGTTTTGCAATGTTCAAATGCGTCCTTGAATAAGGTCGGCCAATAAAATCCACATTGCAAAACCTTTTCCGCTGTTTTTCTTGGACCAAAGTGACCCCCACAGGCCTGATCATGACAAAATGAAAGAATACTCTTGAACTCTTCATTCGGGACGCACCGGCGAATGATCTGATCAGGACAATATTTAAACAAATAAGGCTCGTCCCAGTAATAGTGTTTTACTTGGGAAAGAAAGCGGTATTTGTCCTGTTTTGACCAATCGCTCGGTATCAATCCCGTGGCATGATAGTTCACAATATCCCTGAACCATGGTTCAGAGGATACGCTCAAGAGTTGTTCATCAGGGAATGAGTCATTGATCGGCAGGGTCACAGGGGAAGAAACGATGCGTGAAAGGTGGTCAGCTACTACATTTTCACATCCTTTCTTATCTTTGATAACAAGATCGAATTCTTGTAAAAGAAGGATCCAACGTATTAGTCGACCTTTGGCATCTTTCTTCGCCAACAGATGTTTTAAAGCGGAATGGTCAGTATATACAACAATAGGTGAGCCGATTAAGTAAGGCCTGAATTTCTCTAATGCGAATACAACCGCTAATAGTTCTTTCTCTGTGGTTGTATAATTGATTTGCGCATCATTCAGGGTCTTACTAGCATAGTAAATCACATGTGGCATCTTTTCAATGTGTTGTCCAAGGACAGCACCTACTGCAAAATCAGATGCGTCACACATCAGCTCAAAAGGGTAGTCCCAATTTGGTGATGATAAAACGGGGGCTGAAGTGAGTGAGTGTTTAAGTGAGTCGAAAGCTGTCTCGCAATCCGAGTCAAAGTGGAAGGTCGTATCCTTGGCCAGGAGTAGTGTTAAAGGTCTAGCAATTTTGCTAAAGTCCTTTATGAATCTCCTATAAAAGCCAGCATGGCCAAGGAAAGAGCGAATATCTTTGACGCTTCTGGGATGAGGGAGGTTTTGAATGACATCTACTTTAGCTCTGTCAACCTCGATGCCCTTCTGTGAAATGACATGTCCAAGGACTATTCCTTCTTGGACCATAAAGTGGCATTTTTCCCAGTTTAAAGTCAAGTTCTTCTCTTTGCATCGAGTAAGAACAGCGTCCAGATTCGCTAGGCATTCAGAAAAAGAGTCTCCAAAAATCGAAAAGTCGTCCATAAAGATCTCCAGGAAATTCTCTACCATATCAGAGAATATCCCCATCATACACCGCTGAAAGGTAGCGGGAGCATTGCATAGCCCGAAAGGCATGCGACTGTAAGCAAAGGTACCAAAAGGACAAGTAAAAGTGGTTTTATCTTGATCCTTTTTGGCGATGGGGACCTGATTATAGCCTGAGTAACCGTCCATGAAACAATAGTATTGTCGTCCCGCTAAGCGTTCCAGCATTTGATCAATAAATGGTAAAGGAAAATGATCTTTCCTCGTAGCAGCGTTGAGTTTTCTATAATCGATGCATACACGCCACCCAGTTTGGGTGCGTGTCTGAATCAACTCATTCGCTTCATTTGTGATCACAGTGATGCCGGATTTCTTAGGAACGACGTGTATAGGACTTACCCACTGGCTATCGGAGATCGGGTATATAATACCACTATCTAAGCATTTGACGATCTCTTTCATGACAGCTTCCTTCATGACGGGATTTAACCGTCTCTGTGGTTCTCGGGTCGGTCTGGCATCATCCATCACATGTATATGATGTTCAACTATCAAGGGACTGATCCCTTTGATGTCCGCCATACTCCAACCAAACGCCTCTTTATTAGATCTTAATACCGATAAAAGTGCATTCTCTTGCTCTGATGCAAGAGAAGTGGAAATAATAACCGGTAAAGTCTCGTTCTCACCAAGATATACATATTTAAGGTGAGAAGGTAAGACCTTGAGATCTAATTCAGGCGGAGAAATGATCGAAGGAAGGATCATAGAATGATTTTTGGATTTACAAAGAAGCTCAGAGCCTGTGAGAGATACAGACTCGGGTGGAGAAAAATCAGAAGTGCAGGACTCAAGTGTAAGTGTAGTGTCCTCACTAAGATCAAGTGTAAGATCAAGCAGAGATGTGCTAATGTCATCGAGATCATTAAAGCAAAGTTCCTCGGCTCCACAACTATCAGGAGCGATCTCATGGACAGAACACACATCTAAAATATGAGCACTAGGTTCTGATGGCTGACTCCCAACTCTGTAGATATTTAGTTCAATGGTCATATTTCCAAATGATAAATTCATTGAACCATTTCTACAATTTATAACAGCGTTGGAAGTGGCAAGGAAAGGACGACCTAAAATCACCGGAATTTGGCCCCGGGGGTTTGCTACAGGATGTGTGTCAAGCACAATGAAGTCTACAGGGAAAACAAATTCCCCGACCTTTATTAACACATCCTCTAATTCACCCCTTGGTTTGGTGATAGATCGGTCTGCCATCTGGAGAGTACAATGAGCAGGTTTCAGCTCTCCAATTCCTAATTGCTCATAGACAGAATAAGGTAACAGGTTAACACTCGCGCCAAGGTCTAAAAGAGCACGATTTATGTTTTTACCCCCAATCGAAATCGATATTGTAGGACATCCTGGGTCCTTTCGTTTCTTTGGTAGCTGGGGAATAAAAGCAGTGCTGATATTATTAGCCATAAAGACCTTCTTTGGCACCTGAGTCTTCCTCTTCCTAGTGCACAAGTCCTTTAGAATTTTCGCATAAGCGGGGACTTGTTGAATTGCATTTAGGAGAGGGATATTGATGTTAACTTGTTTGAACATTTCTAAAATTTTCTCCATATGAGGACTCGTTCTGTTAGCCCTTAGCCGGTTCGGGTAAGGTGCTTTCGCAATAAGCGCGGGGTCCATCATAGGAGAAGGAAAGGGGGGTAGACGAGATCCCAAAAGAGGTGTGGGGACCGTCTGTGGAGAACTATAAGGGTTGGGTGAAGGTGTTGAGCCTAAAGGGAACTGGAGAATAGGCTCGTGCGAAGGTGGTTTGGTAGAAGAAGAAGGATCAGAAGGAGAAGTGTGTGTATGTGGAAAGGTCTCAGCCGGGGTTTTGACATGATTTTCAGTATTATCAATATCTTCCCTGACATTATTATTCAGCACTCTTCCCGATCTCAACGTGGTAATGGCATTTACATTGTAATGCCCAGGATTCTGTAGGGGCTGAGAGGGAAGTTTCCCTTTTTCTCTCGCACTCATTTCAGCTTTGAGGCGTGCGATTTCAGCTTCCATCGTTCTAATACTCTCAGCTTGTGACGCTGAGTTTTTCTTTATTTCACTGACGGAAGATCTAACCTCAGTTGAAACCTCCATGAAATTGGATAAAAGTGATTTCATGGTTTGAGTAAATTGAGAGAAATCGTCAGAACAGGACTGCATAGGATTAGACTGTGCAGGAGTGTTGCCCTGGTTTTGGAAATTTTGTGACTGGTAGGGGTGCTGAGTGAGTTGAAGGGGTTGCTGTTGTGGTGGAGGAAGAGCCCTTTGAAAGTTACTTGTGTTTGGAACCGTGTTTTGAGATTGATTTTGGTTCCAAGCAAAATTCGGGTGGTTCCTCCAACCCTGATTGTACGTGGAAGAATATGGATCGTTTCGAGGTCGTTGAAATGCGGCATTAGAATGCTCATGACCTTGAAACGCCGAGTTTAAAGGACATTCTTCCGTTAAATGTGACGGATCAGAACAGCACCCACAAATAGTTTTGGGGAGTGATACCGGGTTTAGGGAGGCTGCTGCAAATTTGTGTTCCATAGCATCGAGCTTCTTTTGCATTGCTGCCATTTCTGCTCGAACACCTATGGACACATCTACTTGGTGTACGCCACCCCTATTCAATGGTTGGGTTCCACTCTCCCAAATCAGTGATTTTTCAGCGAATTCTTCTAAGTATCGCCAGGCTTCCCCATCGTCTTTAGTCATAAATGTACCCTGACACATATTTTCAAGGCTTTGTTTGGTGCTAGGGTTACTGCCCTCATAGATGATTCGGCACAACTCCCATCTCGGGATGCCGTGATGAGGACATTGAACCATTAAATCCTTGAAACGTTCAAAGTACTTTGAAAATGGTTCGGTAGGGAGCTGGGCAAATTGGTTTAATTCACTACGAATTCGAGCCGTTCTTTGGACTGGGTAAAATTTCTTTAGGAATGCAGCGACGAATTCTTCCCAATTTGTGATGGAGTGTGCGGTGGTGTTATATAGCCACTTCTCGGCTATATCGCACAAGGTAAAAGGAAGAAGTCGTAGACGCATCGCATCCACAGAAAGTTGAGACGTACCCATCATAGCACATACGTTTTCAAATTTGGTAATGAAAACGTAAGCGTCCTCGGTCTCAAGTCCGTGATACTTAGGTAGAAGGTTGATATACTGGGGCTTTATTTCAAAGTTATCCCCGTTTGCTGGTGGTGTGGATAAGCAGGTCGAAAGAGGACCTCTAAGTGGATAACATCTTTCCTGAAGAGAAATGTGTGGAGGATTCTGCGCACCAACGGACGGTGGCAGATTGGGGTTAAAGAAGTTGGATGGATTCGGATCCATCGGTGTGGGTGTGGTAGTAGGTAAAGAAAAGGTAAATGGAGAATTATCGACTTCAGAGTCGATAAAAGGTACGCGGACTAAACGGGCACTAGAATCCCGTGTCCAGCCTATCTTGTACTAAAAAGGGTTAGTACAAGTGGCAGCGTTGGCTTATAATTAGGGGTAAAATGAATGCGGTGTTTGCTTTTGAAAAGGGACGGATTTTAAAAAAAATGATGCGACAACCAAATGCAGCAACACAAACCCTAGAATCTAATGGTCACCTAGGTCCGGCTCTAGACCGCTCCTAACTGCCAAAAGACAAGTCGCAGGATAAATCCTCCACTGCCTCTTTGTCTCCCTGTGGCCGGATGAGTGCCAGGTAAGTGGGAAGGAACCACCACTACAGTGGACCTAATTAATAACCACTAGCCTTAGACACACTCGCCTTAGGCACCACAGAAAAACGCGGATAAGCAATGAATTACCCACGGCCCTCTCTTGTCCTAATTGAGCGCGACAGTCCTTAGAGTCATCTCTAGATTTCTTTTAGTTAATGGGGGTAAATGCGGATGCAAGTTTGGTGGTTTTCGGGGCCTAGGAAGGGTAATGAAATCCCCACCTAATTTGGATTTGGCCGTGCCCCTTAATTTTCCGTATTAGCAATGCAAAACAACCAAGAAAACAAAATCACGCACAATTTTAATTTGCTTTTGCGGCGCAGCTATTGTTTGCAAAGAATCCTGCAGAAAGGATTAGTTGGAACTAAAAAGGGAGAGAGGAGAGAGAGAGAAATCACCTGCTGGAAAATTTTCCAGAGAACCCTCAAGACTGCGGCGCTTCCGCCGCAATTACCATGCAATTGCCGCCCTTCCGCGGTCGATTGTGGGGTTCACTGCACCAATTTTCTTCAGCTTCTTACTGTTTCTATCTCCAGCTCTCTGGTATATCCCAAATAATTTTTCCACAGCACAGAATGCTCCAGATCACCTTGCAATCAATTCACAACACACGTATAAGAGTTTGTACGAATTTTGATTTCAAGAAATGAAACGTAATAATTCTTTCACTTCAAACTATAAAATGTAAACGAATTAGCGCGCGATCCCCGGCAACGGCGCCATTTTGATTTGATGATTTTCGTGGATGTGTTTATCGAATCAAATAGTAAAGAAATCACAACCAAAAATATTTGACCGCAATCAAACAACGGTGTCAGTTGAAGTTAATGAATGAGTGCGGATCGTCCTCAGGGATCTCGAGATTCGTTTGTACTTTTATTTGTTTGAAATGAAATGTTAAGCAATAATAAGAGAAAACACGATTCAATTGATTGATTTGTATTCATGTGTCACTAATCTTTTCTAAAGAATCAAGAACTATAAACAACAAGAATCGGTTTCAATGGTATTTTCCAAACGACAATCAAGAATGATATAGAGGCTCGTAGGAATCGATAGGATCTTTAGATGTGTTGTAGTCTACAATATTTCATATTCTTGTCCTTCGAGGAATTGACACTAGATCAATGGTTATCGACGAGAATTAGGGTTTTCTTGATGAAATTAAAGTTTCATCTCTTAACCCTTGCTCTTTCGAGGATACCATTTATATTCTAGCCTCTAGCAATTTCAAGAATTGATCGGATCACCCCAATCTCGAGCGATGTTGATCAAGAAAGCATCGAATCGAATTGGGTTGTCGATTCTTGAACTTGCTAGGGTTTACAATCTCGTGGGATTCAAGAATTGATTACAAATTTGCTACATCATCATACTAAAGATCTTCTCGACTCCTTAACGAGCGGAGTTTTACTCGCGCATCACCATATAGACAATATTCAAGAACAGTAAAGATAACATGATGCGGAATTTTAAAGAAAACAAGAATGGAGAAAATATCACCTTTTATTTAATCAACAATTGTCAATACATTCTTTCAAGATCTACAAGAAGAAAGAAAAATCGATCGTTGACTCGGCTTCGCTCGACTCCGTGGATCGTGGATCTACTTTTGATCTCTTGCCCGATGGAAGATCGGCTCGGCTCATAAAAGAGTTGAAGGAATCTTGCTTGGCTTGTACTCAAGATCTTGAATTGTGGATGGATTTAGGGTTAGGGTTTCCTACAAGATTTCTCACTAATCTTGAGGAAGAAGAAGATGGAGAAAGAGAATGGCTAAACTAAAAATGGGTTGAATCTATCACTCTCCAAGATTGAATCAAGATTTTCCAAGATTTCTAAGATGAGAAATGAGAGAGCCTAGGGTCTTATTTATAGACCTAGGTTTAGGTTTGAATTAGACTTTCCCTCCCAAAGTTTGTTGACAAGTTTGTTGGGGTTTAGCTTAGGGTTTAGGAAAGTTCTAGAAAGATTGGGGTATTTTGGGAATTTGCTGATCTGGTGAAAGTATCTGGAATCTTCTGGAAGTTTTTATGCATTTATGAGCTTTAGGCACTGAAACAGGAGTTCTGATGAAGTTTGAGGAGCTAAGTCATTGGTCCAGCCGCGGATCCGCCGCGTGAGGTGGCTTTGGGCCGCGCTTCCGCCGTGTCTTGGTGGCCTCGGGAACTGTGCTTTCTGCTGTGGCTTTCTACTACTGTTTGGGTTATCCTTTGATACTCAGAATTGCAGTTTCCCTTCTATGTTGATACCAGATTTGCTTTCAATGAGTTTACGAGCAATTGTAATGGTCGAGCAATGAATTGATCGAGCAAGTATCTCTTTTCCTGCATAGACTTCAAAAATAGGGGTTGCAAGATATAGAAAATATGCTATGTAATGCAATGCAGTTAATTTCCCTAGAATTTCCGGTTTTAAGGTCGAATACATGTAATTTGATATTTTGCGACCAATTAGCTAATATGTGAATTATGAATACCGTACTCTCCTATATGTATGCAGATGACAAGGAAATTGCCGGTTAAAATATGCAGTATTTTCGACTGATCACTCATCATTCGCCGTTGGGGTATGGGATTCGGAATTTGGTTGGTGTCTGCATCGCTGCACTGGAATATGGTACCAGGAGCGACTCATCATTCGCCGCTTGGGATTTAAGTTTGGAATTTGGTTGGCGTCTGCATCGCTACACTGGAATATGGTACCAGGAGCGACTCATCATTCGCCGCTTGGGGATTAGGGAGGGATGGCTTAGGAGACAGGTTTAGGTCCCTGTCACCTAAGGCTTTTCAATTTTATGGGCCGTGAGTCCCATAAAAGCATTTTCTCCCTACGAGTCATAAGGATCCCGCAGGTGTATTTTCTCCTTTAGAGTCGTGAGGACTCCTAAGTGTGTTTTTCCTTTGTGAGTCGTAAGGATCCCATAAAGGTTTGTTCTCCTCATGTATCATGAGGACACATGAGTGGGTCTTCTCATTGGAGCATAATTCCAAAGGCGGAGACCAGCCGCGTAACTGGTGATTATGGTGGGGCATGGGTATGATGAGAATTATTTGAGCCCGTGGATTGTATACGGTAGTCAATTTGAGGACTGGCCGTAGGGCTGGAAGAATTTTGGAAAATTGGATTTTTGTTGGCGTCTGTATCGCTGCACTGGAATATGGTACCAGGAGCGACTCATCATTCCCCGTTGTTTTGTTTTTTTTTGTTTTTGTTTTACCGTGATTGCTCTATCATTTCAGCCTTTCTTATCGCGAAGATCGCGATTGCCCTATCATTTCGGCTATTTATTCGCGGTTGCCCCATCATTTCGGCTTTATTTCCATTTTTATTTTCACTTGCTGATTTTTATTGCGAGTTGCCCCATCATTTCGGTTTTTCTTTATTTTTCTTTTATTTACACATTTTTTGTTTATTTACATTTTTTTACATTCCCAGTTTAACGACTTAGAGGTCGATGATTCCCAGTTTAATGACGTCGTGGTCCTCTGCTTCCAGTTTAACGACTTAGTGGTCAATCATTCCCAGTTTAACGACGTGGTGGTCCTCTGCTTCCAGTTTAACGACTTAGTGGTCAATCATTTCCAATTTAACGACGTGGTGGTCCTTTTTGCTTATCCCAGCTCCTTGAACTTTGATCTTGGCGGAGCTGTATTGATGACCATAGCCCTGTGGTGTCACGACTCGAAAGAGCACGTGACTGGCCCTTGGACCATATGAAGCCTATAAGACTCCATCTGATCCAAGTAAGCCAAAAGCCCAGAAATCTAAAACCATTTTTAAGAATAAGTAAAGAAAACGGGTTTTAAAGAAGTGAAGAAATACAGGTTTGAAATCAAGGTTTTTAAATAACTAAGCCGAATGTGCATTTTAAAAACAATAAGGTCTTTTCTAAAAATTTCGGCAGAGTTTCTTTTGTAAAACTGGCCCCGAATGGGGTAAAACAGAATAACGATATATATATGCAATGATAAAGGCATCCCCAAGCGGGAGCTAGCTCTTCGTCAATAGACGGTCACAACCACACATGCAACAATAATATACAACGCCAAGTGGCGAGGATCAAATCCAAAGAAAGCTCAAAAGCAATAAGAAAACCGCAATACTACTAAGCGCGACCCTAGGTCGAATAATACAACACTGTCTCTAAGTCTGAAAGAATATACAAGTTTTGGTTGATGGACAAATTCTAGATACAATGAAATAAAATAATACAATGGTGATTCTTGATGCGAAAGAATCCACCTACCAAAAGCAAGTCATCCGCAAGAAAGAAGTGTGCCAGAAATGCCGCAAAAGAACCTGTACGGCAGAACCTGCAAGAACTGTGGCACAACGGGGGTGAGTTGCCAACTCGTGAATAGAAACATCTACAAGCAGAAATCGAATCCAAGACATAATCCTAAGTCAACGATCAATAATATAATCCACAAGAGTACATCTGAGTGTAATAAGGTGGCAAGGTAACATCTAAATATGTAAGTGGTGCCAGGTACTCAGGTAATAACATGTCATGAATGTAAAGTATGCTGCATGAAGTAAATATGGTGAAATATCAATGATATCAATACACATATATTAGCGTCCCATACCACTAATATTGGTGTAAGGGTATATATAACAGCGCCCTCATACCCTGTTATATATACAAATGAAGTATGATAAGTATAAATCCAGTCTGTATATGATCCATGTCTGTATATATATGTGGAACCCGTCCACCTGTCACCCACTGACAGTAAGCATCATGTATGCAATGTGAGGATATAAACAAAATCATGGAAAAGCATCATGAAACCCGTGCCTAGCATCGACACGTAAATCCTCATCCATATGGGGCTCCGTCTGCGGTATCGGCCCTCGGCCCCCGGCAGTACGAGTCAACCCATGTCCATCTCTGGGCTCCGTCTGCGGTATCGGCCCGTCGGCCCCGGCAGTACGCCCATCTCTCGGCTCCAGGCGGTATCCCCCAGATAACCGCCGAGTAAAAGGTAATATCACCGGACAGTATGGTTCCCCAGCCGGGCTCATCGGCTCATAGCACATCGACATCTCTTTCTTGCCCCGGGGTACTTCGGGCCCCACCATGTACCCTCGTACGGCCTCGACGCCTCCTCGTAGGGGTATATAAATCAGAACCGATAAAACTCATGGTGGAAGCTGAAATATCATATCAAGGGTAACCGGGTTTTAAAACATTTACATAATCACTTGAAATACCCACGGTTCCCCAAATCCAGAAATATCATGGAAACAAACATCCCAATGCGCATAATCAGAAAGCATGATGTATGTGACATATAAATGAAGTGCAAGTATAACAACATATCATGCAACATGGAATAATGGTATGCACATACAAGGTCATATCCTGATGCAATAATACTACTGTGTAGTGACATGGCAATTATCGATGATGAAGTGTGTGAGCCGGCAAATAGTGTACGTGGAACATACGCATCATCGATAATGGTGCTGGTGTCCTAACAGCATGATAATAATATAGCAATGAACATATGCCAGCAATGCGAATAGCATGAAAATGCAGAAATCTAGTAGTCAACACCACAGTGAAGTATCTACTATGCAACTACATCTAAGTAACAGGTCAATCAGGAGGGGTAGGTGTGGAAACCACCTAAAACTGAGTCAATGTATATATATAGATATATAGTCGGTGATCTCGCCTCAATGTCATATCGTAAGATATCCTCGAGTTATGAGTGCGGATCTATCATCAATATTGGCTCGTACGGTAAATCATCGTACAGCATCCCAAAAAGCTGGGTACAGGTCAACATCTCACTATCTCATCACATAACATCACTATCATCAGATCATATAGTCTGGAGTACTACTCTATGTCTAGTACAAAACGGTAACATCAGTAAGTATGCATGCGGGGGTAAGCACATATCCCAAGCCCGCAAGAATCACAAGTCATATCCCACATATGAATCGTATCAAATCACCGATCCCAGGGCACCAAGCCCACATCATCAACTCATCTCCAAAGTCATCCCATATCATCAATCACAGTGCAAGAATAAGTGATAAGCAAGGGTGTGTGTATAGGTGTAATTCTATCCTAGGGTTCGCGACTATGAACTACTCTAGTCACTTCTAACCCTACACTATCCATAGTACACCTAATGTCACAATAACTACATAACAATCTATCTACGGACTGCGGGGGTGCTATACGCCATCCACCCGACTTCCCCCTGTAGATATAATCTACTCACCTTGCATCACCAATTGCGGACGTCACCACGTATTTGCTTGTCGTCCCGAAGTCTTCATGGGTACCTACACATCAAATATCGTATATGCGCATTAAAACCAAATCCAACCTAAAACGGCGCATGAAATCCAAAACGATACGATAAGGGGGCCTATAGGTGAGAACCTATGGTACGCTTCCAAAACCATCAATAAATCCTCTATATCGTCGTATAAACGACAAATAGTCGAGGCAAAACACATTCCACCATTTCAGAATCAAAAATACGGAATACGGAAACTAAAGTCCAAAACAGCAACTCATGAAATGTGTTCCAGATTTTACCCTAGAAAGAATCTGTCAAAACTAGAAGTACCCAGGGCCAAGAATTGAGGAATTGGGGATATGCACAGAAAACGAGGCGATTCCTCACTGGTCTGGCCGCAATTTGCGGCCAGAAAGGAGATTTTGGCGGCCTTAAGGTGGAGTGGGGAGCTAGGGTTTTGGGTGTTGCCTCTATGGTGCCTGCACATCTCAATTTCCACTCAATATTATTTTAGGATCTCGGGGTGTTAGCAGATTCTAAATAACAGTGGCAGATTCCAGTTTTTCCCCGATATTGGTTTCTAAAATCCGTATTCTGGTTTTTGCTTCAGGTTTTGGGTTCCAATTCATACACTAAGGTGTTGGTAAAACCCTAACTGAGCTTAATTTCCCAATACATCATAAGTTCCCTCAAGCCCTAACTTGATTATTCTCAATTCCATAATATCACACAATATCGATTAAATCCTAACATGGGTTTATAGGAAAGGCTATAATTAAGCTAATGGTTCAGTAATTACCTCCATTAGCAACTCAAGAAAATTCTTGAGTTGCCCCTAGTGGCCAAAATCCTTGCTTCTTTAGCTCCATGTGTAGATCTAGGGATTTTGCACAATTTTAATGAAAGGAGTTTGGGGTTTTGGGTATGTTTTTGAGATGAAATGAGGAGTTGAAGAGGGGAGGGAAAGAGCTAGGGCAGCAACAGCAGCACCCAAGGAGGAAGAGGGAGAAAAATGAGAGGAAGAGAAATGGCTAAGGGTCCTAAGTCAATGGTCCACCTCTCTCTCTCACCTACCCTCATCATTACATTTTCTTTTCTCTTTTCTTTTCCTTTTCTTTAATTCAAATCCTTCTCACACCAATAGTAAACCCAAATGAAAACCATGGCTAGAAAAATGCACAAGTGTGAGAAAAAGTGATATGTGCAA
Source organism: Agapanthus africanus (assembly GCA_030015575.1). Classification (NCBI taxonomy): domain Eukaryota; kingdom Viridiplantae; phylum Streptophyta; class Magnoliopsida; order Asparagales; family Amaryllidaceae; genus Agapanthus; species Agapanthus africanus. The sequence continues at coordinate 46,883,020 of JASDDO010000006.1, forward strand.
GCTTTGCACAAAATTGCCAAAAAAAAACCCGATTAGCGATTTTAATCGCGATTAGCACTAAATTAGTGTCAAACTAATCACAAAAACTTAAAAATGTCGTAATTCAATAATTTACCCTATTTTAGAATTTTCCATAATTTTTCTCAAATTTTTTCCTATTTATTTGCATTTAATTATAGATTTAATATTAAAATAATCAATAAAATAATATTAAATTATAAAAATTCCCAAAATTAATATTTTATATTTTTGAAAATGTTACAATCTACCCCCCTTAAAGAAATTCGGTCCCCGAATTTAAATTTAAACCCCCACTACTATAACAATCTCAGTAATAATCCATTTGTCGGGGCTCCGAAAAATCAACACATAGAGAATATCATAAAAATGTACTGCTCTACTAAAAATCAATCCCCAAAATGCATATAACACAATTCTGTGCGTCTGGTGCGCACGGAAATCAAGATCCATATATGTGCTAAACAGGTGCACAAAACAACATCTAGGTGCAACTGGTGTGCACGAAACATCCGTCGTAGGCAACGTATGTGCCTGACAGAAAAAAAATCAGGTGCATGTGACATGCACGAAGAATCCCGATTTAGGGCATCTGGCGTGCACCAAAATCGTATATCAAAACACTAAAGGTGCATGAAAACTATGCTGGAAGTGTAAATCAAATCACTGAATACAGTAGGCATGAAATCTCGATCAATATCTCAAATGTAATAACTCTGCGCAAAATATATAAATATCCAGTGGGTGCGTGAAACCAAAATCATGAAACTCAGTCATCAAAACTAAATCATACAAACAGAACGCCCGAAATACCGAAGTCCAAAATGACGGATACGTGATAATCGAATCACAAAATCACAAATCATAAACACCGTCGTCGGTAGTTCCTCCTTCAAAGTCGAGAAGGAGTCAGTGCATCCACTGCTAGCAGCGCAGGATATCTACATGCCTCTTGCTCACGGTCTGGCGTCCTCTGACTCTGGGTCCTTATCTTCCTTGCGGATTTCCTATCTCGCGGTCAATCGGCTCATCGGCCCTGTCAGGTGTGCTAACGGGGACGATTCCGTTCTGGCACTTCTCTGGTCACCTCTCGGTCAAACCTCACGACCACTCGTAAGGCAGCATATCACTGGCGTCAGCCTCTGGCTCTCTGAATGCTCGTCACACATCTGATCCTGGGTGCAAACATCATTGCAGCGACGTCCTGGAAGGAATCCTGCTCAACGTCTCTTCCAATCATGCCTATGCCGATCTGTACAGAGGCTGGCTTTCCTGCACAACCTCTTCTCGCTCAAAAGACACCTGTGTCCTCAGCACAATATTTCCCTTCATCCGAACCTGGGCAACTACCTCGTCGACAATGTCGAACTCTGTCCTGCTGGGCGTGCGCAATACGACCACTCCTGGTCTAGGTCTTCTCGTATCGTTTTCCAGAAGGGTCCTGTCGAGGTTCTTTTCTCAAATCTCAATCCTGCCGAATTGCCAGGAAGCCGTCATCCAATGCTGAAGCTAAAGCTTATTCCGGAACGGCTGCATACTTATCGCGCTTCTTTCTGGAAGATATATCCATATACCACGCCTCGGGGTGCGTATCACATCTCTGATGTCAGCGGAGTGGGACGTCATCTCGTCGAAATATCTTGCGAACTCTTTTCTTCATTCTGCGTCAATGTCGACTGATTCGGACTCGTCTCATCATGGCTGCATGTACTGTGCTCCAACGGCTATGCTCGCATCTGGAGTCTCCCAAGCAGTGTCCCATCACGATATCCGAAAGATGTCGAACCATCCGATCGACTCGTCAGATCCTCATAATCCCCCAAGAGCTCACATCTCGGGTACAGTTTAATAGTATCGAGTACATGCCACAGCGTCGGTGGTCCAGCCGTAGAAGGGCAAACCCAAGCCTCACTAATGGCGCCGTGGAACCGCCGTAAACCCTAAGGTTCAAAGGCTGTCACACGGTCATTAAGTCGAGTTAGGGTTTCATTCTTCTAGAGGGTCCATAGAATCACCTGCATGTCCTCCCGTATACTCTAAACTTGGAAAATAGGCTCCTGACATTCGATCGTCTCAATCGACTCTCAACGAACCTGCGTGAAGTCGTCTCTATCTGGAATCAATCCACCTGATGACCTCGCATCGGGGTAAGCGAACTCACCACACGTCCTAGTCATTCATCCTCGGTGACTAGCGACTCGCTATCATCTCTCCAAGAACATGCTCATGCTGCAGGAGCTCCAACCATCTGGGCGATATCTCATCATTTGCAGCAGCAACTGGCTCATATGCCTATATGCCGAAACACGCCTCAATCGTCCAGGAAAGGCAATACATAAGCGGTCATCTCTGAATCAGCCTGCTCTAGATCTGAGTAAGATTCTCCACACTGGAATTCTTCAACTCAACTGGGCCCGCTCTGGCGCAAAATCGGACGAATCACCTTCGTCTCTCAAATTGGTTAGACTAGCTATCATCTGTCGCATATCTGCCTGAAAGCTCCGGCAATCTTAGCTCGTAAGCCCCGCAAGCAACATCCTGTCGATCTCAGCAACAGCTGGTCCATCTGTCTGCACGGTAGGCGACATCACAATCTATAAGGTATACTGTACATCAACAGTCCTCTTTCAACAGGCAGCTCTAACAATGGCCCGATCATCCGGTGCAAATCCAAGCACTCGCCTCCACTAGAGGTCACAATCATCAATACTAACTCGAGACATTCCCATGTCACCAGAAAACACAATGGTCGGCCCTCGTACCAAACGAGCTCACACCGGCCGTAACCCTAGCAGCAGCCCAAACTGCGCTCAAACATGGTGACAGGAACCTCGATCGAGTATCAAAAGAGCACATCAATGGCAAGAAAGGAAACAACGGATCCAAAATGGATACATGATCATAGAAAGGAACAGCATCAATGAAGGTATGATCATGAAACTAGTAGAATCGGGAATCTCAAATGGATGTATAATCCAGGATATGAAGAGAATCACTGATCTCGAAAAATATGCACATCCTAAGGTTCCTTAAGCGGAGTGGCGTGTCGTAAGTATGCCGCGGAACATACCAACGGTACGTCACTCTACTTTAGTCACCTAATCCATCAACCAAGGGTCATCCTAATACGACGAAAGTTCGGGTCGAATACCCCCTCGACCAAGTCTAAGTTCCGTAAGGTCAAGCCTAAGTTCCGTATATAAACAACGCCCTAGGCTCCACATAGTCAAACTTAGACTCGAACCAAGGTCAACCTAGCGCTTTGATACCAACTTTGTCACGACCCGAAAGAGCACGTGACTGGTCCTTGGACCATATGAAGCCTATAAGACTCCATCTGATCCAAGTAAGCCAAAAGCCCAGAAATCTAAAACCATTTTTAAGAATAAGTAAAGAAAACGGGTTTTAAAGAAGTGAAGAAATACAGGTTTGAAATCAAGGTTTTTAAATAACTAAGCCGAATGTGCATTTTAAAAACAATAAGGTCTTTTCTAAAAATTTCGGCAGAGTTTCTTTTGTAAAACTGGCCCCGAATGGGGTAAAACAGAATAACGATATATATATGCAATGATAAAGGCATCCCCAAACGGGAGCTAGCTCTTCGTCAATAGACGGTCACAACCACACATGCAACAATAATATACAACGCCAAGTGGCGAGGATCAAATCCAAAGAAAGCTCAAAAGCAATAAGAAAACCGCAATACTACTAAGCGCGACTCTAGGTCGAATAATACAACACTGTCTCTAAGTCTGAAAGAATATACAAGTTTTGGTTGATGGACAAATTCTAGATACAATGAAATAAAATAATACAATGGTGATTCTTGATGCGAAAGAATCCACCTACCAAAAGCAAGTCACCCGCAAGAAAGAAGTGTGCCAGAAATGCCGCAAAAGAACCTGTACGGCAGAACCTGCAAGAACTGTGGCACAACGGGGGTGAGTTGCCAACTCGTGAATAGAAACATCTACAAGCAGAAATCGAATGCAAGACATAATCCTAAGTCAACGATCAATAATATAATCCACAAGAGTACATCTGAGTGTAATAAGGTGGCAAGGTAACATCTAAATATGTAAGTGGTGCCAGGTACTCAGGTAATAACATGTCATGAATGTAAAGTATGCTGCATGAAGTAAATATGGTGAAATATCAATGATATCAATACACATATATTAGCGTCCCATACCACTAATATTGGTGTAAGGGTATATATAACAGCGCCCTCATACCCTGTTATATATACAAATGAAGTATGATAAGTATAAATCCAGTCTGTATATGATCCATGTCTGTATATATATGTGGAACCCGTCCACCTGTCACCCACTGACAGTAAGCATCATGTATGCAATGTGAGGATATAAACAAAATCATGGAAAAGCATCATGAAACCCGTGCCTAGCATCGACACGTAAATCCTCATCCATATGGGGCTCCGTCTGCGGTATCGGCCCTCGGCCCCCGGCAGTACGAGTCAACCCATGTCCATCTCTGGGCTCCGTCTGCGGTATCGGCCCGTCGGCCCCGGCAGTACGCCCATCTCTCGGCTCCAGGCGGTATCCCCCAGATAACCGCCGAGTAAAAGGTAATATCACCGGACAGTATGGTTCCCCAGCCGGGCTCATCGGCTCATAGCACATCGACATCTCTTTCTTGCCCCGGGGTACTCCGGGCCCCACCATGTACCCTCGTACGGCCTCGACGCCTCCTCATAGGGGTATATAAATCAGAACCGATAAAACTCATGGTGGAAGCTGAAATATCATATCAAGGGTAACCGGGTTTTAAAACATTTACATAATCACTTGAAATACCCACGGTTCCCCAAATCCAGAAATATCATGGAAACAAACATCCCAATGCGCATAATCAGAAAGCATGATGTATGTGACATATAAATGAAGTGCAAGTATAACAACATATCATGCAACATGGAATAATGGTATGCACATACAAGGTCATATCCTGATGCAATAATACTACTGTGTAGTGACATGGCAATTATCGATGATGAAGTGTGTGAGCCGGCAAATAGTGTACGTGGAACATACGCATCATCGATAATGGTGCTGGTGTCCTAACAGCATGATAATAATATAGCAATGAACATATGCCAGCAATGCGAATAGCATGAAAATGCAGAAATCTAGTAGTCAACACCACAGTGAAGTATCTACTATGCAACTACATCTAAGTAACAGGTCAATCAGGAGGGGTAGGTGTGGAAACCACCTAAAACTGAGTCAATGTATATATATAGATATATAGTCGGTGATCTCGCCTCAATGTCATATCGTAAGATATCCTCGAGTTATGAGTGCGGATCTATTATCAATATTGGCTCGTACGGTAAATCATCGTACAGCATCCCAAAAAGCTGGGTACAGGTCAACATCTCACTATCTCATCACATAACAGGTATCACTATCATCAGATCATATAGTCTGGAGTACTACTCTATGTCTAGTACAAAACGGTAACATCAGTAAGTATGCATGCGGGGGTAAGCACATATCCCAAGCCCGCAAGAATCACAAGTCATATCCCACATATGAATCGTATCAAATCACCGATCCCAGGGCACCAAGCCCACATCATCAACTCATCTCCAAAGTCATCACATATCATCAATCACAGTGCAAGAATAAGTGATAAGCAAGGGTGTGTGTATATGTGTAATTCTATCCTAGGGTTCGCGACTATGAACTACTCTAGTCACTTCTAACCCTACACTATCCATAGTACACCTAATGTCACAATAACTACATAACAATCTATCTACGGACTGCGGGGATGCTATACGCCATCCACCCGACTTCCCCTTGTAGATATAATCTACTCACCTTGCATCACCAATTGCGGATGTCACCACGTATTTGCTTGTCGTCCCGAAGTCTTCATGGGTACCTACACATCAAATATCGTATATGCGCATTAAAACCAAATCCAAGCTAAAACGGCGCATGAAATCCAAAACGATACGATAAGGGGGCCTATAGGTGAGAACCTATGGCACACTTCCAAAACCATCAATAAATCCTCTATATCGTCGTATAAACGACAAATAGTCGAGGCAAAACACATTCCACCATTTCAGAATCAAAAATACGGAATACGGAAACTAAAGTCCAAAACAGCAACTCATGAAATGTGTTCCAGATTTTACCCTAGAAAGAATCTGTCAAAACTAGAAGTACCCTGGGCCAAGAATTGAGGAATTGGGGCTATGCACAGAAAACGAGGCGATTCCTCACTGGTCTGGCCGCAATTTGCGGCCAGAAAGGAGATTTTGGCGGCCTTAAGGTGGAGTGGGGAGCTAGGGTTTTGGGTGTTGCCTCTATGGTGCCTGCACATCTCAATTTCCACTCAATATTATTTTAGGATTCTCGGGGGTGTTAGCAGATTCTAAATAACAGTGGCAGATTCCAGTTTTTCCCCGATATTGGTTTCTAAAATCCGTATTCTGGTTTTTGCTTCAGGTTTTGGGTTCCAATTCATACACTAAGGTGTTGGTAAAACCCTAACTGAGCTTAATTTCCCAATACATCATAAGTTCCCTCAAGCCCTAACTTGATTATTCTCAATTCCATAATATCACACAATATCGATTAAATCCTAACATGGGTTTATAGGAAAGGCTATAATTAAGCTAATGGTTCAGTAATTACCTCCATTAGAAACTCAAGAAAATTCTTGAGTTGCCCCTAGTGGCCAAAATCCTTGCTTCTTTAGCTCCATGTGTAGATCTAGGGATTTTGCACAATTTTAATGAAAGGAGTTTGGGGTTTTGGGTATGTTTTTGAGATGAAATGAGGAGTTGAAGAGGGGAGGGAAAGAGCTAGGGCAGCAACAGCAGCACCCAAGGAGGAAGAGGGAGAAAAATGAGAGGAAGAGAAATGGCTAAGGGTCCTAAGTCAATGGTCCACCTCTCTCTCTCACCTACCCTCATCATTACATTTTCTTTTCTCTTTTCTTTTCCTTTTCTTTAATTCAAATCCTTCTCACACCAATAGTAAACCCAAATGAAAACCATGGCTAGAAAAATGCACAAGTGTGAGAAAAAGTGATATGTGCAAGCTTTGCACAAAATTGCCAAAAAAAAACCCGATTAGCGATTTTAATCGCGATTAGCACTAAATTAGTGTCAAACTAATCACAAAAACTTAAAAATGTCGTAATTCAATAATTTACCCTATTTTAGAATTTTCCATAATTTTTCTCAAATTTTTTCCTATTTATTTGCATTTAATTATAGATTTAATATTAAAATAATCAATAAAATAATATTAAATTATAAAAATTCCCAAAATTAATATTTTATATTTTTGAAAATGTTACATGTGGCTTGCCGATACATCTGAGGACTGTGGGTTTTTTCCAAGCTTGTATTGATTCTCCACCCAATCTTTGAAAATATAGCAGTCTTCGATAGTATGAATCACCATTCTATGATATGGGCAGTATATGGGATTGCCGGTCATGTTCATTTCATGTGGCCTCTTCGGAATAGGCAATTGCAGGCTATTGTTCAAGGCTTCCTCGAATATATTGCGGACCTCATCCCTCCTGAAGAAGTACACCTTCTTCTTTCTTTCCATCAGAGTAGGTGCCCTTTCTGATGCTGTTTCTTGAGGCCGATCAGTCTTTGGTTCGCACTTTTCAGATAGTGGCACATGTCTGGGAGGATTGGGTTCCCGAAAGGCTTCGGTCTCCATTTGTATGAAATCGGCGGTCGTAGGTTGACTGTTCGCCAATACGCCTTTAGACAGTTCTGTTCCCCTCCGAATGACGGCCAAGACATGAGGACGTCTTGCCTGAGATTCGGGACAGATGCTAATTGGTGCTATCCGTCTACCTCTCCGAAGATGCCAAGTTGATTTATGGCACCGTGTATCGAAGGTTTAAACGGATGCGGCCGATGTAGCAGACTTCGTCAGATTCCCCCTCGTTTAAGGGGTTTTTGATTGTGGGGACGCTCTTCCCTGCAGGCGCAAGCCCCTGCAGTTAATTACGCTACCGCATCGCGGTAACAACTTTCTCCTTCTCCAGCTGGTCACTTCGTGTCGTGGGTGTTTGTTTTGTTTTTTGTTGCCCGTGGATTGTATACGGAGACTGATTTCTGTCGTCGCCCGTAGGGCGTGGATTAGTCCAAATCCGTATTTTCGTAGATTTGAGTTTGGGGTTTTGGTTTGAGGATACGTTAGCCATATTTGAGGCTAAGATCAACTCAAACGTTTGTTAAGGATACGTTAGTCCAGTTTGGGACTAAGATCAACTTAACGGGATCGTTTAGATCCGACAAAAGAGCAATTGGCTCTATTATTCCAGTTTAGGGACATAGTGGTCCATTGCATGTATGGTCGTCGGGACCCATCACCTCTCTGACGACGTTGAAGGATTACAACGACAGTTGTCAGAGGAGTTCAGAGATGTACCCTTGAACCAAGGTAGATTGGGGGATTTATAGTCCAATTTGGGACTAAAGCCTGTTTGAAGGTTTAAGGATACGTTAGCCGTATTTGAGGCTAAGATCAACTTAAACGTTTGTTAAGGATACGTTAGTCTGATTTGAGACTAAGATCAACTTAACGGGATCGTTTAGATCCGACAAAAGAGCATTTGGGCTCTATTGTTCCAGTTTAGGGACATAGTGGTCCATTGCCAGTTTAGGGACATGGTGGTCCATGTTTCAGTTTAGGGACATAGTGGTCCATGTTCCAGTTTAGGGACGTGGTGGTCCGTTGGTAGTTTAAGGACGCATAAGTCCATGGGTTTAAGGACCCCACAGTCCATATGGGTGTGTTTAAGGACGCATTAGTCCGTTAGTTTAAGGACGCATAAGTCCGCGGGTTTAAGGACCCCACAGTCCGTATCTTGGTTTAAGGACGCATGAGTCCATGAGTTTAAGGACCCCACAGTCCGTGTTGATGTGTGGTTTTCGGGACCCGTCACCTCTCTGAAGACGTTGAAGGATTACAACGACAAATATCAGAGGAGTTCTGAGATGTACCCTTGAACCAATGAGTTGGTTGAAAGAGCAGATGCGCTCAGTTCAAGATGATTTGAGGACTTATGGCCAGTTTGGGGTAAGTCCAATTATGTTTGAAATATTGGCCCTCTGTTGGCTCATTGAAGGAGAGGCTTTGCCTCTAGAAACTTAGCCAATTGGGCTAAAGCTAGTGTTAAACACTAGAGACCAACAATGTTGAACACTGGGACTAAGATTAGCAAATTAGTGTTAAACACTAAAAGATAATCAGTGTTAGCAACAGGGCTTTCAAATTAGTCTTAACACAAAAGCAAATCAGTGTTAAACACTGGTAGCAGAGATTTCAAACTAGTGTTAAACACTAAAGCAAACCAGTGTTAAACTCCGGGAACAGAGTTTTCCAATTAGTGTTAATCAATAAGAAATCGGTGTTAAACACTGCAAATAGAGTTTTCCAAATTAGTGTTAAACACTAAGAAAATCAGTGTTAAACACTGCAAATAGAGTTTTCCAAATTAGTGTTAAACACTAAGAAAATCAGTGTTAAACACTGCAAATAGAGTCTTCCAATTAGTGTTAAACACTAAGGAGGGAGGGGTCACGTGCGGACACGTGAGAGCGCCCTGATTTCCCTTATTTTATTCTGCAGATCAGTGTTTAACACTTTTAATTTCCTGGCCATCACGTGTGGGCACGTGATGGAGGCCCCCGCTCTGGTCTGTTAGATTGCTCATTAGGGGTCACGTGGTGACACGTGAGGGCGCCCTAAATGTGGAGCCAGATCTCCTTTTGGTTTATCCTCAAATCTGCGAATAAGTGTTAAACACTTTTATTTTTATTTTAGAGCATCACGTGTTGGCACGTGATGGGGATTTATGCGCTGACTGTTAAAACGTTTGCTAAGGGGTCACGTGGTAAACATGTGAGAGCGTCCAAAGCCTTCATTTCCATTGATCTTTCTTTCTGCGTTTTGGGAGTCACGTGGGAGCACGTGATGGCATCAAAAAGTGGGGCCAGATCCCCTTTATTTTGTTCTGCAAACAAGTGTTAAACACTTTTAATTTTCATAGCCATCACGTGTGGGCACGTGATGTATAATCATGCCCTGATTTATTAGAACATTTATTAGGGGTCACGTGGTAACACGTGAGAGCGCCCAGAATTGTTTCTGCCTTTGATTTTGTTCCATATATAATGAGGGTCACGTGGGAACACGTGAGGCATTGCCTCAAAGCTTTCCTCTTCTCATTTTTGGGGGATCTGTTCAGGGGTCACGTGGGGCACGCGACCTTAGTCTTTTCATGCACATGGATCTTTTAAGTCTTCTTATCTTTAAGAATTAAATTCTTATTTAGGGTAAAATCTTAATTTTTGTTTTGGAGGAATTAGATTCCTATTGTGAAAGAATTAAATTCTTATTTAGGGTAAAACCCTAATTTTATCCCAAAGGAATTAAATTCCTATAATTTTGTGACCATTGAATTCTCAAAACTTAATTCCTCCTCTATGTTTTGGATCTGCATGGCAGGATTTCAACCCAATGAGAATTAAATTCTCAATTCATGGGGAGATGTGCACTTTGCAGATCCTCCACCAGAGAAAGAACTAAGTTCTTTTCTTTATATAAGAGTTAAACTCTTTTGAGAATTAAATTCTCTTTTTAAGCCTCTCTTTTCTTAGCTAGGGTTTTTCTTTCGCAGAGAATTAAATTCTCCTCTCTCTGTGTCTTCTCTCCCCCCAGGTGGTCTCTTCTCTTCTCTTCTTGACTCCTATTTATAGGAGAAGGAAAAGAATCAATTTGTTTAGCAAATCTCTCATTGAAAGATTTGATTTGATTGTTGAGAGATTTGATTTATATTTATCATTAATCTGGGCCTTTAGATCATTCAGTGAATTTTATTCACCGTGGATTTTAAATCCAAAAGATATTCTATTTGTTATTCTGGTGAGATTTTTAGGGAAATCTTTCCTTGTTCAAGATTTTTCCATAAATTGGTGATTTTTAATCACCCTTGGATCTTTAATCCAACGGTCCCCATAATCCTTTTCCATTTGGAAAGATTTAGAAGCTTTTAGAATTTTAATTCTATTGCGAAAGATTTAAATGATATTTTTTTAGAATTTAATTATGTTGAACAACAAGGCTTTTACAGCCAGTCACGTGTTGCCACGTGACCCCCAATTGAGTCCTTTTCTCAGTGTTTACTTACGCTTCAGTTGTAACCATCACGTGTCAACACGTGGCCATTGGTCACGTGTGAGCACGTGACACCCCATTGAGGTATTTCCTTCAGCTGTTTGTTTACGTTTCAGTTTTAACCATCACGTGTCAACACGTGACCATTGGTCACGTGTGAGCACGTGATTCCTGATTTTTAATCAGGGAACAGATTTTAGAATTTAATTCTATTCATTATTTTAGAGGCCTCAAAAGCCCATCACGTGTCTGCACATGTCCCATAGTCACGTGTGAGCACGTGATGCCCCATTAGGGTCTTTTCTGAGTTTATATTATATTTTTTTACTCCTCCAGCGGGTTCTTAAAAGTCCATCACGTATGGACACGTAATTCCTCATAACTTTTGATCCCGGATGAATTACGAGGCCCATAATATATCAAATCGAAGGGTTTTTCGAGCTGCTTTCGATACCATCAGAATTTATCTGTTTCTCATTCGGGAGTTTGTCAAAAAATATCCCGGAAGATACTGGTTCGCATTTCTTTAAGCATATCGCTGCCATTTGATACCTTGGACTTTTTTGCGCAGAATTTTTTGGCGGGAACAAGTTCTATCTCTCCCGTCTTGTATTGCCTTTCGACCCAATCTTTGAAGATGAAGCAGTCCTCAATAGAATGACCTATCACCCTGTAGGGTTCCTAAGCACGCTAATGAAGTCTCACAGGGCATCAACCATGCCAATTTAAAATTTTAGAAGTGCCAAGAAACCCTAATACGGATTCGTTGACTAGAGTTTAGGCGAAAAGTAAAACTATTTAACGATTTAACTAAAAGTAACAAGCTACAACCTTTGTAGATCCCGTTCTCCACTTCATTAGCTCCACGTAGACGTCCTCTCACTGTCCATGTCGGATCTCGGACTCTAGTATCGGCTTCATCGGGGAAATGAGCGGACTAGTCATCGGCTTCGATGCCGAAGATGATCTACGTCGAGGTTACACAAGATCAAGCTCCAACTTCACCAAGTTGTGAAACTTGTGAAGAAAACACCCTATACTACTTGGCAAGAGGTAGAGGGTGAAGAAATAGGAGGTGGGTTCACTTTAGAATTGGATTTCTCACTCTTTTTACCAAGATGCCATTAATGGTGGCAAGTTTTTCTCTTTGAGGAAGAAGAAGAAGGTGAAGATAGAATATGAAAAAAAATATTTCAAAATAGAAAAGAAAATGAATACTTATCATATCCTAACCTTGGTTAGGTGTAGAGAATAGACCATGGTTAGTGGGAATGGTTAGGGTTAAGCATGAAGACAAAATGGTCACTTTAGTCAAAGCTTCATGAAGCTTCAACAAGCTTCATGATAAAAAGAAACCATTTTGTTTTTCTTTTATCTATTTCTCAAAAAGAATGGATAAATAAATAATTGATAAAATCAAAACCCTAATCATTATCATAACCATGGTATAAGTCTTTACACAAAGCCAAGTAAACATGTATCATCAAACATGATACAATCAAGTGTACACAAAAATATATCACATATATAATGTGCACATCAAGCGAGAAAAACCTTTTAAAGTGAACCAATACTAGTTAATGCAAAGTAATATATTAAATATATAATTATACATTAAATCATTAAATCAACACTTGATTCAATGATCCGGTCATGTCGCACATAACCGACTAGTATTCAATGTATCGACTTATCGAATCAATCTTCGATTCGATAACTAGGTTATATCGCATACAACCAATCAAAACATTCATCGCGAGAATGAAATACGGTATCACATACACGCATTATTCTCGGACCCACACATATCTCATATGCGCTCCTATTTCGTTTCGCTTGAGCCAGGAAACCTCTATGTAGGACTCTAAAGACTCGTCAATACGCCGGTAGCAGATGATGATCATATCAAGCATCCACAAGCCGCAAGCGGTCTGCTAAACGTAACGGCCACCCGGGTATTGAGCGATCAGAAGATCGACGAGCAAGCCCGCTCACACTTCTGTGAATCCAACCAGTAACACTTACCGTACAGTCCGGTCTGTTCGTCTGATATGTCGCATATCAAGTCTAGGGGTGGTAAACGTCAGACCCCAATAACCGATAAGTCGTGCCGATGTGAGGCTCATAACGGGTCGAGAAACTACTGGTAACACTTACCAGTAAATCTCTGATCAGCCCTGGCCAGGGACTTCCTGTTACGGCCAATCGAGCACAGCGCAACATCAACCCCCAATACCGGGAGAGACGAAACCCCTCCTATCGCTCATTGACTCCATGTGACTCGGGACTGTACCCAAAAACCACCATTTTGCACGCCCTCATGGACGTGGTAAGGTGGAGATCAAAGCACAGTGGGAATCACACAAGACTCTATGACGATCTCAGGTCTACAGACTAACCTGCACAAGTGTCACCTGAGAACTGCCATCTGACGTGAGGTATAATACCATCTGGGAGTTCTCGGCAAGTCCGTCCAGTGTACCCAGTCTCCACTGAGCACCCGTATACCATCTCTGATGTCAAACACCAATGGATATGGGATCATCCATCGCCCATCTCATGGGTCGAGAAGCGTATACGCTAGTCTACACTGGTATATCGATGCCCCGTCTCGATACACCTACGACTAGGGACCTTGAAGGATGTACCTATGGACTACCATGTCTCCACTAGTATGATCTGCATCATAGTCCAGGTAGTCAAGTACACATCCTAAGGGCTTTACCAACATGTAACTATAAGACAGTATAAAGAGACTAGTGTACATGTTAAGATAAAGTGCAACCAGATAGCATACTATCATATCGAGCAAGAAAGTCATCTCTATATATGTCCAAGCATCCAATATAATATACATCATCTATACAATACTGGCCTCTAGGGCATACATACAACTAACACACCCTGTGATAGGGGCAATATTTTGGGTCATCGGTCATATTCGCTTCTTGCGGTCTCTTTGATTCTGGCAGTTATAGACCGTTTCTTAGGGCGTCCCTGAATATCTTATGGACTTTGTCCTTTTTGAAGGAATAGACTTTTTCCAGCTTCTCTTTCAGAGGCGATTCTCCTCCGGTGTATGTATCGGAGGGACTGGAGGCTGATCGCGGTCGTTTTTCGCAAAGGCGCTCCGCTCTTAGGTTGAAGGGGGTGTCAGTTGGCTGCCTTCGGGTATCAATTCCTGGCTCATGAACCAAAATTTGATTTTGCTGTAATTGCAATCGGGAGACTTGGGTCACGAGATCTGCCACGACGTTTGCCAATTCATCGACCTTGGACTGTACCCTGGCTAACTTCTCATCCCTGTCCTGAAGCTGCCCCTGAAGCCATCGGAATAATGCTTGTTCTGTAGTTCCAGTTATGACAACCGGGTCATCCTTATTGCCTGAGCTCAAATCCGCAGGAACCACGAGCTCCCCTGGCTTATCGGCCTGAGCGAGCTCTTCGTCATTCAGACCGAGTTGACGTTGGGCAGCGTCCATCGCATCATCACCCTGGCTGTGAACCACAGGAGGGTTAGTTTCTTCATGTCCGACCACGTAGACAGTGTGGACCGTGTATCCAGCCGTCTCTTTATCTTTGGTGGGGTGACCCCGTTATTCGAACCTTATGAAGTTCAGCCTAGCAGGAGCCCTAGCCCTTTTGTTGGCTCCATACCTGAGCCTTTTCTGCCTCAGCTCTCAATTTTGAAGGCTTGGTGGGCATCCGTTATCCGGGAATCCACTGTGAGTTGATTAGCGGGGAGCTTAGAGAAGACACCCGATCGAGCAGTTGTCGGGGGTACCGCTGGAACTTGCCCGAGATGCCCTGTTGCTTCGTTGACGTTGATGGCCTTGCCCCCAGCTGGAGTGAAGGAGGGTCGTTTGGAAACGGATTTGTTCTTGGGAAGAGGTGCCCTCGCAACCATGACATTCAGCCTTTTCCCTTTTGAGACCAGTTTGTCTTCTACCGGAGCTTGAGGTGCAGGGATGGCATTAGCCGAGACAAACAGAATAGACCCAAATTGTAGCAGCGGTTCTTCCCACTATCGTCCGAGACTTGCCGGGAGGACTGTCCTGGAGTCCATCTTCATCGTGTATGAGATGGGAGCCGTGCTGAGAGCTGAGTTCATCATTGGAGACATTGTTGAAAAGTGATTGCTTGAAAACCTGCATGAAAAAGCATTATTTTAGTATAAATATAGACATGTATATTGATTGAGTTTGCATGAACGTTTAACCCGAAATATGGGAAGGGAGACGGTCCCACCGGGCGTGCCAGAATCTGTAGGGTATTTTTCGTTACCTCATTGAGATGGGAATACGCGCGCGCTTGTCAGGCGTACTACAGATTCCCCCTACCTAGGGTAGGTCAGGGTTTATTGATTGCGGGGATCCGAATCTCAGGCAGCCGCGGATTAAGCTGCCGTTAATTACCCCTCGCCTTTGGGGTGAGGGAACCTCCGATTAATGGGTTAAACTGGTCATGCAAACTCAATGTGCAGTGTGCGTGTGTTGTGTTTTAAAAGGGGGTTTTGGATATATCGGGAGCCACGCAGAGTTTTTACGGGGGTCCCGCTACCCGGATAGCGGGCTAGGGGTCAAGGGGGCTAGCAGCCCCCTTGCGGGGTGCGGGGCTTGCGCGCCACGTGGGCGCTCGACGCTTGAGTGCTTGGGTGCCAGCGAGGAAAAGAGGGCTTTTAGCCCCAGAAACTCTCGAAAGAGAAATTAGAGTGGAGTTAAACTCCTGAGATGTTTTGGGGTTGATAAAAAGGGGTTTTTCTTCTTCCTCCTCTATTGACAGGATCTTGAAGATCAAGAGATGTGGGATGTTAAAAATCTCTTCTTTTTGAGATCTGATGGTAGATCCAAGTTCCTCTTCGTGGGTTTTGTGGTGAAAAACTATTTAGTTTTGGAAAAGGAAGAGTAAAACTCTTGATTTAATTCAAAAGGAAGAAGAAGGTTTGAAACCTTCAGAAAAGGGAAAGATGTACAAAACCTAGGTTTTTTTGAGAGAATGGAAAAAGTATTCTTTTATTCATCATCATGTTGCCTTATATAGGCTTACATATTTACATATAGCCCCTTGGGCTTCACAAAATGGCATTTTGCCTATCTCATGGCTTATGTGCCATTTCATTTTTGCACAGAAGCCATGCGCTTACAAAATATTGGCTTTATGCCTATTTTGCATACATTCATGTATAAATAATTACATAAAAAATTATTTATTACAAGATTTTGTTGTTGGCATGGGGAGGCTGGCCGCGGGCTCGACTTGGGTATGGGCCCGCTTGACCTGGGCTTGGGCCCACTTGGCTTGGGGTTGACCTTGACTTTGACTCGGTCAACCGGGGTGCAAATTTTGACCCCAACAATTGTATGTAATATTCTTTTATTGGGGCACTTCCGGGTTGAGGATGATGTCACCATTGTATATTATTTACTTTTCCGCATTAGGATAGACCCAAGGCGGGGAGCATAAGTAACCGGGTTCTAGGGTCCAGTGGGAGACCATCTCGAGGAGTCGAGAACGGGTCTTCTAACTCTAGAACTGGTAGGATTTCTTACCGCTCTCGTAGGGGTCTAGGGGTGTGGGATTGGCTATTCATCATGACCGTGGAATCCGTTTTTATACAGGCTCGCATTAAAACACGGACCTCCTAGTATATCCAATATTTCATATGTTTTTTCTGCTGCGATATCTGTGATGTGATCATTTGATATGTTGAGATAGATTCTGGATATAGTATATATGATATATTATATAGACGTTGCTTATGTTTTAAACCCGCACTAGCACTGCCCCGCTCTGCCGTTAGTTACCTAACCTAACGGTGCATGGGGGGACATCGAGGCGAATGCGGATGGCATAAGCGTACGTTGTATTTATCTGAGATATTTAGGTAAACTAAAATGATGGGACTTCATTAATGAGATTAATGAAATAAAAGAAACCTAAAGATGTTGTGGAATCTAATTTTCGAAAACAGGTAGCTCTAGTTGTTGCTTTGCATAGCGGTGTTCCTTGTAGAACATCCAGCACCTTATTCGATAAGGAAAGAGCCGAGATCCTTTCACCGGGAGTGACCTCTTTAGAAATAACTGGCAGATACTATAACCCTCGGTTTTGTCTTTTGATTACTTTTCTAGTTCTTGCTTTGCATAGTGGTATTGTGAATATCCTGCACCTTATTCGATAAGGAAAGAGCCGACGATCCCTTTACTGGGAGTAACCTCTTTAGCAAAACTAGTAAAAGCCTAAAAAACACTCCATTTAAATCATTTGATTTTACAACGATATCAAGTTCATTACGCAAAAGGTTTTCTTAAAAACCTGTCGTAGCCCTCCGTCATTTCAGATAAGTACTTCATAGTACTCGTGCTGTGTTTGTTGACCTTGTCAAGGCGTAGTGTGCGGTAGCTATTTATGCTTATCTGCATAAGCATATGATGCGATTGAGTTAGGGTAGTCGTGCGATTTTGTTGACTATGTTAAGGGTCGTACGAGTGGGTTTAATTCAATCGGGAAATGACGGGTTGAACTTGACTAGCACTTATGATTTGTTGACTATGTTAAAGTCATATAGTTGCTAGGGGTAAAATATTATTGGGAATTTCAAGTGTTGAAATTTGCAATGAGATTGTATATCTTCTATGAGATAGTTGGATCCTGATACCCGCTGCGAGTAAGAGTTACTACTGAGAGAGTTTTACACAATATAATTAGCCGATCAAGTAGGTGTCTAGAAAGGTGTCAATGGGGTTACGCCTCAGGGAAAACGAGGTTTATTTTAATTAGGTCCGTGCGAAAGCACGGGGAACCTCCCTCAAAGTACCGGCACTGGCCTGACTGAAAGATTAGCAAACTTGTAGGGTGTAATTAATCCTGGCTAGTCTTTCCTTTTAGGGTTTGAAGGAAGATTTGACTAAAACAGTGGGAGTCATCCTGATTAGATATATTAATAACCAATCTAATCTTGCAAGAGCATACGCTGAGTGTTTTCTTCTCTCTCTCTCCAGGTAGCGACCATGTCATGCCTTAATCAAGATAATAATACAGATGTATTGATCGAACCCGCTTGTTATACTGAGCTTAGGAACGTTGGTCCCGCTCCAACTTATAATTGTTATAAGACCGAGCAGGAAATAGGGGATTACCAGGATTCCCGTGCCGCCCAAACGAAGAAAGTACATAATGATGCATCTTCTTCGGGTGTGTTCATTACCGAGAACCGTTTTTCAGTATCCTTTATGTCCTGGGTATGTGATACCGGATCAGGATCCCGCAAAATGTAATATGTTACTGTTGGAGATAGTGCCCTCATAGTCAATTATTGGATCGCAGGTACGTGATTGCAATGATTGCGGAGGACCTATACCGGTATGACAGTCTTACTCGAGATGATAGTATGCTATCTGGTTTGCCTTTATCAGTCGTGTACATGTTCAGGTGACTGATTGCATGTTACACTTTGATAGAGCCCTTAGGATCTTGCTTTACTACCAACAGTATGATGGCGATCATATACGTGAGAGTTGGGTAGTTTATACGCATATCCTTAATTGTGGTCCCTAGTCGTGGGAGTTTCGAGACAGGGCATCGATACTCCGGAGTAGACTAGTGTGTACAGTCGAGACCCCGACGAGGGGCGGTGGCCGGTGTCACAAGCCACTGGTGTCAGTTGGATCACCTAAGATGTATACAGGTGCTCATTGGGTTATGAGCACACCGGACAGGACTCACCGGGAATCTGCTAGTTAGTATTATATCTACCGTCAGATAGCAGTTCCCTGGTGACATGTGTACAGGTTAGTTCATCGACCTGAGGTCGTCATTTGTCTTGTGTGAGTTCCCACTGTGCTTTGATTTCTACCCTACCACGGCTCAAAGGAGTCGTGCAAACAGGTAGCTTTTGGGTACAGTCCCGAGCCATATGGAGGCACGTGAGCGGATCGGCAGGGGATTCGTCTCTCCCGGTATTGGGGGCGAGATCGTGCTGTGTCTATGAGAGCCATTACACAAATCCATGGCCATGGTAGGAGATTTACTGGTAGGTACTCCAGTAGTATCTCAGGGTGTATTGAGGCTTCACTCCGACACGACTTATACTGCTATTGGGGGTCTGACGTTGCTAGCCCCCTAGGCAGATATGCGATACTCATTGACGAACGGACCGGACTGTATATACATTGTCACTGTTAGGCTCAGTAGGGTTTCTGGATGAGTTCGTTCATCGGCCTCCCTTGAGTTCGCTCATCAGCCTCCCTTGAGGTCAGTCCATGGGCAGCCGTTACGCATAGCTAGTGCCGCTGACGGTTTGTGGTTAAACCCACTGCCAGGGTACTGACGAGTCATTAGAGTCCCCCACAGAATGTTTCCCAAGTTCGGGCGAAACGTTGTAGAGGCCGTATGGTTTTATGGCAGGGTTCGGAAAATGCACGTGCGTTTACGCACGTGTTATTTTTCGGGCAGATAATACTGGTCGACTTTGGTTTAAGCCGGATCCGAGTATTATATTGAGTAGGTATAATATCTTTGTCTCAGTTGCATTTGTATTCGGTCGTAATACAAATGCGGGTATATTTATACAGTTTCGGGGTTATCCTGAAAGTTGTTTCAGGATCACTTTTGGAAGTTGCCAGTTTCCAATTTTCTATCAGCCGTCTTTTAACATTTGGTTTAAGGCGGATTTATCTTTTCTTGGATGAGAGTGAGTCGTGCTTCTAGAAGGTTATAGAAGGTTCTAGAATTTGTGACAAGGCTAAGTGACTCATGCTTTGATTTCTAAACATTCTTGTTTTGCTTAAGATCTTTATGCAAGATATTTGTTAGTGTTCACATATGATATTTATCCTATGGTCACCTCCCTCTCCTACGGTCACCTCCCTCTTTTCTATAAGAGGCCGGCCCCCTCTCTCTCCTGCTACACACTCTTACTTGAGTTTTCATTTGCTAGAAAAGATTATGATAGGTTTTATCGGTGTATGGAATTTCACAGTTCATTTCATTCCATCACCCGATTCCTTCGGCAACTTCATTAACCGATCGTCCACGGATTTGGACGAAGTGAGACAAAGTCATCTACTCATTCTCTACATCATTCTTGGTCGTCTCTTTTAGCAAACTTGACGATCGAGTTGCCTCAAGTCAGAGGCGGGAGCCCGTTTAAAGAATCGGTGATGTGGTGCCACTTCGACGGAGGAGATCGGAGCAGCCGCAACGGAGCGTGGGATGATGGTTGAAGAACGAAGGACTTGGATCGTTCGGTACAATCTTTCTACACTCTTTACAGTTTGTTAGTTTAGCAATAATGGCAGATCCGGGTTAAAGTATACGATAGCGCCAGTTAAAAAGTTTTTGTTCCGCATTTGGCGTCTGTAGACTGCCGGGGCGCTAGCGTAGACTTACAGTGGTATCAGAGCCTAACCATTTTGCTATGCTAACTTGTGCTAACGCGTTTAAAATATCGATCGAACCGGAAATCGAAAACTACAAAATCCTAGCTTGACAGTTTCTGTTGTTTTTAAACGGTCTCGTAAAATTATTCTACATGTCTCAAAATACTGTGCAGGCTTTTAATAGAACGACGTAGAAATTTGGGCACGTGATTCGATGAGACTGCCGCGGAAACGCGGTCAAACCACGCTTCCGCGGCCAAACAGTGAGCTCGTGGCCCCAACTTTTTACAGTGGGTTCTTGGTTAGATTTTGGGGTTTTTGGTAAATATCGTTTTGGCCCAGATTTTGTTACTGTTCACCAGTAAGCCATGGGGCCCACTTTTTGATATTTGGTCTTTGGTCGATCGAAATTTAAACACGTTAGTTTACAGTGCTTACATTATATCTCCGACCGGGAATGTCATTTGATCGGTAAACCGCGTCTGATTGCTATAGTTCTTTTAGACGGGTTTGCGAACGTGACTTTCGCGTTGATGTTCTGTGTTGTGCTGTGATGTTGCGGATTTGTCGTGGTGGATAGCAGTGTGCAATAGTAGTACAGTTTGTGTTTATTTGTACATTTGATATTGCGGGGCGTTTGGACTGCCGTCACTGCCTGTTGTATAATATTCTTTTGGGGCACGACCAGGTTGCGGTCGATGTACCTATTATACTATTTTTCATTACTGTACTAGGTTTTGCCCCGCGACGGAGTGCACGGATAGCCGGGTTCTGAGGGGCAACGGGTCCTCATCTCATGGCTTTGAGAGGCAGAGGGGTCCCACTCTAGAATTGGCAGACTATTCGCCGCACTCGTAGGGGGTACAGGTTGACCCAAGGAGGGGTGCTCAATTTACCGGATTCCGTGAAGTGCCGGGTGTTCCATTCACTATGCTGTGGGGACTACCTCGCTTCAGGTTTTGGCGGGTAACATGCCGCACCCGTAGGGGTCTAGTTTTCATTGCACAGGCTATCCACACGACAGGGGAACGTCGAGTTTCAGCAGCGGCTCTGTGAAACTCGGGGATCCCAGATTATCTGTATTGTTCTGTGATGCTTATTACTTTTCTGTAATGTTGCATACTATCACGCCTGGAGCGATTATTGTATATTGGTTTATATACTATTAGATATTGTATATGTTTTACACCCGCGCTAGTCCAGTCCCCGCTCTGTCGTTAGTTAAGTAACCTAACGAGTGATGACGGGACCCAGTGACGAATGCGGATGGCATATACGTACATTTTATTTTCGTTCTTTTCTGGTGTGATTAATGATGGGACTGCGTTGATTCTGATCAATGCAAAGTAAAACAAACCTGTTTTCAGTTGTTGGAACAAATTTAAATGGTGTTGTTACAAAGACGTTTCCTTTTGTTATGCATAGCGGTATTCAGTGGAATATCCTGCACCTCATTCGACGGGGCAAGGGCCGATATCCCTTTACCGGGACTGACCCCTTGGACAGAAGTTTGCGTCAGAGTAATAACTTTACTATAGTCGATTACAAGTTGCTTTGCATAGCGGTATTCAGTGGAATATCCTGCACCTCATTCCACGAGGAAAGAGCCGAGATCCCTTTACCGGGAGTGACCTCTTTAGCAAAAGGTTTTCGCCACTATATTTTTAAAAAGCTATCAGGTTCCTTCAGCGATATCAATTTCACTACGCTAAAGGTTTTTCGCCAAAAACCAGCCTAGCCCTCCGTCACTTCTTTTGGGTATTCAGTAGTATTCAAGCTACGTATTTTTACCAACGCCAAGGCATAGTGTTTGGTAGCTGCTGGGTATTCAATTGTTGCATAGATAGATGAGTTAGTTTGGGACAGTCGTTCTGCCGATCGGCCAACGTCAGGGGCATGTGCGGGTGGGTTCAAATTGACAAGATAGTGATGGGTAGAACTTGGCATGTGACTTATGACATTTTGACCAACGCCAAGGTTATAAGAGCATGGGGCAAAAACAATATCGGGAGTTTCTAAAGAAACTGAAACTTGCCAAGTATGCGCATACCTTCTGGAGTATGAGTAACGTGGATGCATTCCATCACGTTATCATGCGATGAGAGTTGGATCCCGATTCCCACTGATGAGTTGGTTTACTCTTCGGGTGATCCCGATTGGTTCTTCTTTAGGTTTGGAGGAGAATTTGACAGGACAGTGGGAGGTTTCCGGATTAGATAAAGTGATGACCATTCTGATCTAGGATAGAGTGCACGCAGAGTGTTTCTTTTCTCTCTCTCTCTTTGGCAGCGACCTTTGACCGACCCTAGACTATGACTCAGTGACCAGGTTGACCGAACCTTCTTAAAATACTGGCATTTGGATTGTCTGAGTTGCATAAGTCATTGCCACTCCTTCTTTTACCCTTTGAATTTCTCAGAACACCCGTATTACTACGGATATCCACTTCCATTGGATAGAGCCATCGTATGGTTATATACGAACTCGAAGGGACTTCTTCGAGGATGGATCCAGGTTCAGGAGAAATAGAATTGGTTTATTCAGTTGTCTTTTATTATCACCTTCTCTCAGGTTGTGAGAGCTCCTTGGTTTAGGAGAGAACACCTATTACGCTTATTGGATAGTCTTATTCCAAACCATAGGCTGGTGCCGAAAGGTAGAGAATGAAGAAAACCAATTAGCCTAAGTAGGGTGTGCAGAAGGTAATATGTAAAGACAAAATAAAGGGATTAGAAAGAGAGCAAAGTAAATTGCGACTGATAACATTCACGACCAAAACGCATACTTCATCGCCGCTCCTATTTCACCTTTAAAAGAATAAGGTATTATTCAGTTGTCTTTTATCATCACCTTCTCTCGAGATGCGAGTACTCCTTGGTTTAGGAGGGTACACCTATTATGCTTACTGGATAGTCTTCTTCCAAACCATAGGCTGGTGCCGAACGGTAGGGAAGGAAGAAAACCATTTAGCCTAACGATGGTGTACAGAAGGTAACGACTAAAGACAAATAAAGGGATTTGGAGAGATGGCAATAAAATATACGGTTGAAGTCATGAATTGGATTATGGAAGAGGCATTGCTATGAATACCAGAATACCCCTATGAAACATTTTTCATGTTTCAGTGCATTGTTAAAGAAAAACTGTTTTCCCGATTAGATACTTACTCCAAGGGTATGTATTTACCAGGTTTCATTCTCATATCTGTATGGTTTTACAGATGATGAGTGGGAGTAAGATATTGGGAATTAGGTGATCATCCTCATTATATCGGAATTCGTTGTAATTGGTGATATTTGAGGAAATCGCCAGGGTACAGTTTTCAACCTACGACGCACAGGTCATGAGTTGTTTAACTCAGCGGACTTATACAGAGTATTGTATGTTGTCCAGTGTCCATCAGGACAAAAGGGTAGGTCCTCGTACTATGTTCTGTTTACTTATAACTTCTCTAGTATTTAGACGAGTGTTTCGTAGAAATACAAGGTCTAAGTTTTGAGAAGTTGTGGGTATAAGAATAAAGTAGAGAACCAGGTATCACAAGTATCGGGATTCTTCAAAGAGATCGAAGATGTAGATTCTTGTGATTGGTATTCAGATGATAGTGATGGTTTTGAGAAACGTGTTTCTCTTTCAGGTTACTCATAATTGGATGGATTCCTAAGTTGAGTAATGCTGATTAGCCTCTTTCCATTAAGTTGATATGCACTGGAGACAGATGCATGGATTGAATGTGGTTCCAATTAAATAAGTGCCAAAGTTTCTATATTGGATATAGAATAGTTCGTACCTTAAAAGATATTAAGGTACGGGGAGTTGTCCAGCTTATGATTAAAACCAGACACTGGATAACTCAGGGCACGTTTTTGTAATGGCTGTTTGTGGGTTGACTCTGGCTATGACGAGGGTTGATATTCTACCATTTAGAAGATCAATAGTGATATTGTTCTTGACTTGCCACAGTTTTAGTAAAATGGATCTTTTTCAGAAAACAGTAGTGGGAGTATGGTAGAACTGGAAGTGATTCCAGAACCGCGAACGATTACGGAAAATTTAATAGGACCTATACATTCAATCAGGTTTGACATTCCAATAGCCACTCCGCAGATATGGTGGGTAACCTCAGACACCTGAGAGGTACTTCGGTAGGCTCAAGGACGGTGACAGGGAGGTTCTTATCTACCCAGACTTGACACTACTGTTGTTCCAGGATATGAGACCCGGTAGGAGGGTTGTCGTAGTCAGTGGGAGCATCGGAAGCATAGTGGGCAAGTAGCTTATATCTATTTATAGACTTGAGCAGTTATAGCGGAGATAGATCATCTAATTTTGATGTGACAGTCATGGGTTTGACTTCAATCAGAATAGGGGATGAAACAGTTAAGAAGGTAGTAGGGTGTGATGTCATGGTATCTGGATGACATACACAGAGTAGGAAGTAAAATTCCTATACTACGATTGGTTGTACTGTGGTCGTCACACAGTTGTTTCTCCAGAAAGGATATGAATATAATATTTGACATTCTGGTTTCTGGATCTATGGTTTTAGATCTGGATTTGGGTAGTTTCCCAATGTGGGTACTTTGACAGATATTCTAATGGTTTTTGGAATAGTTGACTCCTAGCATGGTGGTATACCTGCAGGTGATGGAGTCACCCTCTCTAAAGGTGTCGTATAGACTAAAGGGGAGAGGGATGTGCATGATTGGCAGATCACTTGCTTAGGCAATTGAGTCAATCATGAGATGTCAAGTACCACACCAAATGTTGGTTTTGCACTAGATGCAATAAGTTTGTATTAATCCAATCCTGGAGAAACATAAGGAAGCAGTTTTAGAACATAAGTACATGTTCTACGGATTTGATGACGGCAACCTCCTTCGGGAGACGGTTATCATTCCAAGCTTCAAAGGTGACGTGGATGACAGAGTGACTGTCAGAGTTTTAGTTTTTCCCTCTGACGAAGAGGGACAGTATTATGGACAGGTGGTCCAAGAGGATACTGTGGGTGGCATGGTGCCCGATACTGATTAGGTTCAGTGATCGATTCAGTCTAAGAAGTTTGGATATGGAGTTCATTTATGAACTAAGGTCCCATCAGATATCCAGACATGTTCTAAGACAGGTATTACTCATTTCGGGAGATGGCTTTCTCCGCGAACTTGAGATTTAGAGAGATATAGAAAGAAACTTCTAGGCGGATCCACTCACTAAGGCTATTTCTCGAACACAATAGTTTTACAAACGGGCTTTGTGAAACTGATTAGTAGAGGAGTTGGGTGTTGGTTTCACACGGGCTGTGAGTATGCAACATCGTAATAATTAGCCTTGAGTGCAAGTGGGAGATTTTTGGAGATAGTGCCCTCATAGTCAATTATTAGATCGCAGGTACGTGATTGCAATGATTGCGGAGGACCTATACCGGTATGACAGTCTTACTCGAGATGATAGTATGCTATCTGGTTTGCCTTTATCAGTCGTGTACATGTTCAGGTGACTGATTGCATGTTACACTTGGATAGAGCCCTTAGGATCTTGCTTTACTACCAACAGTATGATGGCGATCATATACGTGAGAGTTGGGTAGTTTATACGCATATCCTTAATTGTGGTCCCTAGTCGTGGGAGTTTCGAGACAGGGCATCGATACTCCGGAGTAGACTAGTGTGTACAGTCGAGACCCCGACGAGGGGCGGTGGCCGGTCTCATAAGCCACTGGTGTCAGTTGGATCACCTAAGATGTATACAGGTGCTCATTGGGTTATGAGTACACCGGACAGGACTCGCCGGGAATCTGCTAGTTAGTATTATATCTACCGTCAGATAGCAGTTCCCTGGTGACATGTGTACAGGTTAGTTCATCGACCTGAGGTCGTCATTTGTCTCGTATGAGTTCCCACTGTGCTTTGATTTCTACCCTACCACGGCTCAAAGGAGTCGTGCAAACAGGTAGCTTTTGGGTACAGTCCCGAGCCATATGGAGGCACGTGAGCGGATCGGCAGGGGATTCGTCTCTCCCGGTATTGGGGGCGAGATCGTGCTGTGTCTAGGAGAGCCATTACACAAATCCATGGCCATGGTAGGAGATTTACTGGTAGGTACTCCATTAGTATCTCAGGGTGTATTGAGGCTTCACTCCGACACGACTTATACTGCTATTGGGGGTCTGACGTTGCTAGCCCCCTAGGCAGATATGCGATACTCATTGACGAACGGACCGGACTGTATATACATTGTCACTGTTAGGCTCAGTAGGGTTTCTGGATTAGTTCGTTCATCGGCCTCCCTTGAGTTCGCTCATCAGCCTCCCTTGAGGTCAGTCCATGGGCAGCCGTTACGCATAGCTAGTGCCGCTGACGGTTTGTGGTTAAACCCACTGCCAGGGTACTGACGAGTCATTAGAGTCCCCCACAGACAGTTTCCCAAGTTCGGGCGAAACGTTGTAGAGGCCGTATGGTTTTATGGCAGGGTTCGGAAAATGCACGTGCGTTTACGCACGTGTTATTTTTCGGGCAGATAATACTGGTCGGCTTTGGTTTAAGCCGGATCCGAGTATTATATTGAGTAGGTATAATATCTTTGTCTCAGTTGCATTTGTATTCGGTCGTAATACAAATGCGGGTATATTTATACAGTTTCGGGGTTATCCTGAAAGTTGTTTCAGGATCACTTTTGGAAGTTGCCAGTTTCCAATTTTCTATCAGCCGTCTTTTAACATTTGGTTAAAGGCGGATTTATCTTTTCTTGGATGAGAGTGAGTCGTGCTTCTAGAAGGTTCTAGAAGGTTATAGAATTTGTGACAAGGCTAAGTGACTCATGCTTTGATTTCTAAACATTCTTGTTTTGCTTAAGATCTTTATGGAAGATATTTGTTTGTGTTCACATATGATATTTATCCTATGGTCACCCCCCTCTCCTACGGTCACCTCCCTCTTTGCTATAAGAGGCCGGCCCCCTCTCTCTCCTGCTACACACTCTTACTTGAGTTTTCATTTGCTAGAAAAGATTATGATAGGTTTTATCGGTGTATGGAATTTCACAGTTCATTTCATTCCATCACCCGATTCCTTCGGCAACTTCATTAACCGATCGTCCACGGATTTGGACGAAGTGAGACAAAGTCATCTACTCATTCTCTACATCATTCTTGGTCGTCTCTTTTAGCAAACTTGACGATCGAGTTGCCTCAAGTCAGAGGCGGGAGCCCGTTTAAAGAATCGGTGATGTGGTGCCACTTCGACGGAGGAGATCGGAGATCGACGAGATCGGAGCAGCCGCAACGGAGCGTGGGATGATGGTTGAAGAACGAAGGACTTGGATCGTTCGGTACAATCTTTCTACACTCTTTACAGTTTGTTAGTTTAGCAATAATGGCAGATCCGGGTTAAAGTATACGATAGCGCCAGTTAAAAAGTTTTGTTCCGCATTTGGCGTCTGTAGACTGCCGGGACGGTAGCGTAGACTTACAGTTACATGGGCTACAGAAAGGTAGAGAACTGAGAACGGGTGATAAGTTTTAAGAGTTAAAAATGGTGCAAGTGTTGCAGCCAAGTCTGTTGGCAGTTATCACCCTGTATTACCAAATACATTGATTCTGAACGAGTGTTATTAGATACTGAACCTGATATACAACATTATATCAGTCTCTTTATTGAGATAAAGAAGGATATAATTTTGTATTGTTGGACAATGTTTTGAACATTTTCTATATCAAGAGTTGATCGGTTCAGGCACGTTATCTAAAAGCATAGACGTTCTAAATCAAACCACAGTTCTTAACGTATAGAACACACACAAGGGGAAAAGTTCAGAAATGAACAAATCCTTCTTAAGGTATTATAGACTAGGTCATATCAATGCGATCCGACTAGCTAAGTTACATTAAGATGCATATTTAAATCAGTTTAAACTTACGTCTTGTGAAACTTGCCAGTCATGTCACAAAGATAAAATGACCATAGCCCCGTTTATTGGAAATAGAGAAAGAGTTAGTGAACTCTTGGGATTAATACATGATGATGTATGTAAGGTCCTATGTTTACACATGCCAGGACCGGTTCTTTGTAATTCATTACATTCACTGATTATCTCTCAAGATTTGAACATATGTTCCTGTTGAAACACAAGTTCGAAGCTTTTGAGAAATTCAATGAATATAAGTTAGAAGTAGAGAACCAAAACAGGTGTAAGTATTATGTCCTTTGATGAGATCAGGGAGGAGAATACTTGAGCACGGAATTCCTGGACTATTCTAAAGGAGAATGAGATTCTCTCTCAGCATTACTCTTCTGTATACACCACAGTATGTCGGTGCATCGGGGCGGAGCAATCGCACCCTATGTGATATGGTGTGCTCTATGATGAGTACTACTGAGTTGCCTATTTTCTTTTGGGGGTTATGCACTTGAGAAGCTGCATACCTATTGAATAGGGTTCTAATCAAATCAGGTGCCTACCACTCCATATGTGATATGGTATGGAAAGAGCCCATCTTTTAAGGATGTTAAGATTTGGGGGTTTCCGGCCTATGTCAAAAGCATAATCCGGACAAGCTCGAGACAAGGTCAGTTCTGTGGAAGTTTGTTGGATATCCCAAGCATTCGCAAGGGAACATCTTCTACCGCACCGAGGAACAAAAGGTGTTTTGTTCCTCGACATGCCACCTTTTTGAGAAAAAAGGGAATTTCTTGTGAAGAAATTAGTGATCATGAGGTAGGACTGGAAGGAGTTCCAGCTATACAAACTGCAGCTGATGATTTGGTAGAACTGGAGGATTCAATAGATCCCAACGAACCTCAGCCTCTCCGCCGATCTAGTAGGGTTCCTCACCCACCTGAGAGATACTTCGGTTTTCTCTATGACAGTAGGAGCGAGGATTGCACCATGAGATGATGACCCAACTAGTTTCGAGCAGGCCATCAAGAATGGGGATTCTGTAAGAATGGCTGGATGCTTAGCGATCTGAGATGGAATCCATATACACCAACAGAGTATGGACTATGGTTGCTTTATCTAAAGGGTTAAATCCACATCAGGAGCAAGTATATCTTGAGAAGATTACTTGGTGTACATAGAAAAGTTGAGACCTTCAAAGCTATGCTTAAGTCCATCCAGATCCTACTTGCCATTGCTGCATACCATGACTACGATATCTGGCGGTTGGGTGTCAGGACTGCTTTTCTAAATAGTGATTTGGAAGAGAGCGTCTATAAGTACACAACCAGAGGGCTTCGTAGACAGTGGGAGCAGCAGAAACATGTGCAAGTTGTTTTATGGGATAAATCAGGCATCGCGGAGTTGGAACGTCTATTTTGATGTGGTAGTCAAAGAGTTTGATTTCATCAAAATGGTAGATGAACCTTGTATATACAAAAAGGTAGTAGGGAGTACGGTGGTGATCCTCGTATAGTACGTAGATGACATACTCTTGATAGGGAAAGAGTTTCCTATGATACGCTCAGTCAATCTCCTCTTATCACAAGGATTCTCTATATAGGATCAAGGTGACACCTCCTAAATCCTGGGTTTTTGGATCTATGAGATAGATCTAATTGAATGTTAGGATTCTCACTAGGTGTAGTGAGATGGTATCAATCGATCCTGGGGAGAATCACTGGATAGCTTCCAGGGTGGTAAGTTCGACTGAATGTCAGTCACAGGCATGTCTTTACCCTCATTGGAGGGATGGTATGTTAGAAGAGTTCCAAGCTAGATACCGTGGCAAACTAGACGATTAAAGGCAAGATACATTGTTACCAAGGATGCTACCAAAGAGGCAGTCTGGATTTACATATATAAGTTCATGAGATGAACTTCGTTCCTACCATTGTGTGACAATGGAGTTGTGGCTTATGCCTAGGAACCCCCGTCCCATCAGAGATCCAGACATATTCTTAGGCAGTATCACCTGATCATGGAGATGGTTGATCTCCAGGGAGATCGAGGATAGGAGAGTAGATACAGAGGACAACAACGCGGATCCACTCACAAAGGCCTATTTCCCAGTAGATATTTTTATGGGATGGTTGAGTATGAGATACTTCAACCATAGCTGATTGTTGGGTATGAGATACCACAACAGATGGCCCTAGTGCAAGTGGGAGATTGTTAGTGATATGTATGCCTTAGAGGCCATTACTGTACATTCGATGTATATTGTAGTGGATGCTTGGACATATATAGTGAGTACTTTCTTGCTCGACATGATAGTATGCTATCTGGTTGCTCTTTATCTTAACATGTACTCTGATTGTCTCTATGTTACATGTTGATAAAGCCCTTAGGATGAGTACTTGACTACCGGGACTATGATGCAGATCATACTAGTGGGGACAGTGTAGTCGCTAAGTACATCTTTCAAATATTCCTAGTCGTGGGTGTATCGAGACAGAGCATCGATATACCAGAGTAGACTAGCGTATGCTTCTCGACCCATGTAGATGGGCAATGGATGATCCCATATCCATTGGTGTTTGAAATCAGAGATAGTATACGGGTGCTCAGTGGAGACTGGGTACACTGGACGGACTAGCCGAGAACTCCCAGATGGTATTATACATTACGTCAGATGGAAGTTCTCTGGTGACACTAGTACATGTTAGTCTGTAGACCCGAGATTGTCATAGAGTCTTGTGTGATTCCCACTGTGCTTTGATTTCCACCTTACCACGTTCAAGAGAACGTGCAAAACGGTGGCATTTGGGTACAGTCCCGAATCACATGGAGGCAATGAGCGATAGGAGGGGTTTCGTCTCTCCCGGTTTTGGGAGTTGATGTTGTGCTGTGTTCGATTGGCTATAACTGGAAATTCCTGGCCAGGGTTGCTGAGATTTACTGGTAAGTGTTATCAGTAGTTTCTCGAACTGTTATGGACCTCATATCGACATGACTTATCGATTACTGGGGTCTGACGTTTACCACCTCTAGACTGGATATGCGACATATCAGATGAAGAGACCGGACTGTACGGGAGTGTTACTGAT
This sequence comes from Agapanthus africanus, assembly GCA_030015575.1. NCBI lineage: Eukaryota > Viridiplantae > Streptophyta > Magnoliopsida > Asparagales > Amaryllidaceae > Agapanthus > Agapanthus africanus. The sequence continues at coordinate 46,914,592 of JASDDO010000006.1, forward strand.
TGGATTCGCAGGAGAATGTATAGGCTTGCTTGTTGATCTTCTGATCGCTCAATACCTGGGTAGCTGTTATGTTTAGCTGATCGCTTGCAGCTTGTGGGTGTTTGATATGATCATCACCTACTGCCGGTGTATTGACGATTCTTTAGAGTCCTACACAGAGGTTTTCTGGCTCAGGCAAAACGGAGTAGGAGCACATATATGATATGTGTGGGATCGAGAATAATACGTATATGTGATACCGTATTAGATTCTCGCAATATGTAATATCGGCCGGGTATATGTGATATAGCCGGGTCTTCGGATCAAGTGTCGATTCGATGAACTGATACATTTTATATTAGTCGGTTATTTGTGAAATAGCCGGATTATCGGATCAAGTGATGATTCGATAATTTAATGTATAATTATATATTTGATATATTACATTACATTAACTAATATAAGCTCACTTAAAGATTCTTTTTCTCACTTGATAATACATTGATATATATGTGATATATGTTAATTATATTATTTTCTTTTGTTACAAAATATTGTATATATGATATATAATATTGTAACATGTGAGGGTTACAAATACAACTAGGGTTTAGAGTTTAAACCGTGCTAGGGTTTTAGATTAGGGATAACATTTTATTAAGGATAATTCATTTTCTTTCTTTTGGATGAGCTTTGAGGAAGCTTCTTGTTCCTTTGACTTTATCCACCCTTTTTGTTTTATCCTTGATATTTGTTAACCCAAGTTTAACCCTAGCCTATGGTTAATTCTATACATGAATTAGCCATGACACATATTAAACTATGGTTGCATTTCTAACCTCAACAATAATTCAATCATCACTTTCTTCTTCATCTTCTTCAAGCTCACAAAAGCTTGCTTGATTTTTATATTTGTGATGAAATAATATGAGAAATTGAAAACAAAAGAGTGCAAAATTCCTACTTCATCATCCCCATCTATTCTAGCCACTTAGATTAGGTTGTTTGCTTTACTAATATATGATTAGTGAAGCAAGAGCTTGGGTTTGAGATTCTTCAAGGTAGATCATCTTAGTTGTTGAAGATTGAAAGCAAGGTTGCATCTTTATCTTCATGGAGCCTCTCTAGAGTCCGGGTACTTGATGATCGCAGTGAAGGGACCTCAACATGGAGTTTATGAAGCGAAGGAACGGACTACAAAGGTTGTAATCCCTAACTCTTAGATGTTAAAGTGTTAACATGCTTGTTTGATTTGATTCTCTAGTTAAACATCCTAGGTTTAGGGTTATCTATAATGGCAAAATTTGAAATTGGCATGTGTGATACTACCCGAAACCTTGCTGCCGCTGTAGGTAACCCAACAGATCAATCATCAGACTAAACTCATCACGTACGGAAAATCATCGTACGGCGGCATTAAACCATTAAGAATCCTATCAACCTATACGAAAATGAGGGTACAGACCCAACGTCTCATACGACATATCACTCATGATTCACAACATTATATATATCTAAATACCTATATCCCAGGTCGCATCCATAACAATCTCGTATAAGGGGACCGACAAAGTTATCAATCCTCTCATATCGACCCACATCCGTATACCGACATATCAGTCAAATCATCATATTACATCGTATATTATTTTCATCACATTTATATCCCACATCAAGTCATTTACATATATATATCCTATCTTATAAATCTCATGTCATGCTACTCTAAAACTCATACTTATTCTAGTGCAACTACATATCTATAAGTCGTGGTTCATATTCACTTTTCATTTCCCTAAAGCTTTCATCTCATATCTCAATATATATATATATATATATATAGATATAGATATAGATATATATTCAAACACTCATATCATCTCTAACTATCTTTTAACCATATCCCTAGTTTTCTAATCTAGGTTTCTACGACTGTATCCTATAGATCGGTTTCCATCAAAAAGGTTGCGGGGTGCTATACGTCATCCACCCGACTTCCCCCGTAGATATAGATCTACTCACCTTGATCCTTGATTGCCGAAGTCGATGACGCCATGCTCCGTCATCTCGGAATCTACGCGAAGGTACCAACAATATCAACACATATCGCAATGCTATTAAAATCGAGTTCGGAAAACCAATACGGCATGCGGTGCGCTCATAGGTTAGAACCTATAGCCTACGCCTGCAAAACAATCAAACAACCCTCGTTGTTGATGTACAAACGCCCAACAACCAAATACAATATCCAATACTAAAACCAAGAATTCAAAATACGTAAAACATAACCCCAAACTAAAATAGCCACTCAAGAATTCACTCCCAGATTTTCAGTCAGGTGAAAAGAGCCTAAACAAATAATGCAGTGGGGTTGTATATGGAGTAACTGAGCTACAGACCAAACCTAGACCCAAACCCCCTCAAAGTGGCCAGTCACATGGCCTCAAAATCTGGCCACCTCGACCCAGAATGCTCCATTGGGGTTCGTACTTGCAGGGTGGTCTCCTAGTGTCCATCCTAGGTCAATGATATTATTTGTTTCTTTTAGAAACTTCCCGGGTTGCTCCAGATTCCCTGTAGGCATCACATTTTCACAAAACCGACATGGATGAATTCCTAAATCCGTATTCCCTTTTCTAGGCCATACAAATCCACACTAGGGTCTTGTAAAGAGTCACTAACATCACAAATCCACACAAAATCACCTAAACTCTTCTCTAGAATTTTCCATACATCACATAACTTAACCAAATCAACTTCCAACTAAACTGGGATACCAAGAAATTTAAAACTAACTAAAAGAAAGGAATTATACCTCATGGATATAGCCAAGCAAAAACCTTAGAAGTCCAAAGTCTTCAAAATCCAACTTTTCTTGGTCCAATGTGTAGAGGATGACGTGGGGATCATTTTTTGTGAAGGGAGTATAGGGTTTTGGTGAACGATTTGAGATGGGTCATGAGGGTAGAATGAGGGGCTTGAAGATGAAGAAGGAGAAGAAGAAATGGTGGGGGAAAAAGAATGGGAACCCCTCTCCCTCTCTCTCTCTTAACCTTACCCACACTCTCTCTCATGGCATGGTCTCAACATCATTATGTCCCCCCTTCTCTCTCTCCTCAATCATTCTCTCTTTATTTTTTCTTTTCTCTTTTCCTCACAACAACACACATAATCTAATAAAACCACACAATGAAACAACATGTAACATGTCATGGTGCACTAGCTATGGAAAAACTGTAAAAACACCGATTTGGCTTAATCGCGATTAACAGTGCACTAATCGGGTTTTTATTTAAACTGCATATAATTAATTGTAAAAATGCCAAATCCAATAAATATATTTTTCAATGAATAAATTATTTTAATTCCCAATTATTTCACAATTATTGGTATATATTTATACCCTTTTTCGAAAACCCTAATTTTGCAAATCGGGTAGTTTTCGCGAAATATATTATTTTAATATTAAATTCCAAAAATAATATTTTATATTTTCTGAAATGTTACAATCTTCCCCCCTTAAATAAATTCGGTCCCCGAATTTAAATTTATCCCCCCAAATACTAAAACATTTCAAAATTCAACTCAATCAACGGGGCTCCGAAATCACGGAAGCTATAGAAATACCACAGCGCAACGTGTGCGCCTGAAAACGAGTATAAAACTCAAAATCGAACTCTGTCAAGCGTCACGCAAATTATCGGATTTGCATGCATATCATCGGAGTCACAATGGAGACACAGATCTCGAAATCCACTATTGAAATCCAATATACACTAGTCAAATACTATAATATGTATATAGTACGCATCCTTGAAAAATCTCCAAAAACTGTATAAAATACATGCAAAATCTTTTCTGAATCACCGTGTGATGCGTAACTCACGACACAAGTGACGGACGCTCATTTGTAAAGTACTAAGTATACGTTCATATATGTTTTCTTCAAATATACGCCCCGCCCTTTTAAAATATCCCAAAAGGTTTTCCTTTGTAAACGTTCGTGTCGCTCACGGACATGTAAGAAATAACTAGACTATAGCTCCTTTTCGAAAACCTCTTGTTAAACTTTTAATGCATGCAAAGTACTCAGGTACCGTCCTCAGATCAGTCCTGTTCGGCTACTACATAATATATTGCCTATCATGAAAATGTTGGAGATAGTGCCCTCAGAGTCGATTATTGGATCACAGGCACGTGATTGCAATGATTGAGGGAGGACCTATCCCGGTAGGACAGTCTTACTCGAGATGATAGTTTGATATCTGGTTTACCTTTATCATCGTGTACAGCTTTAGGTGACCTGACATGTCGCTATTGCACGTTGATAGAGCCCCTAGGATTCTAGCTTGACTGCCAGCAGTATGAGGGCGATCATATAAGTGAGAGCTGGAGTCTATAAGCACATCCTTAAAAGGTCCCTAGTCGTGGGAGTTTCGAGACAGGGCATCGATTCTCCAGAGTAGACTAGTGTATACAGCCGAGACCCCGACGAGGGGCGGTGGCCGGTCTCACAAGCCACTGGTGTTAGTTGGTTCACCTAAGATGTGTACAGGTGCTCATTGGGTTATGAGTACACCGGACAGGACTCGCCGGGAACATGCTAGTTGGTCTTATACCTGACGTCAGATAGCAGTTCCCTGGTGACATGTGTACAGGTTAGTTCATCGACCTGGGGATCGTCATTTGTCTCGTGTGAGTTCCCACTGTGCTTTGATTACTACCCTACCACGGCTCAAAGGAGTCGTGCAAACAGGTTTTAGTTGGGTACAGTCCCGAGCCACATGGAGGCAGTGAGCGGATCTTCGGGGGTTCGTCTCTCCCGGTATTGGGGGTGAGGTCGCGCTGTGTCTAGGAGAGCCATTACACGAAGACCTTGGCCAAGGCAGGAGATTTACTGGTAGGTATTCCAGTAGTATCTCAGGGTGTTCTGGGCTACACTCCGACACGACTTGTACCGCTTTTGGGGGTCTGACTTTTACCAACCCCCTAGGCCCGACATGCGATGCTCATAGACGAACGGACCGGACTGTACGGATATTGTCACTGACAGGCTCAGTTGGGTGTCGGGGTGAGCTTCCTCATCGACGTCCCTTTTAGTCAATAGCTGGTGGCCCGTCACGTATTGGCTTATACCTCTGACGTGCTAGTGGTTAAATCCACAGCCATAGTATTGACGAGTCTTTAGAGTCCACCACACTTTCAGTTACTCAAGCTTTCGGGCGAAACGCTGTAGAGGCCGTATGGAGATATGGCAGGGTCCGATCAGATACGTGCGGTATTGCACGGATCAGGATCGGACAGTTTGTACTAGTGGCCGTATGGTTATTTGGCAGGGTTCGATCAGATACGTGCGGTATTGCACGGATCAGGATCGAACGGATATTACTAGCCGGCTTTGGTTTAAGCCGGTCCTAGTTTAGTACAGTGTAGATTTTGTCTCATTGCATTTGTATCCGGACGGAATACAGATGCGGGTGTGTATGCACAATATGGGGTTTTCCTGTAATTTATTACGGGACCAGTTTTCTGGAGTTGCCAGTTTGCATTCCGTTCCGGCCGGTTTTCCTTTGTTCTTTCCCGGCCGGACTTTTCCGATGGAGGGGGTAATTTGCAGTTTTGCAAATTACATTTGAGGAGGGGGTTTCTTGCACTTTTCTTGATTATGATAGGATTAGAATCTTTCATCCATACTTTTGCATTAATGAGGTTAAGGTGTGAATAGATATAAGCATGGTTGATGTTTTGGATATGGTCACTCTCCACCTTTTCCTACACTCACTCTCCTTCATGGTTTTAGTATGGTTGATTTCATTTTTTCCACCACAATTCTCATCTCATTGTTTTGGCCGGCCACATCTTGGAGTGAGAGAGAGAGGAGTTCATTTTTGGTATGAGGGATTAATTCACATATCATTTTCATGCTTGCAAAATTCCTCACTTCATTCCAAAGTCCATTCATGTTTCCTCCATCCAAAGGCAACCAACCCCAAAGAGACATACTCTACACTACTTCCTACAGCAAATCTTGGACGCGTCGATTCGCCAGCTTCGCGCCCGAGTTGCCTCGGTATTGAGGTGGGAGCCCGTAAAAGCTACAGGCGATGTGGTGCCCTTTCCGACGAGGAGGAGACGGACGGAGATCCCGCAAGGAGATCGGAGTGGAGATGAAGACCGGAGGACTCGGATCAGTCGGTACATCTCTAACCAATCTTCTAGTTAGCTAGATCTAGTTTAATGGCACGATCCGGGGTTTAGTGCGCGGGGGTGCCGGTTTGCAAAGTCCGCAAAATTAAAGTTTATCACCGCTTCCGCGTTTGGCCATCGGGTTGACGGCCGGGGCGCCGCCGTGCACTTACAGAAAACAAGGTGCTCAAGAGCAAAATCGGCCTCAAAAGGCATATCCAACAATCACGTGCGTCTAGTGCGTATGGAAATCAAATCCAAATACAAGTGCCACAATATGCACAAAAGCAAAACTAAGTGCAACGGGTGTGCACGAAAGCAACTGTCCAGTGCAATGGGTGTGCATGACAACAATATCTAGTGCATCTATTGTGCACGAAAATCTCGATCCAATGCAACTAACATGCACGAACAAAAATCCCAATCGAGTGCATCCGGTGTGCACAAAGTCACATCTCATATCATGCGCCCAACATGCGTGAAATCCAAATCAAGTGCATTCGTCATGCATGAATGAAATTGAAATCAAGTACATCCAACATGCACGAATAAAATCTTAAACAAGCGCATCCGATGTGCACATCATCCAATACCAAGCGTCTAATATACGCAAAATCCAACCCAAGCGCGTCGGGTCCGTAAAAGCATCTTGTGCAGTAGCATGCACGAAAACGAACGTCAAGGGCAAATGTGCACAAAACACAAATCTGGTAACACCAATACTCAAATACATAAATCGGGTGTAACCAATATACGGAGTATAAATCTAGTGCAACCAATGCACGAAATACCCACCTGGTGCAACAAACGCATGAAATACAAATCTAGTGCAACAAATGCACGAAATACGAATCTGGTGCAACAAATGCACAAAATACAAATCCCGGTGCAGCCAATGCATGAAATACCAATCAATAACTCAAATGCATATAAAAACAACACCGAGTGTACCAAGGTGTATAGAAATAAAAAACGTGTGCAACTGCGTGCACAAAATACATATCAATGCACTGCAAGCGCATGTAAGCTATACCGAGTGCATAAATCAAATCGAGTGCGTACCACACACACAAAATCAAATCAACTGTATGAAATCCACGAAATCATAAACACGTGAAGCCAAGGCACAAAATCGACATCAAGTGCAATAAGTGTGCACAAATCATAAACCAACACAACGGTGTATAAAATACATATCAGGTGCAATAACTATGCCCAAAATGTAACTACCCAGTAGGTGCAGCCATGGTGCATGAAAACAATATCATGAAACTCAATCATTAAAACTCAAATCCAAGCGATATAAGCGTGATATTCGGATCACAAACGCAAATCGCAACAAATAACATTGAGGTACACCTCCTACAATGTCGAAAAATGTCGGTGCGCCCAAAATTGGTAGAGCAAGAACATCCGCTTGCCTCCTGCTCACGGTCTGGCGTCCTCTATCTCTGGGTCCTCATTTTCTCTGTAGATTACCAATCTCGCAATCCATCGGCTCGTCGGCCTGGTCCGGTGTACTAACAGAAACATCCTGCTCTGGCACTCCCTTGGTCATCTCTTGGCCAATTAGCATGACCACTAATGAAGCAGCACGTCACTGGCATCGGCCTCTGGCCTTCTGAATACACGTGACACAACTGATCCTCGGTGCAAAATCTTAGTGCAGCAGTGTTCTGGAAGGAACTTGCTCAAGGTCTCTTCCAATCTAGCCTATGCCGAATTGTACGGAGGCTGGTACTCTTACAAAATCCCTTCTTGTTTTCTGGATATCTGTGTTCTAAGCACAACATTTACTCGGGAACTGGCCATATCCCAATACCTCTGCATACATATCAGATCTCTAATCTCAACGGGGAGTAACAACAACTCGCCAGCATCTCGCATGAACTTCTTGTTCCACTCATTTTTGTTATCATCCATTTCGATGCCACGTCATGCTATCTGCATACTGCAATTTTTCTCGGCTACAATCAATTCAGAATCTTTCACACGGACTCAAAATTACGAACTTGGTATCTTCATCACTCTGTAGAAGATATCCAGCCGAACACGTCCTCGGGAACTCGTCCCAACCATCATAGGAATATACCTTATTCATCCGTTCTCGATCATCTCACAACGCATCTGGGTGAGATCCTTCTATCCAAAACTGTTCAACTTACTAATCTCCTATCGGATCATTCGACGAACAACGTCCTCTTTGGGTCAATCTACTCTAGATCTGAGTAAGACTCTCCACAATGGAATTCTTTAACACAACTGGGCCTGCGTCGGCGCATCAAATCTGACGGATCACTTTCGTCTCTCAACTCAAGATAGACTAGCTATCTACTGTCGCATCTCTGCCTGGAAGCTTCAGCGATCTCAGCTTATAAGCTCTGAAAGCGACATCACATCAATCTCAGCAACAGCTGGGTCATCTTTCTGCAAGGGAGACGACATCACAACTCTGAGGTAGGCTATACATCAGCAGTCCTCTTACAATCCGGCAGCCTCTAACAATGGCCCGATCATCCGGTGCCAAACCGAACACTCGCCTCAAACAAGAGGTCACAACACAAACACTAAATCGATACGTTCCCATGTCACCAGAAAACACGATGGTCAGTCCTCGTCCATGACGAGCTCACCCTGACTGCATTACCTAGCAGCGGCTCAATCTGCGCTCAAACCATGGTGACAGGAACCTCAATCAAGTATCGAAGAGAATAGATCAAAGGAATGGAAGGAATCAACAGATCCAGAATGGATACATGATCATAAGGAGGAACAGAATCAGTGAGAGTATGATCATGGAAATAAATAGAATCAAGGATCTCAAATGGATGTATAATCATGGGTATGAAGAGAATCACAAGTCTCAAGATATGTACATCCTAAGGTTTCTTAAGTGGAGTATCATATCGTAAATATGCCGCGGAATATACGTACGGTACGTTACTCTACTCAAGCCATCTACTCCATCAATCAGGGTCAACCTATGAAACGAAAGTTCGGGTCTAATACCCCCTGTTCAAGTCTAAGTTCTGTAAGGTCAAGCTTAGGTTCTGAAATACATACCCGCCCTAGACTCCGTATAGTCAAACATAGACTCGAACCAAGGTTAAACCTAGAGCTCTGATACCAACTTTGTCACGACCCGAAATTTAGCTTGTGACCAGCACTTAAACTACGCCACGTCTAGAGGCGTAACGCAATTCAAGTAAGCCGAAGCCCAGAAATCTAAACCTTTTAAAGAAAATAAAGAGGTGAAGTTTTGAAATAAATGTATGGTGAAAATCATAAGTTTTCTTAAATACATAAGTAATGAAATATGAAAATTCAAGTAAATTTTTCTAGTTGAAAGCATGTTTCGTCTTTTAAAATTTGGGCAGCACCTCCTTTGTATACATGAGATGATATAAAGGCATCCCCAAGAGGGAGCTAGCTCTTCGCCAATCGGCGGATCACATCCACGTAAGACAGAATATATGTATACGACGCCCAATGACGAAGATCACCACAAATGATAAAGTAAAGCAAGACATCAACCCAAAAGCGAACATAAAACCTATCGCTCAGGTCTTGCAACTACAAGTCTTGCTAAGTCTCACTACATAAACAAATACTAGTTTTGATTGATGGAGTTGACTAGATGCAAAATGAATAATAATACAATAGCGGCACGATCCAACATGTACCACCTACCAAAAGTAAAACACCCGAATGCAGCCGTGTGCCAGCAATACAGCTACTGATCCATGCGGTTAACCTGCACGAACTATGGCACAACGGGGGTGAGTTGCCAACTCGTGAGTAGAAAAACATCAACGGGTAGAAATCGAATAAACAACGATTCCTAGGTCAACTATATCATAAAGGTAATACTATGATATCTAGGGTGACCGTATCTACATATGTGCCAACATATACTCAAAGCCTATATGCAAGTGGATATCATTCAACCATATAATCAATGTAGGGTTCCTAGGCACTCTTGTGAAGGTTCATAAGGCATCAAACATGCCCGGATTAAATTTTAGACGTGCCGAACAACCCAAAGCCGGAATCTTTGCTAGATTATTAGGGTTTAATATGTAATATGATAACTTTTATCTAAGTGTGAGGGATTACAACCTTTGTAGTCCGCTCTTTCACTTCACAAGCTTCGAGTAGAAGTCCCTTTGCCGCGATCCACGATCTCCCGGACTCATGAGAGGCTCCACGACTCGAACGATCCATGCTAGCTCGAAGTATTCCAAATCTCCGATGATCTACCTTGAAGTTGCTACGACTCAAGCTTTCTCACTCAAAAGAGAAGAACACACTAATCCCATGGGCTAGATGAGATGAGGATGAGAGAGTAGTAATTTTGCTTTCTTTTTAAATCATTTTCTCATTTTATTTCATCACTTAAAGAAAAACTAGCAAGCTTTCTTGAAGAAGGAAGAAGATGATAATGAAAAGATAATGAATTATCTTTCTTTTGTGATGAATAGAATAAAACCTATATGATTGATTATTAACCATGGTCAAGGATGATTGGATGAGAATTTGTAGAGAAACAACTAGAGTTAGGGTTTGGTTGAGTTAAAGAAAGTGTCATCCAAAATATCTTAAGAATGACAAAAGGAAAAGCTTCTAGAAGATGCATGAAACATCTAACCCAAATCAAACCCTAATCTCAATTAATCATCCTTAAACATGTTTAACAATTAATCATAACATGTCACAATAATATATATCACATATATATTATATATTTGCAACAAAAGAAAATAATACAATTAACATATATCGCATATATATCAATGTATCATCCAGTGAGAAAATGAAATAATAAAGCAAGCCAATATTAGTTAATATAATAATATATCATATATATTATTATATATATTAAATCATCGAATCAACACTTGATCCGACGATCCGGCTATATCGAATATAACCGACTAATATATCATGTACCGATTTATCTTATCAACACTTGATCCGATGTCTCGGTTCATATCTAAATATCGCGAGAATATAATACGGTATCCCATATCGCATTATTCTCGGTCCTGCACATATCACATATGTGCCTCTACTCCGTTTCGCCTGAGCCAAGAAACCTCTGTGTAGGACTCTAAAGAATCGTCAATACGCCGGTAGCAGGTGATGATTGTATCAAACACCCACAAGCTGCAAGCGGTCAGCTAAACGTAACAGCCACCTAGGTATTGAGCGATCAGAAGATCAACAAGCTAGCCTGTGCGTTCTCCTGTGAATCCGATCAGTAACACTCCCGTACAGTCCAGTCTGTTCGTCTGATATGTCGCATATCAAGTCTAGGGGTGGTATACGTCAGACCCCAGTAACCGATAAGTTGTGTCAATGTATGGCTCATAACGGGTCGAGAAACTACTCGTAACACTTACCAGTAAATCTCTATATCAGCCCTGGCCAGGGACTTCCAGTTATAGCCAATCGAACACAGCACAACATCAACTCCCTATACCGGGAGAGACGAATCCCCTCCTATCGCTCATTGCCTCCATGTGATTCGGGACTGTACCCAAAAGCCACCGTTTTGCACGCCCTCTTGTACGTGGTAAGGTGGAAATCAAAGCACAGTGGGAATCACACAAGACTCCATGACGATCTCGGGTCTACAGACTACCCTGTACCTGTGTCACCGGAGAACTGCCATCTGACGTGTGGTATATCACCATCTGGGAGTTCTCGGCGAGTCCGTCCAGTGTACCCAGTCTCCACTGAGCACCCGTACACCATCTCTGATGTCTAACACCGATGGATATGGGATCATCCATCGCCCATCATATGGGTCAAGATGCGTATACGCTAGTCTACTCTGGTGTATCGATGCCCTGTCTCGATATACCCTCGACTAGGAACAATTATAGGATGTACTCATCGACTACCGTGGCCCCACTAGTATGATCTCATCATAGTCCCAGTAGTCGAGTACAGATCCTAAGGGCTTTATCAACATGTGAGAGTAAAACAGTAAACCAATACAAGTCAACATGTTAAGATAAAGTGAAACCAAATAGCATACTATCATGACGAGCAAGAAAGTCATCTCTATATATAACCAAGCATCCATTATAATATACATCATATGTACAACAATGGCCTCTAGGGCATATACATAACTAACAATCAATGCCTGTATGCATGTGGATCTCGTCCATGTGTCAACCAATGACACAACAATATCATGCATGGAAATATCATGAAAGCATGTGCATGTAAATATGAGGATATAAATCAACGTGTGTCCATCAACGACACATCAAAATCATGGAACCTGAGTGTCCAACACCGACACTCGAAACATCATGAAACCCGTGTCCAGCATCGACACGTAAATCCTCATATCTCTCGGGCTCCGTCTGCGGGATCGGCCCCCGGGCTTCGGAAGAACGGGTCGGCCCATATCCATCTCTCGACTCCGGTCGGTATCCTCTGGATAACCGCCAGGTCCAACCAATCACCGACAGTTAGTGCTCTCCCTGCCAGGCTCATCGTCATCCCCACGAAATCTCTCTCTCGCCCCGGGGTACCATAGCGGGTCCACCATGAACCCGCAAACGGATCATCCAACTCCTCGAATCGGGTTTCACATATCACACGTCTCAGAACCGAGAAAACGCATGGTGGACGCACTGAAATATCATATCAAGAGAAACCGGGTTTTTAAAACAATACATAATTTCTTTTGAAATAACCACGGTTCTCAAATCCAGAATTCTCATGAAAACAACATATCTCAATGCGTAATCGTAAAGCATGATGTATGCGATATATCACAGAATGTAAGCATATCTGTATCATGCAATATTGAACAGTGATGTGAGCATTGGCATATCAACATAATGTGAGCATAGCAATATAATAGCATGATGTAGCAATTCTACTGTGTGAGTGACATAGGAATTATCGATGATGAAGTGTGTGGGCCGGCCAATCTGTGTAAGTGTAACATACGCATCATCAATAATGGTATAGGTGTACTAGCACAGGTATATGCAATGCAATGAGAATAACATTAATGTAGAATAAATAAATCGTCAGCTAAATGCTATAAGGTATACGTATCTAATGTAGGGTTCCTAGGCACTCTTGTGAAGGTTCATAAGGCATCAAACATGCCCGAATAAAATTTTAGACGTGCCGAACAACCCAAAGCCGGGATCTTTGCTAGATTATTAGTGTTTAACATGCAAGTAAACATCTTTACCACTAAGTGTGAGGGATTACAACCTTTGTAGTCCGCTCCTTTGCTTCATAAACTCCGAGTAGAAGTCCCTTCGCCGCGATCCACGATCTCCCGGACTCAAGAGAGGCTCCACGACTCGAACGATCCATGCTAGCTTGTAGTGTTCCACTTCTCCGACGATCTACGTCGAAGTTGCTATAACTCAAGCTCTCTCACTCTAATGAGGTGAATACCTTAATCTAATGGGCTAGATTAGATGAGGATGATGGAGTAGTATTTATGCTATCTTTTTATATCAATTTATCACAAGAAATCATCACCAAAGGAAAATCTAGTAAGCTATTTCAAAAACTCAAGAGAGAAGAAGATGATGAATAATGAGATAATCCTTTTGTGATGAATAATTATAAGAGTATATCAATAATAATGCAACCATGGTTAATGATGACAAGGATAACCCTTGTAGAGAGTTAACTAAGGCTAGGGTTTGGTTAGGTTAAGAAATGAGTCATAAGAAAATATCTATCATAATATCTTCTTCATGACAAAAGGAATGCTTCTAGATGGTGCAAGAAGAAGCTAACCCTAATCAAACCCTAATCTCTTTTTATCATCACTAAACATGTTTCATTATTAATCATATCATGTTACTATAATATATATCACATATATATTATATTCGTAACAAAAGAAAATAATACAATTAATATATATCGCATATATATCAATATATTATCCGGTGAGAAAATGAAATAAAAAAGCGAGCCAATATTAGATAATGTAATACAATATATCATATATATTATTATACATTAAATCATCGAATCAACACTTGATCCGACAATCCGGCTATATCGAATATAACCGACTAATATATCATGTACCGATTCATCGAATCAACATTTGATCCGATGATCCGGTTCATATCTAAATATCGCGAGAATATAATACGGTATCTCATATCGTATTATCCTCGGTCCTGCACATATCATATATGTGCCTCTACTCCGTTCTGCCTGAGCCAAGAAACCTCTGTGTAGGACTCTAAAGAATCGTCAATACGCCGGTAGCAGGTGATGATCATATCAAATACCCACAAGCTGCAAGCGGTCATGTCACGACCCGCAATGTACGGAACACGACCGACACCTAAGTTACGAAACGTCCCAAGGCGTCCGTAAAATAAGTAAGCCGAAGCCCAGAATACAAAACCCAATTAAGAATTAGAGTGAAGGAAAAACCATTTCTACTTAAAACACTTGTTTCATAAAGTCATATCAAGTCTCTTTTTTTATGAAAAGCAACTTCCTGTTCCTAAATTTCTGGCAAAATCTTCTTTGTAAAATAGTTCCCCAGTGGGTACAAAACAGGAATATGAATGAATAACATGAATATGGTATCCCCAAGCGGGAGATAGCACTTCGCCTCAAGGCGGTCACAAATCCCACGCAATATAAACTACAATGTGCAATAAAAGCATGAAAGCACAGGCAATATAATATGTCGGCTCAAGTGGGCTCGACCCCAAATATAACATATAATCCACAAGTCTCACAACCTCACCTCTAGGTCAATATACAGTAATCCAAATAAGACTGGTACAGCTGAAAAAGTAGTAGCAGATGGAGTACTCTAGATACACTGAACATAAATAAGGTGGTACAAAATGATAACAATCCACCTATGAGCAAAAGCCTCGAGTCCAGGCAAAAAGAGCAAAAGAGGCAAAAGTGTCTGCCGCTACAGTGCTGACGGAACGGACCTGCAGAAAAGCTGTGGCACAACGGGGGTGAGTTGCCAGCTCGTGAGTAATAAATAACATCAACAAAGGCCATCGCATGCATGTACACGAGTATCCTAGCATCCCTAAACAGGTATGGCTATATGTACTAGCAGGTATGTATGTATCATCAGTGTACTAACAAGTATGTATGTCACATGGATGGAATAACAGGTATGTATGCCACATGAATATACTATCATATATGTATGCTATATGAGTCAACTCAAGATCTCATCATGTAGGTATAAGAATTGTTCCTTCTTTTGTTTTTGAAACTCTTTTTAAATATCAGCATAATATCCATGAATCAATAAAATCCGTGTCCAGCAACGACACCCCAAAACTGTCTCAAATCTCATATATCCATGTCAAGTATCTCTGGCCTCAGCCGTCCAGCTGATCCATATCAAATATCAATATCCCAATCCAGCGGCCACGGTCGGTATCCTCTGGATATCCGCCGTGCCAAATGAAGTCACCGGTAGGTAATCCGTCCCCTGCCAGGCTCAACGCCATCTCCTGCGATCTTCTTGTCCCGGGGTACCGTACCGGGCCCACCATATACCCGAGACGGTTCATCCACCTCCTCGAAACGGGTCTCGAAAACCACAGCAAAACTCATGGTCGACGACACTTTACATCTCTAGAAAACCACAACTTTTATATTTTAAAAGGTTATAAGTTTGAAATCTTGCGGCTTTCCCCCGAAATACAGAAATATCATAAATCTCATGGAATCATCATGAATGCATATGTCAATGATTATGAATGCATATCGTATCAATTTATAAAGTATGATTTATACTAGACATGAGCAAATGACATAGTGATACATATGCATGAGGATAGTAATCCTTATGATTTCATTTTAAATACTGATTGCAATATCACATTTTTAGGCAATTAACATGTTTCAGATTTATGGTTATCTAGTGTCGTGACATGGCAATTACCAGGGTGTGTGTGTGTCTACATGAATAGTGCTCGTGCTGCATATAAACCTGTTAATGGTGGATGTGTCCTATAATGAGTCTGCGTATATGGAACATCATATAGATCCTAACTGCAGCAATTATCATGCAAGTATTCTTATCATAATGTCACAAGTAATATCAAGTCTACTATATCTATTGGGCGACTCGCGCCATCCAAACGATTGTCCCCCGTAGATGTTAAATCTACTCACCCGTGATCCCGGGCTAGGTGTGTCCGACCACCTGCTTTCCTTTCTCCGCTGCGCTTGAAGTCCCCGCCGGCGAACCTAGAATTTACAAAAGTCACCATATAAGGAAAAATCTTGCAAAACATGATATATCGATAAAAAGGATACGCGTGCGTGAAACTAAACACGCGTGCACACGACACGACGTGACGCGCACAACCCACCAGAACCTAAAATGACACGCTGTGTCGCGCAGCGCGCCACAGAACCACGCGTATCACGCGCGTGTCGCACGAGACTTAAAAACATCGGAAACACGCAAATAGCTCCAGATTTTGCTTCTGGGCCAAACTTGAAAAGTTGCAGGTGCCAGAAGCCTAACCTACCCAGAAGGACCCTACACCCAAAACCCCCACACCCACCCTCCACTCTGGCCGCAATTTGCGACCAGAAAGAATAAATCGGCGGCCGAGAGGGGGAGGTGGGTCCCCGTGCTCTGTGTGTGTGTTTCTACCAGTCTCACCATGCTACAGTTTTCACAATTTTAGTCTGAAGGGCTCGGGTCAACAGCAGATCCAATAGAGGCTAAAAGTCACTAAAACTGCCAAATTACGCCAAGTCGGTAAATTGGGTGTCTTTTGTGAAATCTTGGGCAATCCTCTGGTTAACTGGCCTCATCAGTACCTAAAAGGGCTATTCTAACCAACACTACCTTCACTTTTGCCAAAATTCCCTTAAATCACCCAAATCACTACTAAAGCATGAAATAAACACTAATTAAGCTAGATTACCATAATTTTAGCAATTTAAGGCTATCTATCTAAATTTAACGACACTACTAGGCTAAAACAGACTAATTAACACCAAAAATGTTCCATTAAGCTACAAGCACTACAATGTATGTAGATCTAGCATCACTACACAATTCTAGTACTAAAATTTCGATAAAACACTAAACTAGCTAATCAAGCACATAATCTACACAAATTAGAAAGAGTTTAGGAGTTATACCCCCTAGGAACCTTGCAACCAAGGAGAAGGAGAAGAAGGAGGGAGTAGGTGCTGCTGCTACAGCTCCTGGTGCTGCAACTAGGGCTAGAAGAGAGCTCGTCTGCACTTGCTGTTCTGAGGCAGAAGCAGCTGTTGTTGCTGTTGTTTGTGAAGGTGGGGCTATTGCTATGGTGTTGGTTTGTGTGTTGGGACTGATATGGTGTGGTGTTGAGCTGAGGTGGTATGGTGCTGGGTTGAAAATGTCACTGGTTCAGCTGATGCTGCTGCTGAAGCTGAAACAGGTTTGGGGTGCTTGCTGTTTTGAAGTAGCAGCAGCAACAGGGGGCTGGGGTGAAGTTGAGGGAAGGCTTGAGTGTTGGGAGGGGGTGTTATGTAAGGAGTTGGGACTGATGTAGCTGCTGCTGCTGCTGATGTTCTGATGCAATGGCTGATGCTGATTTGTAGGCTGAATTGAGCTGGAAGTGGGCTGATGTGAGTGTGTGAGAGAGAGTTGTAAGGTTGGGGCTGCTTGTAATGATGTGGCTGAAGTGGCTGTTTGTGCAGCAGTTAAAGTGTTGCTTTGTGAAGAACTGATGCTGGAAAAGAGCCGAGAATGGCTTGATGATGGATTATCAGCTGCTGTAGCAGCAATATGGCTGTTTTGGGGTGGCTGATCTGTTGGTATATGGGCTGATCTTTGTTGTATGAGTGAGAGAGGGGTGAAAAAGGTTTGAAGTGAGGTGATGAGACTTAACCTTAAACCATCATTTTCCCTTTCTCAACCAAAAGTCATCATGGCACATCACATCCCTCTCAAGTCAACCTTAAAACTCTCTAAATACTCATGGTCAAAGCCAACCATCCTCAATTTTAACTAATTAGCTTTAACAACCCAATTAACTTAACCAAGGACCTAACCCACCATGGTTAACTTAAACATGATTAACCCACAAGCTCAATTATATGGCAACCCTTGTCTTAACCCTAGCTAACGTGCACAAGTGTGTGTGGTCGAGATAAAATTCTACAAAAATAACCATAAAACCAGATAAATTATTAGAATCCCGTTTTTGTAAACTTTTTACCAAAAACCCCACATTAACACTTAATTACTAAAACCCTAAACTCAGGTGTTACAGTCTTCCCCCCTTAAGAAAATTCGTCCCCGAATTTTAAAATATGCAACTATGCGTACCTTCAAAAAGATGAGGGAATTTCTTCCGCATCTCTCTCTCGGCCTCCCAAGTGATCTCCTCACCATTCGGGCTGCGCCAATGAACTCTCACCGACGGCAGGACCTTTGATCGAAGTTTCTTCACCTTCCGATCTAATATCTCAACTGGCTGCACGGTGAACGAAAGGTCGGGCTCAAGCTGAACGGTCTGATGCTGAATCGTGTGGGAAGGGTCATGAAAATATCTGCGTAGCATCGACACGTGGAAGACGGGGTGAACGTCTGCAAAGCTGGTTGGAAGAGCCAAACGATATGCAACTGCGCCAACACGCTCGAGTATCTCGAAGGGACCTACGAATCTAGGGCTAAGCTTTCCCTTCCGCCCAAATCTCATCACACCCTTCATCAGAGAGACACTCAGAAAAACATGATCGCCAACTGCGAACTCTAGCCTACGACGATGCCTGTTTGCATACGATTTCTGCCTGCTCTGAGCTGCTCTCATCCGGTCTCAAATCAACTGTACTTTCTCGGTCGTCTCCTGCACGATCTGTGGCCCAAAAACACTGCTCTCGCTCAGCTCGGTTCAACAGACGGGCGATCTACATCTCCTCCCATACAAAGCCTCGAAAGGTGCCATCTGGATAGTATCCTGGAAGCTGTTGTTATAGGAGAACTCCACTAGAGGTAAATAACAATCCCAGCTACCGCCGAAGTCCAAAACGCACGCTCTGAGCATGTCCTCGAGAGTCTGAATGGTCCGCTCTGACTGTTCGTCGGTCTGCGGATGAAACGCTGTGCTGAAGCTCAAACGAGTGCCCAAAGCCTCCTAGAGTCTCTGCCATAGTCGGCTGGTAAACTGGGTGCCTCGATCTGACACGATACAGGTCGGTACGCCATGTAACCACACGATCTCGTCAATGTAAATCTGGGCATACTGAGCAAAACTGAAAGTGGTTTTCACTGGCAGGAAGTGAGCCGCTTTCGTCAATCGATCCACGATCACCCAAATGGAGTCGTACCCCCGACTGGTCCTGGGTAAACCCACAATGAAGTCCATCGAAATCTGCTCCCATTTCCACTCCGGAATGGGCAAAGGCTGGAACTCTCCTGCTAGCCTCTGGTGCTCGGCTTTGACTTGCTGACAAGTCAGGCACCTTGATACGAAGTCGGTGACATCCTTCTTCATCTCGTCCCACCAATAGACATCTCTCAAGTCGCGGTACATTTTGGTGGAACCTGGGTGAACGCTGTATGTAGATCTATGCGCCTCCTCAAGAATCTCAGGTCGCAGTCCCTACGAATCTGGTACGCACAATCGAGTCCCAAATCGTAGTACTCCCTGATCGTCGATCATAAACTCGGAATCTCTGCCCTACCTAATCCGCTCCATGATATCTGAAAGTCGGTCATCACCGGGCTGTGCCTCTCGAATGCGGTCCAGTAACTGCGGACGTGAATGAACATGCGCAAGCTGTCCCCCTGTCAGAGTGAACTCGAACTCAACTCGGCTGTCGCATAAAGTCTGCCAATCTGCTGACGACTGCCTCTGCACTGTGCTCAAACAGGATAGACTACCCCCGGGCCTCCTGCTCAAAGCATCCGCCACTACATTCGCCTTGCCCGGGTGATACAAGATCTCACAGTCATAGTCTTTCACCAGCTCCATCCAACGACGCTATCTGAGGTTCAGGTCTCGCTGCTGAAATATATATTTTAAGCTCTTGTGGTCAGTGAATATCTGGCACGACTCACCGTATAGGTAATGTCGCCATATCTTCAGTGCAAAGATCACTGCAGCCATCTCCAAATCATGAGTGGGGTAGTTCTGTTCATGTTTCTTCAATTTCCGCGGAGCATACGCGATCACCCTGTCATGCTGCATCAATACGCATCCTAACCCCACCCGTGAAGCGTCACAATAAACCACGAATCCGCCTGATCCTGAAGGCAACGATAATATCGGCGCTGTAGTCAAACAAGTCCGTAGCTGCTGAAAACTGTGCTCGCACTCCTCCGTCCAAACGAAAGGAACTCCCTTCCGGGTCAAACTGGTCTAAGGTGCAGCAATACGGGAGAAATCCTGAACGAATCGCCTGTAGTAGCCCGCCAGGCCTAGAAAACTACGGATCTCCGTAACCGATGTCGGTCTAGGCCACTGCTGAACAGCCTCAATCTTCTTCGGGTCTACACATATGCCATCTCTCATAATCACGTGACCCAAGAAACCAACGCTGTCCAACCAGAAAGCACACTTGGAAAGTTTTGCGAAAAGCTGGTGCTCCCTCAATGTCTGCAAAGTAATCCGCAAATGCCGCTCGTGCTCCTCTCGGCTCCGGGAATACACCAAAATATCGTCGATAAACACGATGATGAACAAGTCAAGATACAGCCTGAATGTACGGTTCATCAAATCCATAAATGCTACGGGGGCGTTGGTGAGTCCGAACGACATCACTAGAAACTCATAGTGGCCATAGCGTGTACGGAAGGCTGTCTTCGGTATATCCTCCTGTCGGACTCGCAGCTGGTGGTATCCTGATCGTAAGTCGATCCTCGAAAAATAACCCGCACTCTGAAGCTGATCGAACAAATCATCAATGCGTGGCAACGGGTATCTGTTCCGCATGGTAACCTTGTTCAGCTGGCGGTAGTCGATACATAAGCGCAAATTTCCGTCCTTCTTCTTGACAAACAGGACCGGAGCACCCCATAGAGAAATGCTGGGTCGAATAAGTCCCTTATCTAGCAAATCTTGCAGCTGAACCTTCAACTCTCTAAGTTCCGCCGGGGCCATCCGATAAGGCGGTATAGAAATAGGCCCCGAGCCGGGAATCAAATCAATACAGAATTCGACATTGCGCTCAGGCGGCAGTCCTGGCAGCTCATCAGGGAAAACATCGGGGAACTCGCATGCAATTGGAACCTGGTCCAATGGAACATCTGTAGCTCTAGTATTGCAAACATAGGCTAGAAATCCCCGACATCCCTTTCTTAACAGCTGATCAGCGTGAAGAGAAGAAATCAATATGTGAGGGGCGCCACCACGGCCCCTCTGCACAACAAAAGTCGACTCGCCGGGAAAACAAAATCTAACTGTCTTCTCGTGGCAGTCCACTGACGCATAGCACGTGGCTAACCAATCCATGCCTAAAAGAACGTCAAAGTCTAACATCTCAAGAAGGATCAAGTAGACAGGCAGCTCTCGCTCTCCAATACGAACGGTACAGGATCGGAACACGTGCCTAGCAACAAATGACTCTCCCACAGGAGTGGTCACAACAAGCGGCTGATCAAGCAAACCGGACTCTCTACCCAAACTCGGCACGAAGTGTATGGAAATGTACGAATGCGTGGATCCAGGATCAAACAACACGTGTGCATCAACTGAACATACTGATAGGGTACCTGTCACGACGGCATTGGATGCCTGCGCATCCTGGGGTGTCAACGCAAAGACTCGGGCCTGACCTCCTCCGATAGCGGGCTGACCTCGGCCTCGGCCTCTGCCTCCTCGTCCTCTCTGGATCGGTCCGCCGCGTCCACGGCCTCTGGGTGCACTTAACTGGCGTGGAGCATCGCCTGTGGCAGGAAGTAGAGCTCTCTGAGGAGGGGGTGGTGATGGTGGTAGGGTCACATGCGGAACTGTCGCCGCTCCCTGTCGTCTCACTGGACAATCCCTAATACGATGGTGCAGAATCCCGCACCTATAGCATCCTGGCGACGACTGCTGTCCCTGTGTGTACGATCCATATAGCCGACCTCGTCCAAACCCTCTGCCGGCCCTATCTCTCGGAAGGAATCTGGCATGCTGCCTCTGATCTAGCGTGCCGGTACGAATCCTCTTCGGCCCGGGAACGACCGAAGTCGCTGAAATACGTGCCTCCATCTGCAACGCTGTATCCATAGCCGCCGAATAGGTATCGAAGTGCTGGGCGCCAATGGCTAGAAATAGCTGGGCATCCGGTCCCTGTATGAATGTCTTCACCCTCTTTGCTTCGGTATCCACCAGATACGGAGCATATCGGGACAACTGTGTAAACTGGACATCATACTCAGACACCATCATCCCTGGTGTCTTGATCAAGGCCTCAAAACTACGAGCTCTGGCGTCACGAACGCTCTCCGGAAGGAAACGAGCTAGAAAGACTGCTGTGAACTCGGTCCATGTCATGAGCGGTAGACCTGCAGCTTGACCTCTCAAAACTGACTCCCACCATATCTGTGCAATGCCCTCAAGTCGGAAACTCACAAGCTCTACCCAGCGATCATCAGAATATCTCAGCGAACGGCAGATCCTGGCCAAGCTGTCAAGGAACGTCTGCGGGTCCTCTGCTGCATCAGTACCCATGAAGACTGGAGGTCTCAGCTTCATGAACTCCTGTAGCGAAACCGGGATGGCCACGGTGGTGGTAGTAGGAGCAGGTATCATAGTAGTCTGGGATGTAGTAGGTACGTCCTCCGGCCTCGGCGCACGACCTGTTGCAACTAAGGATCCTACCATCTAACGTAACTCCTGCATACTCCCCATCATCTGTCGCAGCTCCTCCAAACCGGACTCAAGTCTATCCATACGGCCTAGGGAAGGTGGATCAGTCTGTCCCTGCGGCATAGGCATACCACCCTGCTCAGTCCTAGTCTCGGACGAGCCAGCTCGAATCTCGCCTCGGGCGGCAGCCCTCTGCGCTCTGGTAGCCCTCTGCGGCATAGTGACTGGTACAGGAAACAGGACAACAAGAACGGTGCAATAGAATCGAAGGATACACGAAATTGAAGAAGGAATTTCAAGCAAGTATATCCTAAAGTCACCTAGGCAGAGTACCGCATCGCAAGTATGCTGCGGACATACGTACGCTACGCTACCTTGCTTAAGTCACTTACTCCATCTACTAAGGGTCATCCTACACTCAGAAAGGTGAAACCTATCGCTCTGATACCAACTTTGTCACGACCAGCAAGGTACGGAACGCGACCGACACTTAAGTTACGAAACGTCTCAAGACGTCCGTAAAATAAGTAAGCCGAAGCCCAGAATACAAAACCCAATTAAGAATTAGAGTGAAGGAAAAACCATTTCTACTTAAAGCACTTGTTTCATAAAGTCATATCAAGTCTCTTTTTTTTTTTTATAAAAAACAACTTCCTGTTCCCAAATTTCTGGAAAAATCTTCTTTGTAAAATAGTTTCCCAGCGGGTACAAAACAGGAATATGAATGAATAACATGAATATGGCATCCTCAAGCGGGAGCTAGCTCTTCGCCTCAAGGCGGTCTCAAATCCCACGCAATATAAACTACAATGTGCAATAAAAGCATGAAAGCACAGGCAATAAAATATGTCGGCTCAAGTGAGCTCGACCCCAAATATAACATATAATCCACAAGTCTCACAACCTCACCTCTAGGTCAATATACAGTAATCCAAATAAGACTGGTACAGCTGAAAAAGTAGTAGCAGATGGAGTACTCTAGATACACTGAACATAAATAAGGTGCTACAAAATGATAACAACCCACCTATGAGCAAAAGCCTCGAGTCCAGGTGATTGATCTCAAAACTATTTTTATAACTGCAATCAAGAACGGCGTCGCATGACGCTAGCCGGTGAGTACGGGTTGGTCCATAGGGATGTTGTGAATTTCCGATTCGTTCTTACGAGTTAATTCCAAAGGGTGTTCGGTTGATTATTAAATCTAAAAATCTAATTAACCTAGGACAATTATCTAAATCTACTCTTGCTAGGGTTAGGTTTAGGGATGGTTTGAAAATGCAATTAAATCTCAACGCTTTCTATACCCGGATGAAGATCTATGAGGAGTTATGGTAATTATCAATAAAAGGTGTTAGATCCATTCGGGAAGGTGTTCCTTCCTCTAGGTTCTTGTCCTTCCTTTAGAGATCCTTACCCTAACCTCCATGGAAAACGCGCGCAACCGGGCTTTTACACTACGGTGTCATCGTTACCTTGAGGGGTAGGATGCCGTAGGGCGCGGCGCGCGCGCGTATGCATGGAGTCCTATTGTAAATATTTGGTGGGTAAGAAAGGGATGGGAGATCTCATCTCTCAAAAGCCTTCCCCAAAGATAAACCCTAAACAAGTTCCTAGGGCATGAAATTAAATCTACCTAGGGTAAGAAATTGAAATCCACACTAGGGCAAGAAATTAAATTTACTTACAGATGCATCCCTCCAATCGTCCATGCAGGGTTGTCAGATCTGAATTTCAGAATGGAGAAGAAACACCGATGCTCTCCAAAGAGGATTTTGGAATTTTTATTAAAAGGAGGCATAAGAATTACAAATTTAGAGTTCCTATTTATAAAGAATAGGAAACCCTAGGGTTACATTTGTTTCGCATGTCTGAAATTACAAAAATAGCCCTTAGGAAATATTTTCAGAGCCGCACCCAAATTATGTAAAAATTTCACGAAGCGAGGGCACCAGAAGGCCGTGGAACCGCGGCAATGGTGGGCTTGGGCCGCGGTTCTACGGCCCTTTAACAAGATTGAATCACCATTTTTTCTGAGCTGATTTCTGTTGGCTTGGGCTTCTTATTTCTATATATCTTTTTCCATTTGGGCTTCTAGGTTGGTTCCAGATCTTCAGTGAACAATTTGTAATGGATTTTTAACCGTTCGCTTTGAGTCGATGTCTTGAATCTTTCTTTGTGAATTGTTCCTTATGTAGGCTTGATCAAGATTCTCTGTTTGTTGGTTAAAGTCCACATTTTCATCGTCTTTACATCGTTTGCACTGTTTTCTGTCCAAGAACCTTTAACCTGTAACATGTAGCAGACATGCATCAAAAGCACCCGTTTATTTATAAAAAGAATAAGAATGAGGAATATAATAATGTAATATTATGGTGTGAACAAATACCCCCAAACTTATCTTTTGCTCGTCCTCGAGCAAACTTATTTTTATTCACTAAAATCCTAACCTAACCGCACTTTCGCAGGGAAACG
Organism: Agapanthus africanus; assembly: GCA_030015575.1. Taxonomy (NCBI): domain Eukaryota; kingdom Viridiplantae; phylum Streptophyta; class Magnoliopsida; order Asparagales; family Amaryllidaceae; genus Agapanthus; species Agapanthus africanus. Next base: position 46,940,037 of record JASDDO010000006.1, read on the forward strand.
CGATTGCACTGAGCTCGTGCAACAAGCCGTTAAACCTCTAGGTGTCCCTAGTAGGAGGAGTGTTGTCTCCTGAGGGTTTTCAGCGGATTACACCCACAAAATCCTATCAACTCGGCCCATTGACTTTTGTTCTCCAATTAGGTTTTCTAACAAGGAATTCTATTATCTTATACTTGTAAATTATCCACCCACATTCTTCACACTTCCTCATTATTTAACTTAAGATTATATATGTTCTGCAGACCTACTTAACTTTCGGCATTTCTTATGTTTTCCTTTTAGGGTTCCATCTCCACTTAGGAATTTCTATCAACTCTACTAAAGATACAAGTTCTATTCTTCACTCCTTTCTCTCATCTAAACTCCAATCACATACCCCTACGTGTGTGTGTAAATCACCCCTACACTTGGAAATTCGAATCAAGCTATCATACCCTTGTCCGTTGTCCAAAGTACCAATTAGTTGGTGAATTTAATTGAATTTTGCTTACACATCCTTCATGCGACCGTTAATACTTCTTGAGGTACCAACGACCGATTACAAAATGTGTTTGCACATTTAAGCGTAATTCCTAGTCTTGCAACACCCAAGGCTTTTAGCAGTGACTCCCAAACCAGTTGGTCTAAGGCACTAGGTGATGAAGCACCCTCGCTAAATATTTTTCTATTTTTGCATCCTTAAGTAATCACAAAAACCAGTGTCCATTTTTTTTATTCTTTATTCACACTTATATATATATATATATATTTTCATTTTCATTGTACTAAGGACTTAAGACAAGAGCATTTCAAAGTCTCTTCTACTATTCCAAGTTTCAAGGTGCGTGATTGTGCAAATTGTAAGGTATACGTTTTCAGAATCTAGACTTAAGCTAGGAGCAATTTTTCAAACTCATACTTTGATAAGAACATCAATACTTTTCCTTTGTTTCGACTTAGCCCAAGAACTGAACTCAAAATTTGCCTATTTCTAAATAAACTACAAAGGCATATATTTTCTACCGTTAAACTTTAAGGAATGTTATTTTTAGGGTTTTTAATTCACTAAGTCTAAGATCTAGTTGTTCCTAGCCAGTTAACCTATCTGTCAAACTCTAGTCAATTAGCCAAAATTAAATACAATAATTTTTATAATTTTTGAAAATTTTCAATTTTTATGGGTTTTCAAATAAGTATGCAAATGCAAAAATATATACAAATGAATGCGAAGGACGAAGACGTACCGAGCATACCCCCAAACTTAAACTTGACAGTGTTCTCACTGTCATACTAAACCAAGAGGGTCAAAATGTCTGCACTCCCCTGTTTATTTATTTAAATTTTTTTTTTGTTTTTATTTTTTGAATTTTTTTATTTATTATAAAAAGAAAACCAAAAAATATATGTACATATATACAAAGGTCCCCTTCAAACTTAAGCTTGGCCTTACACAAGCCAAAGGTGAGCACCAACCATTAAAAAATCTTATCGTGGTAATGGTATAGTTGGTGCAAGAATGGGGTGTGGAGGAAAGAAATGAGAAACACGCGAGACCGTATGGAAAGAAGAGCGGTAGAATATGGTCTTGGTGGGGGGAAAGAAGAGCGGAAAGGAGAAAGAAGGATCGCGCGAACTTGAGGGTGTAAATTGAGTGAATAAATTAGCGCAATATGTGATGATCGATGTGTTAAAAGCAATTGCGCTAACCTATCAACTCATCGGGAAATGGGGTCAAATCCCTCAAGATTCACAAGAAAACATGGGTACGCCGAACTTGGTATTTGAGATGAAAGCGTAACGGTCACTTGTACGGTCGGAACGATAGGAAGGATGAAAGGGAGTGAATTAGGGATAGTCTCATTCTCACCGTAGTAAACTGTGTCGAACTGGAAAGATTCCATCAATGGTTCGAAACTACTATAATCAACCGAGTCTGATGGCTCATCTGAAAATGTAAAGGACTCAAACTCGGGCGGTGAGTCATCAGCATCGTCCGAAAAAGTGAAACACTCGTAGGTGTTATCGTCTGTGAGAATTGTGTCAGATTCAAAGGAAATGGTTTCAAGCTCACAGTCTTCAAGCGGGGTCGGAACGATGGGAAGGAGGGAGGGTGATATAACAGTCAAAGGTTCAGGAGGATGGATTGGAAAATCAGACACATCAAATAAAAATGATTCAACTTCAATATTATCCTCAAGACTCTCCTCAATACTATCCTTATAGTTCTCCTCAATATTTATCTCATCCATGCCATTATCATCAAATTCAAGACGCATATTAGATTCGGGAGAAACCTTTAATAACTTGGGATGATGATTTGAACACAAAATCTTAATTAAGTCGACAGGTTCATCATCCGAAATATTCCCGGCGTCTACATCCTCAATCAAGTGAAAATCAATTTCTTTAGACACCTCATCAAAAGCATGGATATGTATCGATTTAGGTTCTAGAGTGGAGGTGTAAAGATCGAAAGGGTTAAGTGTGGTTTCACTCGAAATGGGTTCTTCACAATTTGGCAAATCAAACACTACAAAATCACACAACTCGTTTTTATTTTGAACTTGTGAATCATTTAGGACATTCGATGGAAAACCGGAGTTGTGGGCTTTAATTGGGTAAATGTAGGTTTGATTTGAAAATCCTCTCTCATTCTCACTTTGTCCAACCGCCTCCTTATACATTAAAAAATTTTGAGCTAGCGGGAGACTAGCTACCGGTTCGCTAGGTTGCATAAGGGTGGCTAAAGATGCTTCCACATTCCTAGTCATTTTATTTGTTGCTGCAATATAAGCTTCCAACGACTCTTCCAAACCAGACTTAGGTGGTGAGGGGGTTTCGGTAAAAGATTCAAAATGGTGTGGATATGCAAAACTCCCAACAGGCTGTGTAGAAACAGTGTCCGGTGAAGGTGGGAAAGTCGGGTAGGACTGGTAGGAAGTGGGTGGTACGACAGGGGTAGGGTCAACACATGGATAAAAAGGTGAATAGTCGTGTTGATCCCTAGAACTGGATGAGTGAAGAGGGATGAAAGATCGGCTGCGAGATTGAGCAATATGCTCAGCAATGGACATCGGCCTAGGAGTGACAGCAGGACTTGGAAAAGTGGTGTCAACATATGTAGATGGTAAAGATGGACTTGGTCGACACAAAGTGGGTTGAAAAGTCAAACTGTTTCTCCTAAACGCCTCTATTTGATCTTTCAAAGATTTTTTTGGCAAGGAATGATCGTCTTTAAATTGACCGAACAAATTGACGTACGACACAAAATTAGGTTCGGGATACCAAAGTTCGGCTAATGATTTATTATGTGGGGTACCCATGTTGTAAGAAAGGGGGAAGGAAAGAAAGTTTGTCGTGCAAGGATTTATTTGCGGCTAAAAACTTTGCAAGTTTCTATCAAAATTTTCCTAATTTTTTTTAATTCTTTTTCTCTTTATTAGGAAAAATTTGTTGCAAAAAGATTTTCAACACAAAATATGCAACAGCAAAATATTACTTGCAATCTATTTTATTTAAGCGGGGCGCAAAAATCCTGCACAAGATCGTTATTTGGAAGGGAATATATTTTTAAAGCGCATAAAATTCCGCAGGAATATTTCAGAAAAGATATTTCAAAATGTACAGAGAAGAAACAGTGGGGCTTACAGAAAAATTTTCCTCAGATGATGTCACTGTACTGCCGCTTTTCCGTGGTAAAAATAAGTTTGTGCCGCGTTTTCGCGGCGAGATCGTCGGCTCGAGTCCCCAAAATTTTTCTGCCGCTCTGATTCGACAAGACGGCCGTGGTTCCGCGGCCTAAGGTGGGTTTTGGCCGCGGAATCGCGGCGGGTTGGGGGGTTTGGGGCTCCAAAATTTTTGTGCTTCTCTGCTTTTTAAAATCCCTTCTGTTGCGATATCTCTTTTTCCATTTCGCTTTCTGGAAATTTCCAGATCCGAATTTGTATATCCTGCAAAAATTCAACCACAAAGTATCCCTTCCAAAAATAACAAATGATATATATTTTTATATTTTTTTGATTTTTCAGATTTTTATGATTTTTTTATTTTAAGATTAACCCGAAATTGCGAAAAGGAAATTTCTACGCCATCCCCGGCAACGGCGCCATTTGATTGATCTCAAAACTATTTCTATAACCGCAATCAAGAACGACGTCGCATGAAGCTAGCCGGTGAGTACGGGTCGGTCCACAGGGATGTTGTGAATTTCTGATTCGTTCTTACGAGTTAATTCCGAAGGGTGTTCGGTTGATTATTAAATCTAAAAATCTAATTAACCTAGGGCAATTATCTAGATCTACTCTTGCTAGGTTTAGGTTTAGGGATGGTTTGGAAATGCAATTAAATCTCAACGCTTTCTATACTCGGATGAAGATTTATGAGGAGTTATGGTAATTATCAATAAAAGGGATTAGATCCATTCGGGAAGGTGTTCCTTCCTCTAGGTTCTTGTCCTTCCTTTAGAGATCCTTACCCTAACCTCCATGGAAAACGCGCGCAACCGGGCTTTTACACTACGGTGTCATCGTTACCTCGAGGGGTAGGATGCCGTATGGCGCGGTGTGTGCGCGTATGCATGGAGTCCTCCAATCGTCCAATCGTCCATGTAGGGTTGTCAGATTTGAATTTCAGAATGGAGAAGAAACACTGATGCTCTCCAAAGAGAATTTTGGAATTTTTATTAGAAGGAGGCATAAGAATTACAATTTTTAGAGTTTCTATTTATAAAGAATAGGAAACCCTAGGGTTACATTTGTTTCGCATGTCTGAAATTACAAAAATAGCCCTTAGGAAATATTTTCAGAGCCGCACCCAAATTATGTAAAAATTTCACGAAGCGAGGGCACCATAAGGCCGCGGAACCGCGGCAATGGTGGGCTTGGGCCGCGGTTCCGCGGCCCTTTAACAAGATTGAATCACCATTTTTTCTGAGCTGATCTGTTGGCTTGGGCTTCTTATTTCTATATATCTTTTTCCATTTAGGCTTCTAGGTTGGTTCCAGATCTTCAGTGAACAATTTGCAATAGATTTTTAACCGTTCGCTTTGAGTCGATGTCTTGAATCTTGCTTCGTGAATTGTTCCTTATGTAGGCTTGATCAAGATTCTCTGTTTGTTGGTTAAAGTCCACATTTTCATCGTCTTTACATCGTTTGCACTGTTTTCTGTCCAAGAACCTGTAACCTGTAACATGTAGCAGACATGCGTCAAAAGCACCCGTTTATTTATAAAAAGAATAAGAATGAGGAATATAATAATGCAATATTATGACGTGAACACCAGGCAAAAAGAGCAAAAGAGGAAAAAGTGTCCGCCGCTACAGTGCTGACGGAACGGACCTGCAGAAAAGCTGTGGCACAACGGGGGTGAGTTGCCAGCTCGTGAGTAATAAATAACATCAACAAAGGCTATCGCATGCATGTACACGAGTATCCTAGCATCCCTAAACAGGTATGGCTATATGTACTAGCAGGTATGTATGTATCATCAGTGTACTAACAAGTATGTATGTCACATGGATGGAATAACAGGTATGTATGCCACATGAATATACTATCATATATGTATGCTATATGAGTCAACTCAAGATCTCATCATGTAGGTATAAGAATTGTTCCTTCTTTTGTTTTTGAAACTATTTTTAAATATCAGTATAATATCCATGAATCAATAAAATCCGTGTCCAGCAACGACACCCCAAAACTGTCTCAAATCTCATATATCCATGTCAAGTATCTCTAGCCTCAGCCGTCCAGCTGATCCATATCAAATATCAATATCCCAATCCAGCGGCCACGGTCGGTATCCTCTGGATATCCGCCGTGCCAAATGAAGTCACCGGTAGGTGTTAGTTATATGTATGCCCTAGAGGCCATTACTGTACATTGGATGTATTTTGTAGTGGATGCTGGGACATATATAGGGAGGACTTTCTTGCTCGACATGATAGTATGCTATCTGGTTGCACTTTACCTTAATGTGTATACTGATTGTCTCTGTGTTACATGTTGGTAAAGCCCTTAGGATGTGTACTTGACTACCTGGACTGTGATGCGGATCATACTAGTGGGGACATGGTAGTCCATAAGTACATCCTTCAAAGTCCCTAGTCGTGGGTGTATCGAGACGGGGCATCGATATACCAGAGTAGACTAGCGTATACCTTCTCGACCCATACAGATGGGCGATGGATGATCCCATATCCTGTTTGACATCGGAGATGATATACGGGTGCTCAGTAGAGACTGGGTACACTGGACGGACTCGCCGAGAACTCCCAGATGGTATTATACCTCACGTCAGATGGCAGTTCTCTGGTGACACTGGTACAGAGTAGTCTGTTGACCCGAGATCGTCATAGAGTCTTGTGTGGTTCCCACTGTGCTTTGATTTCCATCTTACCACGTCCAAGAGGGCGTGCAAAACGGTGGTTTTTGGGTACAGTCCCGAGTCACATGGAGGCAATGAGCGATAGGAGGGGATTTGTCTCTCCCGGTATAGGGGGTTGATGTTGCGCTGTGTTCGATTGGCTATAACAGGAAATCCCTGGCCAGGGTTGCTGAGATTTACTGGTAAGTGTTACCAGTAGTTTCTCGAATTGTTATAGACCTCATATCGACACGACTTATCGAGCTATTGGGGTCTGACGTTTACCACCCCTAGGCAAGATATGCGACATATCAGACGATCAGACCGGACTGTACGGTAGTGTTACTGGTTGGATTCACTGGAGTGTGAGCGGGCTTGCTCGTCGATCTTCTGATCGCTCAATACCCGGGTGGCCATTACGTTTAGCAGACCGCTTGCGGCTTGTGGGTGTTTGATATGATCATCATCTGCTGCCGGCGTATTGACGAGTCTTTAGAGTCCTACACAGAGGTTTCCTGGCTCAAGCGAAACGAAATAGGAGCGCATATGAGATATGTGCGGGACCGAGAATAATGCGAGTATGTGATACCGTATTTCATTCTCGCGCTATATGTATCGAATGGTTGTATGCGATATAACCTAGTTATCGAATCAAGGGTTGATTCGATAAGTCGATACATAGTATACTAGTCGGTTGTGTGCGACATGACCGGATCATTGAATCAAGTGTTGATTTAATGATTTAATGCATAATTATATATTTGATATATTACTTTGCATTAACTAGTATTGGTTCACTTTAAATGGTTTTTCTCGCTCGGATGTGCGCATTATATATGTGATATGATTTTGTGCACTTGCTTGTATCATGTTTGATGATACATGCTTTTTGGTTAAGTGTAAAGTATTAAACCTTGGTTAATGAAATGGTTAGGGTTTATTATTTATTATTCATTTTAGTTATCCATTTATTTTTGATAAATGAATAAAAGAAAATGAAATGAAATGGTGGCTTTCATTTGTTGTTTTCATGAAGCTTCATGAACACTTTGACTAAGTGACCATTTTGTCTCTAGCTTGACCCTAACCATTCCTTTAACCATGATTGATTCTCTACACATTACCATAGTTAGCATTATGATAAGAAATGATTATTATTCTAATTCAATTATTCTTATCATAAGACTTTCTTCTTCTTCTTCCATGAAGAAAACCTTACTTCATCAATGGTGGATTGATGAAACAAGTGAGAAATCCAATTCTAAAGTCTACCCACTTCCTATTTCTTCATCCTCTACCTCTAGCCAAGTAGTAGAGTGTGTTTTCTTCACAAGTTTCTTGACTTGGTGAAGTCGGAGCTTGATTTAGCGATGCCTCGACGTAGATCATCTTCGGCATGGACATCGACGACCTAGCTTGCCCATTCTCCGACGAAGCCGACGCTAGAGCCCGGGAACTCGTATGGACAGCGAGGGGACTTCGTTGCGGAGCTATGGAGGTGGAGCACCGGATCTTCAAAGGTTGTATTTCCGTATTCTTTATAGTTAAGTTGTTAACTAGTTATCTTTTCGCCTAAATATCTAGCCGACGATCCGTAGTCGGGTCTCTCGGCACCCGTAAAATTTTATATTGGCATGTTCGATGCCTTGTGAGACCACTATAGGGTGCCTAGGAACCTTTCACTGGTATCAGAGCCTAGCTAGAGCCTTAGGCGAAGTCCAGACGGAATTTGAAGTCCGAACGAACCCGAAACCCGATCACAAACTTGCTCTCTGTACATTTTTTAAAAACTGGGTTTTTTCAAAATTAAAAATATGCAGAAAACTCAGCAGGGAATTATAAGAATTACGGTGCAATTTTTTTTTCATGAACAGTACAAAACGCGGCGGAAGCGCGGCGGAAGCCTTGCTTCTGCGGCGGTTCCGCCGCACTTTGATGACGTCATCCTCAATTGATTGCACAGTAACTTCTATTATATTATGCTGGAGTTTCTGGGTATTTTTAAAATTTATTCAAGAGTTGAATTTTCTGGAGTTGTTTTGGGGATTCGGTGTTTCGATCGGGGTATCAAATTTTGTCTATTTGGCTTTCCGGATAAATTTTAGAATATGTTAAAAAGTTCGACCGGATATAAATACCCAATTTTTCCCCTGTCGGGAAATTTCCAAGTGTTGGATTTTTCCGTAATTTAACGACGTTCGAAGTAGTGCAAGTAACGCGATGGACCCTCTAGAAGACAACAAACCTTAACTCGATTATGTGACCGTCTTGAACTGCCCTTTGAACCTTCGGGTTTGGGGCAGTACGGCGTGCCACATGTGAGGCGTTGGCTTGACCCTTCTACGGCTGGACCGTTGGTACTGAGGCACGAACTGAATGTTGTTAGACTTATTTCATGTGTTGAGCTGTATCGGGAAAACTTGGGTGTTCGATTGTTCGATCGGAAAGTTTAACATTTTCTATTTATCCGGAATGGGATACAATAATTGGAATTCACAATAAGTTATGAGATAACTGAATGAATGTTATAAACGTAGCACTTTAGTCTCACTTGATCGGTTGCCACGGGATTTTGATGTGATCAAAAGTCCGTCGCAATCACGTAGAATACGTGGATACTCGCCGGGTAAACTTAATAGACAGCCTCACCCCATAGCCCCGACTAAGTGACTGTAGGAGAACCCCGTCGCCGAAAGCATCCGTTCGGGTGCTCGCGGTAGCGGTGTTCCGCCTTGGTGCACTTCGTCGACGGTATCGGGGTGCAGCCGTCTACTAAAGTTTGCGACGAGCATTCGATCAGGATGTCGGGAATCTTGTTGAATTGCCCGACTTGATATTGAAAAGTGTTTTCGATAATGAGACTAAAATGCGGGGTTTATAATTGTTAGGCATGCGATGTCTAAGTAATTCATTTGGTCAGGCATGCGATGTCTGAGATGGTTGCGGATTCCAACTGTTGTAGTTTTACACTTTCTTTTCTGTGACCGTAAGTGTAATATGTGATATCGCCGGTTTCGTTGCTACATGTCAACGACAATTGGGATGCGCATATTTACTTACGTTGATGACATGTGATGTTATGTGTTGCTGGATATATTATATTGGATCGTCGTGTTTGAATAGCCGGGTTTTTTTTTATGTGAGATGACTGTTTTTCATTTTCATTCATGTAAAAACTTGTATGTAATATTCTTTTTATTGGGGCGCTTCCAGGTTGCGCAAGATGTCACCGTTTGTATATTATTTACTTTTCCGCACTAGGATAGACCCAAGGAGGAGGGCACAAGTAACCGGGTTCTGGAGTCCAGTGGGAGACCAACTCGAGGAGTCGAGTCCGGGTCACCTAACTCTAGAATTGGTAGGGTTGCTTGCCGCTCTCGTAGGGGTCTAGGGGTGTGGGTTTGGCTATTCATCACGACTGTGGAATCCGTGTTTTATACTGGCTCGTATTGAAAACACGGACGTCCTAGTATATCCAATATTTCATATGATTCTTCTGCTGCGATATCTGTGATGTGATCGTGTGATGTTCTGTGATAGATACCGTATATAGTATATATGATATATTATATAGACGTTACTTATGTTTTACACCCGCGCTAGCCCTGCCCCGCTCTGCCGTTAGTTACCTAACCTAACGGTGCACGAGGGGACATCGAGGCGAATGCGGATGGCATAAGTGTACGTCGTATTTATCTGTGATGTTTAGGTACTTAAATGATGGGACTTCATTAATATGATTAATGAAAGAAAAGAAACCTAAGATGTTGTAGAATCGAATTTCAAAATAAAACAGGTAGCTACAGTTCTTGCTTTGCACAGCGGTATATACGATATATCCTGCACCTTATTCGATAAGGAAAGGACCGAGATCCCTTCACCGGGAGTGACTCCTTTAGCAATAACTGGCAGATGCTACACCCCTCGGTTTGTCTTTTGATTGCTTTTAAGTGTTTTTGCTTTGCACAATGATATATATGATATATCCCGCACCTCATTCGACGAGGAAAGGACCGACGATCCCTTCACCGGGAGTGACTCCTTTAGCAAAACTAGAAAAGCCTCAAAAACACTCCATTTCAAAATTCATTCGATCCTACAACGATATCAAGTTCATTACGCAATAGGTTTTCAGAAAAACCTGTCGTAGCCCTCCGTCATTTCAGATAAGTCCTAGTTAGTATTCGTGATACGTTTGTTGACTATGTTAAGGCGTAGTGTGCGGTAGCTAATTAGTGCTTATCTGCATAAGCATATGATGTGATTGGATTTGGGTAGTCGTGCGACTTTGTTGACTATGTTAAGGGTCGTGCGGGTGGGTTTAATTCAATCGGGAAATGACGGGTTGAACTTGACTAGCACTTATGATTTGTTGACTATGTTAAGGTCATATAGCTGCTAGGGGCAAAATATTATCGGGAATTTCAAGTGTTGAAATTTGCAATGAGATTGCATACCTTCTATGAGATAGTTGGATCCCGATACCCGCTGCGAGTAATTGTTACTCCTGGGAGAGTTTTGTACATTACAATTAGCCGATCAAGTAGGTGTCTAGAAAGGTGTCAATGGGGTTACGCCTCTGGGAAAACGAGGTTTACATTAATTAGGTTCGTGCGAAAGCACGGGGGACCTCCCTCAAAGTACCGACACTGGCCTGGCTGAAAGATTGGCGAACTTGTAGTGTGTAATTAATCCCGGCTAGTCTTTCCTTTTTGGGTTTGAAGGAAGATTTGATAAAAAGCAATGGGAGCCATCCTGATTAGATAAAATAAAACCAATCTATTCTTGAAAGAGCGCACGCTGAGTGTTTTCTTCTCTCTCTCTCTCCTGGTAGCGACCATATCACGCCTTAATCAAGATAATAATACGGATTATTGACCGAACCCGCTTGTTATACTGAGCTGGGGAACGTTGGTCCCGCTCCAACTTATAATTGTTATAAGACAGAGCAGGAAATTAGGGAATACCAGATTTCCCGTGCCGCCCAAACGAAGAGAGTGCATGCTGATGCATCTTCTTCGGGTGTGTTCGTTACATAGAACTGTTTCTCAGTATCCTCCGCATCCATGGTATATGATACCGGATCAGGATCCCAGATATGTAATCTGTTACATAGGGCTACAAAAGGGTAGAAAAACTGAGAACGGGTGATAAGTTTCATGAGACAGAAAATGGGGCAAGTGTTGCAGCCAAGTCTGTTGGTCACTGTCACCCTGTATTGTAATACATTGATTCTGAACGAATGTTATTAGATACCGAACCTGATATACAAAATCATATCAGTCTCTTTATTAGTAAAGAAAGGATATAATTTTGTATTGCTGGATAATGTTTTGAACATTTCCTATATCAAAAGTTGATCGGTTCAGGCACGTTATCTAAAAGCATTAATGTTCTAAATCAAACTACAGTTCTTAGTATACGGAACACACACAAGAGGAAGAGTTCAGAAATGAACGAATCCTTCTTGAGGTATTGTAGACTAGGTCAGATCAATGTGACCCGACTAGCTAGAGTTACATAAAGATGTATTTTTAAATTAGTTTGAATTTACATCTTGTGAAACTCGCCAGTCATGTCACAAAGATAAGACGACCATAGCTCCGTTTGCTGGAAACAGAGAAAGAGTTAGTAAACTCTTGGGATAATACATGTTGATGTATGTAAGGTCCCCTGTCTACACATACCAAGACTGGTTCTTTATACTTCATTATATTCTCTGATAATCTCTCAAGATTCAGTCATATGTTCCTGTTGAAACATGAGTCCGAACCTTTTGAGATATTCACAGAATATAAGCGAGAAGTAGAGAACCAAAATACGGGTATAAGTATTATGTCCTTTGATGAGATCAAGGAGGAGAATACTTGAGCATGGAATTCCTGGACTATTCTAAAGGAGAATGAGATTCTCTCTCGGCATTACTCCTCCGAATACACCATAGCACGATGGTATATCGGGGCGGAGCAATCACACCCTATATGATAAGGTATGCTCTATGATGAGTACTACTGAGTTACCTATTTCCTTTTGGGAGTTATGCACTTGAGAAGCTGCATACCTATTGAACAGGGTTCCAATCAAATCAGTTGCCTACCGCTTCATATATGATATGGAATGGGAAGAGCCCATATCTTAAGTTAGTTAATATTTGGGGTTGTCCGGCCTATGTCTAAAAGCAAAATCCGGACAAGCTCGAGGCAAGATCTGTTATGTAGAACTGAAAATGTTCCAGCTATACAGAATGCAGCTGATGATTTGGTAGAACCGAAGGATTCAGTAGATGCCAACTAACCTCAGCCTCTCCGCCGATCTAGTAGGGTTCCTCACCCACCTGAGAGATACTTCGGTTTCTCTATGACAGTGGGAGTGAGGATTATATCATGAGATGATGACCCAACTAGCTTCGAGCTGGCCATCTGGAGTAAGACTCTGTAAGAATGGCTGGATGCTTAGCGATCTGAGATGGAATCCTTATACACCAACAAAGTATGGACTTTAGTTGCTATATCTGAAGGGTTAAATCCCCATCAGGAGCAAGTATATCTTGAGAAGATTACTTGGTGTACATGGAAAAGTTGAGACTTTCAAAGCTAGACTTGTTAAAAGTTTGTATCATTGACCAGGTGTGGATAATGATGAAACCTTTTCAAGTAGCTATGCTTAAGTCCATCCAGATCCTACTTGCCACGGCTACATACCATGACTACGATATCTGGTGGTTGGGTGTCTTGACTGCTTTTCTAAATGATGTTTTAGAAGAGTGCGTCTATAAGTACACAGCCAGAGGTCCTCGTAGACAGTGGGAGCAGCGGAAACGTGTGCAAGATGTTTTATATAATAAAGCAGGCATCGCGGAGTTGGAACGTCTGTTTTGATGTAGTAGTCAAAGAGTTTGACTTCATCAAAATGGTAGATGAACCTTGTATAAACAAAAAGGTAGTAGGGAGTATGGTGGTGATCCTCGTAGAGTACGTGGATAACATACTCTTGATAAGAAAGGAGTTTCCTATGCTACGCTCGGTCAATCTCCGCTTATCACAATGATTCTCCATATAGGATCACTGGAAGTGTTCCAGAGTGATAAAGGCGACTGAATGTCAGTCGCAGGCATTGTCTTTACCCTCACTAAAGGGACGGTATGTTGGAAGAGTTCCAAGCTAGATACCGTGACATACTAGACGATAAAGGCAGGATACATCGCTACTTAAGATGCTACCAAAGAGGATTTTTGGATGTATATTAGTTCATGAGATGAACTACGTTCCTACCATTGTGAGACAATGGAGTTGTGGCTTATGCTAAGGAACGCAGGTCCCATCAGTGATCCAGACATATTCTAAGGCAGTATCACTTGATCATGGAGATGGTTGATCTCTAAGGGATCGAGGTTAGGAGAGTAGACTTAGAGGACAACACGGCGGATCCACTCACGAAGGCCTATTCCCAGAGAGAGACTTTTATGGGATGGTTGAGTATGAGATACTACAACCACTGCTACAGATGGCCCTAGTGCAAGTGGGAGATTGTTAGTTATATGTATGCCCTAGAGGCCATTACTGTATATTGGATGTATATTGTAGTGGATGCTGGGACATATATAGGGAGGACTTTCTTGCTCGACATGATAGTATGCTATCTGGTTGCACTTTACCTTAACGTGTATACTGATTGTCTCTCTGTTACATGTTGGTAAAGCCCTTAGGATGTGTACTTGACTACCTGGACTGTGATGCGGATCATACTAGTGGGGACATGGTAGTCCATAAGTACATCCTTCAAAGTCCCTAGTCGTGGGTGTATTGAGACGGGGCATCGATATACCAGAGTAGACTAGCGTATACCTTCTCGACCCATACAGATGGGCGATGGATGATCCCATATCCATTGGTGTTTGACATCGGAGATGATATATGGGTGCTCAGTAGAGACTGGGTACACTGGACGGACTCGCCGAGAACTCCCAGATGGTATTATATCTCACGTCAGATGGCAGTTCTCTGGTGACACTGGTACAGAGTAGTCTGTTGACCCGAGATCGTCATAGAGTCTTGTGTGGTTCCCACTGTGCTTTGATTTCCATCTTACCACGTCCAAGAGGGCGTGCAAAACGATTGTTTTTGGGTACAGTCCCGAGTCACATGGAGGCAATGAGCGATAGGAGGGGATTCGTCTCTCCCGGTATAGGGGGTTGATGTTGCGCTGTGTTCGATTGGCTATAACAGGAAATCCCTGGCCAGGGTTGCTGAGATTTACTGGTAAGTGTTACCAGTAGTTTCTCGAATTGTTATAGACCTCATATCGACACGACTTATCGAGCTATTGGGGTCTGACGTTTACCACCCCTAGGCAAGATATGCGACATATCAGACGATCAGACCGGACTGTACGGTAGTGTTACTGGTTGGATTCACTGGAGTGTGAGCGGGCTTGCTCGTCGATCTTCTGATCGCTCAATACCCGGGTGGCCATTACGTTTAGCAGACCGCTTGCGGCTTGTGGGTGTTTGATATGATCATCATCTGCTGCCGGCGTATTGACGAGTCTTTAGAGTCCTACACAGAGGTTTCCTGGCTCAAGCGAAACGAAATAGGAGCGCATATGAGATATGTGCGGGACCGAGAATAATGCGAGTATGTGATACCGTATTTCATTCTCGCGATATATGTATCGAATGGTTGTATGCGATATAACCTAGTTATCGAATCAAGGGTTGATTCGATAAGTCGATACATAGTATACTAGTCGGTTGTGTGCGACATGACCGGATCATTGAATCAAGTGTTGATTTAATGATTTAATGCATAATTATATATTTGATATATTACTTTGCATTAACTAGTATTGGTTCACTTTAAATGGTTTTTATCGCTCGGATGTGCGCATTATATATGTGATATGATTTTGTGCACTTGCTTGTATCATGTTTGATGATACATGCTTTTTGGTTAAGTGTAAAGTATTAAACCTTGGTTAATGAAATGGTTAGGGTTTATTATTTATTATTCATTTTAGTTATCCATTTATTTTTGATAAATGAATAAAAGAAAATGAAATGAAATGGTGGCTTTCATTTGTTGTTTTCATGAAGCTTCATGAACACTTTGACTAAGTGACCATTTTGTCTCTAGCTTGACCCTAACCATTCCTTTAACCATGATTGATTCTCTACACATTACCATAGTTAGCATTATGATAAGAAATGATTATTATTCTAATTCAATTATTCTTATCATAAGACTTTCTTCTTCTTCTTCCATGAAGAAAACCTTACTTCATCAATGGTGGATTGATGAAACAAGTGAGAAATCCAATTCTAAAGTCTACCCACTTCCTATTTCTTCATCCTCTACCTCTAGCCAAGTAGTAGAGTGTGTTTTCTTCACAAGTTTCTTGACTTGGTGAAGTCGGAGCTTGATTTAGCGATGCCTCGACGTAGATCATCTTCGGCATGGACATCGACGACCTAGCTTGCCCATTCTCCGACGAAGCCGACGCTAGAGCCCGGGAACTCGTATGGACAGCGAGGGGACTTCGTTGCGGAGCTATGGAGGTGGAGCACCGGATCTACAAAGGTTGTATTTCCGTATTCTTTATAGTTAAGTTGTTAACTAGTTATCTTTTCGTCTAAATATCTAGCCGACGATCCGTAGTCGGGTCTCTCGGCACCCGTAAAATCTTATATTGGCATGTTCGATGCCTTGTGAGACTTCTATAGGGTGCCTAGGAACTTTTCAGTAGGTAATCCGTCCCCTACCAGGCTCAACGCCATCTCCTGCGATCTTCTTGTCCCGGGGTACCATACCGGGCCCACCATGTACCCGAGACGGTTCATCCACCTTTTCGAAACGGGTCTCGAAAACCACAACAAAACTCATGGTGGACGACACTTTACATCACTAGAAAACCGCAACTTTTATATTTTAAAAGGTTATAAGTTTGAAATCTTGCGGCTTTCCCCCGAAATCCAGAAATATCATAAATCTCATGGAATCATCATGAATGCATATGTCAATGATTATGAATGCATATGGTATCAATTTATAAAGTATGATTTATACTAGACATGAGCAAATGACATAGTGATACATATGCATGAGGATAATAATCCTTATGATTTCATTTTAAATACTTATTGCAATATCACATTTCTAGGCAATTAACATGTTTCATATTTATGGTTATCTAGTATCGTGACATGGTAATTACCAGGGTGTTTGTGTCCACATGAATAGTGCTCGTGCTGTATATAAACCTGGTAATGGTGTATGTGTCCTATAATGAGTCTGCGTATATGGAACATCATATAGATCCTAACTGCAACAATTATCATGCAAGTATTCTTATCATAATGTCACAAGTAATATCAAGTCTACTATATCTATCGGGCGACTCGCGCCATCCAAACGATCGTCCCCCGTAGATGTTAAATCTACTCACCCGTGATCCCGTGCTAGGTGTGTCTGACCACCTGCTTTCCTTTCTCCACTGTGCTTGAAGTCCCCGCCGGCGAACCTAGAATTTACAAAATTCACCATATAAGGAAAAATCCTGCAAAACGCGATATATCGATAAAAAGGATACGCGTGCGTGAAACTAAACACGCGTGCACAAGACACGACGCGACACGCACAACCCACCAGAACCTAAACTGACACGCTGTGTCGCGCAGCGCGCCACAGAACCACGCGTATCACGCGCGTGTCGCACGAGGCTTAAAAACATCGGAAACACGCAAATAGCTCCAGATTTTTCTTCTGGGCCAAACTTGAAATGTTGCAGGTACCAGAAGCCTAACCTACCCAGAAGGACCCTACACCCAAAACCCCCACCCCCACCCCCCACTCTGGCTGTAATTTGCGGCCAGAAAGAATAAATCGGCGGCCGAGAGGGGGATGTGGGTCCCCGTGCTCTGTGTGTGTGTTTCTACTAGTCTCACCATGCTTCAGTTTTCACGATTTTAGTCTGAAGGGCTCGGGTCAACATCAGATCCAATAGAGGCTAAAAGTCACTAAAACTGCCAAATTACGTCAAGTCGGTAAATCGGGTGTCTTTTTTGAAATCTGGGGCAATCCTCTCGTTAACTGGCCTCATCAGTACCTAAAAGGGCTCTTCTAACTAACACTACCTTCACTTTTGCCAAAATTCCCTTAAATCACCCAAATCACTACTAAAGCATGAAATAAACACTAATTAAGCTAGATTACCATAATTTTAGCAATTTAAGGCTATCCATCTAAATTTAACGACACTACTAGGCTGAAACAGACTAATTAACACCAAAAAGGTTCCATTAAGCTACAAGCACTCTAATGTAACTAGATCTAGCATCACTACACAATTCTAGTACTAAAATTTCGATAAAACACTAAACTAGCTAATCAAGCACATAATCTACACAAATTGGAAAGAGTTTAGGGGTTATACCCCCTAGGAACCTTGCAACCAAGGAGAAGGAGAAGAAGGAGGGAGTAGGTGCTGCTGCTACAGCTCCTGGTGCTGTAACTAGGGCTAGAAGAGAGCTGGTCTGCACTTGCTGTTCTGAGGCAGAAGCAGGTGCTGTTGCTGTTGTTTGTGAAGGTGGGGCTGTTGCTATGGTGTTGGTTTGTGTGTTGGGACTGATATTGTGTGGTGTTGAGCTGAGGTGGTATGGTGCTGGGTTGAAAATGTCACTGGTTCAGCTGATGCTGCTGCTGAAGCTGAAACAGGTTTGGGGTGCTTGCTGTTTTAAAGTAGCAGCAGCAACAGGGGGCTGGGGTGAAGTTGAGGGAAGGCTTGAGTGTTAGGACGGGGTGTTATGTAAGGAGTTGGGGCTGATGTAGCCGCTGCTGCTGCTGATGTTCTGATGCAATGGCTGATGCTGATTTGTAGGCTGAATTGAGCTGGAAGTGGGCTGATGTGAGTGTGTGAGAGAGAGTTGTAAGGTTGGGGCTGCTTGTAATGATGTTAGGGGCTGAAGTGGCTGTTTGTGCAGCAGTTAAAGTGTTGCTTTGTGAAGAACTGATGCTGGAAAAGAGCTGAGAATGGCTTGATGATGGATCATCAGCTGCTGTAGCAGCAATATGGCTGTTTTAGGGTGGCTGATCTGTTGGTATATGGGCTGATCTTTGTTGTATGAGTGAGAGAGAGGTGAAAAAGGTTTGAAGTGAGGTGATGAAACTTAACCTTAAACCATCATTTTCCCTTTCTCAACCAAAAGCCATCATGACAGATCACATCCCTCTCAAGTCAACCTTAAAACTCTCTAAATACTCATGGTCAAAGCCAACCATCCTCAATTTAAACTAATTAGCTTTAACAACCCAATTAACTTAACCAAGGACCTAACCCACCATGGTTAACTTAAACATGATTAACCCACAAGCTCAATTATGTGGAAACCCTTGTCTTAACCCTAGCTAACGCGCACAAGTGTGTGTGGTCGAGATAAAATTCTACAAAAATAACCATAAAACCAGATAAATTATTAGAATCCCGTTTTGGTAAACTTTTTACCAAAAACCCCACATTAACACTTAATTACTACTAACCCTAAACTCAAAGTGTTACAGGTCAGCTAAACGTAACGGCCACCCAGGTATTGAGCGATCAGAAGATCAACAAGCAAGCCTGTACGTTCTCCTGTGAATCCAATCAGTAACACTCCCGTACAGTCCGGTCTGTTCGTATAACAACTCCAATTTTTGTATACATAAATTTGATTTAAATTTGAAGTATACTTGGAGTATTTAATGTTACCGTTATCACTTTAAGTATCTATTTTCCCACAATAATTACAAGAAGGAGCTTGTAGCTCATTGGTAATACCTTGCACTGCTGAACCAAGCCACCAGAGTTCGAATCCCATGCCCCACATTATTTTTAGATTATTTTTCTTTTAAAATTCTTGGAAGCCCAACAGTCCACAGGCCATAACTCCCAAAAGATGAACTGAACCCTAAAAAGTGAGTATACCATGAGCTACATCAGAGGACCCCGCACCCGTCGATTGCCGGACTTGGCCGGCGCCGCCAGCCAGACTCGGCCGGACGGTCGAGCCCCCAAAACGAAAAAGTCGCTTTTTCGTCTTTTAAACTCCCCTGTTTACTCCATTTTAATGGATCGGTTCTCTAATGTTTAATACACCCTATTTAATACAAATTTTAATGATTTTTCTTAAATTTTTATAAAATTTTAAAATAAAATCTTTCACCTACCCTACCTTAGCCTACCCTATAAATAGACACCTCTACCCCCTACCCTCTCATTCCAAAACACTAGATTTATTCTCTTAAAATTTTCACAAGAAGGGTGTGCTTTGAAACCGAGTCCATGGCAAAGCGCTGACGGAATTCTGGCGACGTTCTTTGAAACAACCGGCGACGAAACAACGTCTCGGCCACTTCCCTAGTTCCTCTATACTCTTTAGTATAGATCGCAACCCGTAAGTCCCGTTCTTTTCTTCTTTCTACTTCTAAAAAATACGGAATTATGAAACCCGACGGAAATCGGAACAAACCGATTTCCGATTCGGTTTTTCTATAAAATCTCACTTGTCACTAATTGCATAATACCTAAACTTATCCATATTGACTATTAATCACATAACAACTAATTTGGACAAAGTTTCGCACATGAAATGATAACTTTTGCAATATCATATTCTTTTTCACATTAATACCATAATGTTTATTTTTTCTTCTTTTAATCAATTCAATCATTCCTAAACACCTTCATCTTGACCACTAAACTTATAAAAATCAATTTGAATAAGTTTTCACACATAAAATGATAACCTTTTCAATTTACCGTATTTTCACCTTAATACCATGAAGTTTTAATTTCACATTTAACCCCTTAACCTTACTATACAATTAAAGTAGAGCACAAGATAACGACCTACCTCTACCCACACATAAATACAAACCCTAAAATGATATCATAAAATTTAGAATACGATAAAACGAAATTTTCAGTAAAATACCATAATCTTCATAAAACCATTCTTAAAGGTTTAGATTTGTTACATTTTTAAATAAATACTTCTTACTAGAAAAATACGATAAGTTGTGGATATCGATCGTTTATCTAAACTGACTTTGTGTTGTCTAGGCTAGGCAAGTGAGCTTGGGTAACTTTAAAAGGCCCGCCTCACGATTCGTGAGCGGATCCCTCCCTCCTCACTTGTACTTACCTGGCCACAATTGGCGGTGAAGAGGCGATTTGAGGCTTCTAACGACTTGTCGTTTAGACAATTTAGAAATAGGCTAGTTGGCTTAGGAAACCCTAGAATCTAAAATACGGAAAACTACACTTTGCGAATAAATACCTTTTATTTTATAAAACCGTTTTCTAAAAGATTAGTGTTTTACAATCTTTGCAAAGCTCCGCTACAACCCATATTTGGGGAACCCGTTCGGGATCGTGCGGTTTATCGCGCACCCTCGGGCTAGTAGTGCGAGATTCAGACCTCCGCAAGGAGCATTCGGTCTCGAAAGGTTTAAAATGCGACATCTTAAGAAAATGAGAATTTTGAAATATAAAATATCTATTAAAATTATTTTTGCAGAAACATATGTATATTTATCTTTTAAATACCTATTTTATTATAATATAAATTTTCCACCTTTTTCTAAAAATCACAATAGTAAATTTTACACTAAAATACCATGAGCTTCAAATAATCAATATTACAAATAATACCATTATTTATGAAACTAGGATATTTTCATTAGAAATGTCACAACATAAAATCCACAACTCTAAAGACGAGTAATAAATACTTGAGGTGTATTTTGAAAAGTATATAAAAGCATTTTTACATAAAACCCCCTCAAGTTTTATAAATTACCCTAAGGACCCTAGCAGTTATAAGACTTCGTTTCACAATTCTGATTGTCTGACTCGGGTTTGAGTCTGATCAATCTGACTTGAATATGATTCAAGTCAATCCATAATCTACAAGTTTCCAATTCAATATGAACACATGAATCCATGAATACAATTATCAGTTTATACAATCTGGCTGAACCGAACCATGGATATATTCCTTCTACATGATTGCCAGTATTCCATTTACATGACTCCACGGTTATAACCGTTTCCTGATATCATGGTTTCGGTCAGTCAGTCAATCAATCATACAACCAACACAATTTACAAGATAACAATACAACAAGATATCGCGGGGTTTAAGGGGTAGATTGGTACGGAAGGTGTTAAAGGTGGCACGAGGTGGTCAGATTTAACACACCTAACCTGAATCTAATTGCTGTTGTACCGTAGCATAAACGGTACCTTGTACTATACGTGCCCTTAGTCGCTGGCATGTAGAGACTCCCCTCGTATATACTGGCATCCTTCTGTACCAAGCTACAAACAACAGCGTTGACATTACATTACAACAATAGTTTACACTTTAGAATGTATCTTCTTATTCTGTCTTATTCTACCTCCCTCTTACCATTAGGACTTACCGAGCGATTTGTTCGCTGACGACATTCTGTTTCTCTTTTCTTTGAATGTCGTCAGGTGAATTGGATCCGGCAGAAGTTGAGCCCTCGCAAGGAGACTTGGAGCACTTTAGTGAAGACCCTGCACTGTAGTTTCATTGTACGCTTTTCTTTTCAGTACTTTTCATTTCCTGTTATGCCATTGTTTAGGCATCTTTTATTTCAGTTGCATTTCCTTTCATGCATTGTACAAAGAATGTTAATAAATAAAAGTTGCTGTTCTTTTTATATCTTGTCTCTTGTGTATTTATTTTATATTGCTTAGATACGCTTAGCGTATGTACTTCTGAGTATATACGTAGCGGGCCTCGTCGAGCCCACTTCACCGTACATTGGGAAGCGGGGCGTGACAGGTTTTGTTGGTGGCCCATGCAGGTCAGAGCTGTATGAATCCCTATCATGCAGTTCTGGTCTGCGTGAACAACCTAAACAATATAACACAAGAACTAGCAACTAAAACATTCTTTACAATTCATATTTCTTGAATCTTACAAATTTCTATTCCTTGAATCTTATCATTTCATGTACTTGAATCTGTCTTAACCCAAATTTTTCTTCAGGGTTATGGATTCCCCGAACAACACCAGCACCAACGTCAACAATACACCTCCAGCACTACCTCTCACACCAGCTGTTCCTACGCCACCTACTGAGCAAACAGTGCTACTTGATGCAATCCCCAGCCTTCTCGAGGGACAGCAACAAATCTTGAACCGTCCCGGGACTGATGCTCCGGGGGTAAAGCAATTCAGAGCTTTACATCCAAAGCAGTTCTCAGGAAAGGGGAGCCCACTGGAAGCTGAGGAATGGGCTCAAAGTATCGAGGATGATCTGGCCGCAGAACAAGTGCCGGACGTCGCTTGGGTCCGTGTAGCAAAACTACATCTCGCGGATAATGCTCGCAACTGGTGGAAGGCGGAAGAAAGCCGCCTGGTACAGCCGATTGAATGGAAGACCTTTCGCGAGAAGTTCGACGCGAAATACTTCCCTGTGACTGCCAGGTTTGCAATAGAGCAGCAGTTTATTCATCTATAACAGGGTTCAATGTGGGACAAATCAGTAGATGAATACGACGCTGAGTTCACCATGTTAAGCCGGTAAGATATGTCACAATAGTTTAATTTTTTTAATATCACATACTACACAGCTAACACAATCTTTAAACAGATTCGCGGCACACTTGATACCGACGGACGATATCAGAGCCCGTCGCTTTCAACAAGGACTGGACACGGAGATTCAGGTTGCTCTAGCCACAGGAAAGTTTTTGACTCATGAGGATGCTCTAGAAGCTGCCCGCAGCTATGAGGCAGTAATAAAAGCAAGAGGCAGACCTCAGTCTGCAGGAGTCAAACGCTCTGCCAACCAGATGGCAGGTGGAGCCTCGTCCAGGCCACCTTTCGTGCCAAGGCGACCCAGAGTACCAACCCATCGTCCTAGCCCAGCCTTTTGTAACTACTGCAAGAGAAATGGGCATCTGGCGAGAGATTGCCGACGTGCGAACAACCTTTGCTTGGTCTGCGGCTCATCTGCTCATGGTATTGGGGCTTGTCCTCATAAACAAAACCCAGTTGCTGCACCCAAGCCAGCAAACAATTATCCACAGCATCCAGCCATCCAAGCCCCTAATCCAAGACTTGCACTGCCTGCACCACCCAGAGGACCGTAAGCTGCACCACCTCCTCGACTGTTCCATCAAGCTCAAAGGAACGTTTAGAGGAATGCTCCTCAGGCCAGGAGGAATGTGCCAAAGCGCCAGGCTTTCATGATGTCTGTGGAAGAAGCTGAGGCCACTGGACAAGTCATTACCGGTAAACTTCCTTCTCAAACTTATCTTTTAGTCTTGTTTACCTACACACTTTCCCTATACCTAAAACATATCCAATATACCTTAGGGACAATCCTAGTAGCTTCACTACCTACACTTGCACTGTTTGATACTGGAGCATCCCACAACTTTATGTCGCAACGGTTTGTCCGAACCCATGCGATTCCAGTCTCACCGCTTGTATCTAGCTGGAATGTCAGTTCCGGAAATGCCGTTCTAAAGGCAACTATGGGATACAGCTTGTGTCCAGTCGTCGTCTGCAGTCGAGAGTTTTATGCTGACTTCAAAGTACTGGACATACCAAACTTCGATGTGGTTCTAGGAATGGATTGGCTTGGAACTTTTTATGCTACCATCGACTGTTGTCAAAGGAGGGTAGTATTCAAGATTCTAGACCATCCGGTCTTCTATTTCAAGAGCAAAGATCGTACCCTGGATCCAGGTACCTACAAAGCGAAGCCAAGAGAAGCAGTAGTTACGGCAGCTCAAGCGGAAGAAGAAATAAGACCGGAGGTAGTTCGAGAGTTCGACGATGTATTTCCTGACGATATATCAGGTTTGCCTCCCGATCGAGCTCTTTAATTCAGTATTGATTTAATACCAGGAGCACAACCGGTGATCAAAGCACCGTATAGACTAAGTCCGGAAGGTTTGAAGGAAGTTCGAACACAGTTGGACGAATTATTGGCGAAAGGATGGATTCGTCCCAGCACTTCAAGTTGGGGAGCACCTGTACTACTTGTGAAGAAGAAAGAAGCTTCATACAGAATGTGCATCGATTATAGGGCCTTGAACGAAGTTGATTGATCCATTTCTTTGTGTGTCGTTTTAGAAAATGAATAGAATCACAATCAAAGAATTATTTGACCGCAATCAACTACGGTGTCGGATGTAGATTGTAAGTGAGTGCGGATCGTCCACAGGGATTGTGCGATTCGTTTCTGTATTTAATTTGTTTGAATCGAAAAGTTAATTGAAAAGAAAAGAAAACATGATTCAAGAATTTATTAATTGATTCAAGTGTCACGAGTTTAATCAAGAATCAAGAAACTGATAAACAATCAAGAATTGGGTTTCGATAATATTTCCAATCAAAATGTCAAGAATCTAAATGAGGCTCGTAGGAATCGATCGGATCTATAGACGTGATGTAATCTAAAGATTTCGTGTTGTCCTTCAAAGGATTGATACTAGATCGATGATGATCGACGAGAGTTAGGGCTTTCTCGTGAAACTAGGGTTTCATCTTATCCCTTGTTCTTTTGTCGATATCATTCACATTCTAGCCTCTAGCAATTTCAAGAAACGATCGTAACTCCCCAATTTCGAGCGATATCATTCAAGAAAGCATCGTAACGAAATGGGTTGTCGGTTCTTGAACTTGCTAGGGTTTACAAAACTTGTAGGAATCAAGAATCGTTTTCAGATATATTACATCATTATTCTATTGATCGTCTCGACTCCTTTACGAGCGGAGGTTTACTCAAACATCACAATAAGAACAACAATTACAAATTGAGATCTAATCATGATGCAAGAATTTAAAGAAAACAAGATAAAAGAAAATCACCTTTTATTTATATCAACGATTTGATTACAGTCGCTCAAGAACTACAAGAGGAAGAACTAAATTGTCGATTTGGCGTCATAAATTAGTCTCCGTATACAATCCACGGGCAACCCAAAATAAAAACAAATATACACACGACACGAAATGAACCTCCGGAGCAGGAGAAGTGGTTATCGCGATGCGGTAACGTAATTAATTGCAGGGGCTTATGCCTGTAGGGAAGAGCGTGCCCATAATCAAAAACCCTCGCAAACGAGGAGGAATCTGATAAAGTCTGCTACAACGGCCGCGTCCGTCCAAACCTCCGATATACGGTGCCATAAATCAACTTGGCATTTTCGGAGAGGTGGACGGATAAGTACAAATAGCATCTGCCCCCAAATTCAGGCCAGGCGTCCCAATGTCTCGGTCCGGTCTTTCGGCGGTGAAAAGATTCTGGCACGCCTGGTGGGACCTTTTCCTCTTTCCACTCCACACTTCGTATGTCGTGTTTCGCGAATAAAATCGCGGTTCGCTATGGTTTCCCTTGGATTCGAGATACTAAGATTTGGTGTCTTGTTCCTGTGCAGGAGAAGAATAAAAAGATCAACGACTTCCAGCTGCACAACTTGCAACAGCAACTCCCGCTCCGTCCCAACTGGAGGAATAACTTATGGGGCCAACACGGCTTCCATTTTTTCAATGCCGGTGGGGCAAGTAACAGAAGCCACTACTGGATTGTTCTTCAGGACCATACTCCCACCAATGAGCATCGGTGCCCCAACGCCGCAACCCGATGTTCCCAAGAAGTCAGTCTTCCACCGACTGACGACCGCAAAGGCTCCTCTCAACGAGCCGTCCAAAAAGGGGGTCTCAGTCTTTAATAGGCTAAGCCAAAGCTCAAGCGGGCCTACAAAGAAGCCCATGATTCCCGAAGGGGCTAATGAAGCCGTCAAAAGTGCTTCACTAGTCAGGCGATCGGTCTTCGAGAGGCTGACCGTCTCCAATCAAATCTTGCCAAGGACGTCGTTCTTTAACAGGCTGACAATTGCTGGAGCTCCTCAACAAAACCAGGGGTAAGCCACAGCCGCTTCCAAATCTGAGGCGTTCCCATCTACAAGACACGCTCGACGTCGCCACTGGCGCCGAGTGAGAAAAGCTGGGGGCAACTCCCTTTCTGGATTCACTCCGCTGGCTCCAATGGTGGAAGTTGACGCTACTGTGCCAATCGGGAACAACTTTGATCTGCTTAGGAGGGTGCGAAAGAACTCTCCAATCGTGGTGCTTAAGAAATCTCCCTCGCCTGTAGAAGCCATAATGCAGAAAAAACCGGAGCAGTCCCACTAATGGCTCTCCTCCCAAATTCACAGGGTCTGGCGGAAAGTCCATGACTTGTAATCGACAAAGACTACTCTCGCCGAATGAAGAAAATGAAGGTTCGGCAAGAGAAAGACCATCCCTCCATCATACAGTAAGGGGTGTCTTCCACATGGGTTTCTGTTACAATGGCTCTTTCAACTTCGACCTCACACAAAAAGGTAAGGCTGGAGAACCTCCCACCACCGACTGCAAATTCCAAAGGCGATAGACCCAAACGCTCCAGGTTTGGGGGCATGATCGTGCACACGGTTTACATGGTTCCGAAAAAGAAGAAAGCCATGCTTCCTTGGGTCATCGACCGCAAACTCGGTCGCTGACGAAAGCTCAGGAGCAACAACAAAAGCTTCAGGAAATGCTGATCAAAATGTCAGCACTTACCAGGAAGAAAGAAATTCTGGAATTAGCAAGCGAACAATGCCAAGAGCAGGAGACCGATACAGAGTTCCTGTGAAGGGTGCTTGAAAGGAAGGATAAGGAGGCCGCGAAACAAGCAACTAACATAAAGCAGATGACGCTTCTGATCCAGCAAGAACCTCCAGCCGAAGATCCACCGATAATCGTTGGGGACGACAGAGGGGAAACGTCAAACCGCCCTCTGGATTTATCAACAGCTAAGGAGAAAACAATCTCCTATTAGGAATATGTATGCCCTAGGGGCCATTATTGTACATGTGATGTATATTATAGTGGATGCTTGGACATATATATAGAGGACTTTCTTGCTCGACATGATAGTATGCTATCTGGTTACTCTTTATCATAACATGTTGACTTGTATTCTTTACTGTCTTACTCTCACATGTTGATAAAGCCCTTAGGATATGTACTTGACTACCAGGATTGTGATGAGATCATACTAGTAGGGCTAGGGTGGTCCAAAAGTACATCCTTTAATCAGTTTCTAGTCGAGGGAATATCGAGACTAGGGCATCAATATTCCAGAGTAGACCAGTGTGTACGTTTCTTGTCCCTTAGAGGACCATGGTCGATCCTACAACCATTGGTGTGTGACATCAAAGATTGTACATAGGCGCTCTTTGGAGAATGGGTACACCGAACAGGACTCGCCGATGACTCCTAGTTGGTAGTATACCTATCGTCAGATAGCAGTCCTCTGGTGACATTGGTACAGGTTAGTCTGTAGACCTAAGATCGTCATAGAGTCTTGTGTGGCTCCCACTGTTCTTTGATTTCCTCCCTACCAACCTCAAAGAAGACGTGCAAACATGTGGATTTTGGGTACAGTCCCGAGTCACATGGAGGCAATAAGCGATAGGAGGATTTCGTCTCTCCCGGTATTTGGGGTTGATGTTGCGATATGCTCGATTGGCTATAACTGGATGTCCCTGGCCAGGGCTGCAGTTGAGATTTACTGATAAGGGTTATCAGTAGTTTCTCGAACCGTTATAAACCAAAAATCGGCATGACTTATCATATTACTGGGGTCTGACGTTTACCACCCCTAGACATGATATGGTACATATCAGACAAAGAGACCAGACTGTACGCTAGTGTTACTGATAGGCTTCATAGAGAGTATAGACGAGCTTGCTTGTTGATCTTCATATCGCTTAATACCCAGGTTGCCGTTACATCCAGCTAGTACCACTGACGGCTTATAGGTGACTGATGTGATTATCACCTACTGCTGGCGTATTGACGAGTCATTAGAGTCCCACACAGAAGTTTCCTGGTTCAAGCGAAACGAAGTATGGCACATATGTTGATATGTGCGTAGGCCTGATTAAATACGAGTATGTGATACCATATTGTAATCTGGCAGTTATCTGCTATCGGTTAGGTTATATGTGATATAACCAGATTATCGAATCAAGTGTTGATTTGATAATGTGATAAACAAATAAATGATATTAGTCGGTCATATGTGATATAACCGAATTATTATGTCAAATGTAGATTTAATAATTTGATATAAATTATATTTGATATAATTTTATATTAAATAATATCATTAGCTCACCAATTGTTTTATTAATATATATATATATATATATTAATGTATATTTGAGATATATATATATATATATATATATATATTATTAAATGAAGCATAACATGGTTTTTTATTTTTGTGAAAAATGAAAAAAAGAGGTGGAAAATGAGGAGCATGGGTGAGGCATGGCTTGATATTATTTTTTATTAGTCTCACTTCACTATTGAAGCATGGTTCCATTTGTTTATTTGAAACAAATGGATGCTTCAATAAGTGAAGGGGTCAAGCCATTCTTCACTTGGTCTTTGGCTCATTCTTTTTTTAGCTTGAGCTATTTTTCTTAAGTTGCTCTTGCTTTCATCTTCTTCTTCCTCCTCTTCATGCATCAAAGTTCCAACCCCTCATATGAGAGGTGAACCATGGAACTTTGAACAAACTAGTGAGCAAATCAAAACCCCTACTTCATCATCCTACACTTGACTAGCGATCAAGTGTAGCGTGTTTCCTAGACTAAAAGTGTTTAGTATAGAGGTAGTTTGAGCTAGAGGGACTTCGGATGGATCACCATCAGTGCAAAGATCATGAAGAAAGCCCGTTCATCTCGAAGAGGAGCCTAGTGGAGTCGCGCGGACTACAACCCGGAGCTAAAGAAGAGAATGACTCGATCTACGAGGGTATAACCTCTTTTCTCTTCTCTTTGTTTTCATATCATCATAGTCTTAAACCCTAATATTCTAGTATAGATCTTGTTAGTCTAACTTAGCACCTAGTCAAAATTAAAATTTGGCATGCTTGATGCTACTAAAACCTCATGGTGGTACTAGGGTAGACATTCATGGTATCAGAGCCAAGCTAGAACATTTTGGCAGGTCTTTACGATGTTAAAGTGTTCGGTCGGTTTCGAAACCCGCAAATTTTAATAGTTTCTGTCGAATTTTTCAAACGTTGGAATTTTCATAATTAAAAATATCTAAAAATTCATGCAGGGTATTCTATGGAGCCGCAAGAAATTTGGAGCCCCAATTCATCTAAAGAGCTGCGGAACCACCGCTAAAACGCTTGTTTGGCTGCGGTTCCCCCACCGATTTGGTGAATTGGGGGTCCATTTTTCTTGTGCTGCTCCGTGGTTTCAGTTAGCACATTCTGGGTATTTTTAATTCTTCTCAAGTTGTTGAGGTCTCTGGATTTTGTGGGTGTTTGTTAAACAGATCGAAATGTTTAATGTCGTTTAGACTTTGATGATATGCGATACAATTGTTAGAATCTGGATTAATTAGTTTTGTGAAAACTAGTTAGTATATTATAAATATAGTGTTTCAGTCTCGGTTAATTGGTTTCCATGAAGTTTTGATTCGGATCAAAACTCCGTCGCAATCGCGTATTGTACGTGAACACTCACCGGGTAACTCTAGTAGACAGCCACGTCCCATAGCCGTGACTAAGTGACTGCAGGAGAACCTCATAGCTAAAAGCACGCACTCGGGTGCTTGCGGCCACGGTGTTCCGCCTTAGTTCACTTCGTCGACGGCATCGGGGGTGCGACCATCTGCTAATGTTTCCGACGAGTATTCGATAATGTAGTCGGGAATTCTATTGAATTACCCGACTAAAGTAATTGAAAAGTGTTTTCAATTTGAGACTAAAATACAAGGTTTATAAGTTAGGCATGAAATCCGGAATATAAGATATTCCGGGTTTATGATGTCTAAGGATATACAGATTCTAATTATTGTAGTTTTCCATTTTTTTCTGCGACCGTAAGTGTAACATGTGGAGTATCCCGATCTCGTTGCTATATGTCAACGAATTTTCGGGATACACATATTTACTTACATTGATGACATGTGATGTTATGTGTTGCTGTTGATATGATTTATTGGATCGTCGTGAATGAATAGATAGGGGTTTTATGTGAGACGAGAGTTTTTATTTTCATTTATGTAAAATATGTATGTAATATTCTTTTATTGGGCTACTTCCGGGTTAAGGATGATGTCACCATTGATGTATATTATTTACTTTTCCGCATTAGGATAGACCCAAGGTGGTGAGCACAAGTAACCGGGTTCTAGAGTCTAGTGGGAGACCATCTCAAGGAGTTGAGACCGGGTCTCCTAACTCTAGAATTAGTAGGGTTACTTGCTGCTTTCGTAGGGGTCTAGGGATGTGGGTTTGGTTATTCTTCACGACTGTGGAATCCGTGTTTTACATTACTGGCTAAATTTAAAACACGAAAATCCAAGTATATCCAATATTTCATATATTGCTTCTGCTGCTTGGTTCTGTGATGTGATTATATAACCGCGTGAGACGGATGTTATATTATATATTTGATATATAATAAACGTTGCTTATGTTTTTCACCCGCGCTAGTCCAGCCCCCGCTTTGCCGGTAGTTAAGTAACTTAACGGTGTATGACGGGGCCTCATGGAGAATGCGGATGACATAAGCGTACGTTCTATTTTCATTTCATTTTCTGTGATGTTTAGGAAACATTAAATGATGGGACTTCATTAATGAGATTAATGAAAAGAAAGAAACCTAAAAATATTGTAGAATCAACTTTTTCAAAAAGGGTAGCTCTAGTTCTTGCTTTGCATAGTGGTATTCCTTGATGAATATCCTACACATCATTCGATGAGGAAAGAACCGAGA
The DNA here is from genome assembly GCA_030015575.1 of Agapanthus africanus. Taxonomy (NCBI): domain Eukaryota; kingdom Viridiplantae; phylum Streptophyta; class Magnoliopsida; order Asparagales; family Amaryllidaceae; genus Agapanthus; species Agapanthus africanus. The sequence continues at coordinate 46,971,241 of JASDDO010000006.1, forward strand.
TCCATTTACCGGGAGTGAGCTCTTTAGCGAAACTAGAAAATGCTACAACTCACTCGATTTCGTTTTTGATAGCTTATCTAGTTCTTGATTTGCATAGTGGTATTCCTGAATAACTTGCACCTCATTCGATGAGGAAAGAGCCGAGATTCTTCCTCCGGGAGTGACTTCTTTAGTGAAACTAGAAAGAGCCTAAAAAACACTCCTTTTCAAAATCATTAGATTCTACAACGATATCAAGTTCATTATGCTCATGGTTTTCTTAAAAACCTGCAAAGCCCTCCATCATTTCAGATAAGTACTATTTAGTATCCGTGCTACGTTTGTTGGCCTTTGTCAAGTCGTAGTGTGCGGTAGCTGATTAGTGCTTATCTGCAGCTTGTGATGCGATTGGATTAGGGTAGTCGTGCGACTTTGTTGGCCTTTGTCAAGGGTCATGCGGGTGGGTTTAATTCAATCAAGAAATGAACGGGTTGAACTTGACTAGCGCCCTATGGTTTGATAGCCATCATCAAGGTCATAGGACGTTAGGAGTAAAAACATTATCGGGAATTTCAAGTGTTGAAATTTGCAATGAGATTGCATACCTTTTATATGATAGTTGGATCCCGATACCCACTACGAGTAAGGGTTACTCCTGGGAGAGTTTTGCACTTTACAATTAACTAATCTGGTAGGTGTCTAGAAAGGTGTCAACGGGGCTATGCATCTAGGGAAACAAGATTTATTTTAATTAGGTCCGTGCAAAAACACGGGGAACCTCCCTCGGAGTACCAATACCTGCCTGCCTGAACAATTGGCGAACTTGTAGGGTGTAATTAATCCCAGCTAATCTTACCTTTTATGGTTTGAAGGAAGATTTGATGAAAACAGTAGGAGCCATCCTGATTAGATAAAATAATAACCAATCTAATCTTGCAAAGAGTGCACGCTAATGCGTTTCCTTCTCTCTCTCTAGGCAGCAACCAATGTCACGCCTTAATCAAGATAATAATATGGATGTATTGACTGAACCCACTTATTATAATGAGCTGGGGAATGTTGGTTCCTTAGGAATAGGAAAATATCAGGATTCCCACGCCACTCATACGAGGAAACAACATGTTGATGCATCTTCTTCGGTTGTGTTCGTTACCGAGAACCGTTTCTCAGTTTGTTCTACGTCTTGGGTATTGGATACCAGATCAGGATCCCACATATGTAAATTTTTACACGGGCTAAAGAAAGATAGAGAACTGGGGAAGGGTGATAAATCCCTAACAGTAGGGAATGGTGCAATTGTTGCAGCCAAGGCAGTTGGCGAATATCACCTTGTATTACCAACTGGTAATACATTGATTCTGAACGAATGTTACTACATAACAAAGATGATGTGCAACATTATATCATTTTCATTGCTAACTAAAGAAGGATATAATCTCACATTAGAGGATAGTGTTATGAACATTTTCCAAAATCAAGTGTTGATTGGATTTGGTACGTTATGTAATGGTATATGAAAGTCTACCCTAGCACCGTCAAGGGGTTCCAAGTGGCATCAAGCATACCAAAATCAAATTTTTCTAGGTGCTAAGTTAGACAATACAAGATCATTACTAGAATTTTAGGGTTTTTAGCTATGTGATGTGTACAACTTAAAAAAGTTTAAGGAGTTATACTCTATAGGATCAAGTTCTTCTCTTCTTAAGCTCCTTGTAGTAGTCCTCTTGACTCCTCTAGACTCCATTTTGAGTTGAACAAACCTCCTCGTAGATCTTCGCGTCGAAGATGATCCACCCGAAGCTCACTAGGTCAAGCTCTTTCTTCACTAAACACTTTGGTGAAGAAAACACTCTACACTTGATAGCTAGTCAAGTATAGAATGATGAAGTAGGGGATTAGATTTGCTCACTAATGTATTCAAAAATCCATGATTCACATCACATGTGAAGGTTTGGATTTTTGAAGCAGTTGAGGAGGAAGAAGAAGAGAGCTAGAGAGCTCAAGAAGAAGCAAGCATGGAAAATGGCTAAGTGTTGGAATGAGCTAAGAATAAATGGCAACTCTTGACCCCCACTCATTCAAGTATGGAATTTTGCAATATAAAATTGCAACTATGCTTGAATAGTGAGTCAACATGAATAAACTATGAATAAACCCCATGCTTGCAACCATGCTCTCGTTTTCCACCTCTTTTCTATTTTTCTCAAAAATAGAAAAACGAGTCATACTTCATTATTATATATATATATCATATATATTAATATATATATATATATATATATATATAGATATAATGAAGAATAATTAGTGAGCTAATGATATTAGTTAAGATATAATTATATCACATATAATATATATCACATTATTAAATAAACACTTGATTTAATAATCCGGTTATATCTCATATGACCGACTAATATCATTTATCTGTATATCGCATTATCAAATCAACACTTGATTCGATAATCTGGTTATATCACATATAACCGAACTGATAACAGATAACTGCCAGATTACAATACGATATCACATACACGTATTTAATCAGGTCCACACACATATCGCATATGTGTCTTACTTCGTTTCGCTTGAACCAGGAAACTTCAGTGTGGGATTCTAAAGACTCGTCAATACGCCAACAGTAGGTGATGATCACATCAGTCACCTACAAACCGTCAGCGGTACTAGCTGGACGTAGAACGGCTACCCGGGTATTGAGCGATATGAAGATCAACAAGCAAGCTCGTCCATACTCTCCATGAAGTCTATCAGTAACACTACCGTAGAGTCCGGTCTCTTCGTCTGGTATATCGCATATCATGTCTAGGGGTGGTAAACGTCACCCCCCAATAACGTGATAAGTCATGCCGATGTCTGGCTTATAACGATTTGAGAAACTATTGATAACTCTTATCAGTAGCCCTGGCCATGGACTTCTAGTTATAGCTAATCGAGCATAGCGCAATATCAACCCCCAATACCGGGAGAGACGAAACCCCTCCTATCGTTCATTGCCTCCATGTGACTCGGGACTGTATCCAAAATCCACCTGTTTGCATGACTCCTTTGAGCCGGGGAAGGGAGGAAATCAAAGCACAGTGGGAGCCACACAAGAATCTATGACGATCTCTGGTCTACAGACTAACCTGTACCAGTGTCACCAGAGGACTGCTATCTGAAGATAGGTATACTGCCACATAGGAGTCCTCAGCGAGTCCTGTTCGGTGTACCCATTCTCCAATGATTACCTGTGTACAATCTTTGATGTTACACACCAATGGTTGTGGGATCAACCATCGCCCTCTAAGAGACATGAAATGTACAATCTACACTGGAATATCGATTCCCTGGTCTCGATATTCCTACGACTAGGAACTGATTAAAGGATGTACTTGTGGACCATCCTGGCTCCACTAGTATGATCTTATCATAATCCTGGCAGGCAAGTACATATTCTAAGGGCTTTATCAATATGTGAGAGCAAGACAGTAAAGAATACCAGTCAACATGTTAAAATAAAGAGTAACCAGATCGCATACTATCATGTCGAGCAAGAAAGTCCTATATATATATATGTCCACTATAATATACATCACATGTACAATAATGGCCTCTAGAGCATACATATAACTAACAGTATATACGTTCTTAATCAAAGTACAGTTCTTAACGTACAAAACACAAACAAGAGGAAAAGTTCAGAAACGAACGAAGCCTTCTTGTGGCACTGTGGACTAGGTCATATCAATGCGACAAGACTGGATAAGTTTCATAAAGATGGATATTTGAATCCATTCAAAATTTCATCTTATGAAACTTTCCAGTCATGTCTCAAAGGCAAGATGATCAAAACTCAATTTACTGGACACGGAGAAAGAGCGATGGAACTCTTGGGGCTCATACATAGTGATGTATGCGGTCCCATGTCTACACATGCCAGAAATGGTTTCTCGTACTTTATTACATTAATCGATGATTTCTCAAGATACGGACATGTGTTCCTGTTGAAACACAAGTCTGAAGCTTTTGTGAAATTCAAGGAATATAAGTGCGAAGTTGAAAACCAGATGGGCAAAACTATTAAAGTCCTTCGATCTGATCAGGGAGGAGAATACTTAAGCACGGAATTCCGGGATTATTTAAAAGATAATGATATTCTCTCTCAGCTTACTCCTCCGTATACACCATAGCACAACGGTGTTTCGGAGCGGAGGAATCACACCTATGGTGTGCTCTATAATGAGTAATGCTGAGTTACCCATTTTCTTTTGGGGTTATGCGCTTGAGACAGCCGCACACCTATTGAATTTGGTTCCCACCAAATCTGTACCTACCACTCCATATGAGATATGAAAAGGGAAGAGTCCATGTCTTAATATTGTTAAGATATGGGGTTGTCTGGCTTATGTTAAAATACAAAATCCGGACAAGCTCGAGGCAAGGTCAGTTCTGTGCAAGTTTGTAGGATATCCCAAGAATTCGCGATGGTATATCTTCTACTACTTAGAGGAACAAAAGGTATTTGTTTCTCGACATGCCACCTTTTTAGAAAAGGAATTTCTTGTAAAAGAATCTAGTGGCAGTGGGGTAGAACTGGAAGAAGCTCCAGCAGTACAAACTACAAATGACGATTTGGTTGAACCAGAGGATCCAATAGTACTCAACAAACCCCAGTCACTGTGCAGATCTAGTAGGGTTCCTCATCCACCTGAGAGATACTACGGTTTTTTCATAGACGGTGGATGCGAGGATTGCATCATGGAAGATGATGCCCGACTAGTTTCGAGCAGGCCATCATAAGTGGAGACTTTGTAAAATGGCTGGATGCTATGAAATCCGAGATGGAATCCATGTACACCAACAAATTATGGACTTTGGAAGTTGGTTCTGAAGGGGTAAAACCCATTGGGAGAAGGTGGATCTTCAAAAGGAAGATAGGTATAGATGGAAAAGTTGAGACTCTCAAAGCTAGACTTATAGCAAAAGGTTTTCGTCAACGACCTGGCGTCGAATATGATGAAACCTTTTCTCCTGTCGCTATACTTAAGTCTATCGGGATCCTATTTGCCATTGCTACATACCATGACTACGAAATCTGGCAGATGGATGTCAAGACCGCTTTTCTAAATGGTGATTTAGAAGAGAGCGTGTACATAACACAGCCAGAGGGCTTCGTAGACAGTGGGAGCAACGGAAAGGTGTGCAAGCTGCTTAAATCCATCTATGGATTGAAGCAGGCGTCACGGAGCTGGAACATCTATTTTGATGAAGCTGTCAAAGAGTTTGATTTCATCAAAAATGTAGATGAACCTTGTATATATAAGAAGGCTATAGAGAGTAAGGCGGTCTTCCTCGTATTGTACGTGGATGACATACTTTTGATAGGGAATGATATTCCTATGCTACACTCGGTCAAGCTATTCTTATCACTTAAGTTCTCCATGAAAGATCTAGTTGATGCCTCTTATATCCTGGGGATAAAGATCTATAGAGATAGATCAAAACGGATGTTGGGATTGTCCCAATCCAGGTACATAGAAACCATACTAAAGAGGTTTAGTATGGAAGATTCCAAGCGAGGTAATTTACCTGCTTGCTCAGGAATCATTCTCTTCAAAGAGATATCTCCCAAGACTGATTTGGAGAGAGCTTGCATGCAAGGGATACCCTATGCTTCGGCGGTAGGCTCTATCATGTATGCTATATTGTGTACCAGACCGGATGTAGCTTACTCACTAGGTGTAGTGAGCAGGTATCAATCATATCCTGGGGAGAAACACCGGACAACTGTGAAGAACATTCTTAAGTACTTGAGAAGGACTAAAGAAATGTTCTTGGTGTATGGTAACGGTGAACTCCAGGTGGAGTCCTTTACTGATTCGAGCTTCCAGAGTGATAAGAAAGACAGTAAGTCGGTCTCGGGTTTTGTCTTCACCCTCAATAGAGGGGCGGTGTGTTGGAAGAGTTCCAAGTAAGACACCGTAGCAGACTCGACAATGGAGGCTGAATACATCGCTGCCAAAGAGGCTATTTGGATGAAGAAGTTCATTGCTGAGCTTGGTGTGGTTCCATCCATTGAGCATCCAATACTTGTGTATTGTGATTACAATGGAGCCGTGGCTTTGGCCAAGGAACCCAGGTCCCATCAGAGATCCAGTAATATTCTGAAACGGTATCACCTGATCAGGGAGATAGTAGATCGCCAGGAGATCGAGGTCAGGAGAGTTGACACGAAGGACAACGTAGTGGATCCACTCACGAAGGCCCTCCCTTAGATGCAGTTTGAGAGACTTTTTGAGATGTTGGGTATGAGATACTACAACACATGGCCTTAGTGCAAGTGGGAGATTGTTAGGAATATGTATGCCCTAGAGGCAATTATTGTACATGTCATGTATATTATACTGGATGCTTGACATATATATTGAGGACTTTCTTGCTCGACATGATAATATGCTATCTGGTTACTCTTTATCCTAACATGTTGACTGGTATTGTTTACTGTCTTGCTCTCACATGTTGATTAAGCCCTTAGGATATGTATTTGACTACCAGGATTGTGATGAGATCATACTAGTGGGGCCAGGGTAGTCCACAAGTACATCCTTTAATCAGTTCCTAGTCGAGAGAATATCGAGACTAGGGCATCGATATTCTAGAGTAGACTAGTGTGTACGTTTCTTGTCCCTTAGAGGGTGATGGTTGATCCTATAACCATTCGTATGTGACATCAAAGATTGTACACATGTGCTAATTGGAGAATGGGTTCACCGAACAGGACTCGCCGAGGACTCCTAGTTAGTAGTATACCTATCGTCAAATAGCAGTCCTCTGGTGACACCGGTACAGGTTAGTCTGTAGACCCGAGATCGTCATAGAATCTTGTGTGGCTTCCACTGTGCTTTGATTTCCTCCCTACCACGCTCAAAGGAGACGTGCAAATAGGTGGATTTTGGGTACAATCCTGAGTCACATGGAGGCAATGAGCGATAGGAGGGGTTTCGTCTCTCCCGTTATTGGGGGTTGATGTTGCGCTATGCTCGATTGGCTATAACTGGAAGTCCCTGGCCAGAGCTGCAGTTGAGATTTACTGATACTGATAAGTGTTATCAGTAGTTTCTCGAACCGTTATAAACCAAACATCGGCATGACTTATCACATTACTGGGGTCTGGCGTTTACAACCCCTAGACATAATATGCGACATATCAGACGAAGAGACCAGAATGTACGCTAGTGTTACTGATAGGCTTCATAGAGAGTATAGACGAGCTTGCTTCTTGATCTTCATATCGCTTAATACCCAGGTAGCCGTTACATTCAGCAGTATCACTGACGGCTTATAGGTGACTGATGTGATCATCACCTACTGCTGGCGTATTGACGAGTCTTTAGAGTCCCACACAGAAGTTTCCTGGTTCAAGCGAAACGAAGTAGGGCACATATGTTGATATGTACGTGGGCCTGATTAAGTACGAGTATGTGATACCATATTGTAATCTGGTAGTTATCTGTTATCGGTTAGGTTATATGTGATATAACCAGATTATCAAATCAAGTGTTAATTTGATAATGTGATAAACAGATAAATGATATTAGTCGGTCATATGTGATATAACTGGATTATTAAGTCAATTGTTGATTTAATAATTTGATATAAATTATGACATAATTGTATATTAACTAATATCATTAGCTCACCAATTGCTTTATTAATATATATATATATATATATATATATATATTAATGTATATTTGATATATATAAATATATATATTATTAAATGGACCATGGCATGTTTTTTTATTTTTGTGAAAAATGAAAAAAGAGGTGGAAAATGAGGAGCATGGGTGACACATTGCTTGATATTATTTTATATTAGTCTCACTTCACTATTGAAGCATGGTTCCATTTGTTTATTTGAAACAAATGGATGCTTCAATAAGTGAAGGGGTCAAGCCATTCTTTACATGGTCTTTGGCTCATTCTTTTCTTAGCTTGAGCTATTTTTCTTGAGTTGCTCTTGCTTTCATCTTCTTCTTCCTCCTCTTCATGCATCAAAGTTCCAACCCTTCACATGAGATGTGAACCATGGAACTTTGAACAAACTAGTGACCAAATCAAAACCTCTACTTCATCATCCTACACTTGACTAGCGATCAAGTGTAGTGTGTTTCCTAGACTAAAAGTGTTTAGTGTAGAGGTAGCTTGAGCTAGAGCAACTTCGGGTGGACTGTCTTCGTCGCGAAGATCACGAAGGAGGCTCGTTCATCTCGAAGAGGATCCTATTGGACTCGCGTGGACTATAACCCGGAGCTAAAGAAGAGAAGGACTCGATCTATGAGGGTATAACCTCTTTTCTCTTCTCTTTGTTTTCATATCATCATAGTCTTAAACCCTAATATTTTACTATAAATCTTGTTATTCTAACTTAGCACTTAGTAAAAATTAAAATTTGGCATGCTTGATGCTACTAAAACCTCATGGTGGTGCTAGGGGAGACTTTCATCTCCAAGGTTGCTCTTGATGACTATATAGCTCAACAAATACAAGCTCATCATGCGAATGAAGCGGCTGGCCAAATCGTCAGAACTAGGCGACCATATCCAGGCTAGTATGATCAAATCAAGTACCCCCCAGGATATACGATCCCCAAGTTCCATGTGTACAAGGGGACATGCAATCCACACCAGCATGTAGCACAGTTCAGAGCTTTGTGCGGCAATACTGGAGGCGACGACAAATTTTTGCTTCGCCAGTTCGTTGGTAGCCTGTCAGAGACAACATTTGAATGGTACTTGGAGCTCCCAAATGACTCCGTCAAAATGTTCACAAAGATGGAACTGCTGTTCACACAGCGGTTTGCCAGCATAAGAGAACGTACCCCGATCATGGCATTAATCAATGCCAGGGTAAAGCCGGGAGAAAACTGGGTTCAATATGAGATCCGGTGGCGGAACCTATGCTCAAAGTGCGAACAACGCATCGAAGAATCCCCTGCCGTGGGCATGTTCATCTGTCCTAATTCATGATGTTCTTCAAGCCGATTACCTTCCAGGCCTTGATCGACAAACTGTCCCAAATGGACCATATGGGCCATGGGTCTTCCTCCTAAAAAATTGACCCTCGAAATACTAAGGGTAAAGGGAAAGCGGTTTTCGTTGCCAACACTCAACAGCAATCGAGTGACCCGAAACCGGTTGCTCGCCAAAAAAACATGCGTCCGTACCTATCCCTAGAAGAAAGGCTAGGACGCGCTTACTCGTTTCCCCATGATAAGAGGAGGAGACTGTTCGAGTTGGAAGTGCACAACAAACTCATCATATTGCCAGACCCAAGGCATCCACCACAACCCGGCGATGTCAACAACCCTAAATACTGCTCCTATCACAGAATGGTGATCCACCCAATTGAAGATTGCTACGTCTTCAAGAACTGGGTCGATGATCAGTATCAACAGGGGAAGTTCATGCTTTCTGAGAATTGGAGGGTAAACCCGCCTCAGAAGCACACTCCTAAAAAGGGGATACGCCGGGGGCATCATGCTCGCTCGTGGAAGAAACTCCCTGGAAAACCATTCTTTCAGCAAAGACCAAAAGAATGCTGAACGATCTATAGGAATGCCCGCCAGTCATGTTGAAAAGCCTACTTGAACCTGAAATCATCGAAGGGATGATGAAACCGCGTCACATACAGAAAGTTGTTGACGAAAGGCAAAATCCCAAAGTCAAGCCTTCAAAGTCTTCGAAGAAAAAGAAGAAGACCAAGAAGCCTGTGCAGCCTGCCGAGTATGACGACAAGTGCACAAACATACAAAAGTACATTAACGCGCTAGAGGAGTATAACCAGAAGGTGCGTACACCAGTCACCCTCGAAGAATTCCTCACGCATATTCTTGAGAATGAAGAGAGTGACGACGATGGGGAAAATGACTCATCAGAAACCGAAGACTATGTAGCAAGTTGCCACATGGTTTCCCATTCTTTGTTAAATGACGAAGAATCCCCCTCAGCGTCAAAAAACAGCGCAGAGGAACTGGGGGCAGGATCGGCGCCAAAATCTCCAGAAATGTTGGAAGACCAATCGATAGGCTGTTAAACGAAGCCTTTCGAAAAAGCAAAGCTGACCGAGAATGCGAAACAACCATATACGAAAAGGCTAAGCGTCAGTATCAGGATGAACAAGCCGATGCAAGGAGGTGTTGTAAAGTTCTCCGACCATACCAAAGCACACCTACGGCAAATAAGAGCAGAATCAAGACAGAGAAGCGGTTCTCCAAATTCCTGTCAGTGGGAATGAAGCTGCCACCTCTCAAAGGAAACACGCCCGGGGTTATAATGAAAGTCGACCTTAGCACCACCATGTGGTTCTAGAGGCATCAAGCATGCCAAATTCAAATTTTTATTAGGTGCTAAGTTAGACTAACAATATTTTTACTAGATAATTAAGGTTTGCCTTTGTGATGTGATTAACTCAAGAGAAGAAAAGAGCATACAACCATTGTAGTAAGAGTCCTTCTCTTCAATAGCTCCGGGTTGAAGTCCACGCGACTCTACTAGGCTTCTCTTCGAGTTGAACGAACCTTCTTCGTGATCTTCACGCTAAAGACGATCCACCCGAAGTCTACAAGCTCAAGCTAACCCTTCACTAATCTCATTAGTGAAGGCAACACTCCACATCAAATTGCTAATCTAATGTGTGATGGTGAAGTAGGAGTTTAATTTGCTCACTAGTTTGTGTTTAAGCTTCATGGTTCACATCACATGTGAGGGTTGCAGCTTGAGCTATAGGATTTGAGGAAGAAGAAGAAGCTAGAGAGCAACCATGGGAGCAAAGCAAGCAAAATGGCTAAGTGTTGAGAATGAGCTTAGAATGAATGGCAACTCTTGACCCCACTCATTCAAGCATGGAATTTTGCAATATAAAATTGCAACCATGCTTGAATAGTGAGTCAAGATGAATAAAAAAATATAAATGCAATGCTTGCAACCATACTTTCATTTTCCACCTCTATTCTATTTTCACAAAATAGAATTTTATGCCATGCTTCATTATTCTATATATATATATATATATATATTTTAATATATATTATGAAGAATAATTAGTGAGCTAATGATATTAGTTAAGATATAATTATATCACATATAATGTATATTACATTATTAAATCAACACTTGATTTAATAATCCGGTTATATCATATATGACCGACTAATATCATTTATCTGAATATCACATTATCAAATTAACACTTGATTCGACAGTCTGGTTATATCTCATATAACTGAACCGATAACAGATAACTGTCAGATTACAATACGGTATCACATACTCATATTTAATCAGGCCCACACACATATCAACATATGTGCCCTACTTCGTTTCGCCCGAACCAGGAAACTTCTGTGTGGGACTCTAAAAACTCGTTAATACTCCAGCAGTAGGTGATGATCACATCAGTCACCTGCAAGCCATCAGCAGTACTAGCTGGACGTAACGGCTACCCAGGTATTGAGCGATATAAAGATCAACAAGCAAGCTCGTCCGCCTTTCAGTTACACTACCGTACAGTCCGGTCTCTTCATCTGATATGTCGCATATCATGTCTAGAGGTGGTAAACGTCAGGCCCCAGTAACGTGATAAGTCATGCCGATGTCTGGCCTATAACGGTTTGAGAAACTACTGATAACTCTTATTAGTAAATCTCAGCAGCAGCCCTGGCCAGGGAATTCCAGTTATAGCCAATCGAGAATAGTGCAACATCAACCCCTAATACCGGGAGAAACGAAACCCCTCCTATCGCTCATTGCCTCCATATGACTCGGGACTGTATCCAAAATCTACCTGTTTGCACGACTCTTTTGAGCCGTGGTAAGGAGGAAATCAAAGCACAGTGGGAGCCACACAAGGCTCTATGACGATCTCGGGTCTACAGACTAACCTGTACCAGTGTCACCAGAGGACCGCTATCGACGATAGGTATACTACCATATAGGAGTCCTCAGCGAGTCCTGTTCGGTGTACCCATTCTCCAATCAGCACCCGTGTACAATCTTTGATGTCACACACCAATGGTTGTGGGATCAACCATCGCCCTCTAAGGGACAAGAAACGTACACACTAGTCTACACCGGAATATCGATGCCCTGGTCTTGCTATTCCCATGACTAGGAACTGATTAAAGGATGTACTTGTGGACCACCCTGGCCCCACTAGTATGATCTCATCATAATCCTCGTAGTCAAGTACATATCCTAAGGGATTTATCAACATGTAAGAGATAAACTGTATAAATACCAGTCCACATGTTAAGATAAAGATAACCTGATAGCATACTATCATGTCGAGTAAGAAAGTCCTATATATATGTCCAAACATCCACTCTATCATCAATAATGGCCTCTAGGGCATACATATTCCTAACATATAAGCCTCAACGGAGAGGACTCATATCCGAACTACTGCCTATATCATCGGAGGGTTACTCATCCCACCGAAGAATGCAGTGCCTTCAAGAAGTGGTGGCAAGAATACGTTTCCCATCAACAGCACCTCAAGAGGATGAAGCGTGAAGCTCGTCGACAGCGAAAAAGTGCGATGAATGCGCGTGAGAAAATGACTGGCAACTGTCATATGGTTAATACCAGTTCAGAAAAGGCAAAACTCCAAGTTTTTACCTTCGGGAGCGATTCTGAGGACGAAACAACCCTTAGCCCTCTATTCAAGGATTCCACCTCCGAAAAAGAAGAGGAGGAGAAGAACTGTAAGAACATTCAGCTGCGTAGCCATACGCTGTCTAAAAAGAACCTCGGACCTACAAATAAAGGTTCGAGGTAAAGAGACAAAGGGAAAGAGAAAATCCTTGAGGAAATTGCCCTCGATGTTCGAGTTGTCAAAGTGCTCGCAGCCAAAGACCCGACTAAGAAAAATAAGGTGGATTACAATGTCTTAGCACATCTGAGGAAAATGCCCTCGCAATTGAGCATACTGGATGCTCTCTTCCTGTCCAAAGAGGCACGAGATTCCCTGATCAAGGCATTGCAAGAGCCTGATCAATTTCATGCTTTCTTAGCTGAAGAAAAGATGAAGGGCGAGCTGGCAGAGGTTCACACAGCTAACATCACCTTCAGCGATGAGGATCTCATCTTTGGAACGTACGAGTACAACTTTCCTCTACACGTCACCAGGTATTGCCACGACATCAAGATAGGCAAAATCCTTATCAACAATGGATCCTCCGTCAACCTTCTCAACGTGAAAGTGCTGAAGGAGATCTGCATAAGCGTTCAACACTTAGCCCGAGACAAAATTACCATCTCTGGGTTCGACTCACAGTCGTCACAGACGCTGGTGTCCGTAATACCGACATTACGCTTCGGATTGCTCGTCACTGACATCAAATTTCACGTTATTGATGCCAAGACATGTTGTAATGCTTTTTTTGGCAGGCCCTGACTGCATGAGTATAACGTCATCCCTTCTACACAACATCAGTGTATGAAGTATTTCAAAGACGGTTTAGAATGCACCGTCACGGGGGAGCTAAACCCATTCTTGGTAAACGAAGTCCGGAAATATGAAGAAGCAAAGTACTTCCTACCAAACTTCGAAGATACGAAGAGGTGTCATAAGCCGGAGGATAAATGGAAGCCCGTCGCCACTATCCCAATCTTTCGGAGTGACACCGAGGAAGATGAAGAAATTGTCTACTCGGGGTAACCCCAAGGGAACAAGCCCGGACCATCTACTCCTATTTTGGTCTTTGGTTGTGACTCTGAGGACGAGGACAACGCCGTGTTCTCCGTTTGCCCGTCAGCACAAACCGTTACTGGAGCTGATCAGAGTTTACAAGTCACCGTGGTTCCACCTCGGCATTATAAGGAACTCGATGCGCTCAATACATACAGTGTCCAAGAAATATAGACTTTCTATGTGCCTCCCAGGCGAAGAGGTGAAAATGCAATCCTCTTCTACAAATCGACGGAGACCAAAATAGAAAAAGAAGTCTGGCATGGTGCTGATTTTTCGCTCGACAGGTTTCAACCAATCCGTCTCCTAAGGTACTACTCGGAGGGATTGAAAAAGGCTGTTAAGATGGCAAGGTGTACCACTCGAAAAACTATTCGATAAGCCCAATTCTACAAAAAAGATTTATGATATTCTCGGGACTCAGCGAAAGATGCCTAATGGGAATATGGAGACAACCGGGCTCGGATACGTTCGGTCCAGGAAACGAGAGCATTTCCACAGTTGCCGCGCTATAACCAGTTCTGGTAAAGAAGGAAACGCTCTTCCAAATAGCTATGACGTTGAAACAGAACGGAATCCCCTTTTGAGAACGTTGAGCCCATCATTCGAAGAACAGGTTGACCAGCTAATAAAAGAGGCCTGTCAAAAGATTCGGGATGACCACCGTCGCAAAATGGTTATTTATGAAAAGGCCAGGACGCAACGCCTCAACCAACAATCCGCGGAGAAAGAAGACTATAATAGCCTTCATCCTCAGCCAGATGTACGTTCTCGCCTCGAAGGAAAATCCCGAAATAGAGGCAAAAACAAGGTGAAGAAAGTATGCAACGCCCGAAAACAGCAAAACGGATCCATTAAGCCGTACACTAGAGGGAAAGCCAGCTGGAACCCATCCTTTATGAAGAAGATGGGCCAGGAACACTCTTTCTCTTAAAACGAGACAAAGAAAATACTCAACCTTATCATGAAGCACCAAATGATGGCGCTTATGGAGCCTCAGCATCCCAAACAAATAAACGAGGTCCATCATCCGGATTATTGCTCCTATCACCGAGCAATAGGCCATCCCCTTGAAGACTGCTTCACCTTCAAAGATTGGGTTGAAGACCAGTATCAACAAGGCATGTTCGCTTTATCCGACAGCTGGAGGGCAACCCTACCGCAAAAGCATGAGCCAAAGAAGACCTATATCGCAAGGATAGGACCAGCCCAACATCAAGAATGGGAGCAGACTCGTACCTGCTATGTGATAACACTTTTAGAAGTGGAAGGGCATGAAGCTATGGATGACCTTTTCAAGTGCTTAAATGAAGACGAGGATGAGGTGATCTCAGAATTTTCCCCGGCACCAAAAGAGCTGGAAGACGGGATATACACTACGGCGGACAACCTAAGGAAAATTGACTTAGGAACGGAAAACGATCCGAGGCCAACGTTCGTCAGTGAACTGCTATCTATAAAACAGGTAGCCACATTAAAAGGCGTGCTCATGCAATATAAAGACTGCTTCGCATGGAATTATTCCGAGATGCCGGGATTAGATCAAAAAGTAGCAGTACAAAAACCGGCCATGTCGCCGGACATCAAGCCAGTCAAGCAAGCGCTAAGAAGAATGCGGCTCGAACTCGAGATGAGTATTAACATCGAAGTTAAGAAACTAATTGACTTTGGCTTCATCCAAGAAGTTCAATATCCTGACTTGATTGCTAACATCGTTCCGGTGATGAAGAAGAATGGGACTGTGCGCATCTGCATGGACTTTCGGGACCTCAACAAAACTTGCCCGAAGGATGATTTCCCAGTACCTGTTACCAAGATGATGATCGATAACACGTCTACCCATGAGGTCTTCTCCTTCATGGATGGATCTTCAGGATACAATCAAATAAAGATGCATCCCGAAGACCAAAAGCATACTGCCTTCCGGACTCCACCGGGCATATTCTGCTATAAAGTGATGCCTTTCGGTCAGAAGAAAGCTGGCGCTACCTACCAGAGAGCCATGAAAAAGATCTTCGATGACCTCATCTATGAGATTGTTGAATGCTACATTGATGATCTTGTGGTGAAAAGCAAGTCATATGAGGAACATTGGGAACATCTAAACATAGTGTTTCAACGTCTTCGGAAGTATAATATGAAGATGAACCCTCTAAAATGCGCGTTTAGAGTCTCCTCAGGTAAATTCCTAGGATTCATTATATGGAATCGGGGTATCGAAATCGACCCTTCAAAGATCAAGACGATTACAGAAATTCCCACGCCAAGGATTCTCAAGCATTTACGATCCCTTCAAGAAAAGCTCGTGTATATCCGATGGTTCATAGCTAATCTGTAAGGAAAATGCCGTCCCTGCAGTCATCTAATAAAGAAGGGGACCCCATTCGTCTAGGGTCAAAAGTGCTAAAACGCACTAGATGAAATCAAACAGTACTTACAAAATCCGCCGGTACTGACCGCTCCGGTGAAAGGAAAACCCCTCATCCTGTACACTACAGCCCTTGAGGGTTCTCTAGGTACGTTATGGGCAAAAGTGAATGACCAAGGAGAGTAAAGAGCTCTATACTATTTGAGTCAAGTTCTCCTGGGGGCAGAAAATAATTACTCCCCCATCGAAAAGCATTTTCTAGCACTAATCTTCGTGATAACGAAGGTCAGAAACTACGCCTTAGGACATGAGGTCCATCTTATATCAAAGGTGGATCCTTTAATATATCTAATGTTGAAGGCCATACTAACGGGAAGCTTGCCAAATGGGCCCTCCTCCTGATGGAGTTCTCGATAACGTATCGGCCTCTCAAAGCAGCGAAAGGCCAGGACATTGCCGATTTTCTTCCAGAGCATCTGATACCAGCCGACTCCCCCATAAATTGTGAGTTGCCGGATGAACATGCGTTCGAAACCATCGAAGGAGAGAAGGAAGAAAATGATTCCCGATAAGAACTTTACTTCGATGGAAAATCGTCCATAAAGAGGAGAAAGCAAAAAACCCCTATAATCAAAGCCAGGGTAGGCCTTATTTTCGTGACTCCACAAGGAGGGGTAATTCGTTACGCCCTTTCCTTAATGGAGCCGGGGACTAATAACGAAGATGAATATAAAGCTTTGATAGTTGGTCTTGAGATCCCTGTCGACATGGGAATTCTAAGACCTCCTCATATATGGAGACTCCTAGCTGATCATTAGCTAAGTAAATGGCGACTATCAGACGTGCAAGGTAGAGCTGATAACGTATGACGAAAGAGTGGAGCAACTACTGACACAAATCCCCTCCTAAATCCTGGAAAGTATACCGCATGCAGAAAATATAAAGGCGGATGCATTGGCCAAGCTGTCCAAGGAATTGGCCGATGAAGACCTCGTTGACGTAAGGATCATCATGCAAAGCCGCAGGGTTCTCGCGCCAGCAGAAATATCTTTGGAGGAATTAACAGAGCCATCTGAAAGAAAAGAAACGATCAAACAAGCATGCCTCCAAACAGAGGATGTGTAAAAGGTCAAGGATTGGAGGGAATTCTTCATAGACTACTTCAAATCCCAACGAACGCCCAAAAATGCGTCATCTAGACATCAGCTCATGAAACGAGCTCTGTCTTTTTCCTTCGTCAATGATACTCTATACAAGAGATCGTTCGACTGCCTGTGGCTAAGATGCCTAGGACCAGAAGAAGAAAACATATTCATCGAAGAAACTCATGACGGACTCTGCGGTTCTCATCAAGCTGGGCCAAAAATGAAGCTGAAGATCAAAAGAATGGGTTATTATTGGCCCACAATGATTCATGACTGCCTCGGATATGCAAAGCAGTGTCACTTGTGCTAAATTCACTGGGACTTCATCCACCAGCATCCAAATCCGCTACACCCAACAGTAGCTAGCTGGCCATTCGAAATGTGGGGAATCGATATAATTGGCCCCATTGAACTAGCATCATCCAAAGGACATCGGTTCATACTGGAAACGACCGATTACTTTTCTAAGTGGGCAGAACCAGTACCACTATGGGAGGTGAAGACGGAGAATATCCTCCATTTCTTCAGAAACCATGTCGTCTACTGGTTCGGCACTCCGCGACGAATTATCTCGGATAATGGGCCGGCCTACAGGAGCCATAAAATCAGCCGCTTCGCACAACATCATAAAATAGATTGGATAAACTCTTCAATCTATAATCCTTGTGCCAACAGTCTAGCTGAATCTTTCAACAAGACCTTGATGAAGATTATAAAGAAAACGGTGTCCAGGAACAAAAGAGATTGGCACAAAAGACTGCATGAAGCTCTCTGAGCATACTGAACGACGTTCAAAACAACAACGAATACAACACCATACACGTTGGTATTCGGCACGGAAGCAGTGCTTCCTCTGGAAGTGGAACTCCCTTCTCTACGAGTAGCGGTTCGATATGAGCCGACAGATGAAGAAAATTCTCATCTCCGGCTTGAGGAGCTCGACTCCCTCGACGAAACTCCCCTTATAGCGCAGCAAAACCTGGAAGCTTATAAGACAAGGATAACGCGGTCATATGAAAAACTGACTAGGCCGAGAACATTCTGCTGGCTATAGTGCCCTCAAGGCAATTATCATAGTCGTAGGCAGGTGATCATGATGATTGAGGGAGGACCTATACCGATAAAACAGTCTTACTCGAGATGATAGTGTGCTATCTGGTTTGTCTTTATCATCATGTAGATGTTGATAGAGCCAATAGAATTCTTGCTTGACTACCAGCATTGTGATGGCGATCATATACGTGGGAGCTGGAGGTCTATAAGCACATCCTTAAATGTCCCTAGTCGTGGGAGTATCGAGACTGGGCATCGATACTCCAGTGTAGACTGGTGTATACTTATCTAGACCTTGATGAGGGGCGGTGGAAGGTCTCATAAGCCATTGGTGTCAGTTGTTCACCTAAGATAGTATACAGGTGCTCATTGGGTTATGAGTACACAGGACGGACTCGCCGGGAACATGCTAGTTGGTATTATACCTATAGTCAGATAGCAGTTCCCTGGTGACATGTGTACAGGTTATTCTGTCGACCTGAGATCGTCATATGTCTCGTGTGAGTTCCCACTGTGCTTTGATTACTATCCTACCACGACTAAAAGGAGTCGTGCAAATAGGTTTTAGTTGGGTACAGTCCCGAGCCATATGGAGGCAGTGAGCGGATCGTCGGGGATTCGTCTCTCCCGGTATTAGGGGTTGATGTCGCGCAGTGCACGAGTGGCCATCACTAGAAATTCTCGGCCGGGGTATGTGAGAATTACCGATCCAGGATCGATAGTTTCTCAGGTTGTGATAGGTTTCATACCGACACGAATTATTGCATTGTTAGGGGTCTGACTTTATCCACCCCTAGACTCGATATGCGATACTCTTAGACGAACAGACCGGACTGTACGGATATTGTCACTGACAGGCTCAGAAGGGGTTCGGATGAGCTTGCCCGTCGGCCTTTCTTTCGCTCAATACTTGGGTAGCCGTTATGTACAGCTTGTGCCGCTGACGTGCTTGTGGTTAAACCCACTGCTAGCGTATTAACGAGTCTTTATAGTCCCATACAGAGGGTTTTCACGGTTCAGGCGATATGGTGCAGATGATGTTTGTTGGTACATACAGGTGTCCGATTGAATATGTGCACAGACTTTAATCGGACGGTTGATAATACTAGCGGCTTAGGATTAAGCCAGATTGTTAAATCAAGTTTTGATTTAATAATTTACATATGTGTTTATATATATGTATTCTAGTATTATTGCTCACTATTTATTTTCTCTCTTTGGCTATTCATATTTTCGTACGAATACGTGGATGTGTATTTCGATACATGTACCAGGAAGCATTCCGTATTTATACCGAATGTCTTCTAGATGATGCCACCTCATTGTTGATTTTCTTTAGAAAATCATTTGTTTTAGATGAGGTGGAAAAGGTGACATGGCAAGGGTATGAGTTTTGGTCAAAGCATGGGCTTTGCTCATGTGGAGATTGGTACGGGTAATTGTTTATTGCTTAATTTGGTACGTGTTTTGTGTGAATAATGAGAGAGAGGAGAGAGAGGACCGGCCACTTATGGGGGTGAGCTTGGGCTCATTTTGCTACACTTGATTTTCACACTCTCTCACTCTCATTGATGCACACCCAAAACACTTAACCATTTTTAGCTCATGCCATTCTTGCTTTCATCAACTCCACATCTTTCATGGTTGTTCTATGAGCATAATATTTTGAGAGAAAATTATGGTGAGACTATCCTACACCCCCACTCTCCAGTACTATCAATCCTGGAGAGTCGGTTGGTCCGCTTGGCGAACCTGGAGCTTATGCTGTTTCCCTCGGGCGGATCATCGGAGATGAAGGAAGACCGGTGACCAAAGTCGATCCGCATCACTAGGAGCTTAGAGATGGTTGAAGACCCGAAGGACTTGGATCATTAGGTATAACCATTTCTATCTCCTTTTATTAGCTTGGTAGTTTTAGGGTTAATGGTTTCGATCTTAGAAATCGGGTAATGGTAGCGCCGGGTTTTAGAAAATTTTTGTTCCGTATTTGGCCACGGTTTGATGGCCGGGGCGCTCCCAAAACCCAACATTGTATCAGAGCCACCCATTAAACCCCACTAGCTAGTTTGCACAAGCTTAAAATCTCGATCGATCAAAATTTCCAAATCAATTTTCCAATTTGCCTATTTTCTGTCGATTTTTATAAGTGATCAAAAAATATTTTCAGGCATCTTAAAAATACATGCAGGCAAAACTAAAGCTACAGAAAAAATTTGGTGACCTAACTCCAAAATTCCACCGTGGAACCGCCGCGAAATGTCACATTTGGCGGCACTTCCGCGGCCCTTTTTGGGCTACAGTGACCAAAATGTTTTTCTGGAGCTCTAGTTGGTGGAAAAATGATTTTTGTGATATATAGTTTTGGCCCAAATTCATTTGAGTACTGGTTTAGCACTTGGGGCCATTTTAGGAAGGTTTAGTCGATCAAAATTTTAATTGTGTGTTTTCAGTACTTTACATTTTTATTTGTGACCGTGATGTCATTTGATCGGTAAACCTTGCCTAATCGCTATAGTCCTTTTAGACGGGTTTGCGAATGTGACATTCATGTTGATGTTCTGTGTTGTGCTGTGATATTGCGGATTTTTCGTGGTGGATAACTTGCGTGCAATGGTAGTGCGGTTTGGATTTATTTGTACATTTCATATTGCGGGGCGAGCGTCCGACATGTGGACTGCCGTCACTGCCTGTTTGTATATTATTCTTTTGGGGCACGACCGGGTTGATGTCGATGTCACCCTGATATATTATTTTCTTTTCTGTACTAGGATTACCCCATAGTGGGGTGCACGGATAACCGGGTTCTAGAGGGCAACGGGCCCGCATCTCATGGCATTGAGACGGATGGGGATTCACTCTAGAATTGGCAGGCTATTCGCCGCACTCGTAGGGTGTACAGGTTGACCCAAGGAGGGGTTCTCAAGTTACCGGATTCCGTGAAGTGTTGGGTGGTCCATTCACTTTGCTGAAGGGGGCTGCCTCGCTTCTGGTTTTGGCGGGTAACTTGCCGCGCTTATAGGGGTCTAGGATTTCATTGCACAGGCTATCCACACGATCAGGGGAACGTCAGGTTTTCAGTTGTGGCTCAAAGGAAACCCGGGGCTCCTAGATTATC
Source organism: Agapanthus africanus (assembly GCA_030015575.1). Taxonomy (NCBI): domain Eukaryota; kingdom Viridiplantae; phylum Streptophyta; class Magnoliopsida; order Asparagales; family Amaryllidaceae; genus Agapanthus; species Agapanthus africanus. Next base: position 46,992,653 of record JASDDO010000006.1, read on the forward strand.
TGTATTGTTCTGTGATGCTTATTACTTTTCTATGATATTGCATTTATCATGCCTGGGTCGATTGTTATATATATATATACTAGTAGATGTTGTATATGTTTTGCACCCGCGCTAGCCCAGTCCCCGCTCTGTCGTTAGTTAAGTAACCTAACGGGTGATGACGGGACCCAGTGGCGAATGCGGATGGCATATACGTACATTTTAATTTCGTTCTTTTCTGGTGTGATCAATTGATGGGACTGCGTTGATTCTTATCAATGCAAGGAAAACAAACCTATATATATATATATGATGTTGTTGGAACCAAGTTTTTTAAAACTGACATTACAGATGTACGCTTTTTCTTTGCATAGTGGTATTCGGTTATGAATATCCAGCACCTCATTCGACGAGGCAAGGGCCGAGATCCCTTCATCGGGAGTGACCCCTTGGGCAGAAGTTTGCGTCAACGTAATAACTTCACTATAGTCGATTACTTTTTGCTTTCCATCGTGGTATTCAGTTTGGAATATCCTGCACCTCATTCGACGGGGAAAGAGCCGAGATCCCTTCACCGGGAGTGACCTCTTTAGCAAAAGTTCTCGCTACTATACTTTTGTAAAACCACTCGGTTCCTTCAACGATATCAAGTTCATTACGTTAAAGGTTTTTCGCCAAAAACCATTCGTAGCCCTCCGTCATTTCTTACAGGTATTACTCAGTATTCATGCTGTGTATGTTGACCTCTGTCAAGGCACAGTGCTTGGTAGCTGGGTAATGCTTGTTTGTTGCATGGATATGCGATTATTTAGGAAAGTCGCACGGTCATGTTGACCTCTGTCAAGGGCTCGTGCGGGTGGGTCTAAGTTAATCCAGGACAATGTCGGGTTGAACTTGACTTGCGACTTATGATATGTTGACCTCTGTCAAGGTCAAAGCCGCTTGGGGTAAAAATCACATCGGGAGTTTCAAACATACAGGAAACTTGCCAGGCTTGCGCATACCTTTTGGAGTGTGGTAACTTGAGTGGATTCCATCAAGTTATCATGCGATGATAGTTGGATCCCGATTCCCACTGATGAGTAGGATTACTCCTCGGGTAATTCCGACTAATTCTCTTTTTAGGTTTGGAGGAGAATTCGAGGATACAGTAGGAGCCATCCAGATTAGATAAAGTGATTATCTATTCTGATCTAGGTTAGAGTGCACGCTGAGTAATTCTTTTCTCTCTCTCTTTGGTATCGACCATGCCCAGACCCTACACTATGACTTAGTGACCAAGTTAACCGAACTTTCTTAAAAACACTGGCTTTTGGATTGTCCAAGTTACATGCATCATTGCCACTCCTTTTACCCTTTGCTTTACTCCAGAACACTTCGTATCACTACGTGTATCCACTTCCATTGGATAAATCCATCGTATGGTTATATACGAACTTGAAGGAACCCTTTTCGAGGATGGATTCTGGTTCTGGAGAAAAAGAATAGGACTATTCAGTTGTCTTTTCCTTTTACCTTCTCGCAGGTCGTGAGGGCTCCTAGGATTAGGAGAGGGTACACCTATTACGCTTATTGGATAGTCTTCTTCCAAACCATAGGCAGGTGCCGAAAGATAGGGAAAGACAAATAAAGGGATTAGAAAGAGGGCAAAGTAAAATGCGACTGCTATTCACGACCAAACCAAGTCTTTCATCGCCACTTTTACTTCACCTTTGTATTTCTCCAGAATACTCCGTATCACTACGAACATCCAATTCCATTGAATAAATCCATCGTATGGTTATATACGAACTCGAAGGAACCTTTTTCGAGGATGGATTCTGGTTCAGGAGAAATAGGAATAAGGTTTATTAAGTAGTCTTTTATCTTTACCTTCTCTCAGGTTGTGAGTGCTCCTAGGATTAAGAGAGTAGACCTATTAGGCTTATTGGATAGTCTTTTTCTAAACCATAGGCTGGTGCCGAACGGTAGGGAAGGAAGAAAACCATTTGAGCCTAACGAAGGTGTACAGAAGGTAACGACTAAAGACAAATAAAGGGATTTGTAGAGATGGCAAGAAAATATATGGTTTCAGTCATGAATCTGGATAATGGAAGAGGCATTACTGTGAATACCAGGATACCCCTACAAAACATTTTAATGTTTCAGTTTTACTATGGGATGTTAATTGAAAACTGATTTCCCAATTAAGTCCTTACTCCAGGGTATGTATTTACCAGGTTTGATTCTCATATCTGTAAGGTTTTACAAATGATGAGTGGGAGTAAATTATTGGGAATTAGGTGATCATCCTCATTATATCGGAATTCGTTGTAATTGGTGATATTTGAGGAAATCGCCTGGGTTATTTGCCGGACGGCAAGTATTTGGTTTTGAATACCCGTTGTTATGCACCAATTTCAAACCGATATATCTGTACGTTTATTTTTATAAAGTGAGATATAACTTTTTGAAATTATATCCATGATATTTACCTATATCAGTTGATGGTTAGGTAAGGAGCATTCAACAACGGTGTTAGTCTTCATAACCATAGTACAGTTTTCAACCTACGACGCATAGGGTTTGAGTTATTAAACTCAGGGAACTTATACAATGTATTGTATGTTGTCTAGTGTCCATTAGGACAGAGGGCTTGGTACTCACACTATATTCTGTTTACTTGTGACTTCTCCATTTTTAGACACGTATTTCGTAGAAATACAAAGTCTAAGTTTTGAGAAGTTATAGATAAAAGAATAAAGTAGAGAACCAGGTGTTGCAAGTATCGGGATTCTTCAAGGTGATCAAAGATGTGGATACTTATGTATGATATTCAGTTGATAGTAATGGTTTTGAGAAACATATTTCTCTTTCAGGTTACTCATAATTGGATGCACTCCTAAGTTGAGTAATGCTGATCAGCCTTTCTCCATTTAGTTGAAATGCACTGGAAACAGCTGCATGATTTGAATATGGTTCCAATTAAATTAGTGCCTTTGTTTCTATATTAGATATATATAGAATCAATTTATATCTTAACGATGTTAAGGTATAGGGAGTCATCCGGCTGATGCTTAAAACCAGAATCCGGATAAACTCAAGGCATGTTTCAGTAGTGGTTGTTTGTGGGTTATCCCGGGCTTTGACGAGGGTTAACTTTCTACCATCAGGGAGATCAATATTGATATTGTTCTTGACTCGCCACAGTTTTAGAAAAATGGATTTTTTTCAGAAAAACAGTAGTGGGAGTATGGTAGAACTAGAAGTGATTCCAGAACCGCAAACGATTATTGAAAATTTAATAGGACCTAAAGATTCAATCAGGTTTGACATTCCATTAGCCACTCCACAGATATGGTGGGTATCCTCAGGCACCCGAGAGGTACTCCGGTAGGCTCAAGGATGGTGACAGGGAGGTTCTTATTTACCCAGACTTGCCATTGCTGCTGTTCCAGACTATGAGACCTGGTAGGAGGATGAGTATAGCGTCATTATAAACTAGTTTTAGAAGTGCACGCGTATATGACTCTGCCAGAGGGTTGTCGTAGTCAGTGGGAGCAACGGAAGCGTAGTGGACAAGTAGCTTGTGTCTATTTATAGACTAAAGAGGATATAGCGGAGATAGATCATCTATTTTTGATGTGACGGTCATAGGTTTTTGACTTCATCGGAATAGGAGATGGATCTGTTAAGAAGGTAGTAGGGTGTAATGTCCTGGCATTTAGATGACATACACATAGTAGGAAGTGAAATTCCTATACTGCGATCGGTTATAATTTGGTTGTCACACACTAGTTTCTCCACATAGGCTATGGATATTATATCAGATATTCTGCTTACTAGATCTATGGTTTTAGATCTAGATTTGGAAAGTGTACCAATCTTGGTACTTAGACAGTATTCTAAAAGTATTTTAGAATGGACGGCTCCTGGTATGGTGGTGAACCTGCAGGTGAAGGAGTCACCCTCTCTAAAGGTGTCTTACAGACTAAAGAGGAGAGGGATGCGCATGATTGGCATATCACTTGCTTAGGCAATTGAGTCAATCATGACATGTCAAGTACGACACCAGATGTTGTTTTTGCACTAGATGCAATAAGTTGAGATATTGACCTGGAGAAACGTTGGGAAGCAGTTTTTGAGCATAAATGGATGTTCTAAGGATTTGATAACGGCAGCCTCCTTCGGGAGACGGTTATCATTTCAGGCTTTCAAGGTGACCTGGATGACAGAGTGACCGTCAGAGTTATAGTTTTCCCTGTGACGAGGGGCAATAGTTTGGACAGGTGGTCCAAGAGGATACTGAGGAAGGCATGGTGCAGCATACTGATTAAGTTCAGTAGACGATACAGTCTAAAAAGTTTGCTGGATTTGGAGTTCATTTGTGAATTGGGTCCAATCAGATATCCAGAAATATTCTAAGACGGGTATTGCTCATTTCGGGAGATAGTTTTCTCCGCGAAATTGAGATAAAGAGAGAGATAGAAAGTAACACTGGAGTGGATCCACTCACCGAGGCTACTTCTTGAATGCAATAGTTTTACAAACAAGGTTTTTGAAACTGATTAGTAGAGGGGTTGGGTGTTCGGTATCACATGGGCTGTGAGTATGTGACATTGCAATAATTAGCCTTAAGAGCAAGTGGGAGATTGTTGCCTATAGTGTCATCAAGGCAATTATCATAGTTGCAGGCAGGTGATCATGATGATTGAGGGATGACCTATACCGATAAAACAATCTTACTCGAGATGATAGTGTGCTATCTGGTTTGTCTTTATCATCATGTACATGTTGATAGAGCCCATAGGATTCTTGCTTGACTACCAGCATTGTGATGGTGATCACATACGTGGGAGCTGGGGGTCTATAAGTACATCCTTAAATGTCCCTAGTCGTGGGAGTATCGAGACTGGGCATCGATGCTCCAATGTAGACTGGTGTATACTTATCTAGACCCTGATGATGGCGGTGGCCGGTCTCACAAGCTATTGGTGTCAGTTGTTCACCTAAGATAGTATACAGGTGCTCATTGGGTTATGAGTACACTGGACGGACTCGCCGGGAACATGCTAGTTGGTATTATACCAATAGTCAGATAGCAGTTCCCTGGTGACATTTGTACAGGTTAGTCTGTCGACCTGAGATCGTCATTTGTCTCGTGTGAGTTCCCACTGTGCTTTGATTACTACCCTACCACGGCTCAAAGGAGTCGTGCAAACAGGTTTTAGTTGGGTACAGTCCTGAGCCGCATGGAGGCAGTGAGCGGATCATCGGGGATTCGTCTCTCCCGGTATTGGGGGTTGATGTCGCGCAGTGCATGGGTGGCCATTACTAGAAATCCTCGGCCGGGGTATGTGAGAATTACCGATCCAGGATCGATAGTTTCTCAGGTTGTGATAGGTTTCATACCGACACGAATTATCGCATTGTTAGGGGTCTGACTTTATCCACCCCCTAGACTCGATGTGCGATACTCTTAGACGAACAGACTGGACTGTACGGATATTGTCACTGACAGGCTCAGAAGTGTCACGAACCGAAATAGCACGTGACTGGCCCTTGAACCATATGAAGTCTATAGGATCCCATCTGATCCAAGTAAGCCAAAAGCCCAGAAATCTAAAACCATTTTAAGGATTAATTAAGGAAAACTGGTTTCAAGAAGTAAGAAAACATGTCTTGAAACATCAAATTTTTAAATAACTAGCCGAATATGCATTTTTAAAATGGGTAATCCTTCCTGAAAATTTCGGCAGAGTTTCCTTTGTAAAAACTGGCCCCGAACGGGGTACAACAAGAATAATATATATGAAATGATAAAAGGCATCCCCAAGCGGCAGCTAGCTCTTCGTCAATCGACGGTCACAACCACACAAGCAATAATAATATACAACGCCAAAGGGCGAGGATCAAAACCCAAAAAGAGAACTCAAACAGCCCGAAAACCGTAATACTACAAGCGCGACTCTAAAGTCGAAATAGTACATCACTATCTCTAAGTCTGAAACAATATACAAGTTTTGGTTGATGGAATTTCTAGATACAATGAATAAATAATGTACAATGGCGGTTCTGATACAAAAGAACCCACCTACAAAAGCAAGTCACCCGTATGGAAGCAGTGTGCCAGAAAAGCCTCTATGGAAACTGTACGGCAAAAACCTGCAAGAACTGTGGCACAACGGGGGTGAGTTGCCAACTCGTGAATAGAAAATATCTACAAGCAGAGATCGAATGTATGACCCATCCTAGGTCAATACGATCAGATATATATAAACCTCAATATGAATAAAGCTGAAGCATGCTAAACTGGCAATGTAATCTCTATACATGAGTGTAGTGCCAAGTGCTCGTGCCAGTGCCTCAAGTAATAGCATATCATAAATATGAGATATGATCCATGTAATCAATTTGCATGTACGTGGATCCCGTCCACTCGTCACCCAATGACAATAACCATTATGTATGTAAATATCATCAGCATATGCATGGAAATATGAGGATATAAACCACCTGTGTCCCTCGCGACACGTCAAAATCATGGAACCGGAGTGCCCAGCATCGACACTCGAAAACATCATGAAAGCTGTGCCCAGCATCCGCACGTAAATCCTCATATATCGGGCTCCGTCAGTCCGGATCAGCCTACGGGCTCCGTCTGCGGAATCGTCCCTCGGCCCCAGCAGTACGCCCATATCCATCTATAGACTCTGGTCGGTATCCTACGGATAACCGCCAGGTCCAACCAATCACCGGTAAGTAGTGGTCCCACTGCCAGGCTCATTGTCTACTACACAGCGAAACCGTTCTCGCCCCGGGGTACCATACCGGGTCCACCATGTACCCGCAATCGACCTCATCCGCCTCCTCGAATCGGGTTTTACATGTCACTCTCAGCACCGAGAAAACACATGGTGGACGCACTGAAATATCATATCAAGGGTAACCGAGTTTTTAAAACGATTACATATTCTCTTTTGAAATACCCGCGGTTGCTAAATCCAGAAATATCATGGAAACAACATATCTCAATACGCATAATCAGAAAGCATGATGTATGTGACATATAAATGAAGTGCAAGTATATCATGAAGCATGGAATAATAGTATGCACATACAAGGGTCATATCCTGATGCAGTAATACTACTATGTAGTGACATGGCAATTACCGATGAAGATGTGTGTGAGCCGGCAAGTAAGTGTACGTGGTACATACGCATCATCGGTAATGGTGCTGGTGTCCTAGCAACATGATTGTAATATATCAATAAACACAAGCAATGCAATGCAAATAGCATGAATATGCGGAATCAAATAATCAATGCAATAGTGAAGAATCTACCTCAATAAATATATCATGCAGCCTTGCCTTTTGAAATAAGACAAATCAGGGTTTTTTAGTAAAATAAGGGCTACGGTGTTTTAAGAAAAGACGTGTCGTTTGAAAATATCCGTAGAATCCCTTTTGCCTATCCTTAAAATATCCCCGATTCGTTAGTTTTGAAATAGGTATGACTCGGGTCTAGTCTAACGCCTACTATGCGAACTACGGACCCAACTATCAAGTCAATCGGGAGGGGTATGGAAACCACCTATATCTGAGTCGATATATATATAAATATAATAGTCAATAATACCGCCTCAATGGTAAACGATATAACATCCTCGAGTTATGAGCGCGGACCTATCATCAATATAGGCTCGTACGGTAAATCGCCGTATGGTATCCCAATAGCTGGGTACGGGTCAATATCACATTATCTCATCACATATCAGGTATCACTACCATCATATCACATAATGTAGGGTACAGATCTAAGTATAGTACAATCGATACCATCTATATAAATGCATGTGTAAACACACGTCCCAAAGCCCGCCAAAGCATTCCGTCGTATCTCCCATATGAATTCTGTCATATCGCCGATCTCACGGCCTCAAATCGAATCTCATCGACTCAACTCACATCCCAAGTACTATCCTCATAAACCAGTATATGTACACATAGTCCCATACCCATGTGAACACATACAAATATAATATATATTCCCATATATACATGCGAAAGAAGGTATGTATGCAAGTGCGTGCGTGTGTGTGTATGGGAGCAACCCCTACTCTAGGGTTTCGCAATACATTAAATCAATCCATCCTATCATCAATAATCTCAAAGAGCATATAGTAAATATATGTGTGTATACGTATTCGTATACATCACCACGGACTGCGGGGGTGCTATATGCCATCCACCCGACTTCCCCCCGTAGATATAATCTACTGACCGAGTCTTCGCTCACCGAAATTGATGATGCCATGCTTGTTTGCCTCGGAATCCTTGCGAGGGTACCTACAATAATAAACAGTCACAATACGTATTAAAATCGAGGCAGAAAACCGATACAGCGCACGGTATGCTCATAGGTTGGAACCTATGGCCTAAACGTGCAAATCAATCAAACAATCCCTGTTGTCGATCTACGAACACCCAACAACAATATACAAATCCAAATATCAAGAAAGTGTATTTTAAAATACGGGAAATGCTCCCAAATTTTCCCCAGGTGACAATTAGCCAAAACTGCATATAGGAGGGGTCTATTTTAGTGCAAAAGGAGCCATGAACCAAACTTGGGACCCAATTTCCCCGATCTGGCCGCAAATTTCGGCCAAAATGAATATATCTGTGGCCTGGGGTTGGAGTTAAGGGCTCGGGTCTCTGTGGTAGCTTCCTAGGTGCCTGCACGACTCCCAGTAATCCTAAAATCAATTCTAGTGGCCCCGGGTTTCTCCAGATTCTAAAATACCTTCACAAATCACACATTTATCCGATGTCGGGGTTTCTAAATCCGTATTCCGGGTTTCAAGTCTCTGTTTTGGGTCATAAATCAAGCACTAGGTTGTTGGGGTGGCCTCTACTGATCTCAATTTCACAACACAACTCTCAATTCTCTCAAACCCTAACTTGGTTTTCCTTAAGTCCACAACATCACCCGATATCGATTCAATTTTAACATAGGGGTATAAGTAATGCAAAAACTAATCTAATGGTTCAGTAAATATCTCATTTGGCAACTCAAGAATTTTCTTGAGTTGCCCCTAGTGGCCAAAATCCTTGTTTTCTTGGTCTAATGTGTAGATCTCGAGCTCCTGCACACTTTTAATGTAATGAGAGTGGCGTTTTGGTGTTGTTTTCATAGTGATTTGAGGCTTGAAGAGGGGAGGGAGAAGAGGGAGCAGGAGTAGCAGCAGCAATGAAGGAGAGGGAGAGAGAAATGTGATGAAGAAATGAGGGAAAAAAAGCTAAGTCAACACCCTCACCTACCCTTTTTCTCACCATACCTATTTTCTTTTATTTTTCTTATTTTCTTTTCTTCACTAAATCCCTTCTCACTTGAAAAGTAAATCCAAAAGAAAAGCCATGGTAGAAATGCACAAGTGTAGAGAAAAAGATATGTACATGTTTTGCACAAAATTGCTAAAAACCGATTAGCGATTTTTAATCGCGATTAGCACTAAATTAGTGTCAAACTAATCACAAAAACTTTAAAATGGCATAATCCCATAGAATACCCTATTTTGGAATTTTCCATAATTTTTCCAAAATTTTCCCCATTTATTTGTATTTAATTATACCGAAATATTAAAATATTCATTAAAATAATATTAAATTATAAAAATTCCCAAAAATAATATTTTATTATTTTGAAATGTTACAAGAAGGGGTTCGGATGAGTTTGCTCGTCGGCCTTCCTTTCGCTCAATACCTGGGTAGCCGTTATGTACAGCCAGTGCCGCTGACGTGCTTGTGGTTAAACCCACTGCCAGCGTATTGACGAGTCTTTAGAGTCCCACACAGAGGGTTTTCACGGTTCAGGCGATATGGTGTAGTTGATGTATGTTTGTAGATACAGGTGTCCGATTGAATATGTGCACAGACTTTAATCGGACGGTTGATAATACTAGCGGTTTAGGATTAAACCAGATTGTTAAATCAAGTTTTGATTTAATAATTTAAATATGTATTTATATATATGTATTCTAGTATTATTGCTCACTATTTATTTTCTCTCTTTGGCTATTCGTATTTTCGTACGAATACGCGTATGTGTATTTCGATACATGTACCGGAAAGCATTCCGTATTTATACGGAATGGCTTCTAGATGATGCCACCTCATTATTGATTTTCTTTAGAAAATCATTTGTTTTAGATGAGGTAGAAAAGGTGACATGGCATGGGTATGTGTTTTGGTCAAAGCATGTGCTTTGCTCATGTAGAGATTGGTATGGGTAATTGTTTATTGCTTAATTTGGTAAGTGTTTTTGTGTGAATAATGAGAAAGAGGAGAGAGAGGGCTGGCCACTTATGGGGGTGAGCTTGGGCTCATTTTTCTACACTTGATTTTCACACTCTCTCACTCTCATTGATGCACACCCAAAACACTTAACCATTTTTAGCTCATGCCATTCTTGCTTTCATCACCTCCACATCTTCCATGGTTGTTCTATGAGCATAATATTTTGAGAGAAAATTATGGTGAGACTATCCTACACCCACACTCTCTACTACTATCAATCCTGGAGAGTTGGTTGGTCCGCTTGGCGAACCTGGAGCTTGTGCCGTTTCCCTCGGGCGGATCATCGGAGATGAAGGAAGACCGGCGACCAAAGTCGATCTGCATCACTAGGAGCTTGGAGATGGTTGAAGATCCAAAGGACTTGGATCATTAGGTATAACCATTTCTATCTCCTTTTGTTAGCTTGCTAGTTTTAGGGTTAATGGTTTCGATCTTGCAAATCGGGTAATGGTAGCGCCGGGTTTTAGAAAATTTTTGTTCCGCGTTTGGCCACGGTTCGATGGCTGGGGCGCTCCCAAAACCCAATGCATTCTGCTAAGGCAAACTCGTGCTTGTCGTCAGAAGACCTATGATCCCCAACCGTGCAAAACTTGGGAAATTCGAGCCGAACTATGAAGGCCCGTACATCATAAACAAGATCTACCAAGGTGGAGCCTACCTGCTCATAGATATGCATGGCGAAAGACCCTTTAGGCCAATAAATGAATGATTCCTGAAAAAATACTACGCCTAACGGGTAATGACCTAGGTCAATGATAGATGATGACGCTTGTGTTCGCTCGCTATCTTCCCGAGTCAGAACCCTAAAAGTAGTATCCAAAGGATCCTTCGCCTCGAAAATGGCGATAATGAACCGAAAAGTTCCTAAACTAGAAATTCCGCCTCAAATACGGAGACAATGGATCGAGATGTCTTTAAACTAAAACTTCACCTCAAATGGCGACAACAGACCGAAATGTCTTTAAACTAAAATTTTGCCTCAAACACGGCACATCATACCAAATACGGCGATATCCACCATTGAGATCTATATTGCAATCGAAGCCTTAACGACGAAGGTTGCAACTCAAGTCTTATCGACTGCACAGCTACTCCAGCGGTGAAGTCACCCCACATTCCACCGGCAAACAGGTGGGTCACGTAAAAAAACGGTATGTCCACAAGCAAAATAGGCACGGATGAAAATCCCAAAACGCACCGTGAGTAAAAACCGCAAGATTACCGACGAGCTTGTGAAAACACGCAATCTCGTTAAAAAAACAACAAAAAAATGGTATGTCCATAAGCAAAATGGGCATGGATGAAAACCCAAAAGGGCGCCGTGAGTAAAAGCAGCAGGATTACAAGCGAGCTTGTGAAAACCCGGAAGGGCGCAATCTCGTAAAATTTTCACTTACGAGATCCTCTCGACTCGTAAGGAGAGCTCCCCTATGAGACCCTCACGGCTCATAGAATTTGAAAGTTTTAGGTTACAGGGATCTAAACCTGTTCTTAAGCCGTCATATCCCCCAAATTGCCCTACAAGTGGTCCAATATTTATCCTTGTATACAATCCACGGGTATAAATAAACACTCTCTCACCAAGTTCCACCAATGATAAGAAATATCCCCATATGGTGAACGAAGCTTGTAAGTCCTCTCGACTTATGAGGAGAAAACACTCTTGTAAGATCCTTATGACTTGCAATAGAAAATACCACTTAGGAGTCCTCACGATTTTTAAGGAGAACATACACCTACGAGATCCTCATGACTCGTAGGGAGAAATACCTTTTTAAGACCCCTACGGCTCATAAAGTCAAAAATCCTTAGTCGACAGGATCCTAACCCTGTTTGCTAAGCCATCTTTGTTCAAATCGACAAAGGCAAATAATGATTCACTCCTAGCAACATTCCAGTTGTAGCGATGTTGATGCCTGAACATGTGTCAAACTTTAAGTCCTTTCAAGGCAAATGATAATTTGCTCCTGGCAACATTCCAGTTGTAGCGATACTGATACCTAAACAGGTGTCAAACTCCAAGTCATTTCACGGCAAATGATGATTCACTCCTGGAAACATTCCAGTCGTAGCGATGCTGATGCCAAAGTTGGGATCAGATCCCAAACTCGCATTAAAAACAGCAGCGAGTAGTAAGCAAAAATTGCATATGGAATAGCCGAAATGATGGGGCAACTCGCAATAAAAATCAGCGAGTAAAAATATGCATATAAAAACAGCCGAAATGTTTAGGCAACTCGCAATAAAAAGCAGCGAGTAAAAAAAAATAGCCGAAATGATTGGACACCGCGAAAAATAGCCGAAATGATTGGACACCGCGAAAATCGCAGAAAGTAATAAAAAAATGAAAATGAAACTTTTCTTCCCTGCACGTGAGTCTACATCGACTCCTATATACAATCCATGCGCACAAATGAAAAAGGAAACCATGTTTTCCCACCGGGCTCCGTCAAAGGGAGAGCCAGATCTTGATGGCGACATCTACAGCCTAGAGATCAGCCAAACGTTCCTTCTCAGTGTAGACGCGACGTCACAAATGACCCAAGGGTTGAACAAAAAAATGGATCCATGGCAAATTACTAGCTCCAAGTCTTGACGGTTCATATACAACCTAGTGACCACCCCGACGTTCCCTCTCATCCCATCAGGGTACAGACACGATGTCAATAAAAGCTCTAACGAACCTAACAAAAAAAAAGGAGCCGTGGCAAATTCCTAGCTCCATGTCTTGGTGGTTCATAAACAACCTGGAGACTACCCCAACGTTCCTTCTCATCCCATCAGGGTGCAGACGCAATGTCAATAAAAGCTCCTACATGGTAAATAAAAATGGAGAAATGTCAAACTCCTAGCTCCAAGTATTGACGGTTTATATATAACCCAAAGACTGCTCTGGCGTTCCTTCTCATTCCATCAGGGTGCAGACGCGACATCAACAAAAGCTCCAACGAGGTAAATCAAATTGGTGCAAAGGCATATTCCCAGCTCCGGACTTCAACTGCGATACATACAGCATAGAAGTCCTACAGATGTGTACCATACTTCAGCAAAGAAACGGTATGGCATCGTCAAAACAAAAAATCGGGTCTTGACGGCTACTCATATAAAGCCTCAGAGACTATCGGAGATCATTCCGCACCAGCGCGGAATGGTTATGACTCATCGGGGCTCCAAATTGAGTAAAAAGCGACATGGCAAATTCCTAGCGCTTGCTCTTCCAACGGTCATATAGCCTAAGGAGATTACTTGAAGACGTCTTGTCCAGCCTCCGAAGGGATCAGAAAAACGACAGTCATGGGGCTACTCGAATAACGGCTTAAAGACCGCATATCGAGGAATATATGAGCCAACATGATGGTACCACGGACCGAAACCCTAGGATCACAAAACCTAACGGACCTCTATCGTAAAGAATGAAGGTTATCTATATACAACGTTAGGACAAGTTTGCCTGTAAACCCAAGGGAGGTAAACTAAATAAACTCCGAAATGAGTCCATAATCTAAACAAACTCTGAAATGAGTCCATAAACTAGATACTCCGAAATAAGTGAATAAACTAAACATACTCTGAAATGAGTGAATAAACTCCAAACTTCAAAATAGTTGAATAAAATACAAACTCCAAAATGAGTCCATAAACTAGAAACTTCGAAACGAGTGAATAAACTAAACAAACTCCGAAATGAGTGAATAAATTACAAACTTTGAAATGAGTGAATAAACTACAAACTCCAAAATGAGTGAATAAACTACGGACATCGAAACGAGTAAGTAAACTAATTAGCACTACGTTAAGACTTAAAAACACAGATAAACGCATGCAAAAAAAGTGTATATTATTATTCACGAATCAAAGTGTTTAGGAGATACAATTAATACAAAAGGGGGAATACAATTACAATTGTTAAGAAGGCGGGGCTTTCAAAAATTTAGTAACCTGCTCACGCGCTCCCCATAGCTCCTCCTCGCATGCTACTACTGCGGCCAACCCCACTTCAATTTGAGTCTGCTGTTGCAAGCATGATGAGAGCTTCTCAGCGATTTCCTGCTTGGTAACTTCGCAAGCTTGCATGCCTTTCTTGGTAAAGTCGAGTTTCTGCCTCAGCACCAGCCTACCAGAAATACATTATTGGAGGTTTTCGAAAATAACTTGCATCTGCGCGGCATTCGCTTCGATCTGGGTGCGCAATTGGATGGATTCACCAGAAGCCGTCTGTTTACCGCCGGAAATAGAAACGGACCTGGGATGGATCGTCTTGCCTGAGTCCTGGGGGCATATGCTATTTGGATTTATCTTTCCAGCTTTTCGAAAATGCCAAGTTGATTTATGACACCGTATATCGGAGGTTTCGACGGATGCGGCTATTGCAGCGGACTTCATCAGATTCCCCCTCACTTGAGAGGGCTTTCTGATTATGGGGATGCTCTTCCCTACAGGCACAAGCCCCTGCAATTAATTACGTTATCGCATCGTGATAACCACTTTCTCCTGCTCTAGAAGTTCACTTCGTGTCGTTTATGTTTTTGTTTGTTTGGGTTGCCCGTGGATTGTATACGGAGACTAATTTGTGTCGTCGCCCGTAGGGCGTGGATTTTTCCAAATCCGTATATTTTAGATTTGGGCTTGGTTTGATTTAAGGATCGTTAATCTGGTTTGAGATTAATATCAATTTAAATTTATACGAGCAATTGGGGGCTCGATTAGTTTTTTGTTAATGATACGTTAGTCCAATTTGAGACTATGATCCACTTAACAGGGTGTTAGGATCATTTTTATTTTAGATCCAACAAAAGAGCATTTAGGCTCTATTGTTTTAGTTTAAGGGACGTCTCGGTCCGTTGATCACTATTTTGGAGGTGAGATTTTAGTTTAAGGACGACTTGGTCCGTTGTTAGTTTAAGCATGTTTCGGTTCGTTGATCACCATTTTGGAGGTGGAGTTTTAGTTTGAGGACATATCGGTCTGTTGATCACCATTTTGGAGGTGAGATTTTAGTTTAAGTACGTTACGGTCTGTTGATCACCATTATGAGGGTGAGAGTTTAGTTTAAGGACGTTATGATCCGTTGTTAGTTTAGGGACATCTCGGTCCATTGTCCATCTTGCGTGCACGTGTATTTGTTACGTGACGGGATGAGCAACGGTGATATGGGATGCACCCAGTTTGGGATGTGGTTTTATTTGGGGTGTGCATGTCAGTTTGGGCAGTGCACCAAAGAGCAGTTGGTTGTCGGGACCCGCCACCTCTTTGAAGAAATTGAGAAATTACAATGACATGTATAAGAGGTGTAGAGAGATGTACCCTTGAAACAATTCCCGTGTTTGAGGGAAAAGATCATGGTGGATCATCTAAGAATTATTAGCCATTTTTGGAGACTAAGATTAACTTAGGAGATGTGGGATGAACATCATTTTGGATATCATCAGTTGGAAGATCGATAGTCGTATTTGGGAGTAAGATCAGTTTGGGAAGTAGTGAACCCATGGGCTTAGTTGATTTGAGTTAAGGACCTATCCAACCTGGACTTGGTCCACTCATTTTTCTCTTTATTTGAAGAGAAGTGTTAAGCACTTGTTTGGGCTCAGTCCTCTTTTTTGTGCAAAAAGTGCTGTGCACTTATATAAGTTCTGACGCTCACACATAGCCATGTGAGGTTTTTAGTCAAGGGGATTTGCCCAATAAGTGTTAAATGTTGGCTATAGTGCTCTCAAGTCAATTATTGGATCGCAGGCACGTGATTACAATAATTGAGGGAGGACTTATACCGGTAGAACAGTCTTACACGAGATGATAGTATACTATCTGATTTGTCTTTATCATCGTGGACATGCTTTAAGTGACATTACAGATCACTATTACATGTTGATAGAGCCCATAGGTTTCTTGCTTGACTACCAGCAGTATGATGGCGATCATATACGTGAGAGCTAGGTGGTCTATAAGCACATCCTTAAAGTGTCCCTAGTCGTGGGAGTTTCGAGACTGGGCATCGATACTCCAAGAGTAGAATAGTGTATACTGATCGAGACCCCGACGAGGGGCGGTGGCCGGTCTCACAAGCCATTGGTGTTAGTTAGTTCACCTAAGATATATACAGGTGCTCATTGGGTTATGAGTAACCGGACGGACTCGCCGGGAACATACTAGTTGGTATTATACCTATTGTCAAACAGCAGTTCTCAGGTGACATGTGTACAGATTAGTCTATCGACTTGAGATCGTCATGAAAGGTTATGCTAGTGCCCCGGCCAACTACCGTGACCAAATGCGGAACAAAATTTTTTCTAACGATTAGAACATGGCGCTAGAATAACTTTTAATCCGGATCTTACCATAAACCTAACTAGCTAAATAAAGAGAGCTATCTACTATGATGAAGAAATCTCACCAAACGAACCAAGTCCTTCGGTCTTCTTTCCTCATCTTTAGCTCCAAGTGGCCACCTTGAAGATGCTTGATCTTCTTTGTTGGCTCTTTTGGTTCTTCGCGATCGATCATGCTATCCAATCCTCCTTTGTCGTAGATGATCCACCCGAGGGATATGATCCATGACTCTAGCTCCTCACAATATGTCAAGTGTAGCAACTTGAGAACTTGGATTACTAAACCAAGTAATCTAGGATGTAGTGTGAAGATCTAAGTGTTTGCTATCTCTTTCTTATCTCTTCACTTGTTTCTTAACTCATGAGAAGGGTAGTGAAGTGGAAGATGATGAAGGTGGAGGAAATTCAAGAGGAGGGAGGAGATGAAGAAAAATGGGAGCTCAAGAAAATAATGAAGCATCCATGAGAGAGAAAAACAACACAAAGGTTTTGTGTATGAATTCTCAAGAATAAACAGGTGTAGCCATGCTTCAATAGTAACCACAAATGAATAAAGAATTCATTTGTGAACTATTGAAGCCATGCCATTCACAATGCCTCCCTCTGCTTAATTTCCACCTCATTTCCATTTATCAATAAATGAAAAATTCCATGATGAGGTGTCCACCTTCTAGAAGGAATCTGTAATAAAATACGGATTACATATATACATACCTGCATTCGGATAAAAACATGAATGCCCAAAGAGATAGAATAACACGAAGAATGTAATACTAGAATATACATATCGGAATAAATATATGCAAGCTATTAAATCAATATCTGATTTAATAATCCGGCTCAAACCCGAGCCGGCTAGTATTACCAACTGTCCGATAGAAAGTCCAAGTACAAAGTACATCAATCGATCGAGGCCCTGCACGTATCCAATACGGCTACTACATCATTTCACCTGAACCAGGGAAACCCTCTGTGTGAGACTCTAAAAACTCGACAGTACGCCGACAGTGAGTTACTGGATAAATCCATAACCACAAGCACGTCAACAACACTAGCTGTACGTAACGGCTACTCGGGTACCTGTCGAAAAGGAAGACCGACGAGCAAACTCATCCGGATCCCTATTGAGCCTATCTGTGACAATCTCCGTACAGTCCGGTCTCTTCATCTGAGAGTATTGCATACCAGGTCTAGGGGCGGTAAACGTCAGACCGTGGTAACCCAGTAATTCATGCTGATGCGGCTTAGGACTAATCCGGGAAACTACTGATTAGCCTAGCAGTAAATCACAACTGCCTTGGCCAAGGTCTTATGGTCCTAACCAATCAAACATAGTGCGATATCGACTCCTAATACCGGGAGAGCCGAATCCCCGACAATCGCTCACTGCCTCCATGTGGCTCGGGACTGTATCCAGCCAAAACCTGTTTGCATGACTCAGTAGAGCCATGGTAGGGTAGCGATCAAAGCACAGTGGGAACTCACACGAGACAAATGAAGATTTCAGGTCTAAAGACTAACCTGTACTAATATCACCTGATAACTTCCATCCGACGATAGGTATAATACAATCTGGAAGTTCTCGGCGAGTTCATCCGGTGTACTCACCCCCAGTGAGCACCTATATAAGATCTTAGGTCTAAAGACCAATGGTTGCGGGACCAAACCATCGCCTCTCGTCGGGGTCTAGAATCGTATACACTAGTCTACTCCAGAATATCGATGCCCAGTCTCGATACAACCATGACTAAGGACTATTTAAGGATGTGCGTACCGACTACCCCGCTCCCATAAGTATGATCGCCATCACAACGCAGGTAGTCTTGCAATGTTCCTACGGGCTTTATCAACATGTATAAAAGATATGTTCACTAATGGATGGAACTACCTGAAGTTCACTAATGAAATTCTTCATCCAGACCGCCTCTTTTGCGGCATCGCTTGCAGCGATGCATTCAACCTCCATCGTCGAGTCTGCGACGGTATCCTGTTGAACCTCTTCCAACACACCGCCCCTCATTGAGGGTAAACATAAAACCCGAGACAGACTTGCTTTCATCCTTGTCACTTTGGAAGCTTGAATCGGTATAGGACTCGACCTTTAGGTCTCCATTACCGTAACCCAAGAACATTTCCTTTGTCCTTCTCAGGTATTTGAGAATGCTATTTACTGCTGTCCAGTGGTCCTCACCTGGGTTTGACTGATACCGTCTCACCACGCTTAGCTCATAAGCTACATTTGGCCTTGTATATAACATCGCATACATTATAGATCCTACCACCGAAGCATAGGGTATAGTGCTCATTCGAACCCTCTCCTCGTCATCCTTGGGAGACATCTCCTTGGAGAGGGTGATTCCGTGCAATGCGTGTATGTTACTTTGCTTGGAATCTTCCATACAAAATCTCTTTAGTTTGGTCTCTATGTACCTGGACTGTGAAAATCCCAGTAATCTTGTCACGACCCGAAAATGGCACTGTTTCCCCAATCAGAGCAAAGCTCTGTTCAAATTCCGAGATCTGAAATGAAGCGACGCTTCTGTTTTCCCCAATCAGAGCAAAGCTCTGTTTTGAAATTCAAAATTTCAAAGTTGAAGCAATGCTTCAGATCCAGCGCTCTGCGCTGCGCGCCACGTGTCAAATACGGGTGTGCTAGCGTAGTTACGCTGCGCTCTGCACTGCGCGCCACGTGTCAAACACGGGTGCGCTAGCGCAATTGCGCTGCACTCTGCACTCCGTGCCACGTGTCGAACGTAGGTGCGCTAGCGCAAGGTGCGCCAGCGCTGGAATTAAAAATTCCCCCACCGTCAGATCAAACGATCTACTAATAATAAATTATTAATTAATAAGAATTAAAATTCTATTATGGAAAGATTTTTCAATCTTATTAAAACAAGAAGATTATCCTCTGTAAAACAGAACCCTTAGGATCAAAGATCCAACGGTGGGAAATATTCCCAGATCAATCAGAGAAAGATCTCTTAAACCGATTCAATAAATCATTTGGCCCTATATAAAGGACCTTGGACTTCAAGTCTAAAATATACAGATAGAGAAATAGAGAAGAAAAAAGAAAAAAAGGAAAGAGAAAAACCTCTGCGAACTTTGAGAAAAACTCAAAGAGAAAGAAAGGCAAGCCTTTGGAAGAAAGAAGATCATTTCTTCATCTTTAAGGTAAAGAATTAATTCTTGAACAGCAGAGATGAAATCATCTCGTAAAAAGAAGAAACATCTTCTAAAAAGATCTTAGATCTTTAAAAAGACCAAGGTCTTTGATTAAAAAGAAAAGATCAAAAAGATCTAATCATAAGAAGACTAAAAGAAGCATTTTACTTCATTCACATATCTTTTGATCTATAAAGGCAAAACCTTTTTATAAAAACAAGAACTGTTGTTCTTAGATCTTAAGGCAAAGCCTCCTTTGAAGAACATAAATTTGTTCCTTGGTCTTAAAACTGATCAAAATACGCTTTGCGCTATTAGAAAGTGCTTTGCACTCATGAGCTGCGCCTTTGCGCTCCTTGGATCGGCGCTCAGCATCAAAACATGTCACGTGTCAACCATAGACACGATCTGCGCTTTGCGCTCCTGAAAATAGCGCACTGCGCTCTTGGGTTGGCACTCAGTGCCAAGCGCGCCACGTGTCACTCACTGGCGCACCCATAAACTAGTGCATCGCACTCATAAATTAAAAGCGCAGTGCGCTAACAAACTAGCGCTTAGCGCTAAGCGCGACACGTGTCCTCCTCGTGTGTGCTAACCGACAGAAGCGCAATGCGCTCTTTGACTGGCGCAAAGCGCCTAGTGCATCACGTGGCGCGCTGTCAGAACATAGTTTGTTCTGATAAATGCTATGCATTCAATATAAGACAAAAATGTCAGAGCCCAATGCTTGGCATTATTAAAAGGGCAGAGCCCAAACAAAGGCCTAACAGGCAGAACAAAAATAAAATGTTAAATATTTTTAACTGGACTTAGCCCAATTCTGGCCATAAGTCCTCAATTTAAATTGAACTGAGTTCATATGCTCTTCCAATCAATATACACCCGGTTCGAGGGTACATCTCTTCACTCTTCTGATATCTGTCGTTGTAATTCCTCAACGTCGTCAGAGAGGTGACGGGTCCCGACAACCACACATTACCACGGACTGTAGGGTCCTTAAACTCATGGACTATGATGTCCTTAACCTCGACCGCGATGTCTTAAAACTAACAACAGACTATGAGGTCCTTGAACTCACGGACTATGATGTACTTAACCTCGTCCGTGATGTCTTAAAACTAACATCGGACTGTGATGTCCTTAAACTCATGGACTATGATGTCCTTAACGTCGACCGTGATGTCTTAAAACTAATATCGGACTATGGAGTCCTTAAAATCCACGGACTATGATGTCCTTAACCTCGACCGCGATGTCTTAAAACTAACATCGGACTGTGGAGTCCTTAAAATCCACGGACTATGATGTCCTTAACCTAGACCGCGATGTCTTTAAACTAACAATGGACCCCCCATGCCTTTAAACTGGCAATCGACCGCAATGAACTAACCAATAGAGCCCAATTGCTCTCTTGTCGGATCTAAATGGTCCCGTTAAGTTGATCTTAGTCTAAAATTAGACTAACGTATCCTTAATAAATGTTTAAGTTGATCTTAGTCTTAAATGAGACTAACGTATCCTTAAACCAAACCCCCAAACCCAAATCTAAGAAAGATACGGATTTGGACTAGTCCACGCCCTACGGGCGACAACATAACTTAGTCTCCATATACAATCCACGGGCAACCAAACACAAAACAAACACCCACGACACGAAGTGACCATCTGGAGAAGGAGAAAGTTGTTACCGCGATGCGGTAGCGTAATTAACTGCAGGGGCTTGCGCCTGCAGGGAAGAGCGTCCCCACAATCAAAAACCCCTCAGACGAGGGGGAATCTGACAAAGTATGCTACATCGGCCGCATCCGTCTGAACCTTCGATACATGGTGCTATAAATCAACTTGGCATCTTCGGAGAGATGGACGGAAAGCACCAATTAGCATCTGCCCCGAAATTCAGGCAAGACGTTTGCCGCGTCTCCGCCGCGTCTTTCGGAGGGGAACAGATTCTGGCATGCCCGGTGGGACCTTTTTCTCTTTCCACTCCACACTTCGTGTGTCGTGTTCGCGAACCAATCGCGGTTTGCTAATGGTTTCCCTTGGATTTCGAGATACTAAGATTTGGCGTTTTGCTTGGTCAAGAAAGCAAAGATCAATGGCATTCACCTGCTCGAAGTGTTCCACATGCAACTGCAACCCACGTTCTGCCTCAACTGGAGGCATAGCTTACGGGCCCCAGGCGGTTTCCCTGTTCACAATGCCGGTGGAAAAGGTCACTCAAGCCACCACAGGATTGTTTTTCGGGACCATGCTCCCACCAACGAGCTTCAGCGCTCCTATGCCAGCACTGGAAGCTCCTAAGAAGTCGGTCTTCGATCGGCTTTCTACTACCACGGCCCCTTTCAACGGGTCGTCCAGCTCCAACTCCTCGGTCTTCGCCAGACTGAGCCTGAACTCCGATGGGCCTGCCAAGAAGCCTATGACACCTGAAGTGGCCATCCCAAAGAAGATAGCCATCTCTGCTCCTGAAGTCGCCAAGGCGGCTTCTCCTGCCAAAGAGTCGGTCTTTACAAGACAGACTATTCCGGCTCCCGTTCCTGGTCGAAGGTCTGTCTTTGACAGATTGGATACCGCTACTCAAAAGACGTCAGTCTTCAAGAGGCTGGCACCATCGGCGCCTCATTTGGACAGGGGGCAAGACAAAGCCATCCCTATCACCGAACCAGCCCCAACAGCTCGACACGCTCGACGTCGGTACTGGCACCGAGTAAGGAAGGCCGGGGGCAACTCCCCCTCTGGGCTAACTCCACCAGCTTCAACGGTGGAAATTAATGCTGTTGTTCCAACCGGGAACAGTTTTGAGTTGCTGAACAGGGTGCGCAGGAATTCTCCTACCGCCGTACTGAAAAGATCTCCTCCATCCGTGGAGAATGTTGCAGAAGTAAAGCCAGAACAGTCCACTCAGCGGCTGTCCTCCAAAATCTACAAAGTCTGGCGACAGGTTCGGGACTCAGTAGTTGATCAGGATCACCCTCATCGACAGAAAAAGGCGAAGGTTCAACAAGAAGAGAACCGTTTTCCTAGGCCGCAAAAGGCAACAGCTGTCTGGGTGCCCGCTGCAACGGCCCCCTCAACTTCGACCGCTCATAAGAGGAGAAGGCCGGAGAAAATCCCCATGCCTGCGACAAATGTCAAAGGCACTGAGCCCAAAAGCCCTAAGCCTGGGGGCATGGTGGTACATACCATCTACATGGCATGCGGGAAAGAGAATAGCCGTGCTTCTACGGGCCACCGACCACTCACTGGATCCATCACAAGAGCTCAGGAAAAGCAACAGCAGAAGCTCCAGGAGATGTTGACTGCAATGGCCGCACTCACCGAGCCAAAAGAGAGCCCGGAGGCGTCATCGGAACAACATCACGAACACGAGACTGATGCTGAATTCCTTCGGAGAATGCTCGAAAAGAAGGACAAAGAAGCCGCGGAGCAAGCAGCTAACATAAAGCGAATGGCACTTCTCCTCCAAGACATGGTCAGGATGATGATACAGCCGGATCTTCCAGCCGAAGACCCTCCGATCATTATTGAAGATGACTGAGGAGAAACATCGAATCCCCTGCCGGCTCTTTCAACAGCTAAGGAGGAAACCATGTCAAAAGTCGCCTTGGATGACTATATTGCTCAACAAATAAGAGTTCACCAGGCAAATGAAGTAGCCGACCAAGTTTTCAAAACTGGGCGACCGTATCCAGGCTGGTATGACCAGATAAAGTACCCGCCAGGCTACACGATCCCCAAATTCCACGTGTACAAGGGGACAGGCAATCCCCATCAACACGTTGCTCAGTTCAGGGCTCTCTGTGGCAACACCGGTGGCGATGATAAGCTTTTGCTCCGTTAATTCGTCGGCAGCTTGTCGAAGACGGTATTTGAGTGGTACTCCGAACTTTCAAATGACTGTCAAAACTTTCGCAGAAATGGAGTTGTTGTTCACCCAACGATTCGCAAGTGCTAGTGAACACACCCTAATAACGGCATTGATCAATTCTAGGGTGAAGCCGGGCGAAACGTGCGTTCAGTACGCAATCCGATGGAGGAATCTGTGGTCGAAGTGTGAACAGCGCATCGAAGAAGCACCAGCGGTGGGCATGTTCGTGGGCACCATAGAACTAAATGCAACTATTTCCCAGTTCATGATGTTCTTCAAGCCGACTACTTTCCAGTCCTTGATCGATAAACTGGCCCAAATGGACCAGATAGGTCACAGACCGTCTCCTCCAAAGCTGGACTCTCGCAATGAAAAGGGCAAAGGGAAAGCAACCTTTGTCGCCAACACTCAGCAACAACCGAGTGGCCCGAAAGCGGTTGTTCGCCAAAGCAACAAGCGGCAATCCCTCGATGAGAAGCTGAGACGTCCTTACTCGTTTCCCCGAGATAAAACGAGGAGACTGTTCGAACTGACAATGCGCAATGGGCTCATTACTCTACCAGAATCGAGATACCCACTGCAACCGAACGACGTCGACGATCCCAATTACTGCCCCTACCATCAAGTATTGGGCCGTCCACTCGAAGACTGCTACGTCTTCAAAAATTCGGTTGAAGACCAATACCAGCAAGGCAAATTCACGTTGTCTAAAAATTGGAAGGTGAACGTACCACAACCTCATGCTCCGAAAAAAATGGACATGCCGGGGGCATTATGCTCATTCATAGAGAAAGCCCCGTGGACCGAAAATTCCGTAAACTAGAAACTCGCCTCAAATATGGCGATGACAGACCGAAACGTCGTTAAACTAACGATGGAAAGCAATGTCCTAAAACTTGTAATTGACCGAAACGTCGTTAAACTACTACCAACCCGTGGCATCTTCAGGCTGACGTGGTATAAAAAAAAAGCGTATGTCCATAAGCAAAATGGGCACGGATGAAAACCCGAAAGGGCGCCGTGAGTAAAAACAGCAGGACTACCGACGATGTTTGTGAAAACCCGAAAGGGCGCAGACTCGTTACAAAAAAACCGATACGTCCATAAGCAAGATGGGCACGGATGAAAACTCGAAAGGGCTCCGTGAGTAAAAACATTCGGCTACCGGCGAGTTTTGTGAAAACCCGAAAGGGCGCAATCTCGTTAAAAGACACTTGCATGGTCCTCTCAACCTTGTAAGGAGAAACCACCTGCGTGAGATCCTTACGACTCACAAAGGAGCAACACACTTAGGGATCCCCATGATTTTTAAGGAGAAAACACACTTACGAGATCCTCACGACTCGTAAGGAGAATTCCTCTTTGAGACCCTCACGGCTCACAGGGTTCAAAAGCCTTAAGCTACAGGGATCTAAACCTGTTCTTAAGCCATCACAATCTCCAGTGCTGCCCTACAAGCGGTTCAATGCTGATCCTTGTATACAATCCACGGGCACGAATAAATCTTTCCTTAACAAAGTCCCACCAGCGACTAGGGATGTACTCACACGGTGAGCGACCCTTGTAAGTCTCCTCGACTTATAAGGAGAAAACGCTCTTGTAAGATCCTTACGACTTATAAGAGAATATACACTTAAGAATCCTCATGATTTTTAAGGAGAAAATACACATACGAGATCCTCACGACTCGTAGGGAGAAATACCTTTATGAGACCCTTACGGCTCGTAAAGTCAAAAAGCCTTAGTCGACGGGATCCTAACCCTGTTTGCTAAGCCACCTTTGTTCGACATCGACAGAAGAAAATGATGATTCGCTCCTGGCAATATCCCAGTTGTAGCGATGCTGATGCCTAAATCGGTATCAAATTCCAAGTCCTTTCATGGCAAATGATGATTCACTCCTGGCAATATTCCAGCCACAGTGATGCTGATGCTAAGATTGGCACCAGATTCCAAGTTCCATACTCCTGGCGAAAATTCAACGAGCCACACATGCATACGAAATAGCCGAAATGATGGGGCAGCTTGCAACAAAATCAGCAAGTAAAAAATGCATGCATGCAAAAGAGCCGAAATGATTGGGCAACTCGCAATAAAAAGCAGCGAGAAAAAATAAAATAAATAGCCGAAATGATTGGGTACCGTGAAAAGTAGCCGAAATGATTGGGCAATCGCAACCTTCGCTATATAAAAGCTGAAATGATAGAGCATCGCGGAATAAAAAAAAAAAGAATGAAACTTTTTTCCCTACAGGTGAGATCACATCGATCCCTGTATACAATCCAGGGGCACAAACAAAGAGGGAACCATACCTTCCCTACAGGCTTCATCAGAAAGTGAAGCCAAATCTCGACGGTTCATAGACAACATAGAGACAACCTCGACATTTGTCGCAATATTGCAGACACAATGTCAACAAATGAAGCAAAGGAAGATCCCAAGCTTCAAGGTCTCGACGTCAACATCGACAACTTAGAGATCACCAACAGCATTTCTCCTCACTTCAACCAGATGTAGACGTGACGTCAACAACCGACTTCAGAGTCGCAACAAAGTGGAGCCATGGCAAAGTCCCTAGTTCCAAATCTCAATGGCCACATATACGGCCCGAAGACCAACAACGGTGTGCCTCCTTATTCCAGCAGGACACAGATGCTACACCATCAATCAGAGCGACGGCCAAATTCCAGCTCCACCTCAACATTCATCTCGTTACAGCAGACACGATGTCAACAACGACATTCCCTCGCAATCCAGCACGATGCAGATGCAACGTCAGCGAAAGACCCCATGGTCGAAACAAAGCAGAGTGACGGCAAAATCCCAGCTCCACCACAACATTTGTCTCGATACTGCAGATGCAGTGCCAGCAAACGAAGTGAAGGCCAAATTCCTAGCTTCATGGTCTTGAAGGTAACTCATATAAAACCTGAAAGACTATCGGAGATCATCCCACATCAGTGCGGAGTGGTCACCACCTCGACGTTCGTCTCGATACAGCAGACGCAGTGCCAGGAAACGAAGCGAAGGCCAAATTCCTAGCTTCAGGGTCTTAACGGTAACTCATATAAAACCTGAAAGACTATTGGAGATCATCCCACATCAGCGCGGAATCGTCACCACCTCGACGTTCGTCTCGATAGAGCAGACGAGATGTCACCCCAGCATTCTTCCTCCAACAAGGTGTAGACGAAACACCAACAACGGAGCCATGGCAAAGTCCCTAGTTCCAAGCCTCGACGGTTCACCAACAACCTAGAGACAACCGCGACATTCGTCTCGATACAGCAGACGCAATGTCAGCAACGGCGTTCCTTCGCAGTCCAATTGGATGCAGACGCAACATCAACAAACGGAGCCATGGCAAAGTCCTTAGTTCCAAGATTCTATAGTCTACAGATAACCTAGAGTCAACCAATGAGCTCTCCGCCGGATCAACGCTCCATCTCGGAAACGATTCGTCTCAACTCCGAGGAAATTAGCATCCTTGGCAACAACCTCGATTCAGGGAAATCAGCGTCCTTGACGAGAGCACCTTGATTCGCGTCGACCCGCAGAGAAATCAGCGTCTTTGCAGGAATACATCGATTTATCTCAACTCCGAGGAAATTAGGGTCCTTGGCAACAACCTCGATTCAGGGAAATCAGCGTCCTTGACGAGAGCACCTCGATTCGCATCGACCCGTAGAGAAATCAGCGTCTTTGCAGGAACACCTCGATTCGATTCAACTCTGAGGAAATCAGTGTCCTTTGCAATCTCCTCGATTCAGGGAAATCAACGTCCTTGATGAGAGCACCTCGATTCGCGTCGACCTGCAGAGAAATTAGCGTCTTTGCAGGAACACCTCGATTTGTCTCAATTCCGAGGAAATTAGTGTCCTTGGCAACAATCTCGATTCAGGGAAATCAGTGTCCTTGACAAGAGCACCTCGATTCGCGTCAACCTGCAGAGAAATCAGCGTCTTTGCAGGAACACCTCGATTTGTCTCAACTCCGAGGAAATTAGTGTCCTTGGCAACTATCTCGATTCAGGGAAATCAGCGTCTTTGACGAGAGCATCTCGATTCGCGTCGACCTGCAGAGAAATCAGCGTCTTTGCAGGAATACATCGATTCATTTCAACTCTGAGGAAATTAGTCTCCTTGGCAACAACCTCGATTCAGGGAAATTAGCGTCCTTGACGAGAGCACCTCGATTCGTGTCGACCCGCAGAGAAATCAACGTCTTTGCAGGAATACCTCGATTCGTTTCAACTCCGAGGAAATCAGTATCCTTGGCAACCTCCTCGATTTAGGGAAATCAGCGTCCTTGACGAGAGCACCTTGATTCGCGTCGACCCGCAGAGAAATCAGCGTCTTTACAGGAATACATCGATTTGTTTCAACTCTGAGAAATCAGCGTCCTTGGCAACCTCCTCGATTTAGGGAAATCAGCGTCCTTGACGAGAGCACCTCGATTCGCGTCGACCCGCAGAGAAATCAGCGTCTTTGCAGGAATACATCGATTCGTCTGAACCCGAGGAAATCTGTGTCTTTGGTAACCTCCTTGACTCAGGGAAATCAACGTCCTTGACGAGAGCAGTTCGATTCGCGTCGACCCGCAGAGAAATCAGCGTCTTTGCAAGAATACATCGATTTGTCTCAACCCGAGGAAATCGGTGTCCTTGGCAATCCTCTCAATTCAGGGAAATCAGCGTCCTTGACGAGAGCACCTTGATTCGCGTCGACCCGCAGAGAAATCAGCGTCTTTGCAGGAACACATCTATTCGTTTCAACTCCGAGGAAATCAGCATCCTTGGCAACCTCCTCGATTCAGGGAAATCAGCGTCCTTGACGAGAGCACCTCGATTCGCGTTGACCTGCTGAGAAATCAGCGTCTTTGCAGGAACAACTCGATTCGTCTCAACTCCGAGGAAATCAATATCCTTGGCAACCTCCTCGATTCAGGGAAATCAGCATCCTTGACGAAAGCATCTCGATTCGCGTCGACCCGCAGAGAAATCAGTATCTCTGCAGGAATATACAACATCAAGCAAAGCGGAACAGCGACAACTCTTAGTTCCATGACTCGTCGGTGTACAGATGACCGAGAGTCAAACTCCGACTCCGTGAAATGCGGATAAAGTCAACCCTTCCTGGTCATGCGGAACGTGGATTATGTTACTCCTGACCCCATGGAAAACATCCAGAGCGAATCCTGGTCCTCGCAGAGCACGGCAGTGAACCCGTGTGAAGCATCCAGAGCAGAGCCTGATCCTTGCCGAACACGGCAGTGAACCCGTGGGAAGCATCCAGAGAAAAATTCCTGGCTACATGGAACGTGGATTATGTCACTTCTGACCCCATGGAAAACGTCCAGACCGGATCCTGGTCCTCGCAGAGCACGGCAGTGAACCCGTGTGAAGCATCCAGAGCGGAGCCTCTTCCTCGCTGAATACGGCAGTGAACCCGTGGGAAGCATCTAGAGAAAAATTCCTGGCTACGTGGAATGCGGATTATGTCACTTCTGACCTCGTGGAAAACATCCAGAGCGGAGCCTGGTCCTCGCCGAACACGGCAGTGAACCCGTGGGAAGCATCCAGAGCAAACAACGGACTGTGGGGTCCTTAAACTCATGGACTATGATGTCCTTAACCTCGACTGCGATGTCTTAAAACTAACAATGGACTGTGGGGTCCTTAAACTCGTGGACTATGATGTCCTTAACCTTGACCGTGATGTCTTAAAACTAACATCGGACTGTGAGGTCCTTAAACTCATGGCCTATGATGTCCTTAACCTCGACCGTGATGTCTTAAGACTAACATTGGACCATAGAGTCCTTAAATTCACGGACTATGATGTCCTTAACCTCGACCGCAATGTCTTAAAACTAACATTGGACTGTGGAGTCCCTAAATCCACGGACTATGATGTCCTTAACCTCGACCGTGATGTCTTAAAACTAACATTGGACTGTGAGGTCCTTAAACTCATAGACTATGATGTCCTTAACCTCGACCGTGATGTCTTAAAACTAACAACGGACTGTGGAGTCCTTAAAACCACGGACTATGATGTCCTTAACCTCGACTGCAAGGTCTTTAAACTACGGTATCCTGGAAAGCATCCACAGCGGAGTCTGGTCCTCGCAGAACACGGCAGTGAACCCGTGCGAAGCATCCAGAGCAACGCCTGACTCCTTAAAATGCGGATAAGGACAACTTCACCCATCACTTGCGGGTCCTCACGACTTGTAAGGGAGCAAATTCTCTTGGGAGATCCTTACGACTTTCAAAAGAAAACATACTTAGGAATCCCTACGATTCCTAAGGAAAAAATACACCTACAAGATCCTCACGACTCGTAGGGAGAAAAATCTTTATGAGACCCTCACGGCTCATAAAATTGAAAAGTCTTAGGTAACAGATCTGAACCTGCTTCCTGAGCCATCACTACCTCTCGGAGAGTTCAAGACAGAATGCTCTCTATCATCTACAGGCTACACTTGCCAGAGTAACATACCAACAACACATAAAAGAGAAGAAAGAAACAAGGAGAACATTTTACTCACATTCAGTCGAACGTTCAAGACATATCCATTCACGCATGTGCAAAAGAAGTTTGATGTATGAAATAAAAACATAGGAACGTGTTCATATCAGATATTTGCATTTTTATACCGCCCAATTTTTATCACATTGCTTATCGGTAGGTACTCTTGAGCCGTGTTTGCTAGTTAATTGCAGGATACAGGTTCTCAGTTGTAAACAGTGAAATTCATGGAAAAGCACGACAAATTCCGGATTACTGCCAACCAAAGATAAAACACGGGTTTCCGCTCTCTATCCGTATGTTGCCGCACACCAGTTTAAGGGACAAAATGGCAAATCGATGTCATTTTCATGCACAAAGCTCAATGTCAACACAAGATCCAACATATCTACGCGGAGCTCAAGAAAAATCATGACAAAAGATCCACATCAAATCACCTTTTGATCTGCTGGAATTCTGGAAAAATTGTGAAGAGTTTCTGAGAAAAAACATATACCACACTGCAAACAACATCAAACCAGGGAACCCCACAAAAACCGAGGAGCCAACTCCTCTGTATGGCAGCGGAACCGCGGCATAAGCATGCTTAGGCCGTGGAACCGCGGCCATACTAACTCGGCAGAGGGTCATCTTTTGGGGGCAGATTGGTAATTTTATGTGGGGACATATTGTTGCTCTAGGTTTTCAGTTTCCTGCATATAAATAGCCCATAACAATGCCAAGTGAAGGGGTGCTTATTCTTGTATTTAGATTTTAGGATATATGTTGTTGTTGTTCCTCCTCTTCTCATCTCTTCTCCATTAAAACCTTGTAGTGAGCTTTTGTGAGTGAAGTGATGAATAAAAGAGTTCTTTTTGTTACCATACTTGTCTTGTTATGATTGTTAATTATAATTTCTTGTATTTTTCATTTGCTAATCTAGTTGTTGTTATTTGTTGTTTGTTTCTTTCTTGTTCTCTTTTTCTTTATCCTTAAACAGCAATGATGCTTAAGCTTGATCCTTACCAAAGTGAGGTCTCAAATAGCTAGTTGTAATCTCCTAACCTTTTTCTTTCTATCTTCCACCTTTGTTTTATTTTCCTTTTTCTTGTAATGGGTGAGTAGTTTTCTCACTTGTTAGGGTAGGATAAGGAAAGTTTGAGAGAAGGAAATCTCTCTCTCTTTTCTTGCCCAACATCTTAATTCGGACTCCCGTTAATTGAACCACAATCCGCTCCCTACGGCACCCTATCCTACATGATAGCGGTGATTCCTTAGTGAGACCGGTTGTGGTTGAATTAACCGGAGGTTAAGGCTAAGAGCCAAGAACGGACGGACAAGCACCAAAAGGAAGAACTTAAGCATTGGAAAGCCTGGCTTATACTCGCAAGTTCCTTCCTAGTCGTGCTAATCCCCGTTGTTGCCGATTACCGTAACACTGATATTAAGAGTGGCAATGAAAGAAGTGAGCGACTCTTAACTAAAACTAACCTAATCCTAACCCTAACAAGCTCTCTTTATATATCATTTTAGCACATAGTTAATCTCAAAAAAAACCTGGACATTTGGACTTAACTCGTTAAAGCACATAGAAAAAGATTCCCATCTCTCTACGGACGACCCATACTCAACCGGCTAGCTACAAGCGAAACCATCTTGATTGCGGTAATTAACGAAGCACGCAAAAACTCTACCAATCAAATGACGCCGTTGCCGGGAAGACGATAGTTTATTTCTTTGTGTAATTTCTGGTTAATTTGTGAATATAAATCTAACCGAAAAACAAAACAAAAAAATATACATTGTAAAAAAATCATCTTGTTATTTTTGATTAGTTTTTGTGCAAGTGTGCAGGATAAAACGAAGTTCGAGTTCAGTGCCAAAGACGTGGGAAGTTAGACCCATATCTCGCGGTTACACCGCGACGAATCAAGATGGAGCCAACGGTCTACTGTAAAATTCTGGAGCAGATCCAGTAAGCAAATCAAGATTCAGGACCTCCAGACAAGAAGAGGACAGCCAAGGCAGCACCTACAAGCAAAATGAAGATCCAAAGCCACCTTCAAGCCGCGGAATAAGCATGCTTAGGCCGTGGAACCGTGGCGGTTTGCTGCCTTCAGAATCCCAATTTTTTGGT